>CM035149.1:59869508-61069508 GCA_020205605.1 Panax ginseng | reverse complement strand
GCTAAGTTAACGTGTTGAAGTTATTTAACGATAATTGTGAAAGAGATTTTGCAAAAACCGAGTAACAGAGGTTTTGTTGATTCCGAGGACGGAATCCTTATAAGGAGGGAATGATGTGACATCCCGGATTTTTTTTAAGAATTAATAAATGAGAATTTAATAAATAAAATTCTTATTTTAAGATGTTTAAATCTGGTATGTGTATATATGTTATATATATTGTGAAATATGTGAATTGATGTGAAGAGAATTTAAATGTTAATTTAATATTTATTGAAGTAAATAAATATTTTAATTGAATTATTTATTGAGATTATGTGATGAATATGGAGTAATGTAATTAAGTGTATTATATTAATTAAATGATTATTTAATATTTAATTAATATGTAATAATTTTATGTTATAGTTCTAATTTAATTGAGATAATTGTAGTGATGTGGTAATTTTTACATGAAGTTATAATTAGCGAGTAATTATAATGTGACAATTTTATGTGATTAATTGATGTTAAACTTTTAATTAATTAAATTAATGTTAAGATTTAATTAATTAAAGGATAACATTAAGAATATGTTTAAAGGATCTATTAAAAGAGTTAAAAGTTTTTTTTAAATCTTATTTTTTACAAACAAGACCTTAACTATTAAAACCCTAAATTTTAAAATAGTATGGTTTTGCCAAACAAGCCTTAGGGCTTTTAAAATTCTAATTTTTGCAACTTATATATTAAATTGATAATTAGTATATGTAATTATATTGAGAGTTACATATTCTATAATTATATTTGTTATATGTATATTGTATATACACTAAGTTATGTTAGTTTTCTAAACCTAAGTCTAAACTAAGAACGATAGAGAGAGAAAGAATGATTTTGGTAGTTATAGGGGAGGCTAGGAGGGTCTTGGATCTTCATACGACTTAAAATCATAAGCTACTTTGAAGGATCAAGAAGGCTTTACTAAGAAGAAAAAAGGTAAGAAACTGTAAAATTTCAATTTTTGTGCTCTTTTTTGTTAGATCTTTATGAACCAAGCAAATTTTGTTTTGGATCATTAAAAACTCATGATTTACATGAGTATTGATATTTTATATGTGTATCAAAGTATTTTGAAATCAAAAGTTAGATCCAGTGTGAGAAAATCAAGTTTTGTACCAAAAGGTTTAAGAAAAAGCTTTCCTTTGTATGCTATATATATTTTTATGTTAGATTCTTTGGGTTCATGTGATTAATGATTTAAAACATGTTAGCATTCTAGATACATGAGTTAAGGGCAAAACCCCTTTGGAATCACTCAAATATGTTAAGAAATGAACAAGTTATGAATTAAATCCCAAACTACCCTAACTGTTGAACACAAGCTATTGATCAGTTACTTCTGTCCATTTTTCTGGGACCAAAACAGAACCAAAATGGATGGTTGATACATGGAATCTATAGTTCAGGAAAATACAAATCTAACGATACCTATTGGACCTAAATCCGATTTGTAGATTTCGTTTTATAAGCGTTTCTGTTAAGGACCCCAAATCTAGAAAAATGAACTAACTATTAAAGAAAACCTTGCTGACCAGTCACTTTGGGCCTGATTTCCAGGACCTAGACAGATTGAAATTTGGTGTTTGATAACTGAAAAACTGTAGCTCAAGGAAATACGGATCCAACGAGTCTAATTGGGTCTCAATCGGAGTTGTGGATCTCGTAATACAAGCGTTTCTGTAAAAGACTCCAAAACTGAAAATGTTTACAAGGCATGTAATGGTCAGTCGGTAGTGGCCTATTTTCAGGGTTCTATACTAGGCAAAATGGACCGTTTCTTGAGCCTAAAATGTAGTTCAGGAAGTCACGGTTCTAATGATACCAAGTAGGCCCAAATCGGACTTGTAGATTACCGTCTACAAGGGTTTATGCGGAGGACCCTAACTTTAAACGAAAATTATAGAATAAATAAGAAATAAATATTAGAAATTCATAATAAATTTGTAAAAACTATTTTAAAGCCTAAAAATGAGTTTTTAATAATTTGAAATATATTTCTTTAATATTTTAATATTTTAAAATATTAATGATAGTTAATTTATTTAATTAAATAAATTACTTAAAAATGATTTTAATACTTTAAAAATCATTTGAAATTATATTAAAGTGTAATGAAATATTTTAAGTTATTTTTAATGACTTTTAATATTTTGTGATGAATTTTATTAATAAATTAATATTAATGATAATAGATTTATTTAATAATTATATTAAATAAATTGTGAAAAATTAAATTAATGTTTTAAAAATCATATAAAAATGATTTAAGAGTTAGAGAAATATTTGAAGTTATAAAATATAACTTTTGATATTTTGTCATGAAAACACTAATATTTTAATATTAATGACAATTATTGGATAATGAATTTAAGCATTTAAAAATCATATAAATATGATTTTATGGTATTAAAAATACTTTGAAATATTATAAATATATTATAATATTATGACATGTATTTCATTAATATTTGATATGAAATAAATATTAATGATAATGGAATTAATTAGTCTTTAATTCATATTAATATGATATTAATGATTGAAAAATTATGATAAATGATAATAATTATCTGAAAATTATTATAAGTCATTGAAAAATATTTTGACTGAAAATGAAATTATCTAAGGTAAATGTAAAGCATTTATGCATAGTCTTATGGAAATTAGACTCATGAATTATCCGACTAGACTGTCGGGATGTCAAAAATTGTACCGAATTCAACTCAAACTGAAATAGTTTGACTTGGTACCGAATTTTAGGTATTTTATAGACTGATAGGATTATGTGGTAATTTGTTAGGTTATATTATAACTGTATTTAATAGTACTATATTGTGATGATATTATTCTAATATTTAGAGATCGATATTATCTATATTAGGTCTTCAGACAAAGCGATATAGGTTATGTAACAGTAATCAATGATACAAGCAAGTTCTCTAACTCGGTCTCGAGTTGATATTTTTGAAATATGATTGGGGTTAATCATTACTGATTATACCATGTCTATGAATTATTGATTACTTTCTGTGCACATTGCATGTATTCATCGGTATGAAAGGTGATCACCTTCATTACCATTTGGTCCAGATTGATTTATTCATATTCATTATTACGTTCATTATGAAAATTTATTCACGCTCTTTCACAATGTATATATTGTAGCAAGTTAGCCAGCTTATTGTTCAATTCTTTCAATCATGATATATCCTTAATTGAACTTATACTTGCTGGGCAAAATTATTGTTCACCCTTGCTATATCATGATAAACATTGCAGATTAGGACGAATACGTCGGATACAGGAAAAGTCAAAGACAAGTTAGCTTTGGATTACATGTGCAGCTAAATTTGTAACAGTAATGTATGATAATAACTTTGTATGTTTGATAGGATATTGATTTAGGTATTATGTGAAGGTTCTCGACCTTGGGGATAGTTTGTAATGTTTAATGTATAAACAGTTTATGTTTATATCTTTCGTAATAGACATAGAAATAGTATACCAGATTCATGGTGATTTGCGACCCGAATTTTGGGGTATTACAAATAACCAGGATAACATGCATCAGGAAGGCAATAATCCACAGGTAAACAACAACACCGACCAAATGATGAACGACGGAATGTTCAGAGGCTTTCTATAATTCATGCAACATCAGGTGAGAGGGACTCCTATTCAAAATGCAGGTGGAAACACTGGCAATTCACGGATGGTCACCGCTAAGCAATTCAAGGAGCTGGGAGCATCGAAGTTTTGGTGAAAGCTAGAACCACTTAAGGCGGAGACGTGGATAAAGCAGATCACTAAGATATTCGATGTCTTGGGATACTCCGAGAAGCAAAAGGTTTCCTTTGCCACCTTCATGTTGCGAGGAGAGGTCGATTACTGGTGGGAATCTGTAAAGCGTACTCAACCTGCCGCACTGAGGATGTCTTGGGAGAAGTTCCAAGAATTGTTCAATGACAAGTAATTTCCTGAAAGTATTCGTCACATGAAGAAGGTAGAGTTCATCAAGCTGGAGCAAAATAATATGACCGTGTCGCAGTATGAGGCTAAGTTTTCCGAGTTATCCCGATTTGCATCCCATTTGGTTGATAATGAGGAGAGAATGACGTGAATGTTTCTGCGAGGTTTGAAACCCGAAATACGATAATACCTCATTTCTCACAAACTTTGTTTGTATTCAGATATTGTAAATAGGGCTCAGTTGTTGGAGCGCGATAATGAGTCAACCCAACCAAGAGAGAGCAACCGACAAGTCGATAATACCAGTGATAGCAGTCATCAAAGCGGAGACAACAAACGTGGAGGAAATCAACATGCCAGAAATGGTAACCACTTCAGTGGAAATCATGGCCAAAATAATAGAAGTAGAAATTTCAAGAAGAGGAGATTCAACAATGATAGAAAGACATTAGCACCAGCACCCGTTGTTAAGGAAGGAGAACGACCACCAATCGTATGCTTCAAATGCAGAGGGGAGGGACACATGAGTCCAAACTGTACGTAGCAGTCCAAAACATGTTATAATTGTGGAAGAGAAGGTCACCTAGCCCGATTTTGTCGTGCACTAAAGTCAAGTCCAGCTGGGATGGAGGCACCAAAGGCCGTCCCAAACAAGTTAAAGTCGGTAATTCAAGGGAGAGCGTTTGTCGTGACCTCCCAAAAAGGGAGAAACCCGAACGAAGTCATCACGGGTAAGCTAATCATAAACTCTTGTGAAGTCTATACGTTTAAATTTAACTCCAGAGAAATTAGACTTTGACTTATCTGTTGAAACTCCGTTGGGAGAAACCTTCATTACATTGTGACGCCCCCAAAACAGGTATACATCACCCATCTTGAGTAGCCAAATACATGGTACAGAATACAAATACAACTTAATAATACAACTGTCGTGTAAAATACGACAAAACATAAATTGAGAGCTTTAAAAAGAATGTCATCTAGACAATATCCATACTCAAAGGAGTCCTCATTACATTTATTGTCACAGTATTTAACAGAATAATGAGGACTACTAATACTATCATCTGGACCGTCACTCCATTCCCCGACTAGTCCCGGCTACGTTCTCATTTCCTGAAGAGAACAGTGAAAGAAAGGGGGAGCTTAACTAGCCCAGTAAGAAATATTATGACTAAGATAATGTAGAATAAATTATCATTAGTCTTCAACAATGTTAAACTGATAAAATATAACAAACATCAAATTTAACTGCAGCAGAACAATCAATCCATTAAAGGAGTCAAGTAGAGAATAAAATCTACTATCTTTTATAATTTAAAAAGGTTTTTCATCACTTTTATCACGAGACTCGACAATAAATAATCCACATCATCCTCCTTCTGACGAAGGATATTCATTAGTATCACAACCACAATTATCCATGCACTTTACTGGGCCAGGATATTCATGTATTCATCAATGGTCATGATCATGCCAACAACTATCCATCAATGCACTACGGGCCAATGAGGACTTTTACCACATCATTTATAACATTACGGTCATGATTATACCTAATAATCCCTGGTCATAATCATACCAAGTCCATCTATGCACAACAGGCCACAGATGACTTTCAACATAATATAAGCATGAGGATGATGACAATGATATAAGAATCCAATAAAACAAGTTCAAGAATTAATTTATCCAAAATTCAATAACGTCCAAATTCTCAACATGATACTGCTTTGTAGAGTAAAATTCAAGAATGCTCAGAAGAATATTTTCATGAAAAGATACTGGATGAAGCGCAAATATCAAGGATATTTCACTAATATCATGGAGTATAGCAGTTAAAACTTTAACCAATTGAGTATAATATAATATATGAAACTGCAAATGGAATTTTGCCCGCCATTCGGTAATCCACGTATACAGATCATTTCCACAATTTAATAAGGAATGAATACAAAGGATCCTTCACCATGCATGTGGTAATCCACATAGACAGGTTATTCCAACAAAATAATAAAGAATGGAATAACAGAAGAATTCACCATGCGTACGATAGACTACACAGACAGGTTATTCCCAATAGAATAGTAAAGAATGGAACCAGGTCATGCGTAAATGCACAGACAGGATATTCCGACATAATAATAAAGAACGGAACCAGGTCAGATGAAATTCGTACTGACAGGATATTCCAACAGAATAATAAAGAATGGAATAACAACAAAAATCACCATGCATGCGATAGACCGCACAGACATGTTATTTCAACAGAATAATAATTAATGGAACCATGTCAGGCGTATACGCACCGACACGATATTCCAAATAAAGAATGGAATAACAAAAGAATTTTACCATGTATGCGGTACTTCACATATACAGGTTATTCTAACATAATAATAAAGAATGGAATAACAGAAGAATTTCACCAAGTATAGGGTAGCCCGCGTATATAGGTTATTCCAACAGAATAATAAAGAATGGAATAACAGAAGTTCTCTTCATGAATACGAAAGAAATAATACCCCTTACAGTACAACAAATAATATCCCTTATCTTAGAAGAAAGCGGATATAGGAGAGTAGTGAAGTAGCGAATACTTTTCTTTCTTTCTCTCTATAGTTTCTCTCTCTAAAGTTTTAGTGAATTAAATAAGAAATAATGAAGGAATGAGCTTCTATTAATAGTAGAATGGACCTTGAATAGTAACTAATTCATGAACGGTCCAGTTGATTTACTTTTTAAGCAGACGATCCATATTGATTTACTATGCGTTATTAATAAAATATTCTAATAAAACAAAATCTTTTAAATAAAATATAATATATTCTATTTATAATCTAATAAAACGAATAACTTTATAAAAGTATTACATTTTATATAAAAAAGATTTTACTATACAAAATACTATGTAGGCACTATGTAAACACTATGCATAATAAAATATAATATATTCTAATTATTGTCTAATAAAACAAATAACTTTATAAAAGTATTACATTTTATATAAAAAGATTTTACTATGCAAAATACTATGCACACACTATGCAAATACTATGCATAATAAAATATAATATATTCTAATTATTGTCTAATAAAACAAATAACTTTATAAAAGTACTACATTTTATATAAAAAAGATTTTACTATGCAAAATACTATACAGTACTATATGCAAACACTATGCATAATAAAATATAATATATTCTAATTATTTTCTAATAAAATAAATAACTTTATAAAAATATTCTATTTTATATAAAAAGATTTTACTATATAAAACACTATGCATAATAAAATATTTTATATTCTAATTATTGTCTAATAAAACAAATAACTTTATAAAAGTATTCTATTTTATATAAAAAGCTTTTCTGTTTTATTATATTAATAATACTAATAAAACAAAATTTATATATATATATATATATATATATATATATATATATATAAACTTCCGTGACTTCATAAAAAGACACCTCAATATATTTAACAACATTTATCATCATTATTATAATTCACAATATTAATCGACCAGGTCGTTCCCAGGAAAGAGGGGCTTTCCAATAAGGATTTCTCCCTATTGGCGCGCAATTAGGTGACCAAACCTCTCCTTGGCAGAACTTCTAGACATCGTTAATATTGCAAATAATAATATTAATAACTTTGTTATCTCAATTATTGATTTAATAATATATAAAATATCGACAATAATTGAATCAAATAACGTGAGATACTATGCAACAATTCTTTGTGTAATAATTGAACAAGACTAAGTGACTTCTCACGTAAGCATCGATAATCAATACTGGTGTGCTACTTATGCAACCACATGTATGACTGTACTTTTACTACCGAGTAGTTCAACAGTTTTTACGGTAAAACTTCCGCCGTTATTTTTATAAAAATATTTTTGTCGTTTTCTCAATCCGACAATAATTCCATTGTGGGGTCCACCAATGATTGCGCCGTTGTACAAATATTCCCTGCTAAAACGAATATTCTCCGACCAATCGAATATAATACAACAACTTGCAAACTTTGCAAAATTTATAAATACTACCCACAACTATAACATTATCTCAAATCCACACCATAATATTTTAAAAAATATTTCAAGAAAATTAAATCTTTATTCGTAAAATTTGGGATTTTACAATCTCCCCTCCTTTTGAAATTTCGCCCTCAAAATTTATGTACGTACCTGGTATGCCGAACAGATGAGGACACTTTGTCAGATTCTAACTCTTGAGGTATAACCTTTAAGCGTAGAATATATTCCAGGATTTTAACAGGTACATCTTCATACGTTAAATTATCCGTTATCTCGTCCGGTTCTAAATTAATAATGTGGTTTGAGTGGTCCACATATTTACGTAACATCGATACGTGAAAAACGTTATGAACACGCGACATACTTGGCGGTAAAACGAGTCTATAGGCCATAGTTCCTAGTCGATCGAGGATTTCAAATGGGCCAATAAAATCGAGGGTTGAGATTTCCTCTCTTCATCGATTCTTGCTTCTAGAATAACGCCCTCTTGAACCTTCTTCTTCACATTCACCAGCTCTGAGTATGTAGCTTGAGCGGATTTAACTTTATCGATTAAAGTCGATTCTACTCGTATATTCGTTATCTTCATCATTTGTAAGTTATACGAAATGGGTTTTTGTGTTAACAACATCGCACTCATAAACGCATACAATCTTCTACCCAACGCATCAACTACTATGACGCCCCCAAAATAGGTATTCATCACCCATCTTGAGTCGCCAAATTCATGGTACAAAATTCAAATATAACTTAATAATACAGCTGTCGTGTAAATAATACGACAAAACATAAACTGAGAGTTTTAATAAGAATATTGTCATCTAGACAATATCTACACTCAAAAGAGTCCTCATTACAGTTATTGTCATACTATTTAACAGAATAGTGAGGACTACTAATGCTATCATCTGGACCGTCACTCCGTTCCTCGACTCATCCCAGCTATATTCTCATTTCCTGAAGAGAACAGTGAAAGAAAGGGTGAGCTCAACTAGCCCAGTAAGAAATATTATGACTAAGATAATGCAGGATAAATTATCATTAGTCTTCAACAATGTTAAACTGATAAAATACAATAGACATCAAGTTTAACTGCAGCGGAACAAGCAATCCATTAGAAGAGTCAAGTAGAGAATAAAATCTACTATCTTCTATGATTTAAAAAGTTTTTCATCACTTTTATCGCTGAGACTCAGCTTAATAAATAATGCACATCATCAAATCATCCATGAAATACAGGCCAATGATATTATTTAGTATCACGACCATGAATTATCCATGCACTACGGGCCAAAGATAATCGTGTTTTCATCAACGGTCCTAATCATGCCATAAAACAATTCATCTTTGCTCCCTTGGTCAAAAAGAATCCATAGCCATAATCATACCAAAAACTGTCCATCAATGCACTACGGGCCAAAGAGGACTTTTTCCACATCATTTATAACATTACGGTCATGATTATACCAAATAATCCCTGGTCATAATCATACCAAGTCCATCTATGCACTACAGGCCACATATGACTTTTAATAAAATATAAACATGAGGATGATGACAATGATATAAGAATTCAATAAAACAAGTTCAAGAATTAAATTATTCAGGAACTAATAACGTCCAAATTGTCAACATGATACTTCTTTGTAGAGTAAAATTCAAGAATGCTCAGAAGAATATTTCCATGAAAAGATACTGGATGAAGCGCAAATATCAAGGATATTCCACTAATTTTATGGAGTATAGAAGTCAAAACTTTAATCAACTGAGTATAATAAAGAATTGAATAACAAAAGAAATCACCATGCATGCGGTACTTCGCATAGACAGGTTATTCCAAAAGAATAATAAATAATGGAACCAGGTCATGCGTAATACGCACCGACACGATATTCCAACAAAATAATAAAGAATAGAATAACAACAGAAATCACCATGCATGTGGTACTTCACATAAACAGATTATTCCAACAGAATAATAAACAACGGAACGGTCGAGTGAAATTGCATACCAATGAAGATGTTCCAATAGAATAATAAAGAATGGAATAACAATGAAATCACTATGCATGCGCTTGCATGTGCAGCGCTATTCAACGAATAATAAATAATCGGAACCCGGTCCGGCGTAAAATGCCTGAGACGAGGATATTCCAACGAGAATAATAAATACGGAACCCGGTGCAGGCGTGGCCTTGCGAACGAGGATATTCAACGAAATAATAAAGAATGGAATAATGAAAGAATTTCACCAAGTATAGGGTAGACCACGTATATTCTGAAGTTATTCCAACAGAATAATAAAGAATGGAATAATAGAAGTTCTCTTCATGAATATGAAAAAAATAACACCCCTTACGAGTACAACAAATAATATCTCTTACCTTATAGAAGAAACTGGATATAGAAGTAGTGAAGTAGCGAGAATACTTTTTTTCTTTCTCTCTATAGTTTCTCTCTAGAGTTTTAGTGAATTAAGTAAGAAATAATGAAGGAATGAGCTTCTATTTATAGAAGAATGGACCCATATAGTAACTAATTCATGAACTGGTCCAGATTGATTTACTTTTAATCGGACGATCCAGATTTAAAAGCAAAATCTTTTAAATAAAATATAATATATTCTATTTATAATCTAATAAAACGAATAACTTTATAAAGTATTACATTTTATATAAAAAAGATTTTACTATACAAAAATACTATATGGGCACTTATGCAACACTATGCATAATAAAATATAATATATTCTATTTATAGAATAACTTTATAAAAATATTTTATTTTATATAAAAAGCTTTTCTATTTTATTACATTAATAATACTAATAAAACAAAAATTTTATATATATATATATATATATATATATATATATATATATATATATATAAAATAAATAATAATTGAATCAAATAACGTGAGATCTTATGCGTGAACTCATGTAATAATTGAACAAAAGCGAGTGAGTTCTCGTAAGCATCGATAATCAATCTGGTGTCTACTTATGAAACCACACGTGTTACTATACTTTTACTACCGAGTAGTTCAACAAAGATTAATAGGTAAAACTTCCGCCATTATTTTTATAAAAATATTTTTGTCGTTTTCTCAATCCGACAATAATTCCGTTGTGGGGTCCATCAATGATTGTGCCGTCGTATGAATATTCCCTGTTAAAACGATTATTCCCCGACCAATTGAATATAATATAACAACTTGCATACTTTGCAAAATTTATAAATATTACCCACAACTATAACATTATATTAAATCCACACCATAATATTTAAAAAAAAAATTCGAGAAATTTAAATCTTTATTCGTAAAATTTGGGATTTTACAATCTCCCCTCCTTATGAAATTTTGCCCTCGAAATTTATGTACGTACTTGGTATGCCAAACAGATGAGGACACTTCATCCGATTCTAACTCTTGAGGTATAACCTTTGAGTGTTGAATACATTCCAGGATTTTAACATGTACATCTTCATACGTTAAATTATCTGCTATCTCTTCCGGTTCTAAATCAATAATGTGGTTCGGGTCGTCCACATATTCACGTAACATCGATATGTGAAAAATGTTATGAACACGCGACATACTTGGCGGTAAAATGAGTCTATAGGCCATAGTTCCAACTCGATCAAGGATTTCAAATGAGTCAATAAAATCGAGGGTTGAGATTTCCACTTTTCATCGATTCTTGCTTCTAGAATAACGCCCTCTTGAAACTTCTTTTTCACATTCATTAGCTCTGAGTATTTAGCTTGAGCGGCTTTAACTTTATCGCTTAAAGTCGATTCTACTCGTATATTCGTTATCTTCACGTAGGTTTGTATATTCACACTCATAAACGCATCGATCTTCTACACAATAACGCGTCGGCTACCGTTAAGCTTTTTCCACGATGGTATTGAATGAATACGATCGTAATCTTCAATAGCTTCAGTCGATGCCTTTGCAGCGCGTATTACGTTCGTTTTAGTTGAAGAAATATTTAAGGGTTTTATCTTGGGGTCGATTACAAAATTCGATTTCACACTTTCTGGGGTAAGCGAAAGTCTTGAAATACGTCGAGAAATTTATTAACAATAGAAATATCATTCACAATCGCTGTGACTCTCATCCAAGACTTGGATAACACGTCACATTGATACCTATCAACTTGCCATCGTTATTCACAATGTCCCTACGAAAAGAAAAGCGGCTTGATTGCATTCCACACAAGGAAGTCGACAACGAAAGGGCCAGGGCTCTTTACTTATGGCTTGATATGACAATGATTGACTTTAGTGGTTTGGTTGCTTGAATTCGCATAACAGGTTGGTTAGGAATATGAAAGCTAACAACCTTATTAAAAACATGATGAGTAGTTAACCAATCGATTCCTAAAATCACATCAAAGGCAAGTATTTTCAAAGAGATAAGATCGACAGGTAACGTGAAAGTGTTGATTTGAATCAAACAAGATTTATAAATAGTGGAGGTAACGAAGGTTTCTCCCAACTGAGTTTCAACAGATAAATCAAAGTCTAACTTCTCCAGAGTTAAATTCAAACATTGAACACAACTAAGTGGAATGAAAGAGTGAGTAGAACCGGTATCTAACACGGTATAGACTTGTGAGTTTATGATTAACTTACCCGTGATAATTTTATTCGGGTTCCTCATCACAAAAAAAAGGCTCTCTCTTAAACTACCACTTTGGCTTGTGCGGGACATCCTTTGGCATCCTGATCCAAATAGGACTTGACTTTTACCATACGATAAAATCGAGCTAGGTGACCTTCTCTTCCGCAATTAAAACACGCTTTGGATTGTTAGCAGTATAGTTTGAACGGATGTGTCCCTCCTGTCGCATTTTTGAAATATCTGACCAGGTGGTGGTTTCTTCTTCTTTTGAAATGGGTCTTTGTCTTCTTTGTCTTTCCATCATTATTGAACCTTCTCTTCTTGAAATTTCTACTTATTATCTTGGCCATGATTACCACCGAAGTGGTTACCATTCATGGCATGATAATTCTCCCACGATGGTTATCATTGTTCCGATGATGGTTGCCTGAATGCGATTTATTATCGTGTTGATGGTCGTTGCCTTTTGGTTGTGCTTAACTCATTATCGGCGCTCAATAATCGAGCCCTATTCACAACATCTGAATATAAATAAAGTTTATGAGAAATGAGGTATTGACGTATATTGGTTTTCAAACCTCTTAGAAACATTCGCGTCATTCGCTCCTCATTATCGACCAAATGGGATGCAAACCAAGACAACTCGGCAAACTTAGCCTCGTACTGCGACACGGTCATATTGTTTTGCTTCAACTTGATGAACTCCACCTCCTTCATGTGATGAATACTTTCGGGAAAGTACTTGTCGTTGAACAGCTCTTGGAACTTCTCCCAAGACATCTTGAGTCGTCGGTCTGGAGTGCGTTTCTGATTCCCACCATGAATCGCTCTTCACGCAACATAAAGGTAGCAAATGGAACCTTTTGCTCCTCTGAGCATCCCAAGACATCAAATATCTTGGTGATCTGCTTTAACCACGTCTCCGCCTTAAGTTGTTCTGGCTTTCCCAAAAACTTCGGTGGTCCCAGCTCCTTAAACTGCTTAGCGGTGACCGACCGTGGGTTGCCATTATTTCCACCTATATTTTGAACAGGAGTCTCCCTTACCTATTGTTACATGAATTGCATAAAGCCTCTGAACATTCTATCATTCATCATTTGGTCAGTGTTATTATTTGCATGAGGATTATCGCCTTCCTGATGCACATTATCCTGATTATTGATCTGTGGAGACTCAACGGTCTCCTGTGCTCCATTGATGTTCTCAACATTTTCGGATGCCATTTTCAAATACTGCCACAAAACAAGGGTTAATTAACATATCACATATTATCCCTATACTCTGATCAACCAATTAAATACCAAAAAAACTTAGGTAGATCATACTAGCGAAAGAATTCCCCATCTCTCCCCTCCTAGTTCTTGTCTCACATCTAAGCCAGGGATCATATCCCTAAGCTTTGATACCAACTGTGACGCCCCCAAAATAGGTATACATCACCCATCTTGAGTCGCCAAATACATGGTACAAAATTCAAATACAACTTAATAATACAGCTGTCGTGTAAACAATACGACAAAACATAAACTGAGAGTTTTAATAAGAATATTGTCATCTAGACAATATCTACACTCAAAGGAGTCCTCATTACATTTATTGTCATACTATTTAACAGAATAGTGAGGACTACTAATGCTATCATCTGGACCATCACTCCGTTCCCCGACTCATCTCAGCTATATTCTCATTTCACAGAGAGAATAGTGAAAGAAAGGGTGAGCTCAACTAGCCCGATGAAATATATATGACTAAGATAATGCGAATAAATTATCATTAGTCTTCAACAATGTTAAACCGATAAAATACAATAGACATCATGTTTAAGCTGCAATAATAACAAGCAATCCATTAGAAGAGTCAAGTAGAGAATAAAATCTACTATCTTCTATGATTTAAAAAGTTTTCATCACTTTTATCGCTAAGACTCGAACAATAAATAATGCACATCATCAAATCATCCCCACTTTTCTGAGCCAAGGATATTATTTAGTATCATGACCACGAATTATCCGTGCACTACGGGCTAAAGATAATCGTGTTTTCATCAACGGTCCTGATCATGCCATAAAATAATTCATCTTTGCTCCCTTGGACGAAGAGAATCCATAGCCATAATCATACCAAATGCACTACAAGCCAATGAGGACTTTTTTTCACATCATTTGTAACATTACGGTCATGATTATACCGAATAATCCCTGGTCATAAACATACCAAGTCCATCTATGCACTATAGGCCACAGATGACTTTCAACAAAATATAAACATGAGGATGATGACAATGATATAAGAATTCAATAAAACAAGTTCAAGAATTATATTATTCAGGAACTAATAACGTCCAAATTGTCAACATGATACTTCTTTGTAGAATAAAATTCAAGAATGCTCGTAAGAATATTTCCATGAAAAGATCTTTGGATGAAGCGCAAATATCAAGGATATTCCACTAATTTCATGGAGTATAGAAGTCAAAACTTTAATCAATCGAGTATAATAAAGAATGGAATAACAAAGAAATCACCATGCATGCGGTACTTCATGCATAGAGCGAGTTATTCAACGAATAATAAATAATGGAACCGGTCAATGCGCAATATGCACCGGCGTGATATTCTAACAGAATAATAAAGAATGGAATAACAACAATATTCACCATGCATGCGGTGCTTGCGCATGAGCGAGTTGTTCAATAGAATAATAAATAATCTGAACCGGATCGGTGAAATTATTGCACCATAGGATATTCCAATGAATAATAAAGAATGGAATAACAACAAAAAACCACCATGCATGCGGTACTTGGCGCATGGGGCAGTTATTCCAATAGAATAATAAATAACGAAACCCGGTCCGTAAAAAACGCATGCAGACGATATTCCAACGAGAATAATAAAGAATTTAACCGAGTCCGGCGTAACGCATGAGATGGATATTCCAATGTAATAATAAAGAATGGAATAACAGAAGAATTTCACCAAGTATAGGGTAGACCGCGTATACAGGTTATTCCAACAAAATAATAAAGAATGGAATAACAGAAGTTCTCTTCATGAATATGAAAAAAATAATACCCCTTACGAGTACAACAAATAATATCCCTTAACATAAGAAACTGGATATAGAAGTAGTGAAGTAGCAGAATACTTTTCTTCTTTCTCTTTATAGTTTCTCTCTCTAGAGTTTCAGTGAATTCGTAAGAAATAATGAAGGAATGAGCTTCTATTTATAGAAGAATGGACTGCATAGTAACTAATTCATGAACGGTCCAGATTGATTTACTTTTAATCGAACGAACCAGATTTAAAGCAAAATCTTTTAAATAAAATATAATATATTCTATTTATAATCTAATAAAACGAATAACTTTATAAAAGTATTCTATTTTATATAAAAAGATTTTACTATGCAAAACACTATGCAGACACTATGCAACACTATGCATAATAAAATATAATATATTTTTATAGAATAACTTTATAAAAGTATTCATTTTATATAAAAAAACTTTTACATTTTATTACATTAATAATACTAATAAAACAAAACTTATATATATATATATATATATATATAACAATCAACAATAATTGAATCAAATAACGTGAGATACTATAAAAGCAACTCATCGTGTAAATAATTGAATAAAACTTGGTGACTTCTCACGTAAACATTAATAATCAATACCGTGTGCTACTATGCAACCACACGTATTACTGTACTTTTACTACCGAGTAGTTCAATAGTATTAACGGTAAAACTTTCGCCGTTATTTTTATAAAAATATTTTTGTCGTTTTCTCAATCCGAAATAATAATTCCGTTAATAGGGTCCACCAATGATTGTGTAAATCGCATTTAATATTCATTTTATTAAAATGATTATTTCCGAGCAATCGAATATAATATAACAACTTGCATACTTTGCAAAATTTATAAATATTACCCACAACTATAACATTATATTAAATCCACACCATAATATTCAAAATTTTTTTTTGACAAATTTAAATCTTTATTCGTAAAATTTGGGATTTTACAACTACCACGTTTGCTCTTCCACGATGATATTGAATGGTATGATCGTAATCTTCAACAGCTCGAGCCAACGTCTTTTGGCGCATGTTACGTTCATTTTGGTCAAGAAATATTTGAGGGTTTAAGAAATGGGTTTTATCTTAAGGTCAATACAAAATTCGATTTCACGCTTTCTAGGGTAAATTTAGGAAGTCTTAGGAGAATACATCAGGAAATTTATTAATAATAGAAATGTCATTCAAAACTGTGACTCTCATCCAAGACTTGGATAACACGTCACATTGATATCTATCAACTTGCCACCGTTATTCACAACGTCCCCTATGGATATTCTGGCTTCGGTGTATTCCAAGACTTGGAAGTCACCAGCGAAAGGTTCGGGGCTCTTTACTTATGGCTTGATATGACAATGTTGACTTTAGTGGTTTGGTTGCTTGAATTCGTATAACAGGTTGGTTAGGAATATAAAAGCTAACAACCTTACGAAAATAATCAATTTTAGCATGATGAGTAGTTAACCAATTGATTCCTCAAATTACATCAAAGGCAAGTATTTTCAAAGAGATAAGATCGTCGAGTAATGTGAAAGTGTCGATTTGAATCAACAAGATTTATAAATAGTGGAGGTAACGAAGGTTTCTACTAATGAAGTTTTAACCAATAAGTCAAAGTCTAACTTCTCTGGGGTCAAATTTAAACGTTGAGCGCAAGTAAGAGAGATAAAAGAATGGGTAGAACCAGTATCTAATAAGGTATAGACTTCGCAAGAATTTATAATTAACTAACCCGTGCTAACTTCGTTCGGGTTACTCTCTTTTTGAGAAGTCACGAAAAACGCCTCCACGAAAACCACCGACTTTGTTTTTGTCCAGATCCGCTTTTTGGTGCCACCGTCCCCACCTGGACTTGACTTTTACTATATGACAAAATCGAGCTAAATGACCTTCTCTTCTTGAAATTTCCACTTCTATTATCTTGGCCATGATTATCACCGAAGTGGTTACCATTCTTGGCATGATAATTCCCCCACGATGGTCATCATTGTTCTGATGGCCGTTGCCACCGGTACGGATATTATCGTGTTGTTGGTCGTTACCTTTTGGTTGTGCTAACTCATTATCGCGCTCCAATAACTGAGCCATATTCACAAGATCTGAATATAAACAAAGTTTATGAGAAATGAGGTATTAACGTATATCGGGTTTCAAACCTCTTAGAAACATTCGCGTCATTCGCTCCTCATTATCGACCAAATGGGATGCAAACCGGGATAAATCCGCAAACTTAGCCTCGAACTGCGATACAGTCATATTATTTTGCTCCATTGCTTATCTCAACATTTTCAGATGCCATTTTCAAACACTGTCACAAAACAAGGGTTAATTGACATATCACATATTATCCCTATACTTTGACCGACCAATTAAATACCAAATAAACTTAGGTAGGTCATACTAGCAAAGGAATTCCCCGTCACTCCCCTCCTAGTTCTTATCTCACATCTCAGCCAGGGATCATATCCCTAAGCTTTGATACCAACTGTGACCCGCATCCAGGACTTGGATAGCACCTCACAATGATACCTATCAACTTGCCATCGTTACTCACGGCGTCCCCTACGGAAAGTCTGGCTTTGGTGCATCCCAAGACTTGGAAGTCACCAGATAAAGGCTCGGGGCTCTTTTCTATGGCTTTGATACCAACTGTGATGCCCCTAAAACAGGTATACATCACCCATCTTGAGTCGCCAAATACATGGTACAGAATCCAAATACAACTTAATAATACAGCTATCGTGTAAAATACGACAAAACATAAATTGAGAGTTTTAATAAGAATATTGTCATCTAGACAATATCCACACTTAAAGGAGTCCTCATTACATTTATTGTCACACTATTTAAACGAATAGTGAGGACTACTAATACTATCATCTGGACCGTCACTCCATTCCCCGACTAGTCTCGGCTACGTTCTCATTTCCTGAAGAGAACAGTGAAAGAAAGGGGTGAGCTCAACTAGCCCAGTAAGAAATATTATGACTAAGATAATGTAGAATAAATTATCATTAGTCTTCAACAATGTTAAACTGATAAAATCTAACAAACATCAAATTTAACTACAGCGGAATGAGCAATCCATTAAAAGAGTCAAGTAGAGAATAAAATCTACTATCTTTTATGATTTAAAAAGGTTTTTCATCACTTTTATCGCTGATGTGATGCCCCCAAAATAGGTATACAACACCCATTCTGAGTCGCCAAATATATGGTACAGAAAGCAAACTACAACTTCAATAATACAATTGTCGTACAAAATACGACAACACATACTGTGAGTTTAAATACAAATATTATCTTCTAAACAATATCAACACTCAAATAAGCCCTCATTATAATTATTCATACATTATTTTACAAAAACAGTGAGGACTGCTAAAACATCTTTCTAGAACCATCACTCCATACCCCGACTCGATCCTCGCTATGTTCTCACCTCCCCGAGAGAAAATGGAAACAAAAGGAAAATGGTGAGCTCAACTAGCCCAGTAAAGAATATTATGACTAAGATAATATACAACAAATTATCATTAGTCTTCAACAGGGAAAAATCTGATAGAATATAATAGACAACAAGTTTTAGATCAACAAATGCAGTGGAAACAACAATCCATTAGAAGAGTCACGTAGAGAATGAATTCTACAATCTTCTAAGATTTAAAAGTCCATCATCAATATTTTATCCCTGTAACATCAATCAATAAACATCTTTAATCAAATATTCATCTTTGCATTACAGGCCAAAGATATTCATTAGTTAATCATTCATCTTTCCACTACAGGCCAAAGATATTCATTTATATCATCAGTTGGTCATGTTCATCTCAACACCTGTTCATCTTTGCACTACGGGCCAAAGATATTCAATAATATCATCATTTAAGGACCGAGGATGATGAAAATATTTTAAAGAAAACGAATCCAAAGGAGATGTAAGGACAAATATTAGGGATTCGTATAACAGTTTATCCAAGATCAATAATACTCCATAATAACCAATTGTGAAGCAGAATTCAAAAATAAAGATCAAAACATGGATACAATCAAAGATAGTAACCATAATAGACATCTTGGACAAAAAGGAAAATTTTCATTTTTCAGTGAATAGTCTTCAGATTCGTGAATAGTGCCGTATATATGAATAGTGCCGTATACGTGAATAGTAACCCCGACATAAAAAGTTCCAAATTTGATTAAAAAGTTCAAACCAATATTTCGGCATAATGATATTGAAGAAAATAATATCATTTCGAAAGAAAATAACATCCCTTACCTCAAAATAACCGTATTTCAATCAATTTCTGACATATAGGTCGATGTAAACTTACAATCGTATAAAGAACACTCAAAGTATCAAAATACTCACAAGAATACGCTCGATAATATAGAGAGAGAAAGAGAGAAAACTTATTTCTGGTGTGATTTTCAATTCTAACTTAGCCCTCTATTTATAGGAAAATGCTAGAACGCCAAAGGAGACTAAATTAATAAAATATTAATAATTCTTATCTTTTCTCTACGCATGCTAGGTTGGACAATCAGCCATCTTTGAACAAAATTAGCAGCCATGTGCATTCAACACCAACCAAAAAGTGGGTCCCACCCATAATTTAATAAAAATCATTTTATTTTTTAAAACTTCAGCAATTCATAGAAAATAGCCCGTTTTTCAGAAAAATACGAATTTAATGTCCATTCCACACGAAATTGAATTCTCTACAACTTTGTAGCTTTGAGTTTCTCCAAATTCCGAACCGAAAAATATCCAAAATCCACAAACGGATTATTTTTATATACCTCCATTCTGACAAAAATACTAATAAAACACCTCAGCATTAATTCCTTCATTTATAACCACATAAAATAAATAAATCCATCATTTATATCCACATCAAATAAATATTTTCTTATCATATAAATCAATAATTAATTATTCACAAATAATATTACAAAATCACAATTATGACAACCAGGCCATTCCCAGGAAAGAGGGGGCTTTCCAATAAGGATTACTCCTTACTGGTGCACAATTAGGTGACCAAACCTCTCCTTGACAGAACTTTTCAGACATTGCCAATAATGTTATCTAATAATATTATTCAAATAATATGAATTATTGATCTGATAATGGGAAATAATGTGCAGTGACAATTATTGAAACAACAATAATATTAAATATCAACGCAGTAATTATTGAATCAATAAAATAAAATATTGAATAAGAATTCATCGTAAATAATTATTGAGTAGTGCCTTCTTCGCATTTAATCAATAATTCAACAATATCATCGCAATACCGCAGCTATCATCAGGCAACCACGCCAGACATCGTATTTTAACCACCGTGTAATCCAACAAAGTTAATTCAGAATAATTACGCCGTTATTTATAAAAACTCATACTTTGTCGCTTTTCTTCATCGATAATTATTCTCATATGAGCCCCACGAATGGTTACTACCATTGCATTTAATATTCCCCACAAAAAGAATATTCCACGACCAAAAGAATATTTCCCGACAAAAATGAATATTTTATAACCACTTGCTTATTTTGTAAAATTTATTCATTTCGCCCATAACCAAAGCATTATATCAAATTAACACCTTATTAATTTAGAATAATGAATAGAGAAAATTTAATTTTATTTATAATAAGTTGGGGTTTTACAACCTCCCCTCCTTATAAAATTTCGTCCTCAAAATTGACGTGACGCACTGTGTTTTCAATGTGAGGGTACCTCGCTTTCATTTCTGATTCCAACTCCCAGGTCATTTCCTCAATATCATGGTTCCTCTACAAAACCTTAACTTGTGGTATAACCTTAGTGCGTAGGACATGTTCTTTTCTATCCAAGATCCTAACAGGTACCTCCTCGCACGTTAAATCTTTGGCTATCTCGTCTGGTTCTAACTCAATAATATGGTTCGGGTCTTTCACATATTTACGAAGCATAGATATGTGGAAAACATTATGAACACGAGACATACTTGGAGGTAATGCGAGTCTATAGGCCACATTTCTTATTCGGTCAAGAATCTCAAATGGACCAACAAATCATGTATTGAGCTTTCCTCTCTTCCCAAATCTTGTAACTCCCTTCCACGGAGCAATACGTAATACTACATGATCTCCAATATTAAATTCCACGTCCTTTCGATGAAGATCAAGATAACTCTTTTGTCGATCTTGTGAGGTTTGAATACGTTGTCAAATCATTTGGATCTTTTCTGTAGTCATGCGTACTAATTCTGGTCCCAACAACGTTGCTTCTCCCACCTCGTCCCAGCATACTAGAGAACGACACTTTCGTCCATACAACGCCTCAAATGGAGCCATGCCTATACTTGCTTGATAACTATTGTTGTAGGAGAATTCCACCAGAGGTAAATACTTATCCCAACTCCCTTTGAAGTCTAGAACACAGAGTCTTAATAAATCTTCAAGAGTTTGAATAGTCCTCTCTGATTGTCCGTCCGCTTGAGGATGGTATGCCGAATCAATCGTAACTGCGCTCATAGCTTTCACAAGCTAACCCAAAATCGTGAAGTGAATCTTGGGTCACGATCCAAAACTATGGATACTCGCATGCCATGCAATCTCACAATCTCATTCACGCATATACGAAAGCAAGACGCTCAAGGAATAAGTCTCACGATCGGCAAGAAATGAGCAGACTTGGTTAATCTATCAACAAAAACCCAAATCGCATCTATGCCTTGAGAAACTTTGGGAAGACCTGTAACAAAATCCATAGTAATGTGTTCCCACTTCCATTTCGGAATCTCAATCGGTTAAATGGACCTTTTGGCACTTGATGCTCCGCCTTTACTTGTTGACAAGTTAAACACCTCGAGATAAACTCCGTGATCTCTCTCTTCATATTGTTCCACTAAAATGTGTGTTGAATATCATGATACATTTTGGTACTCCCAGGATGGATTGCAAATGGGGTGTTGTGTGCCTCCATCATAATTCTATGCTTCAAGTCAGGATCGTTAGGAACGCAAAGTCTAGAGTTAACTCGAAGTATTCCTTCTTCATCGATTCTTGCTTCTGGAATAGCACCTTCTTGCACTTTCTTCTTCATACGATCGCCCCCCGTGTCCGTAGTTTTGAGCAGCTTTTAACTTTATCGATTAAAGTCGGTTCTACTCATATATTCGCCATCATCATGTGGGTCCCTAGAGTCTTTAACTCAATCTCCATCCTTTGTAAATCGTACAAAATGGGTCTTTGTGTCAATGCACTCATACCCGTATACGATCTTCTACTCAATGTGTCAGCTACTACGTTTGCTTTTCCAGGATAATATTGAATAGTGTGATCGTAATCTTTCAACAGCTCAAGCTAACGTCGTTGTCGCATATTGAGTTCTTTTTGGGCGAAGAAATATTTGAGGCTTTTATGATCTGTATAAATCTCCACTTTCTCCCCATACAGATAGTGTCTCCAGATTTTCAACGCGAAAATGACTACTGCTAACTCCAGATCATGAGTAGGATAATTCCTCTCATATTCTTTGAGTTGTCGTGAGGCATAGGCTATGACTTTCCCATGTTGCATGAGAACACATCCTAACCCTTTGCCTGAAGCATCATCAGATAACAAATCCATCCGAACCAGATGGTATTGCTGCACAGTGCCAAATAAGTCTCCTCTCGAGCTCTTGGAAACTCTTCTCGCATTCCTCGCTCCATATGAATTTTGTATCTTTTCGAGTCACCGAGTTAATCTGAGTAGCGATTCAAGAAAATCCTTCCACAAATCTCCGATAATAACCAAATAAGCCCGTAAAGCTACGTGACTTCACCACCGACTTCTGCTGTTCTAACTTTGTATTGCTTCAATCTTCGCCAGTCAATAGATACTCCATGTTTTGACACCACGCGCCCAAGGAATGCTACTTCCTCAAGCCGTAACTCGATTTCTTCAACTTGGCATAAAGCTTGTTTTCACGAAGTCTTTCAAGTATCGCCTTCAAATGGTGCTCATGATCTTCACGGCTTTTGAATAGATGAGGATGTCATCAATAAAGACAACAACGAATCGATCCAAATATTCCTTGAATACTTGATTCATCATATCCATGAAAGTAAAGAGGAGCATTAGTCAATCCAAAAGACATGACTAAGAATTCATAATGCCCGCATCGAGTTCTAAATGCGCCTTTGGAATATCCTCGCTTTTAATCTTCAAATGATGATATCCGTAATCTAAGGTCGATCTTTGAAAAGAATTGTGCTCCTTGTAATCGGTCAAATAGTCATCAATGCGAGGTAGCGGATACCTATTCTTGATGGTGACATGGTTCAATTCTCTGTAGTCAATACAAAATCGCATACTCCCATCTTTCTTCTTTACGAATAAAACAGAGCACCCCAAGGAGATGTACTAGGACTTAATGAAACCGATGTCTAATAACTCCTGTAGTTGGACTTTTAACTCCTAAAGTTCAATAGAGCCATTCGATATGGGGTTTTAGAAATAGGCTTTGTACCCTGCTCAAGGTCAATAAAGAATTCAACATCACGCTCGGGGTAGACCGAAGTTTTTCAGAAATACATCGTGAAATTCTCTAACAATGTAAATATTATCCAAATCGATTTGTCTTTATTCAAATTCATAACATGGGCTAAGAAAGATTGACATCCATTTTTAATAAACGAATAGCTTTGTGGCTTGATATGACAAAGGATCGATTTTAGTGGTTTAGTTGTTTGAATTCGCATAACAAAGTTGGTTAGAATATAAAAACTAACAACCTTACGAAAAAAATAATCAATTTTGGTATGATGAGTGGTTAACCAATCAATTCCTAAAATCACATCAAAAGCAAGTATCTTTAAAGAGATAAGATCAACAGTAATGTGATAGTGCCAACTTGGATCAAGCAAGATTTATAAATCAGAAATGTAACGAAGGTTTCACCCAACTGAGTTTCAACAGATAAGTTAAAGTCCAATTTCTCCTGAGTCAAGTTTAAACGCTGAGCACAAGCAGAGAGATAAAAGAATGGGTAGAACCCAGATCTAGTAAGGTATAAACTTCTCAAGAATTCAAGATTAGCTTACCCAGATCACCTCGTTCGTTCCTCACATTTTGGCTACCATGACAAACGCCTTCCAGAACCGCTAATTTCGACTTATCCGGGACATCGCATGGAGTCACCATCTCCGCTGAACTTGGTTTTGCTACAGAGCAATCCCGAGCTATGCGACCTTCCTTTCCATAGTTATAGCATACCTTGGATTGTTGTGGACAGCTTAATGATATGTCCTCTTCCCGCATTTGTAACATCTAACCGGCGGCCGTTCTCCTCCCCTAGAATTTGTTGTTGGTGCCGGTGTCAGTCATTGTCTGTCTTCCCGCCATTGTTGAATCTCCTCTTTCTAAAATTTCCACTGACTCACCTCTCCTATTATCATGGCCACGATTACCACCCGAGTGGTTACCACCTTTGTCCATATTTTTCCTCCTCGCCGGTTATCATCGCCTCGATGACCGCTCACACCCCAGATGACCTCGTCAGGGTCCCTCATTGAGTATACTCATTATCTCATTCTAATAATTGTGCCCCTGTTGACAACATCCTAATATAAGAGAAAATTTATGAGAGATAAGGTATCGACGAATCTCTCGTTTTAGACCTCTCGTAAACATCCGCACATACGCTCCTCATTCTCTACCAAATGAGGTGCAAACTCGATAACTCCGCTAACTTCATTCGATCGAGACACCGCCATGTTGTTCTCGCTCCAGTCTAATAAACTCTACCTCCTTCATATGACGAATACTTTCGAAAGTACTTGTCATTGAACAGCTTCAAATCTTTCCCAAGACATGTTGAGGCGGCCGGTCGGTACGCTTCACGTATTCCCACCAAGAATCAGCTTCTCCACGAAATATAAAGGTGGCGAATGGAACCTTCTATTCCTCCGCATCCCAAGACATCGAATATCTTGGTAATTTGCTTGACCCATGTTTCCGCCTTTAATCGGATCGGGCTTTCCCCAAAAATCTGTGGTCCCAACTCCTTAAACTCGCTTGGTCAGGATGTAATCACACGCCGCCATCATTTCCACCCGTATTTTGTACACGAGTCTCCCTCGTTTGATTTTGCATGAACTGCAAAAAGCTCCTAAACATTCCATCGCTCATCGCTTGCTCTCAGAAGTGTTGTTTACAAGAGGAATATTGCCATCCTCGTCTGCACGCTCTCCTGGTTTGTGACTAAAGGTTGTTCCACAGTCTCATACACTCCATTGTTAACGTTCTCAGCAGCCATTCTTAAATACTGCCATAAAACAAGGGTTAATTAAACAAATTAACATAACACATAATATCCTATATTATGACCAACCAACAAATAAGCTTAGTTAGGACACACTAGCGAAGGATTTACTCATCTCTCCCCTCCTAGTTCTATTCCCCGATCTCCGCCAGAGACCATATCCCTAAGCTTTGATACCAACTGTGACGCCCCCAAAATAGGTATACAACACCCATTCTGAGTCGCCAAATACATGGTACAGAAAGCAAACTACAACTTCAATAATACAATTGTCGTGCAAAATACGACAACACATACTGTGAGTTTAAATACAAATATTGTCTTCTAGACAATATCAACACTCAAATAAGTCCTCATTATAATTATTCATACACTATTTTACGTAAAATAGTGAGGACTCGCTAAAACATCTTTCTAGAACCATCACCCATACCCCGACTCGATCCTCGCTATGTTCTCACCTCCCGAGAAGAAAATAGAAAACAAAAAGGAAAAGGGTGAGCTCAACTAGCCCAATAAAAGAATATTATGACTAAGATAATATACAACAAATTATCATTAGTCTTCAACAGGAAAAATCGATAGAATATAATAGACAACAAGTTTTAGATCAACAAATGCAATGGAAATGAAGAATCCATTAGAAGAGTCACGTAGAGAATGAATTCTACTATCTTCTAAGATTTAAAAGTCCATCATCAATATTTTATCCTCGTAACATCAATCAATATACATCTTTAATCAAATATTCATCTTTGCACTACAGCCAAAAGATATTCATCGCTTAATCATTCATCTTTGCACTACAGTGCAAAAGATATTCATTTATATCACCAATTGGCCATGTTCATCTCAACACTGCTCATCTTTGAACTACGGGCCAAAGATATTCAATAATATCATCATTTAAGGACCGAGGATGATGAAAAATATTTTAAAGAAAATGAATCCAAAGGAGATGTAAGGACAAATATTAGGATTCATATAATAGTTTATCCAAGATCAATAATACTCCATAATAACCAATTGTGAAGCGTAATTCAAAATAAAGATCAAAACATGGATACAATCAAAGATAGTAAGAACTATAATAGACATCTTGGACAAAAAGGAAAATTTTCATTTTTCTATGAATAGTCACCGATTCATGAATAATGTCAGATATCGTGAATAAAGGCCGTACACGTGAATAGTAACTCCCGACACAAAAAGTTCCAAATTTGATTAAAAGTTCAAACCAATATTTCGGCATAATGATATTGAAGAAAATAATATCATTTCGAAAGAAAATAATATCCCTTACCTCAAAATAACCGTATTTCCGATCAATTTTTGATATATAGTGTCGATAAACTTGCAATCAGATAAAGAACACTCAAAGTATCAAAATACTCACAAGAATAATCTCTATAATATAGAGAGAGAAAGAGAGAAAACTTGTTTCTGGTGTGATTTTCAATTCTAACTTAGCCCTCTATTTATAGAAAAATGCTAGAACGCCAAAGGAGACTAAAGTAATAAAATATTAATAATTCTTATCTTTTCTCTACGCATGCTAGGTTGGACAATCAGCCATCTTTGAACAAAATTAGCAAATTTACATGTGCATTCAACACCAACCAAAAGTGGGTCCCACCTATAATTTAATTAAAATCATTTTATTTTCTGAAACTTCAGTAATTCATAGAAAATAGCCCGTTTATCAGAAAAATACGAAATTTATGTCAATTCCACACGAAATCGAATTCTCTACAACTTTATAGCTTTGAGTTTCTCCAAATTCCAAACCGAAAATATCCAAAATCCATAAATGGATGATTTTTAATACCTCCATTCTGACAAAAATACTGATAAAACACCTCAGCATTAATTCCTTCATTCATAACCATATAAAATAAATAAATCCATCATTTATATCCACATCAAATAAATATTTCTTTATCATATAAATCAATAATTAATTATTCATAAATAATATTACAGAATCACAATTATGACAACTAGGCCGTTCCCAGGAAAGAGGGGGCTTTCCAATAAGGATTTCTCCTTACTAGCGTGCAATTAGGTGACCAAACCTCTTCTTGACAGAACTTTCTAGACATTGTCAATAATGCTATCTAATAATATTATTCAAATAATATGAATTATTGATCTGATAATGGGAAATACTGTCAGTGCAAAGACAATTATTGAACCAATAATAATATTAAATATCAACGCAAAGAATTATTGAATCAATAAAATAAAATATTGAATAAGAATTCATCGTAATAATTATTGAGTAAAGGCCTTCTTCACGCATTTAATCAATAATTCAACAATATCGCGTAATACCGCGTAGCTACATCGCAAAACCACGCCAGACATCGATTTTAACCACCGTGTAATCCAACAAAGTTGTTAATTCTGTAATAATTACGCCGCTTTTTATAAAAACTCATACTTTGTCATTTTCTTCATCCGACGCTTATTCTCACATGAGCCCTAACGAATGGTCATACTATTGCCATTTAATATTCTCTCACAAAAAGAATATTCCATGACCAAAAGAATATTCCCCTCACAAAATGAATATTTTATAACCACTTGCTTATTTTGTAAAATTTGCACATTTCACCCATAACCAAAGCATTATATCAAATTAACACCTTATTAATTTAGAATAATGAATAGAAAATTCAATTTTATTTATAATAAGTTGGGGTCTTACAAATGAGACTCAACTTAATAAATATTCCACATCATCCCCGCACTACTGACCCAAGGATATTCATTAGTATCACAACCACAATTATCCATGCACTACGGACCAAGGATATTCAGATATTCATCAATGGTCATGATCATGCCAACAATCGTCCATCAATGCACTACTACGGGCCAATGAGGACTTCATCATTTGTAACATTACTACCATGATTATATACGGAATAATCCTCGGTGATAATCATACCAAGTTCATCTATGCACAACAAAAAGCCACGATGACTTTCAACATAATATAATCATGAGGATGATGACAATGATATAAGAATCCAATAAAACAAGTTCAAGAATTAATTTATCCGAGAATTCAATAACGCCCAAATTGTCAACATGATATCGCTTGCTTTGTAGAGTAAAATTCAAGAATGTTCAGAAGAATATTTCCATGAAAAGATACTGGATGAAGCGCAAATATCAATGATATTCCACTAATTTCATGGAGTATAGAAGTCAAAACTTTAACCAACTGAGTATAATAGAATATATAAAACTGCAAATGGATTTTCGCCCGCCATGCGGTAATGCACGTATACAGATCATTTCTACAATTTAATAAGGAATGAATACAAAGGATCATTCACCATGCATGTGGTAATCCACATAGACAGGTTATTCCAACAAAATAATAAAGAATGGAATAATAGAAGAATTCACCATGCGTGCGATAGACTACACAGACAGGTTATTCCCAACAGAATAATAAAGAATGGAACCAGGTCATGCGTAAACGCACAGACAGGATATTCCGACATAATAATAAAGAACGGAACTAGGTCGCATTTAAATTGCATCGGCAAGATATTCCAAATGTAATAAAAAGAATGGAATAACAACAAAATCACCATAAATGCGATAGAATCGCATGCATGTGTTATTTCAACAGAATAATAATTAATGGAACCAAAGTCAAAGCGCGACGATCGATGTGATATTCCAAATAAAGAATGGAATAATAAAAGAATTTCATCATGTATGCAGATTGTGACATATCAAAGTTATTCCAACATAATAATAAAGAATGGAATAACATAAGAATTTCACCAAGTATAGGGTAGTTCACAGATATAGGTTATTCCAATGTAATAATAAAGAATGGAATAATGTAAGTTCTCTTCATGAATACGAAAGAAAAATAATATCCCTTACGAGTATAACAAATAATATCCCTTACCTTAGAAGAAACCGGATATAGGAGTAGTGAAATAGCGAATACTTTTCTTCTTTTTCTCTATAGTTTCTCTCTCTAGAGTTTCAGTGAATTCAGTAAAAAATAATGAAGGAATGAGCTTTTATTTATAGGAGAATGGACCTAATAGTATAGTCATGAACGGTCCATATTGATTTACTTTTAAAACTGACTATTACATATTGATTTACTATACAAGATTAATAAAATATTCTAATAAAACAAAATCTTTTAAATAAAATATAATATATTCTATTTATAATCTAATAAAATGAATAACTTTATAAAAGTATTCTATTTTATATAAAAAGATTTTACTATGCAAAAAACCTATGCAGCAATTATAAAAACACTATGCATAATAAAATATAATATATTCTAATTATTGTCTAATAAAACAAATAACTTTATAAAAGTATTCTATTTTATTTAAAAAGATTTTACTATGCAAAACACTATACGTGCACTATGGAAACACTGCATGCATAATAAAATATAATATATTCTAATTATTGTCTAATAAAACAAATAACTTTATAAAAGTATTCTATTTTATATAAAAAGATTTTACTATATGCAAAACACTATGCAAACACTATGCATAATAAAATATAATATATTCTAATTATTGTCTAATAAAATAAATAACTTTATAAAAGTATTCTGCTTTATATAAAAAAGATTTTACTATGCAAAAAATACTATGCATAATAAAATATATTATATTCTAATTATTATCTAATAAAACAAATAACTTTATAAAAGTATTCTATTTTATATAAAAAGCTTTTCCTGCTTTATTACATTAATAATACTAATAATATATATATATATATATATATATATATATATATATATATATAAACTTCCGTGACTTCATAAAAAAGACACTCAATATATTTAACAACATTTATCATTATTATTATAATTCACAATATTAATCAACCAGGTCGTTCCCAGGAAAGAGGGGGCTTTCCAATAAGAATTTCTTCCTATTGGCTCGCAATTAAGTGACCAAACCTCTCCTCAAGGCGTAACTTACTGAACATCGTTAATATTGCAAATAATAATATTAATAACTTTGTTATCTCAATTATTGATTTAATAATATATAAAATATTGACAATTATTGAATCAAATAACGTAAGATACTATGCAACAATTACTGTAGTAATAATTGAACAAGACTAAGTGACTTCTCACGTAAGCATAAATAATCAATACCGTGTGCTACTATGCAACCACGCATATTACTGTACTTTTACTACCAAGTAGTTCAACAGTTTTAACGGTAAAACTTCCATGGTTATTTTTATAAAAATATTTTTGTCGCTTTTCTCAATTCGACAATAATTCCATTGTAGGGTCCACCAATGATTATACTTGTGGTATGCGAATATTCCTTGCTAAAACGAATATTCCCCAATTAAATCGAATATAATACAACAACTTACATACTTTGCAAAATTTATAAATACTACCCACAACTATAACATTATCTCAAATCCACACCATAATATTTAAAAAAAAATATTTCAAAAAATTAAATCTTTATTCAGAAAATTTGGGATTTTACATACATCCAATCGCTTATAAGTCTTGTTTGATTCAAATCCAAGAACCGCACATTACCTGTTGATCTTATCTCTTTGAAAATACTTGCATTTGATGTGATTTTAGGAATTGATTGGTTAACTACTCATCATGCTAAAATTGATTATTTTCATAAGGTTGTTAGTTTCATATTCCTAACCAACCTGTTATACGAATTCAAGCAACCAAACCACTAAATTCAATCACTGTCATATCAAGCCATAAAGCTATTCATTTATTGAAAAATGGATGTCAAGCTTTCTTAGCCAATGTCACAGATTTAAACAAAAATATGTCAGATTTGAATGATATTTCTATTGTTAATAAATTTTTTGACGTATTCCCTGAAGAACTTCCTGGCCTACCCCCAGAGCGTGAAATCAAATTTTGTATCGACCTTGAACCCGGTACAAAACCCATTTCCAAAGCCCCATATCGAATGGCTTCTATTGAACTTCAGGAGTTAAAAATCCAACTGCAGGAGTTGTTAGACATCGGTTTCATTCGTCCTAGTACGTCTCCTTGGGGTGCTCCTGTTCTATTCGTAAGGAAGAAAGATGGGAGTATGCGACTTTGTATTGATTATCGGGAGTTGAATCATGTCACTATCAAAAATAGGTATTCGTTGCTTTATATTGATGACCTGTTTGACCAGTTTCAAGGCACCAAATTCTTTTCAAAAATCGATCTTCGTTCTGGATATCACCAGTTAAAGATTAAAACTGATGACATCCCAAAGACTGCTTTCAGAACTCGGTACGTGCATTACAAATTTCTAGTCATGTCTTTTGGATTGACTAATGCTCCTGCTGCCTTCATGGATATGATAAACTGAGTATTCAAAGAATATTTGGATCACTTTGTGGTCGTCTTTATTGATGACATCCTCATTTACTCCAAAAACCGTGAAGATCATGAGCAACACTTGAGGCTGATACTCCAAAAGCTTCATGAGAATAAGTTATATGCCAAGTTAAAGAAATGCAAGTTCTGGCTTGAGAAAGTAGCATTTCTAGGGCACGTGATATCAAATCAAATAATATTTGTTGACTAGACAAAGATTGAAGCAATTCAAAGCTGGGAGCAACCTAAGTCAGTGACCGAACTACGTAGCTTTCTCGGCTTAGCTGGTTATTATCGAAGATTTATAGAAGGGTTTTCTCGAATTGCTACTCCAATAACTCAGCTGACTCGAAAAGATACAAAATTCGGTTGGAGCAAGGAATGAGAGAAGAGTTTTCAAGAACTCAAGAGGAGACTCATTTCAACACCCGTTCTGACAATACCATCTGGTTTAGAGGGATTTGTAATCTACAGCGATGCTTCAGGCAGAGGGTTAGGATGTGTTCTCATACAACATGGGAAAGTCATAGCCTATTCCTCATGACAACTCAAGAAATATGAGAGGAATTATCCTACTCATGATCTAGAGTTGACAGCAGTCGTTTTTGCACTTAAAATCTGGAGGCATTACCTGTATGGGGAGAAGGTGGAGATCTATACGGATCATAAAAGCCTCAAATATTTCTTCACCCAAAAGGAACTCAATATGTGACAACAACGTTGGCTCGACCTGTTGAAAGATTATGATCATACCATTTAATACCATCCCAGAAAAGCGAATGTGATAGCTGACGCATTGAGTAGAGGATCAAATACGGGTACGAGTGCGATATTGTCAAGCAAAGGCCCATTTTGTATGACTTGCAAAGGATGGAGATAGAGTTAAAGACTCCAGGGACCCACGTGATGATGTCAAATATACAAGTAGAACCGACTTTAATTGATAAAGTTAAAGCTGCTCAAGCCACGGACCTAGAGCTGATGCGTATGAAGAAGAAAGTGCAAGAAGGTGCTATTCCAGAAGTAAGAATCGATGAAGAAGGAATACTTAGAGTCAACTCCAGACTTTTTGTTCCTAACAACTCTGATTTAAAGTATAAAATCATGATGGAGGCGCATAACACACCATTTGCAATCCATCCTGGGAGTACCAAAATGTATCATGATCTTTGACATACATTTTGGTGGAGCAATATGAAGAGAGAGATAACGGAGTTTATCTCAAGGTGTCTAACTTATTAATGAGTTAAGGCGGAGCATCAAGTGCCAAAAGGTCCATTACAACCACTTAAAACTCTAGAATAGAAGTGGGAGCACTTTACCATGGATTTCGTTACTGGTCTTCCCAAGGTTTCTCAAGGCATAGATGCGATTTGGGTCATTGTCAATAGATTGACCAAATCTGCTCATTTCTTACCTATACGAGAAACTTATTCACTTGAACGTCTTTCTCGTATATACGTAAATGAAATTGTAAGACTGCATGGTATGCCAGTATCCATAGTTTCTGATCGAGACCCAAGATTCACTTCACAGTTTTGGGTCAGTTTACAGAAAGCTATGGGCACGAATTTGTGATTCAGATTAGCATATCATCCTCAAACGGATGGGCAGTCGAAGAGGACTATTTAAACTCTTAAAGATCTATTAAGTCACTGTGCCCTTAACTTCAAAGGAAGTTGGGATAAGTTCTTACCATTGGTGGAATTTTTCTACAATAATAGTTATCAAGAAAGTATTCACATGGCTACATTTGAGGCGTTGTATGGACACAAGTGTCGTTCTCCAGTATGTTTGGATGAGGTGGGTGAAGCAACATTGTTGGGACCGAAAATGGTACGTATGACTACGGAGAAGATTCAAATGATCCGACAACGTATAAAAACCTCACAAGATCGACAAAAGAGTTATGTTGATCTTCATCGAAAGGACGTGGAATTCAATGTTGGTGATCATGAGTTGTTACGTGTTGCTCCATGGAAAGGAGTTACGAGATTTGGAAAGAGAGGAAAGCTCAATCCTCGATTCATTGGCCCATTCGAAATCCTTGATCGAGTAGGAACTGTGGCTTATAAACTCGCCTTACCACCAAATATGTCTCGTGTTCATAATATTTTTCACATATCCATGTTACGTAAATATGTGGAAGACCCGAACCACATTATTGAATTAGAATCGGACGAGATAGCGAAAGATTTAACGTATGAAGAGGTACCTGTTAGAATCTTAGATAAGAAGGAACATATTCTATGCTCCAAGGTTATACCTCAAGTCAAAGTTTTGTGGTGTAACCACGATGTTGAGGAAATGACCTGGGAGTTCGAATCTGAAATAAAATCAAGGTATCCTCACCTCTTCGTCATACCAGGTACGTACACCAATTTCGAGGGTAAAATTTCATAAGAAGGGTAGGTTGTAAGACCCCAAATTTTATGAATAAAGATGAATTTTTCTATAAATATCAGTTTTTAATATTACAGTATGAATTTGTTATAATATTATAGTTGTGGGTAATATTTATAAATTTTGCAAAGTAAGCAAGTTGTTATATAATGTTCGATTGGTCGGAGAATATTCGTTTTAACAGGGAATATTCGTACGATGACATAATTATTGATAGACCCCACAACGGAATTATTGTCGGAATGAGAAAACGACAAAAATATCTTTTTATAAAAATAATGGCAAAAGTTTTACTGTTAAACTGTTGAAATACCCGGTGGTAAAAGTACAATAATACACGTGGTTGCATAGTAGCACATGGTATTGATTATTGATGCTTACGTGAGAAGTCACTCAGTTTTATTCAATTATTTCTACAATAATTGCTGCATAGTATCTCACGTTATTTGATTCAATTATTGTTACAATATTTTATATTATTAAATCAATAATTTAGATGACAAGTTATTTATATTATTATTTGTATAACTAACAATGTCTAGAAAGTTCTGTCGAGGAAAGGGGTTTGATCACCTAATTGCGCGCCAATAGGGAGAAATCCTTATCGTAAATCCCCTTCCGGGAGCGATCCGTTGTTAATATCATGAGTTTTAATAGTGATGAATAAATGTTGTTAAAAAATATTGAGGGATTTTATGAAGTATTTGTTGTAAATTTTGGCGTATTATTTGGACTCCCATTTACCCATTTTTCTAAATAATCGGTATAAAATTATTCAAATATATATATAATATATGTGTGAAAGTGACATGTGGGGTGGGGCCCACATGTAGGATGAAAAAAATGGAAATGGGGGGAGGTTACATAAAGGGAGGGAATATATATATGCATAGTATTTGTATAGTGGCTGCATAATGTTTAATATATATATATATATATATATATATATATATTTTATCTTATAAAATAGAATATATTATATTTTATTATGCATAGTATTTGCATAGTGGCTGCATAGTGTTTGTATTGTAAATTTTAGAAAATTCAGACATCTGCGAATTCGATGAAATTAACCCGTGAATTTTTCAACTGTTGATCCATGATAAATTTTTCTAAATAGTATCCTTCCATTCTCCTATAAATAGGAGGTTTAGTTTAGAATTAAAAATCACACCAAAATTCGCGAATTCTTCTTCTATAATATTCAGCGTATTTCATTCGAGTTTTAGGAAGCTGTGAGTGTAGAAAGCAGTTCAAGTTTTCTTCAAGAATATCTCCGCCCTACCAGTCGGAATACTCTTCTTTTTAAGGTAAGAGATATTATCTTTGTTCAATACTCATAAGAAATAATATTTCTTTCCATACTCTGTAGTATGTAAGTAATATTATTTCATTTCAAATTTCAAATTCTACACTCATTTTGTTAAGTTTTGGCTTTTCTATACTCCATGAAATTAGTAGAATATCCTTGATATTTGCGTTTCATCCAGTATCTTTTCATGAAAATATTATTCTGAGCATTCTTGATAAGTTTTAACTTTTTAATGCTGGAGTACTATTCACGGGGTTACTATTCTCGAAGTACTATTCATGGGGTACTATTCACCCGGGATACTATTTATGACAAAAATTGATTTCTTTTCGGTCCAAATCATTTTTAATACAATATTATTCTTTAATTTTACTCCACAAAGCAGTATCATGTTGACAATTTGGACATTATTGAATTCTTGATAAAGTAAATTATAAATATTTTAAAATTTATCATTTGCTTTCTTTTAATTGAATTCTTATATCATTGTCATCATCCTCATGCTTATATTGTGATGAAAGTCATCTTTGACTTACATGCATAGATGGACTGTTGATTGGTATGATTATGACCAAGGATTATTCTGTATAATCATAATCGTAATGTTACAAATGATGTGGTAAAAGTCCTCATTGGCCCGTAGTGCATTGATGGACAGTCGTTGGCATGATCATGACCATTGGTGAAAACACGAATATCATTGGCTCGTAGTGCATGTATAATTCGTGGTCGTGATACTAATGAATATCCTTGGCCCGTAGTGCATGGATAATTCAGTGATGTGAATTATTTGTTAAGCTGAGTCTCAACGAAAAAGTTGATGATAAACTTTTTAAATCATAGAAGATAGTAGATATCCTGCTTTACTTGACTCTTCTAATAGATTGCTTGTTCTGTTGTAGTTAAACTTGATGTTTATTATATTTTATCAGTTTAACACCGTTGAAGGCTAACGATAATTTATTCTGCATTATCTTAGTCATAATATTTCTTACTGGGCTAGTTGAGCTCACCCTTTGCTTTCATTGTTCTCTTCAAGAAATGAGAATATAACTGGGACTAGTCGGGGAACGGAGTGACGGTCCAGATGGTTGCATTAGTAGTCCTCACTATTCTGTGAAATAGTGTGATATTAATTGTAATAAGATTGAATTTGATTTTTGATATTGTCTAGAATACAATATTCATGTAAAAACTCTCAGCTACGCTTTTGATCGTATTGTATAAATAAGTTTGTATTTGAATTTTGTACCATATATTTGGCGACTCAGAATGGGTGATGTATACCTATTTTTGTGGCATCACATTTATCATGTTAGATATATATTATTCTTCATCCCTAAATTAGCTTAAAAGTTGACGAGAGCATAGCTGACTGGGCTATGGATAGAGGCGATCATGACCCTGCAGTCTGCAGATTTGCCTTCTTTCTTTGTACAATCGCACTGCAGCAGAGTTGTTGGGTTTTTTTTATAAACAAAACTTACATGAAACGACGTCGTTTCATTTAGTAAAAAAATAAATAAATACTCTTTTGTTTTCTTCTTCGAAGCAATTCGCAACAGGCAAACAAGCAACAATCCTTTTTTCCCTTCTCGAGTTCCTCTCTCTATCGATCGACGACAACAAGACCTGCTAACATAAATGATCTATGACTCATTCTCTCTTCCTCCTTGGCTCCTGCATTTGCTTCTCCTTTTCTCTCTCCAAGGTCAGTGAGGTCACCCCTTCTATGTTTCTTTTTCATATATGTTAATCTTTGTATGTGTAAGCCCCCAACTTTTATGAATAAAGATGAATTTTTTTCTCTAAATATCATTTTTGAATATTAAGGTGTGGATTTGCTATAATGTTATAGTTGTGGTAATATTTACAAATTTTATAAAGTAAGCAAGTTGTTATAAAATATTCGATTGGTCGGGAAATATTTATTTTATCAGGGAATATTTGTACGACGACACAATCATTGGTGGACCCCACAACAGATTTACAATCGGAGTGAGAAAACGACAAAAATAATTTTTATAAAAATAACAGCGAAAGTTTTACTGTTAACTGTTGAAATACCCGTTAATAAAAGGACAGTAATATGCTTGGTTGCATAGTAGCACACGACATTTGATGCTTACGTGAGAAGTCACTCAGTTATACTCAATTATTGTTACAGTAATTGCTGCATAGTATCTCATATTATTGATTCAATTATTGCCACAGTATCATCTGCACAATATTTTATATTATTAAATCAATAATTGAGACGACAAAGTTATTCATATTATTATTTGCATTATTGATAATGTCAAGAAAAGTTCTGTCGAGGAAAGGGGTTTGGTCACCTAATTGCGCGCCAATAAGGAGAAATCCTTATCGGAAAGCCCCCTTTTTCTTGGGAATGATCTGATTGTTAATATTGCAAGTTATATTATTGATGAATAATTGTTGTTTAAAAATATGTTTTATGAAGCCAAGTGAATTGAGATAAATTGAGGGAATTTTTATGAAGTATTTGTTGTAAATTTTGCTTATTATATGGACTCCCACTTACCCAATTTTTAGAACTGTCGGTAGAAAGTTATCTCAATTTTGTTATATATATATATATGTTGTCAGGGGAAAAGGGGGGGGGGGGGAAAGAGGTTGCATAGAATGGAGGGAGTATATATATAAATATATATTTTATAAGTTTTGTTTTTTTATGAAAAATAGAATATATTATATTTTATTATGCATAGTATTTGCATAGTGTCTGCATGGTAAAATCAAAATTATTTCTGACGAACTCGTTGCGCCCGTGATTTTCCCCACTGTGCAGTCCATGATTTTTCCTAAATAGTGTCCTTCCATTCTCTTATAAATAGGATACTTAGTTTATAATTGAAAATTATACCAGAATCAGAGAATTCTTCTTCTATAATATTGAGCGTATTTCTTTAGAGTTTAAGGAAATTTTGAGTGTAAAAAATAGTTCAAGTTTTCTTCAAGAATATCCCCACCCTACCAGTCAGAAGTACTCTCTTTTTAAGGTAATGGATATTATTTTTGTCCAATATTCGTAAGAAATAATATTTTCTTCCATACTTTGTAGTATGTAAGTAATATTATTTCGTTTCAGATTCTAAATTCTACACCAATTTTGTTAAAGTATGGCTTCTATACTCCTTAAAATTAGTATAATATCCTTGAAATTTGTGCTTCATCTAGTATCTTTTCATGAAAATATTATTTTGAGCATTCTTGATAATTTTTAATTTTTATCATGCCGGGGTACTATTCTCAAAGTACTATTCACTCAGGTACTATTGACCCGACGTACTATTCATGACAAAAATTGATTTCTTTTCGGTCCAAATTATTTTTGATACAATATTATTCTTGAATTTTACTCCACAGAGTAGTATCATGTCGACAATTTGGACATTATTGAATTCTGGATAAATTAAATTTTAAAATTTTAAAATTTATCCTTGCTCTCATTTAATTGAATTCTTATATAATTGTCATCATCCTCATGCTTATATTGTGATGAAAGTCATCTTTGGCCCGTAGTGCTTAGATGGACTATTGATTGGTATGATTATAACCAGGGATTATTCGGTATAATCATGACCTATAATGTTATAAATGATGTGGTAAAGTTCTCATTGGCTCGTAGTGCATTGATGAACAGTTGTTGTCATGATCATGACCATTGGTGACAATATGAATATCCTTGGCACGTAGTGCATGGATAATTCGTGGATGTGATACTAATGAATATCCTTGGCCCGTAGTGCATGAATAATTCGATGATGTGGATTATTTATTAAGCTGAGTCTCAGCGATAAAATTGATGATAACTTTTTAAATCATAGAAGATAGTAGATATCATGCTCTACTTGACTCTTCTAATAGATTGCTTATTCTGCTGCAGTTAAACTTGTTGTTTATTATATTCTATCAGTTTAACACCGTTGAAGGCTAACGATAATTTATTCTGCATTATCTTAGTCATAATATTTCTTACTGGGCTAGTTGAGCTCACCCTTTTACTTTCATTGTTCTCTTCAGGAAATGAGAACGTAGCCGGGACTAGTCGGGGAAGGGAATGGAGTGACGGTCTGAGATGGTGGTTGTAGTAGTCCTCACTATTCTATTAAATAGTGTGATAATAAATGTAATAATGACTCCATTTGAGTTTGGATATTGTCTATGAGATAATATTCATGTTAAAACTCTCAGCTACGTTTTTGTCGTATTGTATAAATTAAGTTTGTATTTGAATTTTTAACCATGTATTTGGCGACTCAGAATGGGTGATGTATGTAAGACCCCAACTTATTATAAATAAAATTGAATTTTCTCTATTCATTATTCTAAATTAATAAGGTGTTAATTTGATATAATGCTTTGGTTATGGGTGAAATGTGCAAATTTTACAAAATAAAAAAGTGGTTATAAAATATTTATTTTTATCGGGAAATATTCTTTTGGTCGTGGAATATTCTTTTTGTTGGAAAATATTCGTATGACGGCGCAACCATTCGTGGGGCTCATAACAGAATAACTGTCAGATGAAGAAAACGACAAAGTATGAGTTTTTATAAATAACGGCGTAATTGTTATCGTTAACACTATTGGATTATCTGGTGGTTAAAATACGAAGAATACGCTGTGGTTACACAAGAGCAAGACACTATTGCAGATATTGACAAGATTGTTGAATTATTGATTCGTACGTAAGAAGGCACTACTCAATAATTGTTACAGCAGTTACTGTTCAATATTTTATTTTATTGATTCAATAATTACTGCGTTGATATTTAATATTATTGTTGTTTCAATAATTGTCACTGCACAATATTTCCCATTATCAGATCAATAATTCATATTATTTGAATAATATTATTAGATAGCATTATTGGCAATGTCTAGAAAGTTCTGTCATCAGGAGAGGTTTGGTCACTTAATTGCATGCGCCAAGAAGGAGAAATCCTTATTGAAAGCCCCTCTTCTTGGGAACTACTACGGTTGTCATAATTTTGATTCTGTAATATTATTTGTGAATAGATAATTATTAATTTATATGATAAAAAAAATATTTATTTGATGTGGATATAAATGATGGATTTATTTATTTTATGTGGTTATAAATGAAAGAATTACTGCTGAGTGTTTTATTAGTATTTTTGTCAGAATGGAGGTATTAAAAATCATCCGTTTGTGGATTTCGGATATTTTCGGTTTGGAATTTGGAGAAACTCAAAGCTACAAAGTTGTAGAGAATTCGATTCGTGTGGAATGGACATAAAATTCGTGTTTTTCTAATAAACAGGCTATTTTCTATGAATTACTGATGTTTCGGAAAATAAAATAATTTTTATTAAATTATGAGTGGGACCCACTTTTTGGTTGGTGTTGAATGCACATGGGTCGTCGCTAATTTTGTTCAAAGATGGTCGATTGTCCAACCTAGCATGCGTAGAGAAAAGATAAGAATTATTAATATTTTATTAATTTAGTCTCCTTTGGCGTTCTAGCATTTTCCTATAAATAGAGGGCTAAGTTAGAACTGAAAATCACACCAGAAACAAGTTTTCTATCTTTCTCTCTCTATATTATCGAGCGTATTCTTGTAAGTATTTTGATACTTTGAGTGTTGTTATACGGTGCAAGTTTCTGTAAGCACTATATCCGAAATTCAGTTAGAAGTACGGTTATTTTGAGGTAAGGGATGTTATTTTCTTTCGAAATGATATTATTTTCTTCAATATCATTATGCCAAAATATTGGTTTGAACTTTTTAATCAAATTTAGAACTTTTTGTGTCGGGGTTACTATTCACGTATACGACACTATTCACGAATACGACACTATTCACCAAAAAATGAAAATTTTCCTTTTTGTCCAAGATGTCTATTATGGTTACTATCTTTGATTGTATCCATGTTTTGATCTTTATTTTTGAATTCTGCTTCACAATTGGTTATTATGGAGTATTATTGATCTTGGATAAACTGTTATATGAATTCCTAATATTTGTCCTTCTGTCTCACTAGATTTTTTTTCTTTAAAATATTTTTCATCATCCTTAGTCCTTAAATGATGATATTATTGAATATCTTTGGCCCGTAGTGCAAAGATGAACAGGTGTTGAGATGAACATGACCGACTGGTGATATAAATGAATATCTTTGGCCTGTAGTGCAAAGATGAATGATTAACTGATGAATATCTTTGGCCTGTAGTGCAAAGATGAATATTTGATTAAAGATGTATATTGATTGATGTTACAGGGATAAAATATTGATGATGGACTTTTAAATCTTAGAAGATAGTAGAATTCATTCTCTACGTGACTCTTTTAATTGATTGCTGTTTCCGCTGCATTTGTTGATCTAAAACTTGTTGTCTATTATATTTGATCAGATTTTTCCCTGTTGAAGACTAATGATAATTTGTTGTATATTATCTTAGTCATAATATTCTTTACTGGGCTAGTTGAGCTCACCCTTTTCCTTTTTGTTCCATTTTTCTTCGCAGGAGGTGAGAACATAGCAGGATCAAGTCAGTGTATGGAGTGATGGTTCTAGAAAGATGTTTTAGCAGTCCTCACTATTTCTATAAAATAATGTATGAATAATTGTAATGAGGACTTATTTGAGTGTTGATATTAACTAGAAGACAATATTTGTATTTAAACTCATAGTATGTATTGTCGTATTTTGCACGACAATTGTATTATTGAAGTTGTAGTTTGCTTTCTATACCATGTATTTGGCTACTTCGTAATGGGTATTGTATTCCTATTTTGGGGGCATCACAATTGGTATCAAAGCTTAGGGATATGGTCTCCAAGCGGAGATCGGGAATAGAACTAGAGGGAGAGATGAGTAAATCCTTCGCTAGTGTGTCCTAACTAAGCTTATTTGTTGGTTGGTCATAATATAGGATATTATGTGTTATGTTAATTTGTTTAATTAACCCTTGTTTTATGGCAGTATTTAAGAATGGTTGCTGAGAATGTTAACTATGGAGTGTATGAGACTGTGGAACAACCTTTAGTCACAAACCAAGAGAACGTGCAACAGGATGGCAATATTCCTCCTGTAAACAACACTACCGAGCAAACGATGAATGATGGAATGTTTAGGAGCCTTTTGCAGTTCATGCAAAATCAAACGAGGGAGGCTCATGTACAAAATACGGGTGGAAATGATGGCAACGCGCGGTCTGTCACAGCCAAGCAGTTCAAGGAGTTGGGACCACCAGATTTCTGAGGAAAGCCCGATCCGATTAAGGCGGAAACATGGGTCAAGCAAATTACAAAGATATTTGATGTCTTGGGATGCACAGAGAAATGTAAGGTTCCATTCGCCACCTTTTATGTTCCGGGGAGGCGACATCGTTGGGAATCAGTGAAGCGTACTCACCAAATTGCACTCAACATGTCTTGGGAAAGATTTCAGAATCGCTCAATGACAAGTACTTTCCGAAAGTATTCGGCTATATGAAGGAGGTAGAGTTTATTAGATCGAATAGAACAACATGATTTGTGTCTTAAGATGAGGCGAAGTTCGCGGAGTTATCCAGGTTTGCACCTCATTTGGTAGAGAATGAGGAACGTATGACGCGAATGTTTCTAAGAGGTCTAAAACTCGAGATTCGTCAATACCTTATCTCTCATAAATTTTCTCTATATTCAGATATTGTCAATAGGGCACAATTATTAGAACGAGATAATGAGTATACTCAACCGAGGGACCACAACCAGGGTCATACCGGTGACAGCAGTCATCAGAGCGATGATAGCCAGGGAGTAGGGAAAATATGGACAAAGGCAGTAACCACTCGGGTGGTTATCGTGGCTATGATAATAGGAGAGGTGAGTCAAGTGGAAATTTTAGAAAGAGGAGATTCAACAATGACGGGAAGACATTAGCAGCAGCACCTGCACCAACAACAAATTCTAGGGGAGGAGAACGACCTCCAATTAGATGTTACAAATTCGGGAAAGAGGGACATATCAGCCCAAACTGTCCACAACAATCCAAGGTATGTTATAACAGTGGAAAGGAAGGTCACATAGCTCGGGATTGTTCTGTAGGAAAACCAAGTTCAGCAGGGATGGTGACTCCAAGGGCTGTCCCGGATAAGTCAAAATCAGCGGTTCCTGGAAGAGCATTTGTCGTGACTGGCCAAAACGTGAGGAACCCGAACGAGGTGATCACGGGTAAGCTAATCTTGAATTCTTGTGAAGTTTATACCTTACTAGATACCAGTTCTACCCATTCTTTTATCTCTCCTGCTTGTGCTCAACGTTTAAACTTGACTCCGGAGAAATTGGACTTTAACTTATCTGTTGAAACTCCGTTGGGTGAAACCTTCGTTACATCTACAGTTTATAATCTTGCTTGATCCAAGTTGGCACTATTACATTACCTGTTGATCTTATCTCTTTAAAGATACTTGCTTTTGATGTGATTTTAGGAATTGATTGGTTAACCACTCATCATGCCAAAATTGATTGTTTTCGTAAGGTTGTTAGTTTTCATATTCCTAACCAACCTGTTATGCGAATTCAAACAACTAAACCACTAAAATCAGTCACTGTCATATCAAGCCACAAAGCTATTCGTTTATTGAAAAATGGATGTCAAGTTTTCTTAGCCCATGTTATGGATTTGAATAAAGACAAGTCAGATTTGGATAATATTTCTGTTGTTAGATAATTTCCTAATGTATTTCCTGAAGAACTTCCCGGTCTACCTCCAGAACGTGATGTTGAATTCTTTATTGACCTTGAACCAGGTACAAAGCCTATTTCTAAAACCCCATATCGAATGGCTCCTATTGAACTTCAGGAGTTAAAATTCCAACTACATGAGTTATTAGACATCTGGTTTCATTCGGCCCTAGTACATCTCCTTGGGGTGCTCCTGCTTTTATTCAGAAAGAAGAAAGAGACGGAGTATGCGACTTTTGTATTGACTACCGAGAATTGAACCATGTCACCATCAAGAATAGGTATCCACTACCTCGCATTGATGACCCGTTTGACCGCCCATAAGGTGCATAATTCTTTTCAAAGATCGACCTTCGCTCGATATCATCAAATCAAGATTAAAACCGAGGATATTCCAAAGACCGCATTCGTAACTCTAGATGGCATTATGAATTCTTAGTCATGTCTTTTGATTGACTAATGCTCCGCCGCTTTCATGGATATGATTAATCGAGTATTCAAGGAATATTTGGATCGATTGTTGTTGTCTTTATTGATGACATCCTCATCTATTCCAAAAGCCGTGAAGATCATGAGCACCATTTGAAGCTGATACTTGAAAGACTTCGTGAAAATAAGCTTTATGCCAAGTTGAAGAAATGCGAGTTCTGGCTTGAGGAAGTAGCATTCCTTGGGCAAGTTGTGTCAAAACATGGAGTATCTATTGACCCGGAGAAGATTGAAGCAATATAAAGTTGGGAGCAACCGAAGTCGGTGATTGAAGTACGTAGCTTTCTGGGCTTAGCTGGTTATTATCGGAGATTCGTGGAAGGATTTTCTCGAATCGCTATTCCGTTCACTAAGCTGACTCGGAAAGATACAAAATTTGTATGGAGCGAGGAATGTGAGAAGAGTTTCCAAGAGCTCAAGAGGAGACTCATTTCAGCATCTGTTCTGGTAATACCATCTGGTTCGGATGGATTTGTTATCTACAGCTATGCTTCAGGCAAAGGGTTATGATGTGTTCTCATGCAACATGGGAAAGTCATAGCCTATGCCTCACGAACACTCAAAGAATATGAGAGGAATTATTCTACTCATGATCTAGAGTTGGCAGTAGTCGTTTTCGCGTTGAAAATCTGGAGACACTACCTGTATGGGGAGAAAGTGGAGATTTATACGGATCATAAAAGCCTCAAATATTTCTTCACCCAAAAAGAACTCAACATGTGGCAACGACGTTGGCTTATTCTGTTGAAAGATTACGATCACACTATTCAATATCATCCTGGAAAAGCAAATGTAGTAGCTGACGCATTGAGTAGAAGATCGTATGCGGCTACGAGTGCAATGTTGTTAACACAAAGACCCATTTTGTACGATTTACAAAGGATGGAGATTGAGTTAAAGACTCCAGGGACCCACATGATGATGGTGAATATACGAGTAGAACCGACTTTAATCGATAAAGTTAAAACTGCTCAAGCTACGGACCTGGGGCTGATGCATATGAAGAAGAAAGTGCAAGAAGGTGCTATTCCAGAAACAAGAATCGATGAAGAAGGAATACTTCAAGTTAACTCTAGACTTTGTGTTCCTAACGATCCTGACTTGAAGCATAGAATCATGATGGAGGCACACAACACCCCGTTTGCAATCCATCCTGGGAGTACCAAAATGTATCATGATATTCGACACACATTTTGGTGGAACAATATGAAGAGAGAGATTGCGGAGTTTATCTCGAGGTGTTTAACTTGTCAACGAGTAAAGGCGGAGCATCAAGTACCAAAAGGTCCATTGCAACCACTTGAGATTCCGAAATGGAAGTGGGAACACATTACTATGGATTTCGTTACAGGTCTTCCCAAAGTTTCTCAAGGTATAGATGCGATTTGGGTTATTGTTGATAGATTAACCAAGTCTGCTCATTTCTTGCCGATACGTGAGACTTATTCCCTTAAACGTCTTACTTGTATGTATGTGATTAAGATTGTGAGATTGTATGGCATGCCGATTTCCATAGTTTCAGATCGTGACCCAAGATTCACTTCACGATTTTGGGTTAGCTTGTAGAAAGCTATGGGCACGGATTTACGATTCAGTTCGGCATACCATCCTCAAACGGACGGACAATCAGAGAGGAATATTCAAACTCTTGAAGATTTATTAAGACTCTGTGTTCTAGACTTCAAAGGGAGTTGGGATAAGTATTTACCACTGGTGGAATTCTCCTACAATAATAGTTATCAAGCAAGTATAGGCATGGCTCCATTTGAGGCGTTGTATGGACAAAAGTGTTGTTCTCCAGTATGCTGGGACGAGGTGGGAGAAGCAACGTTGTTGGGACTAGAATTAGTACGCATGACTACAAAAAAGATCCACGACAAAAGAGTTATGCTGATCTTCATCGAAAGGACGTGGAATTTAATATTGGAGATCATGTACTATTACGTATTGCTCCATGGAAGGGAGTTACAAGATTTGGGAAGAGAGGAAAGCTCAATCCATGATTTGTTGGTCCATTTGAGATTCTTGACCGAATAAGAAATGTGGCCTATAGACTCGCATTACCTCCAAGTATGTCTCGTGTTCACAATGTTTTCCACATATCTATGCTTCATAAATATATGAAAGACCCAAACCATAATATTGAGTTAGAACCAGACGAGATAACCGAAGATTTAACGTACGAGGAGGTACTTGTTAGGATCTTGGATAGAAAAGAACATGTCCTACGCACCAAGGTTATACCACAAGTTAAGGTTTGTGGAGGAACCATGATATTGAGTAAATGACCTGGGAGTTGGAATTAGAAATGAAAGTGAGGTACCCTCACCTGTTCGAAATAGCAGGTACGTACGTCAATTTCGAGGACGAAATTTTATAAGGAGGGGAGGTTGTAAGACCCCAACTTATTATAAATAAAATTGAATTTTCTCTATTCATTATTCTAAATTAAAAGGGTGTTAATTTGATATAATGCTTTGGTTATGGGTGAAATGTGCAAATTTTACAAAATAAGCAAATGGTTATAAACTATTCATTTTTGTCGGGGAATATTCTTTTGGTCGTGGAATATTCTTTTTGTCAGGGAATATTCGTACGACGGCGCAGCCATTCGTGGGACTCATAATAGAATAACTGTCGGATGAAGGAAACAAAAAAGTATGAGTTTTTATAAATAATCTACAGTAATTGTTACCAAGTAACACCGCTTGGATTACCCGATGGTTAAAATACAATGAATACGAAAGTGGTTGCACAAGAAATATTACCAGTATTGCATAATATTGTTGAATTATTGATTTGTACGTAAGAAGGCACTACTCAATAATTGTTACAACGATTATCGCTCAATATTTTATTTTATTGATTCAATAATTATCATGTTGATATTTAATATTATTGTTGTTTCAATAATTGTCACTGCACAATATTTCCCATTATCAGATCAATAATTCATATTATTTGAATAATATTATTAGATAGCATTATTGGCAATGTCTAGAAAGTTCTGTCAAGGAGAGGCTTGGTCACTTAATTGCGCGCCAGTAAGGAGAAATCCTTATTGGAAAGCCCCCTTTTTCCTGGGAACGGCCTGGTTGTCATAATTTTGATTCTGTAATATTATTTGTGAATAAATAATTATTAATTTATATGATAAAAAAAATATTTATTTGATGTGGATATAAATGATGGATTTATTTATTTTATGTGGTTATAAATGAAAGAATTAATGCTGAAGTGTTTTATCAGTATTTTTATCAGAATGGAGGTATTAAAAATTATCCGTTTGTGGATTTCGGATATTTTCGGTTTGGAATTTGGAGAAACTCAAAGCTACAAAGTTGTAGAGAATTCGATTCGTGTGGAATGGACATAAAATTCGTGTTTTTCTGATAAACGGGCTATTTTCTATGAATTACTGATGTTTCGAAAAATAAAATGATTTTTATTAAATTATGAGTGGGACCCACTTTTTGGTTGGTGTTGAATGCACATGGGCTGCTAATTTTGTTCAAAGATGGCTGATTGTCCAACCTAGCATGCGTAGAGAAAAGATAAGAATTATTAATATTTTATTAATTTAGTCTCCTTTGGCGTTCTAGCATTTTCCTATAAATAGAGGGCTAAGTTAGAATTGAAAATCACATCAGAAATAAGTTTTCTCTCTTTCTCTCTCTATATTATCGAGCGTATTCTTGTAAGTATTTTGATACTTTGAGTGTTGCTATATGGTGCAAGTTTCTGTCAGCACTATATCCGAAATTTAGACAGAAGTACGGTTATTTTGAGGTAAGGGATGTTATTAGCTTTCGAAATGATATTATTTTCTTCAATATCATTATGCCGAAATATTGGTTTGAACTTTTTAATCAAATTTGGAACTTTTTGTGTCGGGGTTACTATTCACGTATATGGCACTATTCACATATACGACACTATTCACCGAAAAATAAAAATTTTTCTTTTTGTCCAAGATGTCTATTATGGTTACTATCTTTGATTGTATCCATGTTTTGATCTTTATTTTTGAATTTTGCTTCATAATTGGTTATTATGGAGTATTATTGATCTTGGATAAACTATTATACGAATCCCTAATATTTGTCCTTCTGTCTCACTAGATTAGTTTTCTTTAAAATATTTTTCATCATCCTCAGTCCTTAAATGATGATATTATTGAATATCTTTGGCCCGTAATGCAAAGATGAATATGTGTTGAGATGAACATGACCGACTGGTGATATAAATGAATATCTTTGGCCTGTAGTGCAAAGATGAATGATTAACTGATGAATATCATTGGCCTGTAGTGCAAAGATGAATATTTGATTAAAGATGTATATTGACTGATGATACATGGATAAAATATTGATGATGGACTTTTAAATCTTAGAAGATAGTAGAATTCATTCTCTACGTGACTCTTCTAATGGATTGTTGTTTCCGCTGCATTTGTTGATCTAAAACTTGTTGTCTATTATATTCTATCAGATTTTTCCCTGTTGAAGACTAATGATAATTTGTTGTATATTATTTTAGAGTTATTGTTTTTTTTCCTGTGCTAGTTGAGCTCACCCTTTTCCTTTTTGTTCCATTTTTCTTCTCGTGAGGTGAGAATACATAGCGAGATCGAGCCTGGGTATGGAGTGATAATTCTAGAAAGATGTTTTAGCAGCTTCTCACTATTTCTGTAAAATAGTGTATGAATAATTGTAATGAGGACTTATTTGTGTGTTGATATTGTCTAGAAGACAATATTTGTATTTAAACTCATAGTATGTGTGTTGTCGTATTTTTGCACGACAATTGTATTATTGAAGTTGTAGTTTGCTTTTTATGCATACCATGTATTTGGCGTACTTCGTAATGGGTGTTGTATACCTATTTTGGGGGCGTCATAATGTATACCTATTTTGGGGACGTCACAATATGTGTAATATTCCCAAATCTGGGTCCTAAATCACCACGGATCTGATATACTATTTCTATAACTATTGTGGAAGATATAAACACAAATTGTTTATACATTAAACTTACAAATTATTTTTCCAAGGTCGAGAACCTTCACTTAATACATAATTCATAACTTATTTGACTTACAATAACATTAATATACAATACTGTTTCAAACTTTATCTGCACATATAAACTAAAACTGGAACTGTCTTTGACTTTTCCTTGTGTCCGACGAATTCGTCTTAATCTGCAATGTTTATCATGATATAACAAGGGTTGGCAACAGGTTTGTCCAGGAAGTATAAGTTTATTTGAGGATATATCATGATAGAAAGAATTTGAATAATAGCTGGCTAACATTCAAAAATATAATTGTGAACTAGCATGAACAAACTTTCATAGCTGAACGAACATTGAACATGAACATAGCAATTATATCTGGACTGAATGGTAATGAAGATGATCAACCTTTCATACCAGATTAATACATGCAATATGCACATAGTACAATTTAACAATTCATAGACATGGCAATCAACAATGATTAACCACAAGTATATTTGAATGAAACAACTCGAGGTCGAGTCAAGAAAACTTGCCTGTTTTGTTGATTACTGTTATGCAATTTATTAAGCTTTGTCTGAAGACCTAATATATAAATAATATTGATATACAAATTAGAATAATATCATCACAGTATAATACATACATATATATATATATATATATATATATATATATTCATAGAACAACCTAAACATATAACACATAACCCTATCAGTCCATAAACTACTAAGACCTGGTATCAAGTCAAACTATTTAAGTCTGAGTTGAATCCGACAAAATTCTAACATCCCGATGGTCTAGTCGGACAATTATCGAGTTTATGTTCAATTAAACTCTGCCTAAACACTTAACCATTATCTTAGATAATTATATTATCAAAAATAATTTTCCAAGTCTCATAATAATTTTTACATAATAATTATCATTTATCATGATTTTTCAATCATTACTATCATATTTATATGATTTAAATACTTTAATATTATATATTTTATGTTCTTCTTTAACATCTAATAAGTCAAATACCAAATCTAGCAACCTGAATTCCAAATCTAGCAACCTGAATTCCAAATCCAGCAACCTGGATTCCAAATCCAGCATCTAGATGGTCAATCCAGCAAATCAAACTGCAATCCAACAAACTGGATTCCAAATACAGCAACTAGATTGCAATCCAATAAGCTGGATTCAACATATTTTCTATTTAGTAAACTACTTTTCAATTTAGCAAGCTAGATTCATTAGATTTTTTAATTCAGCAAGCTGGATTCATTATCCTTTTCACGAAAATACCAAATCAAATTATTATTTTTCTATCCTTTTTCCAAACATATATACATATATTTCATATACAAAAAGTATTTTTTTTATAATTTTTCAACTCCCTTTAGTATTTTTTCAAAAATCAATTTTAGTATGTAGCTTAAGAAATTAGCCATATCATGCTTAACTCCAAAAATTCCCATCTCTTGACACTATCTTGTACGTGTTAACGTGAGCCTCCAGTTTAAATTCTGTGGCCATCGGAGTTATAGAACTTCAGTTATAGCCATTTTCGTCGAAAAATTACAAAATTGAAATGGTCATAACTTTGTCATTTTAAGTCGGAATGAGCTCATTTTTTGGACATGAGGTACTTTATACCATATATTTTTATGTCCCAAAAGGCCGGAATTTATTTCACAAATTAAGTGGCCAAAACAGTCCCTACAAATTTCTGGGCAGTAGCTTTTTTGCAATTTTTCACTTTTTCCCACTTTGTAAAAAATAACCCATACGGAAATCTACAATTCCTTTTTCAGTGATTCCACTTGGAGATGTTAGAAAACTTATCATAGTATCCTCCCAATGTTTCCCAAAATTTTTGAATGTCAAAAAAATGACAAAACTACCCCTACCCTTGACTGTCCAAAAACAGTCTGTTTTCCCTTCAAAAGTCGGAACTATTTTGGCTAAAACAGTCGCTAAAGATTGTGTACTCAATATTTTTGAGTGCTACCACTTGAGTTTAGTAGTTAACTTACATATCTATCACCTCTATTTGACGGATCACAAAAAGAAGGGGTAGATCAAAAACGCTGAAAACCCAAAGTACATAGAAATTTTATGATTTATAAACTAGAAAAATTACTTTACTTTTGATTTCGAACTAAAATAACACTGAATATGGGTATATCTAAACATAAAACACTTATTAACAAGTATATTCATGGTTTTTAAGTTTAGAAACATAGACACATGATTTAAATTTAAACAACCAAATAAATTGCATAAACTAAGTTATTAGGGTGTAGTTATTATACCTATTTCTTGTGTTATCTTCCTTCTTCAAAATAAGAGATGGACTTTGGGATGTATGAGAAAAATTTCTCCTCCCCTTCCTCTCAAGTGGTTGCCGAAAATGGCCTCCTCCTTCACTCTCTCTCTTTTGATTTTCTTTCTTTCTTTCTTTTGTTAGTTAATTTAGAAATAGGAAGTAAAGTTTATTTGCAAAATAGTATATGAGTATATATAGACAATTAAAATGTATAGATATATAGTGTATATCTCTTATAAATCTCCCACAATCCTCATCTTGCTTGTAAATCTAGTTAAGATAATAAGGCTTAAATGGGAGAGTGACACATGATATGGAGTTGTTGGAACAAATATTGCCAAATGAATTAACTATGTGCTTACAATCTCCACCAAATCACTTCCTTCCTCATCCGCCACTTCATCCTAACATTAGCCCATTTTTTTTAATTTACTTTATTTTGCTTACTTTGTTATCTAGAAAATCCACCAAATTTTGGGCTAAAGTTGGGCCATCCATTTAATTGATTTGGGCTCTCTAATTAATTAGTTTGGGCCATGTAAAATACTAAGGGTCCAATACCAAAATTTTATCTTACCCTAATTATTTAATTAGAATTTTTATTCCACTCATTTGGAATTTAAATAATTACCCACGGACATTTAATTCTATAATCCAATTGGACTTTCTTAATTAAGTTTAAAATAAATAATAAATTGAGATAGTAAAATAAATCTCTTAGGTTAGTATATATTTTAAATACTAAAATTCTCCCATATCATAACCTTTAAGTTATTCAATTTTTCATTCCTAATATATAATTAGATTACCCTAGTTTCTTTTATTTGTTTATATAATAAACAAAATAAAACAAACACATAATATTCATATACACTTATACCCTTATTCCTGAATAATTCACGACAATTTTTTTTTAAATCCTCAAAATTCTTTCCCAAAAATGTCAAATCCATACACTTATTTTCCGTCTAGGTCTATTATTTGACCTTAAATCAATCTTTTAATCTTTAAATAATTTTCTAAATTCTCGGGTCGTCACATTCACCCCTTCTTATAAGAATTTCGTCCCCAAAATTCAACTTAAACCTTATACCGTTCATAAATAGTATCACATGCTACCCACAACATCACTCACAGGAGTTAAATTATTCAAATAATGTTGAGGAGTCATATAAACTATGAATTTTCATTTTCGAAGAGGTTTTATGGAAATTCATCCGCAAACCGTCATACCCTGAAGACACGGAGGGTGATTAGCCCGGTATACCCAGTATTACTGGTTTGATCTATTTCTCGTAACTGCCATAGGCACAAAATTTTACCTCAGTCTTATCGGATTTCACACCAAAATAATTTGGTTCGGGAAATTTTTCAAAGAACGCTTAGAGTTTGATAAACATTGGTCTAGCTGAATCGAATAGCATAAACTCTTATCAATAATTCAATTCAATCGAAACATTTAGGTATAGCCAAACCCCGTTGGAAAATTAAAATTTTGAAAATATTTTTGAGAATGACATCATGATGCCGTACTGTATTAACAGCCCGTTTGAGGATGCCGTTATTGTATGACTTTGTCATAACACATCATACAATAGTGGAACAACGATTTTAGATCAAATTCAACACTAAGTATTCCTGTATTTACAATTCCATCAACTTTTTATCATCTTTGCACCAGGTTACATGATACATAAGTGATAAATAAAAATATATTTTGATATTTCAAATTATTATCGTATAGCATAAACAAATAGCAAAGACTATACTTTAAACCGTTCAAAAATCATTACCAATCTATTTTATCATCTCAACAGGTAACGAGGTGTAGGTGGCCCTAAGTCCATGCATACACAATAGTTACCAGAAGTTGAGAATAAAAATTTCATTTTTCAAAAGCACATAGTGCGTATTTAGCTTGATGTCAAAAATTTCGAATCCAGCATAGCTAGAAGATTTGGAAAACCTATACCTCCACTAATAACCCATTGCCTAATATTGCTATCTATTCCTATTATCCTCAATATTTCATTCACACTTAATTCTACCCCATTCGTCAAACTTACCCTAAGTATGAGTTTTAAGAACTCGCAACTTAACCTTATATTCTCTACCTATAACCTATCTATATGTTATACACATGAGAAAGGAATCACCAGCTCAACATGCATATAGCAAATACCGCGACACAAACATTTCATAATCCCCACTTAATCCTAATTCCCTTCTCAATACGAATTTCATTTAATCCGTATTCATAATCATTTCCTGAATCTGTACCAATTCATAGTATAACTGTCACACAACATTCTTGCCACTAAACTTTTCAATCATTAGATTTATTCTTATCCCATATTATAACCTTATCAGATCACGGGGTGATCTCATCGTAAATATATTACGATTCATTTCTATACTATGCGTTTTGTTTTACGATCTCTATCCCTGTACCTTTAGTCTTTTAGACTCAATCTATTTATCACTACTGTTCACTTTTATTATCAGAGTTAGGAAACTCTGTATCTTTATAACTCACCGAGATTCGTCTTTGAATCTTACTGACCAATTAACTCTATTTGAGTTAGTCCTTATCCTAATCACTGCGGTTATTGGTCTCAGATATTCCTACCTAAGGTTCATAACCAACAGATTTGATACCAACTATAATATCTCCAAATCCGGGTCCTAAATCACCACGAATCTGGTATACTATTTCTATAACTATTGTGAAAGATATAAACATAAATTGTTTATACATTAAAATTACACATTATTTCCCCAAGGTCAAGAACCTTCACTTAATACACAATTCATAACTTATTTGACTTACAATAACATTATTGTACAATACTGTTTCAAACTTTAGCTGCACATATAAACTAAAACTGGAACTATCTTTGACTTTTCCTTGTATTCGACAAATTCGTCTTAATCTGCAATGTTTATCATGATATAGCAAGGGTAAGCAACAGGTTTGCCCATTAAGTATAAGTTTATTTGAGGATATATCATGATAGAAAAAATTTGAATAATAGCTGGCTAACATTCAACAATATAATTGTGAACTAGCATGAACAAACTTTCATAACTGAACGAACAATGAACATGAACATAGCAATTATATCTAGACCGAATGGTAATGAAGGTGATCAGCCTTTCATACCAGATTAATACATGTAATATGCACATAGTACAATTTAACAATTCATAGACATGGCAATCAGTAATGATTAACCACAAGTATATTTTAATGAAACAACTCAAGGTAGAGTCAAGAAAACTTGCCTGTTCAGTCGATTACTGTTACGCTATTTATTAAGCTTTGTCTGAAGACCTAATATATAAATAATATTGATATACAAATTAGAATAATATCATCACAGTATAATACTATTATATATATATATATATATATTTATAGAACAACCTAAACACATAACACATAACCCTATCAGTCCATAAACTACTAAGACTCGGTATCAAGTCAAACTATTTAAGTCTGAGTTGAATTCGACAAAATTCTAACATCCCGACGGTCTAGTCGGACAATTATCGAGTTGAAGTTCATTTAAACTCTGCCTAAATACTTAACCATTATCTTAGATAATTATATTAACAAAAATAATTTTCCAAGTCTCATAATAATTTTTACATAATAATTATCATTTATCATGATTTTTCAATCATTACTATCATATTTATATGATTTAAATACTTTAATATTATATATTTTATGTTCTTCTTTAACATCTAATAAGTCAAATACCAATCCAGCAACCTAGATTGCAATCCAGCAACCTGGATTCCAAATCCAGCATCTAGATGGTCAATCCAGCAAATTGGATTCCAAATCCAGCAACTAGATTGCAATCCAGCAAGCTGGATTCCAATCCAACAAGCTAGATTCAACATATTTTCAATTTAGTAAACTGCTTTTCAATTCAGCAAGCTGGATTCATTAGATTTTTCAATTTAGCAAACTGGATTCATTATCCTTTTCACGAAAATACCAAATCAACTTATTATTTTTATATCCTTTGTCCAAACGTATATACATATATTTCATACACAAAAAGTATTTTTTCAAATTTTTTCAACTCCCTTTAGTATTTTTTCAAAAATCAATTTTAGTGCGTAGCTTAAGAAATTAGCCGTATCATGCTTAACTCCAAAAATTTCCATCTCTTGACACAATCTTTTACGTGTTAACGTGAGCCTCCAGTTTATATTTCGTGGCCATCGGAGTTATAGAACTCCGGTTATAGCCATTTTTGTTAGAAAATTATAAAAATTGAAATGGTCATAACTTGGTCATTTTAAGTCGAAATGAGCTCATTTTTGGACAGGAGGTACATTATACCATATATTTTCATGTCCCAAAAGTCCGGAATTTATTTCACAAATTAAGTGGCCGAAACAGCCCCTACAAATATTTGTGCAGTAGCTTTTTTGCAATTTTTCACTTTTTCCTACTTTGTTAAAAATAACCCATACGGAAATCTACAATTCTTTTTTCAGTGATTCCACTTAGAGATGTTAGAAAACTTATCATAGTATCCTCCCAAATGTTTCCAAAATTTTTGAATGTCAGAAAAATGATGAAACTACCCCTACCCTTGACTGTCAAAAAATAGTCTGTTTTCCCTTCAAAAGTCGGAACTGTTTTGGCTAAATTAGTAGTTACATATTGTGTACTCAATATTTTTGAGTGCTACCACTTGGGTTTAGTAGTTAACTTACATATCTAGCACCTCTCTTTGACGGATCACAAAAAGAAGGTGTAGATCAAAAACGGTGAAAACCCAAAGTACATAGAAATTTTATGGTTTATAAACTAGAAAAATTACTTTTCTTTACTTTTGATTTCCAACTAAAATAACACCGAATATGTGTATATCTAAACATAAAACACTCATTAACAAGTATATTCATGGTTTTTAAGTTTAGAAACATAGACACATGATTTGAATTTAAACAACCAAATAAATTGCATAAACTAAGTTATTAGGGTGTAGTTATTATACCTATTTCTTGTGTTATCTTCCTTCTTCAAAATAAGAGATGGACTTTGGGATGTATGAGAAAAATTTCTCCTCCCCTTCCTCTCAAGTGGCTGCCGAAAATGGCCTCCTCCTTCAGTCTCTCTCTCTCTCTTGATTTTCTTTCTCTCTCTCTTTTGTTAGTTAATTTAGAAATAGGAAGTAAAGTTTATTTGCAAAATAGTTTAGGAGTATATATAGACAATTAAAATGTATAGATATATAGAGTGTATATCTCTTATAAATCTCCCACAATCCTCATCTTGCTTGCTAATCTAGTTAAGATAATAAGGCTTAAGAGCTCTTCTATGCAGATAGAAAAATGAGACATGAATATTGGACGGGAGGTGTATTTAACTTTCATCTATTTATATTTTTATCCCTATTGAGGGTCAAAATATAAATAGATAAAAGTTAAATACACTCTTGTCCAATATTCCTGTCCCATTTTCCTGTTTGCCTAGACTTTTTGAAGGTTTAAATGAGAGAGTGACACATGGTATGGAGTTGTTGGAACAAATATTGCCAAATGAATTAACAATGTTCTTACAATCTCCACCAAACCACTTCCTTCCTCATCCGCCACTTCATCCTAACATTAGCCCATTTTTTTTAATTTATTTTATTTACTTTATTTTGCTTACTTTGTTATCTAGAAAATCCACCAAATTTTGGGCTAAAGTTGGGCCATCCATTTAATTGATTTGGGCTATCTAATTAATTAGTCTGGGCCATGTAAAATACTAAGGGTCCAATACCAAAATTTTATCTTACCCTAATTATTTAATTAGGATTTCTATTCCACTCATTTGGAATTTAAATAATTACCCATGGACATTTAATTCTATAATCCAATTAGACTTTCTTAATTAAGTTTAAAATAAATAAAAAATTGAGATAGTAAAATAAATCTCTTAGGTTAGTATATATTTTAAATACTAAAATTCTCCCATATCATAACATTTAAGTTATTCAATTTTTCATTCCTAATATATAATTAGATTACCCTAGTTTCTTTTATTTGTTTATATAATAAATAAATAAAAAGAAACACATAATATTCATATACACTTATACCCTTAATCCTGAATAATTCACGAAAATTTCTTTTTTTAAATCCTCAAAATTTCTTCCCAAAAATGTCAAATTCATACACTTATTTTCTGCCTAGGTCTATTATTTGACCTTAAATCAATCTTTTAAGATTTAAATAATTTTCTAAATTCTAAATTAGTCACAATATAATCTGCAAATAAGGAATTTTGTGCTTAATTTTACCATTAAATTAGAGATTTAGAGTTTGTTATGCCATGAATTAGAGATTATGTGTTATTTTGATTGAATATTTGAATTGATATTCTATATTTATGATATATTATTTGTGAAATATTTGAATTAGATTAGTTGATGAAATTATGATGATCGATGAAATGTTATGAAATTATTATGAAGTGTTTAAATTGATGAAATTATTGTGAAATATTATAATTGGGCAAAATGAATTTGAATAGAAATTTGAGAAATGGTATATAATATACTGATGGTATATTGATGATATAATAAAGGGTTCTTTACACTACTATACAATAATTAGAAAGTAATTATAAGATTAGTGAATTCATAAAATAATTGCAAAAAGAGTGCAGCACAATAACCAAACATATTAAACCTTACACCTCTCATCCGCCCATTCTTCGTCGCGGAGCTCTAGAAGTACATGGGTTACACCGCCCTCGTCCTTATTTCCATTGAAGTAATCGTCGGCTTCTTGTTGTACCTGGAAAGCCTCAAAGACTCCTGAGCAAGCTTCTCGAAGATATCATTGATGAAACTGTTCATGATCCCCATCACCTTCCTCGAGATTCTGATGTCGGGATGGACCTACTTCAGCACCTTGAAGATGTAGATCTTGTAAGTTTCTTCACTCTCTTATTCTTCTTGTCTCTGGCAACAACGTTGCCCTCCTTCGGCAGCTTCTTTCCAGCCTTGGTCTTCTTCTCTGCCGGGACTTTCTCCACGACAACCGTTTTCTTCTCCTTAGAGGGTTTCTTCTCGGCGGCCATCTTATCTGCCTTGGGAGCCATCGGAAATTCTAGGGTTTTAAATTGGGGGCGATTTAACTGGAGAGAATAGACTTTTGTTTTCAAATGGATTTGTATGTGAGGATGGAGATGAGTTTAAGAGATGGTTATATATAAAAGGTAACCATTTTAGTTACGCACAAAAACTAAAATGGTTACCTTTGTATGAATGTTTGGCTACCAATCGCACCTTTTTATTGATGTAAGGTAACCGAGATTGTGTTACACAATATTGAATAATATTTTTCATTTTATTCTTCTTACATCAAGTAAGAGGAAAACCACACGACTACTCTCTGATTCCATCATGGTTTAACAAGATAAAGAAAACAAATACATGTAACACTTAATAATTGTTCTGAATTTTTTTATGACTATTTGGTTAACTATAAAAACTAAAATGGTTACCTTTGTATGAAGGTTTGACTATTAACTGCACCTTTTTATTGATGTAAGGTAACCGAGATTGTGTTACACAATATTAAATAATATTTTGTATTTTTTTCTTCTTACATTAAGTAAGAAGAAAATCACACGACTACTCTCTGATTTCATCACGGTTTAATAAGATAAAGAAAATAAATACATGTAACACTTGGTAATTGTTCTGAATTTTTTTTTATAACTATTTGGTTACCCACATAAACTAAAATGGTAATCTTTATATGAATGTTTGGTTACCAAATGCACCATATATAGAATGCACGACTACTCGTGTTTGGCATGCAATTAAAATTGTCACAGCTGAGAGAAACAACCGGGAACAATTACATAATTACAAAACTAATTTGCCACATTAGCAACCCATTAAAACACTTAAACAAATTAAAGGGATACCAAATGCACTAATTTTGTAAATAAAATATTAAAATATATTAATTTTATAAATATTTTCTGAATACACTTTTGTTGTAATTTTTTCTAAAAATGTACTTAAAAGTGTAAATAACCCTATAATAAAATGGGAAACAAGTGGATTAATGACAATCTGGTAGTTTATATTGAGAAAGATATTTTTTCAACAATTGAAAACGAACAAATTTTGAGACGTTTTCAAACTATGTAGACTTGCAGTATATAGTTGCCTCCTCTCAGTCGTACAACCGAAAGAAGCACTCCAAGCGTCAACAAATAATTTTATGTTACTGATGTATTTTGACCTCCCTCTAAAAACGTTCTGGTTTCGCCACTGGGTATAGAATAAGATAAGGTCAATGGAGAAGAAATTTGGGAGGAAATAAGAGAATAAATATTAGAGCTATATGCTTTGAAAACATTATATTTAATAATTAATATTAATGTCTTCTATAATGGACTACACGAGTTTATATAAAAAAATAGTAAAACTTAATTCTTGAAGACTAAAGAAACTAAACAAGATAAGTAAACAAAATCCTAATCATTATTAAATTCATCTATCATAGATAAAATTCTAGAATAATTTACTACTTGACATAGGCTTCCAAAGTCTTTTGTATTAGTCTTATTGTTAGGGCATAATTATTGGGGCCGAATCACATGCTGGGCCAAAGTTCACGTGTAAGAATTTAACCCTACGTAGGAATCTGTTTGGGCAGTTAAATATTTTAAGGAATCAAATATTCCTAATTGCATTTAATTTCCAACTCCTAAGGAAAGTATCAGGATATAATTCAACTTCCTTTCTTTAAGGAGATTTTGTTCAATCCCATTAAGGAATCATAGCTAATAAGGAATCCTAATTCTAAACGGGGACGAAGGTGTGATTACTATAAATATAAGGCTATACATTGGCTATCAGGTACACACAACTTTATTTTATTGCAGTGAGCATTCAACCTACATTGTTAAACTTTATTCAGCATGTATTTATTTTCACAGTACATGAGCTATCCCCTGGCAGCCCAAGCTGTCAAGCTTTTGGCGTGACTTCATTTCTGTGTAGGATTAGACGCGCTCTTGATGATTGAAGCATGAGGAAGAATCTTGGCTTTAACATTGGCATTAAAAGGAGGGCTTTCTAGTGCTACGTAATTTTCAATCACAAAAGAGTTTGGGTTGGAATCATGGTGAATAACAAGAAAATAATTTTGGCACGTGGATAGTCCACAACTGATCCCCCCCTCACCAACCACGAGGATCAGCCAAGGACCAATTGGGGCCTTCATTCTCCTAACGGTTAGGGTCCCATTTTAATTATGTGGCCGCATGAAGGACGGAGCTGGCGGTGCTCGATAAAGGCGGTTGTTCTCAACAACCAGTAAGGAAACAAGATCCAAAGGATATGTTGATGGACTCCACGGCACGCTTGCGTGAGGTGGTCGTCGCCCGGATCGTTTCTAATGAAGTTGTTGGGTGAATTGCTTGAAACACCTTAACCCCTCATTTATATGTAGACAGTAATCTTGATACAATTTCTCACATTCAGAATTATGCATGGAATGGACACCAACGACACCTTGACGCCTCGCTTATATCAAAGTGGTAATATCGGTACAATTGATGATTGATGCGGTAGAAGACGCCACACACAACTATGAATTGTTATATAATAATTCAAATCAAATCTTAAAAGAAAAACTAAGGAATTAGCTTAGGAATTCTTTAAATAACCAAAAGTAGAGAATAATCTCATAAGAATAATAATCTGAATGATATTGAATATTGAATAATGTTGATTACATCCATAACCCTTAAATAGTAGTAATTGAAACCCTAGAATTCCAATAAGGAATTACAAGTGTTTTGGAATCAAATCTCTAAGTTAAAAAGTATTCTGATTACATTAGAAGTCTAGAAATATATGAAAAGATCAAATTTAAAAAGTTAATCTGCAACCTAATCTGCCAAAATGCGTAAAGAAATATGACTAAAATCAAAAAAATTTGTCGGGGCGAATTCAATTGCACTATGGGAATTCACTGGGGCGGATTGGGCCCTGGAGTGAATCCAAAAGGCCTTGGGAATTTTCCGAGGCGGATTAACTGTTTTTCTAAATTTGAATTTTACTTTCCTGGCTTACATAGGATAGATCTGAAACGCAACCTTGGACCATGTTAATGAACTTAGGCATAATTTCAACCTCCTTGGACCAAGTTTTCATGCTATTCTGATTCCACATTGCTTGCACCAAACCCATAAGTCCTTCCTCGAAACTCTTAGCTCGCCCTCTCATCACGGGTCCAACAGGTACTTGCACCAGATTTGATCCATGACCTGCATTTGAATTCTAGCTAGGCATGTCCTCATCATTCCTCTCATCTTGAAAAGGATTTGCCCTCAAATCATCACCCACATCAAATGAACTTAGATCAGAAACATTGAATGTTGTACTAACATTATACTCACCTGGTAAATCCAGTTTATAGGTATTGTCATTAACGTACTCTAGAACTTGAAATGGTCCATCACCTGTCGGAAGCAATTTCAACCGTCTTTGAGATGGGATCTGTCTTTCAGCTGGGAATCTTTCTTTCAGCATATTTAACCACAACCAATCTCTCAATTCAAAAATAACTTGACATCGACCGTTATTGGCTTGCTTAGCATATTATTCCAACCTCATTTCAATGTTGAGCCTCGCCTTCTCATGTACCTTCTTAACAAATTTAGACTTTTTCTTTCCATCTATGTTAGTAAATTCAGAAACAGGTAATGGCGATAAATCCAATGGAGTTAAAGAATTAAAACCATATACAATCTCAAATGGTGAAAATTTAGTATCAGAATGCTGAATGATTATAAGGAAACTCAACACGAGGTAAACATTCTTCCCAAAGACTGATATTCTTTTTAATGATAGCCCTTAACAAAGAAGACAAAGTCCTATTTACTACTTCAGTTTGACCATCGGTTTGTGGGTGGCAAATAGTAGAAAGTAATAGTTTAGTCCCCAACTTACACCACAAAGTCTTCCAAAAATAGCTTAAGAGCTTAGCATCTCTATCAGAAACAATTGTTCTAGGCATACCATGCAAACGTATAATTTCCCTAAAGAACAAATCAACTATATGGGATGCATCATCAGTTTTGACACATGGAATAAAATGTGTCATCTTTGAAAATCTATCCACAATCATAAATATAGAATCATTACCATGCTTAGACCTAGGTAAACCTAACACAAAATCCATTGACAAATCAATCCAAGATTCAACAGGTATAGGAAATGGTGTATAAAGTCCATGAAGATGAACACGAGATTTAACTTGTTTATATGTAATACATCTATCACAAATTTGCTCAATATCTAGTTTCATCTGAGGCCAATAAAAATGTTCTTTCAAGACGACCAAGGTTTTATCAACACCAAAATGTCCCATCAAACCACCCCATGTGATCCCCTAACCAATAACTCACGTAAAGAACATGCAAGTATACACAATTTATTCTCATGAAACAAAAATCCATCAATTCTAAAGTATTTACCTACAACATTCTTTTTACAAGTTTTAAACTCTTCACCAAAATCCAGGTCATTAATATACAATTCTTTGATTTATTTTAAATCAAGCAATTTCGTATCAAGAGTATTCAACAACATATACCTCCTAGATAAAGCATATGGAACTACATTCTCTTTACCTTGTTTATATCGAATAACATATGGAAATGTCTCGATAAACTCAATCTATCGTGCATGCCTTTTGTTCAACTTATGCTGACCCTCCAAATATTTCAATGAATCATGATCGGTATGGATCATGAAGTCCTTTGGGCCACAGGTAATGTTTCCATGTCTCCAATTCTCTAATCAATGCGTAGATCTCCTTATCGTAAGTATGATAAATCAAAGCTACCCCACTCAATTTTTCACTGAAATACACCACTAGTTTTCCTTCTTGCATCAAAACAACCCTTATTCCCAAACCTGAAGCATCACATTCAATTTCAAAATTTTTTAGTAAAATTAGGCAAAATAAGAAAATGTACATTAGTCAATTTATATTTGATCAATTGAAATTCTTTTTCCTGTTCATCACCCCACTTAAAGCCCACACTTTTCTTCATAACCTCAGTTAATGGTGCAGTAATTTCGCTGAAATTCCGAACAAAGAGCCGATAAAAACTTGCAAGTTCATAAAAACTTCGCACTTGACTCATATTTGTTGGACTCGGCCAATCTTGGATTTCACGTATTTTCTCCTCACTTGAACTACCTGTGAACTCACAAGAAAGCCAAGAAAAACAATTCCATCCGAACAAAATGTGCATTTTTCCATGTTAGCAAACAACTTTTCCTTTTTAAGTACATCTAAAACAGATTTTAAATGTAATGCATGATCTTCCATGTTTTTGCTATAAATTATGATATCATCAAAATAAACTACGACAAATTTCCCAATAAATGGACACAAAACATGGTTCATTATCATGAAAGTGTTGGGTGAATTATTTGAACCAAAAGGTAATACTAACCACTCATAAAGACCATATTTAGTTTTAAACGTTGTTTTCCATTCATCACCCTCTTGCATTCTAATTTGATGATAACCAATTTTTAATTCAATATTTGAAAAGATACATGACCCATGCAATTCATCTAACATGTCATCTAAACGAGGGATGGGATGTTGATATTTCACCGTAATGTTATTTACCGCTCGACAATCAATGTATATCCGCCATTTTCCATCTTTTTTGGGTACTAGGATCACCGAAACTGCACATGGACTCATACTCTCCCTCACAAACCCTTTTTCCATCAGTTTGTCAACTTGTCTTTGTAACTCCTTCGTTTGCTTAGGATTACTCCAATAAGCCGGACGATTTAGAATGGTCGCACCGGGAAAAAAGTCAATTTGATGTTCAATTCCTTGCAACGGTGGTAATCCTTGTGGAAGGTTCTCGGGAAATACATCAACAAATTCCTACAAAAGAGATTAAACAACACTAGACAAAGAAGAATTGTTAGCATTAGTATTCAAAAGTGCCTCTTTATACCGAAGTATAATCACCGGCTATTTAGAAACCAAAGTTTTTCTCACATCGCTCTTTTTTGCAAAAATGTTTGTTTTTCTCTCATCTTTCTTTTTCTCTCTTATTTTTTCCTTCTTGATTTTTCTTTTCTTTACACTCTTTTCTTTCTACATGATTTTTCTGCAAATGAATTTGATCCTCATGCACCTGTTGTGGTGACATAGGACGTAAAGTGATTTTCTTCTTATCATGACCAAAGGAATACTCATTAATAAACCCATCATGCTTAACCCTTCTATCAAATTGCCATGGTCTACCCAATAATATATGACCTACCTGCATAGACACCACATCACACAAAATCTCATCAACATATCAACAATAGTAAATGGAACTAACACCTGTTTGGTTACCTTAATGTCCGCATTATCATTTAGCTATTGCAAATGATACGGCTGTGGATGTTTGGTGGTAGTCATCCCCAATTTCTCCACCATAGTAGTGTGTGCCACATTTGTACAATTACCTTCATTTAGGACTACAAAACAAATTTCCCAATTCACAAGATATTAGGTATGAAAAAGGTTTTCCCGCTGTTCACTGCTCTCTTCCTTTACATGCGTACTATGCTCTCCTTGTGACTAGAATTTCACCATGCATAGTAGCCTCATCTCTCCTGTAATGGTGGCATATAATCAGTGTCACTTTCTTCTCCCTCGATCTCTACCTCCTTATTGTCAAGTAATAACATAGTTATTTGATTTGGACATTGAATAGAAATATTTTCCCTACCTTGACATTTAAAACATATAATATCTCTATTGCGACTAAAAGAATAAGGTTTAGTTTTACCTTGTTTGCCACAATTAGTCACATCTGGTTTAAACTCCACTTTCGCCTTATTTACAACTGGCTTCTCCTCTATTTTTTATTGCATTAGATTTTCATGATGAGCCTATGGTAAGATTTGAACATTGGCCACCTCTCCTCTTAAGCTGTTTCTCAGTCTTGATAGCTATATGTACCATATCCCCCAAATCCACATAATGTTGTCATTCCACTAAGTCTACTATATCCCAATTTAGCTCCACTGGAAATCGAGCCATTGTTTCATCACTATCCTCATACATATTAGTTCTAGCCATTATTATCTCCATCTCCTTGAAGTAGTCCTCTATAATCCTACTTCCCTATTTTAGATTCTGCAAACTTCGAAACAAATCCCGATGGTAGTGACTCGGTATGAATCTCTTTTTCATCATTATCTTCATCTTCGCCCATGTCTCAATTGGACGGTCACCAAATCTCCTTCGGCTAGTAGTTAACTGATCCCACCAAGTAACTGCATAATCAAAAAATTTGGTAACAACTAATCTAACTTTCTTTAGATTTGAATAGTTGTGATAGTTAAATACCCGTTCTAACTTCTTTTCCCATTCTAGGTACGCCTCTGGATCGCTCCTCCCTTGGAAAGATGGAAATTTCATTTTAATGCTACTCACGTTATCATTTTCTATATTCCGCCCTTCTCTTTTCTTTAGCACCTCCTTGCCTTCGACGTAGAAAATAAGATTCACGATATTCCTCTCCACTGAATCCACCTTCGAAATAATTTTCCTCCGTTTTAGATTCTCGTTGTTGTCTCCTCCCCTTTTTCTGTGCTCCATGAGGTATTTGGGATGATTCTCCTCGGGTCTCACTAATCTGATCAAGACGTTCATTCATCATCTCTCACCTTCTATTCCATTCCTTATTTATGGCTTCCAACATAAACTTCATATCAAACGTTGTGGAAGACTGATCTTCAAAAGTTCCTTTATCTTTGGAGCTAGACATATTTCCTGCAAAAAAAGGGTTAGTAGAAAACAGTTTCCTCACCACTCCTTTACGTGTTTCGCCCGGATCAATGGTTTCACTCGTGTATGCACTCAATTAATGGCTTTTACCCTAAATTAATCTCACTACTGAGTCTTTTACCTCTAAATATTCTCTCTAATAGGTTCTTTTCGAATTCACCTAGCAAAATTCTCGAATTTACTAATCAATTCAAAAATTAATTATCACAAAACAAATCATAAAAAGTATGAATTCTCAACAGTAGCATGCAATCGACAAAAATCTAAAATCTGAAGAATAATTTTTTCTATAGTTCTTTTTTTTACTCAACAATCCAAATAGAAGAATTAAAGATAGATAACTCACTAAAAAAACTAGCTTTAATACCAAATAATGGACTCCACAACACGCTTGCGTGAGGTGGTTGTCGCCCGGATCATTTTTATCGAAATTGTTGGGTGAATTGTTTGTAACACCTTAACCCCTCGTCTATATGTAGACGATAATCTTGGTACAATTTTTAGGGTTCAGAATTATGCGTGGAATGGACACCAACGAAACCTTGACCCCTCATTTATATTGAAGCGGTAATCTCGATACAATTGACGATTGATGCGGTAGAAGACACCACACACAACTATGAATTGTTGTATGATAAGTCAAATCAAATCTAAAAAGAAAAACTAAGGAATTAGCTTATGAATTCTTTAAAAAAATCTCACAAGAATAATAATTTGAATGATATTGAATAATGAATAATGTTAATTACATCTATAATCCTTAAATAGTAGTAATTGAAACCCTAAAATTCTAATAAGGAATTAGAAGTGTTTTGGAATCAAATCTCTAAGCTAAAAGTATCCTGATTACATTAAAAGTTTGGAAATTTACGAAAAAGATCAAATTTAGAAAGTAAATCAAGAACCTAATCACAAAACGCTGTAAGAAATCAATTTGAAATCGTCGAATTCGCTAGGGTAAATACAATTGCATAGTGGGAATTCGTCGGGGCGGATTGGGTACCGGGGTGAATCCAAAAGGCCTTGGGAATTCTTCAGGGCGAATAGATACTAAGAACAATTCACTGGGGATGGTTCAATACTCACTGGGGCGCATTCGAACATAAAGGAATTCTTCGGGGCGAATTCAAAAGGCATGGGGGAATCCGCCAGGGCAGATTGGTTGTTTTTCCTACTTTGAATTTTACTTTCATGATTTGCATCGAATCCATTTGAAACGCAACCTTGGACCATGTTAATGAACTTAGGCATAATTTCAACCTCCCTAGACAAAGTTGTCATGTTATTCTCATTCCACATTGCTTGCACCAAACCCATAAGCCTTTCCTTGAAATGTTTAGCTCACCTTCTCGTCACGGGTTACTTACACCAAATTCGATCCATGACCTCTATTTGAATTCCAGCTAGGCATGTTCTCATCACGTGTCGAGGATGCTCACATCTCAGATATCGTCCAAGATGACGATCGAGATGAGAGGAGGATGATCTAGGCCAAAAAGGAGCAAGAGACAGATGATGTTATGAAGGAGTTACTTCTTCAATGACAAGAGATTAACGCACAAATATTGGTTTTCTTAATAGGCGGAGAGGATGGGGATTCCAACTATAACCGAAGGAGGGAGCATTCACCAGGGAACTAGTCCAGGACACATCGTTCAGATGTTTCTCAGTAAATTTGGAGTAGGCACCCAAATTGCTCTAGGGAAAGAAGTAGACACTGAAGCCGCTCGTAGGAGAGGAGTAGGCACCGAATTTGCTCTAGAGAAGAAAGTTCAGAAGGCAGGGGTAGGTCTAATCGGAGAAGGCAGGATGTCTCTCCAGATCAAAGAGGGTAGGGCAGGCGATGATTCCCCCCCCCCCCCCCCCGAAGGAGTGAAACTGAGGCACTCGCTCAAAAAGTAGCCGAATTGGAAAAAGATCGATCAAGATGATCGGTAAGATAAAGGGACCCTAGTCAAATTGTCACCACCCTTCTCCTCAGAAATTGACCAGGAAAGGACTAATCTGAACAAGAAGGCCCACATATGGAGAGTTAGGATGGATCGGGAGATCCTTATGAATACAGCCAGGCTTACGATCGACTGATGAACTACTATGACTACTCCGATACGTCTAAGTGCTAGATGTTCATGACAACCGTGAAGAAGAATGCTCGACAATGGATGATAACGTTGGTACCGAACTTAGTTTTATCATGGAAGGAGCTTTGCGATAAGTTCCATTCCAGATTCGATAGTAACAAGAGGAGGAAACCTAACAGGGTCCTTAGCTCAGATCAGGCAATACTCAAATGAGACCTTGGGCCAGTACGTGACGAGGTTTCGGGAAGCGGTCGAATAATTTATAGATTTGAACGATCTTCAGGCCCTTGGTATATTTCAAAATGGTTTGGACATTGTAAAATGAAAGAAGCTGGTGAAAGATTTAATGTTCAACCATCCAAAGGACTTAGCTGAAGCTTTTGACAGAGCTGAAGGCTTCATAGTTGTAGAAGAGGCGATGAGAAGTCTGAAGCAAAATACGTTAGCGAAGCCTAAGAGTAAGGAGATGAGAAACTACTCCAAAAGTGAAAATAATAAATCAAATAGGCAACAAAAAAAGTATAATAATAATAATGGAAGTTTGGGAGGAGGACGCCAACCTTTCTCGAACCAGAGGGTTAACAAAATCTACACTCCACTCAACACTGACCGGGCCACTATTCGGGAGTAGATCAAGGATAAACCATACTTTGAACCGGCCAAGCATAATATAAAGTCAAACAGGGGAAACCAGGATAAGTATTGTGACTACCATGGCACGACTGGACATTCCACAAAGACTTGATGGGGTCTAAAAGACTTGATTGAGAAAAACATCCATATTGGTGAACTGGTTCAGTACATGGCAGGATAAGATGCTTCGAGGGTACATCAAACGAACAACACCTCATTACAAAACCTGAACACCCATCCCCAACAACAAGGTTAGACTCAGTTAGCGCGCCGGGTTGTGGATGTGATCACGGATGGGTCGGTAGGAAATGTTACGGGGAAGAAAAGAAGAGGTTTGTTGGATGATGTGCTCTCTGCGTCTGTTTAGCCTGTTAGGTGAGAAAGACAGTATCCGGGCTTAGTGATTTCCTTTACAAATGAGGATTACCTCTCGACCGAATGGGGTCCATATGAAGGGTATCGGTCAATTCTTGCATGTGTGGGTTCGATGGACACGAAGAGGATAATGATTATTGGTGGACATTCTGTATGCCCACGCTTTTCAAAGAATTGATTTAGAAGGTAGAAAAATGGAGATCAGGCTTGAGCCGCCCCTCTACAAATTTCTGACTTCAACGATCCTGCTCAGTAGCAAGGATGATTGAATCGCCGGTCATCTTCTTGGATAACCCTCAAAGAGTCAAAATTGTGTGCAAATTCTTTGTGTTTCATGTGGACTCATCCTACGAAGTGTTATTCGGATGGCTAACCTAACGATGTTCTGACGCTTACTTGATTCCACACTTTAAAATCAATTTCCCAACACCGAATGAAGTAGGAGAGGTGGCTGGGGACCCTAATTTGGCAAGGAGATGTTATAGGAACACACTAATCTTTACGGGGGTAGGGGTCTGTAAGAAAAAGTGGACAATAGCGATTTTGACTGAACCATTTACCAAGGCCAGTATGGAACCTCTCGCCATGCCTGCCGGAGAGACAGAAGATATTTAGCTAATACCGAGGAAGAAAGATAAGACAGTGAAGATCAGAGCGGGGCTATAGGAACCCTTTTGGACGAGTTTGGTAGAGCTGCTTTAGGGTTATGCTGAGATATTTGCATGGGTTCCTAATGATATGTTGGGGATCGAGGAGAAGGTTGCTGTGCATAGACTACATATAGACCCTGCCAAGAAATCGGTCCGATAGAAGAGGAAGATCTTTACCCCTGAAGTTTATGAAATGAAAGTATTCAATTTTCTTATAATATATTATTTTATTTATGTAAATGGTTAAATTGATAAAATGTTAAAGTTAAGGGTAATATTTACAAATTTTGCAAAAGTAAGCAAGTTGTTATATAATATTCGATTGGTCGGGAATATTCGCTTTTAATAGGAATATTCGTACGACGACACAATCATCAGTGGACCCCACAACGGAAGTATTGTCGAAGTTAGAAAATGATGTAATTATCTTTTATAAAAATAATTTTTAATGTGGATATTACGAAAAGTTTTACCGTTAAACCGTTGAACTACCCTAGTAGTAAAAGTACAAGAATACTGTGTTGCATAAGAAGCACACCTGTATTGATTAATGATGCTTACGTAAGAAGTCACTCATTTATACTCAATTATTGCTACAAAGAATTGTCGCATCATATCTCTCATATTATTGATTCAATTATTGTCACAAAGATCATCTCGCATAATATTTTATATTATTAAATCAATAATTGAGACGACAAAGTTATTCATATTATTATTTGCAATATTGACAATGTCTAGAAGTTCTCACAAGGAGAGGTTTGGTCACCTAATCATGCCTACCAATAAGGAGAAATCCTTATCTGAAAGCCCCTCTTCCTCGGAAACGACCTCGTTGTTAAATATTGTGAGTTATAATATTAATGATGAATAAGTTCGTGTTGATTAAAGATGAAATTGATAGTTCCATCAGTTGGATTATTAGTGTTAGTGGAAAATCGACATTTATTTCGATAATAATTGATGTCCGGAAGTTATATCGACCAATCGGGTAATTAATCTGATAAATGAGCAATTAATTGCTATTAATTCACATGCTTATAACTATTTGTTCACATGTGTACTATTGATTCACATTCATGTACTATTAGGGGAGGTGGTGCAAGATTGATAATATTTGCATGACTAAATTAAAAATGGAGGTATAGATGAAGGTACTATACTGGTAATTATTTTTTCACATGTATAGAACTATTGATTCACATGATTGTACTATTGATTCACATGATATACTATTAGGGGAGGTGGTGCAAGTTTGATAATACTTGCAGGACTAAATTAAAAATGAAGGAAAAGATGAAGGTATTATACTGTAATATTTTGAGCCCCAAAACGCAAATTATCGAAACTATATTTTCCTATAAATAGAAGCTCATTCTTCCTTCATTCTCACCAATTCACTAAGACTCACAAGAGCAATTATAGAGAGAGAAGCTATAGAGAGAGAGAAGAAGAGAAGAAGAAGAAGAGTAGTCTGCTACTTCACTACTCCAAAGATCCAAATTTCTTCTCGAGGTAAGGGGTATTATTTATTTCATATTCAAGAGATATTATTTTTCATATTCGTATGAATATTATTTTCGCTCAATATTCATAAAGAATATTATCTTCGCTCAATATTCGTAGGAATATTATCTTCGCTAAATATTCGTTGAATATTATTTTCGCTCAACATTCTGTGGATGTTATTTTTGTTCAATATTCGCTTGAAATAATATTTTCTTCCATACTGTAGTATGTAAGTAATATTATTTCGCTTCATTTTTGAATTCTATACTCATTTTGTTGAAGTTTTGGCTTCTATACTCCATGAAATTAGTAGAATATCCTTGATATTTGCGCTTCATCCAAAGATCTTTTCATGAAAATATTATTCTTAGCTTTTTCTTGATAATTATTGATCTTTTCATGATGGAATACTATTCATGAGTTACTATTTATGGGTTACTATTCACCCGGTTACTATTCACTCAAATATTATTCACTCGAGTATTCGGGGCACTTTTCATGCCGGAGTACTATTCACGAGTTACTATTCACGGGTTACTATTCACCCAATTACTATTCACCCAAATATTATTCACTCGGGTATTTGGGGTACTTTTCATGTCGGGGTACTATTCACGAGGTACTATTCCCAAAGTACTATTCATAGGTACTATTCACTTGGTACTATTTACCCAAAAAATATATTTTTTTCCTCATCCAAATTATTTTTGTACATGAATATTATTCTTGAATTTTACTCCACAAAGCAAAGATCATGTTGACAATTTGATATTTTTAAACTCGATAAATTTAAAGTCTTTAATATTTATCCTTGATTTCGCTTTGATTTGATTTCGCTTGATTATTGCTTATATCATTGTCATCATCCTCATGCTTATATATTGTGATGAAAGTCATCTTCGCTTACGTGCATAGATGGACTCGTTGATTGGTATGATTATGACCAGGATCATTCGGTATAATCATGACCCGTAATGTTACAAATGATGTGGTAAAAGTCCTCATCGGCCCGTAGCAGTATCGATGGACAACATTTGTTGGTATGATTATGACCAGTGGATTATTCTAAGATAATCATGACCATCGATGATTATATGAATATCCTCGCCCGTAGTGTGGGATGATTCGATGATGTGGTTTATTTATTGTCGAGTCTCAAATATAAATTTGATGAAAAACTTTTTTAAATCATAAAAGATAGTAGATATCATGCTCTACTTGACTCTTCTAATGGATTGCTTGTTCCACCGCAGCTTGTTGATCTAAAACTTGTTGTCTATTATATTCTATCGCTTGTTATATCGTCAAGGCTAAGGATAATTTATTCTCGCATTATCTTAGTCATAATATTTCATCGGGCTAGTTGAGCTCACCCTTTTTTTTTCATTGTTCTCTCTCAGAAATGAGAATATAGTCGGACGAGCCTCGGGAATGGAGTGATGGTCCAGATGATAAAGTGGTTTTAGTAGTCCCTCACTATTCTATGAAATAGTGTGATAATAATTGTAATGAGGACTCCATTGAGAGTGGATATTGTCTAGAAGACAATATTCTTGTTTAAACTCTCACTATGTTTTGTCGTATTTTACACGATAGCTTGTATAATTAAGTTTGTATTTGATTTATGTACCATGTATTTGGCGACTCAAGATGGGTGATGTATACCTATTTTGGGGGCCACAATTGGTATCAAAGCTTAGGATACGATCCCCGGCCGAGATGTGAGACAAGAACTAGGAGGGGAGAGACGGGAATTCTTCGCTAGTATGACCTACCTAAGTTTATTTGGTATTTAATTGGTTCACGAGTATAGGGGATAATATGTGATATGTCAATTAACCCTTGTTTTGTGACAAAGTTTTGAAAATGGCATCCAAAAATGTTGAGATCAAGAAATGAAGCACATGAGACCGCTGAGTCACCAACGATCAATACCTGTGATAATGTGCAACAGAAGACAATAATCCTCGTGTAAATAACAACACCGATCGATGATGATGAACGATGGATGTTCAGAGGCTTTATGCAATTCATGCAACATCAAAGTAGAGAGACTCGCTCAAAATGCAGGGAAACACCGGCAACTCTTGATGGTCACCGCTAAGCAGCCTCAAGGAGCCGACCACCGAGTTTTTTGGAAAGCCGTAACCACTTAAGGCGAGACGGATAAAGCAAATCACCAAGATATTTGATGTCTTGGAATGCTCAGAGGAGCAAAAGGTTCCCTTCGCCACCTTTATGTTGCGTGAAGAGGCAGATTATTGGTGGGAATCAGAAAGCGCACTCTCGACGACGACTCAAGATGTCTTGGGAGAAGTTCCAAGAGTTGTTCAACGACAAGTACTTTCCCAAAGTATTCGGCTACATGAAGGAGGTGGAATTCATCAAGTCGAGCAAAACAATACGACCGTGTCGCAATACGAGGCTAAATTTTATGAGTTATCCCGCTTTGCATCCCATTTGGTCGATAATGAGGAGCGAATGACGCTAATGTTTCTAAGAGGTTTGAAACCCGATATACGCCAATACCTCTCATTTCTCACAAACTTTGTTTATATTCGATGTTGTGAATAGGGCTCAATATTGAGCGCCGATAATGAGTCAAAGACAACCAAAAGGCAACGACCAACAACACGATAATAATAATCGTACAAAGGCAATCGCACCATCGAACAATGATAACCATCGTGGGGAAATTATCATGCCAAGAATGGTAACCACTTTGGTGGTAATCATGGCCAAGATAATAGAAGTGGAAAATTCAAGAAGAGAAGATTTAACGATGATGGGAAGACGCTAGAAAGAAAGACCAACACCAAACCAAAAATAAATTTAGGGGAGAGAACGACCGCCAGCTAGATGCTACAGATGCGAGAGGAGGGACACATAAGTCCAAACTGCTCACAAATTTCTTCCAAGGTATGTTTTAGTTGTGGAAAAGATTTCATCACATAGCTCGATTTTGTCCTCAGAAAAATCAAGTCCAAATTGACTCTGGTGGCACCAAAGGCGATGATACGACAAAACAAAGTCTGGTGGTTTCAGAAGAGCATTTTTCGTGACTTCTCAAAAAGCGAGTAACCCAAACGGTTAGCACACTCAAGTTAGTTAATTATAAATTCTTATGAAGTCTATACCTTATTAGATACCGCCTCTACCCATTCTTTTATCTCTCTTGCTTGCGCTCAACGCTTAAATTTGACCCCAAGAGAAGTTAGACTTTGACTTATCGGTTGAAACTTCATTAGTAGAAACCTTCATTACCTCCACTCGCTTATAAATCTTGTTGATTCAAATCGACACTTTCACGCTACTTCGCCGATCTTATCTCTTTGAAAATACTTGCCTTGATGTGATTTTAGGAATCGATCGTTAACTACTCATCATGCCAAAATTGATTATTTTCGTAAGGTTGTTAGCTTTCATATTCCTAACCAACCTATTATGCTAATTCAAGCAACCAAACCACTAAAGTCAATCATCGTTATATTAAGCCATAAGTAAAGAGCCCCGAGCCTTTCACGGTGACTTCTTTGTGTGGAATGCACTCAAGCCGACTTTCTAGGGGGGAAGCCGTGAATAACGGTGGCAAGTTGATAGGTATCAATGTGACGTACTATCCAAGTCTTGGGATGAGAGTCACAATTTTTTGATATTTCTATCGTTAATAAATTTCCGACGATATTCTCAAGACTTCCTCGCCCTACCCTCAGAGCGTGAAATCAAATTTTGTATCGACCCCAAAGACAAAACCCATTTCTAAAACCCTCAAATATTTCTTCAACCAAAATGAACGATAATGCGCGCCAAAGACGCTGGGTTCGAGTCATTGAAGATTACGACCATACCATTCAATATCATCGTGGAAAAAGCGAACGTGGTAGTCGATGCATCGAAAGTAAGATCGATGCTGCTTACGAAAAGTGTGACGTTGTTAACACAAAAACCCATTTCAGATAACTTACAAATGATGAAGATAGAGTTAAAGACTCTAAGGACCCACGTGATGATATCAAATATACGAGTAGAATCGACTTTAATCGATAAAGTTAAAAGTCGCCTCAAGCTACACACCCCGAGAGTCGATGAATGTGAAGAAGAAGGTTCAAGAGGGCGTTATTCTAGAAGCAAGAGTCGATGAAGAGAGGAAATCTCAACCCTCGATTTTATTGGTCTATTTGAAATCCTCGATCGAGTAGGAATCGTGGGCCTATAGACTCGCTTTTTTACCGCCAAGTATGTCATGGTTCATTCATAACGCTTTTCACGATCGATGTTACGTAAATATGTGGACGAATTCAACCACATTATTGAATTAGAACTAGACGAGATAGCGTAAGATTTAACGTATGAGGAGATACGTGTTAAAATCTTGATAAGAAAGGATCATATTCTACACTCAAAGGTTATACCTCAAGAGTTAGAATCGAATTTAGGTATCCTCACCTCTTCTAAGATACCAGTACGCACGTAAATTTCGAGGGGAAAAATTTCATAAGAGGGGAGGTTGTAAAGACCCCAAATTTTATGAAATAAAGATTAATTTTCTCTCAATTATTATTTTTATTTATAAATGGTGGAATTGATATAATGTTATAGTTAAGGGTAATATTTAAAATTTTGCAAAGTAAGCAAGTTGGTTATAATATTCGATTCGGTTCAATTAGCTCTGGAATATTCGCTTTTAACAGGAATATTCGTACGACGGCACAATCATTGGTGGATCCCACAACAGAAGTATTGTCGGAATTAGAAAATGATGTAATTATCTTTTTATAAAAATAACTACGAAAAGTTTTACCGTTAAACCGCTGAACTACCCTAGAGTAAAAAAGTACAAGAATACGCTGTGGTTGCATAGTAAAGACACCAGATTGATTATTGATGCTTACGTAAGAAGTCACTCATTATACTCAATTATTGCTACAAGAATTGTCATGCATCATATCTCTCTCATATTATTGATTCAATTATTGTCACAAGATCATCTCGCATAATATTTTATATTATTAAATCAATAATTGAGACGACAAAGTTATTCATATTATTATTTGCAATATTGACAATGTCTAGAAGTTCTCACAAGGAGAGGTTTGGTCACCTAATCATGCGCCAATAAGGAGAAATCCTTATCTGAAAGCCCCTTTCCCTCGAACGACCTCGTTGTTAAATATTGTGAGTTATAATATTAATGATGAATAAGTTCGTGTTGATTAAAGATGAAATTGATAGTTCCATTGTGTTGGGATTATTAGTGTTAGTGGAAATCGACATTTATTTCGATAATAATTGATGTCCGGAAGTTATATCGACCAATCGGTAATTAATCTGATAAAATGAGCAATTAATTGCTATTAATTCACATGCTTATAACTATTTGTTCACATGTGTGTACTATTGATTCACATTCATGTACTATTAGGGGAGGTGGTGCAAGATTGATAATACTTGCATGACTAAATTTAAAATGGAGGTATAGATGAGGTACTATAATCAGAATTATTTTTTCACATGTATAGAACTATTGATTCACATGATTGAACTATTGATTCACATGATATACTATTAGGGGAGGTGGTGCAAGTTTGATAATACTTGCAGGACTAAATTAAAAAAATGAAGGAAAAGATGAAGGTATTATATCGTAATATTTTGAGCCCCAAAACGTAATTATCGAAACTATATTTTCCTATAAATAAGCTCATTCTTCCTTCATTCTCACCAATTCACTAAGACTCACAAGAGCAATTATAGAGAGAGAAGCTATATAGAGAGAAGCTATAGAGAGAAAGAAGAAGAGTAGTCTCTACTTCACTACTCCAAAGATCCAAATTTCTTCTCGAGGTAAGGGTATTATTTATTTCATATTCTCAAGAGATATTATTTTTCATATTCGTATGAATATTTATTTTCGCTCAATATTCATAAAGAATATTATCTTCGCTCAATATTCGTAGGAATATTATCTTCGCTAAATATTCGCTGAAATATTATTTTCGCTCAATATTCAAGGATGTTATTTTTGTTCAATATTCGCTTGAAATAATATTTTCTTCCATACTGTAGTAGTATGTAAGTAATATTATTTCGCTTCGCATTTTGAATTCTATACTCATTTTGTTGAAGTTTTGCTTCTATACTCCATGAAATTAGTAGAATATCCTTGATATTTGCGCTTCATCCAAAGATCTTTTCATGGAAATATATTATTCGAGCTTTTTGATAATTATTGATCTTTTCATGATTTAATACTATTCATGAGTTACTATTTACGGGTTACTATTCACCCTATTATTATTCACTCAAATATTATTCACTCTAGTATTCGGGCACTTTTCATGCCGAGTACTATTCACGAAGTTACTATTCACGAAGTTACTATTCACCCAATTACTATTCACCCAAATATTATTCACTCGTATATTTGGGGTACTTTTCATGTCGGGGTACTATCATTTAGGTACTATTCCCAAGTACTATTCATAAGTACTATTCACTGGGGGTACTATTTACCCAAAAATATATTTTTTTTCTCATTCAAATTATTTTTGGTACATGAATATTATTCTTGAATTTTACTCTACAAAGCAAAGATCATGTTGACAATTTGATATTTTTAAACTCGATAAATTTAAAGTCTTTAATATTTATCCTTGATTTCGCTTTGATTTGATTTCGCTTTGATTAATGCTTATATCATTGTCATCATCCTCATGCTTATATTGTGATGAAAGTCATCTTCGCTTACGCATAGATGGATCGTTGATTGGTATGATTATGACCAGGATCATTCTAAGATAATCATGACCCGTAATGTTACAAATGATGTGGTAAAAGTCCTCATCGGCCGTAGTGCATCGATGGACAGCTTGTTGGTATGATTATGACCAGATTATTCTTATAATAATCATGACCATCGATGATTACATGAATATCCTCGGCCCAGTAGTGCAAGGATGATTCGATGATGTGGTTTATTTATTGTCGAGTCTCAAATGATAAATTTGATGAAAACTTTTTAAATCATAGAAGATAGTAGATATCATGCTCTACTCGACTCTTCTAATGGATTGCTTATTCCGCCGCAGCTTGTTGATCTAAAACTTGTTGTCTATTATATTCTATCGCTTGTTATATCGTCAAGGCTAAGGATAATTTATTCTGCATTATCTTAGTCATAATATTTTTATCGGGCTAGTTGAGCTCACCCTTTTCTTTCATTGTTCTCTTCAGAAATGAGAAATATATAGCTAGCCTAGGAATGGAATGAGTGATGGTCCAGATAAGGTGGTTTTAGTAGTCCTCACTATTCTATGAAATAGTGTGATAATAATTGTAATGAGGACTCCATTGAGTGTGGATATGTCTAGAAGGCAATATTCTGTTTTTAAACTCAAATATGTTTATGTTTTTTTTCGTCGTATTACACGACCATAGCTTGTATAATTAAGTTTGTATTTGATTTATGTACCATGTATTTGGCGACTCAAGATAAATTACATCATCGAATCATCCATGCACTACGGGCCAAGGATATTCATTAGTATCACGTCCACAAATTATTCTTGCACTATGGGCCAAGAATATTCATGTAATCATTAATGGTCATGATCATACTGAATTATCCCTAGTCATAATCATACCAATCAACAGTCCATCTATGCATGTAAGCGAAAGATGACTTTCATCACAATATAAGCATGAGGATGATGACAATGATATAAGAATTCAATTAAAAGAAATCAAAGGATAAATTTTTAAAGATTTATAACTTAATTTATCCAAATTGTCAACATGATACTGCTTTGTGGAGTAAAATTCAAGAATAATATCCATGTATCAAAAATAATTTGGACAGAAAAGAAATAATTTTTTTTGTGAATAGTACCCCGTGAATAGTACCCTATGAATAGTACTTCGAGAATAGTACCCCGACATAAAAAGTGCCCCGAATACCCGAGTGAACAATATTTGAGTGAATAGTAATTAGGTGAATAGTAACCCGTAAATAATAAGTCGTGAATAGTACCCCGGCATAAAAAATGCCCCGAATACCCGAGTGAATAATATTATAGTGAATAGTAACTGGGTGAATAGTAACCCGTGAATAGTACCCTGGGTAAAAATATTGATATTTAATAAGAAAGTTTAGATCAATATTCCAATAAAATGATACTGGATGAAGCACAAAACTCAAGGATATTCCACTAATTTCAAGGATTATAAAAGCAATACTTACCATAGTAAGTTTGGATTTAAGAATATGAATAGAAATAACATACAAAACTGCAAATGGATTTTCACCTGTCATACGGTACGTAATCCGCGTAGACAGGTTATTCCGACATATTAAAGGTTGAATATGAAAAATAGTATTCCTTATGAATACGAAAGAAATAATACCCCTTACCTTAGTAGAAGGTTGGATACTGCAATAGTGAAGTAGCAGAATACTCTTCTTCTTGCTCTCTATAGTTTCTCTCTCTATAGTGTCTTTTGTGAATCTCAGTGAATTGGTGAGAATGAAAGAAGAATTAAGCTTCTATTTATAGCAGAATGGACTAAATAGTAACTAATTCATGAACGGTCCAAATTAATTTACTATTCGAACGGACTGTTCATATTGATTACTATTAAAACTACAACCGACGGTCCAGATTGATTTACTTTTAAAACCACCACCGATTTTATCAGTATTGATTTACTTTTAAAATCACCACCGACGGTCCAGATTGATTTACTATTAAAACCACCATCAATGGTCTAGATTGATTTACTATTAAAACCACCATCAATGGTCCAGATTGATTAACTATTAAAACCACCATCAATGGTCCAGATTGATTTAACTTATTACACTTTAGTACCCCTAAAGTTTTCTAAGTTTGCATTATTCCCCTCTAACTTTTGTAATTCACTTATCTTCAATAAACACATTCTTAATACTTCAACAATTATTCGTCATTAATATTATAACTCATAATATTTAACAACCAGATCATTCAGATGAAAGAGGGGGCTTTCCGATAAGGATTTCTCCCTATTGGCACGCAATTAGGTGATCAAACCTCTCCTCGACAGAACTTTCTAGACATCGTCAATATTGCAAATAATAATATGAATAACTCTGTCGTCTCAATTATATAAAATATTAATACTGTAACAATAATTGAATCAAATAATGTGAGATACTATACAGTAATTACTGTAGCAATAATTTAGTATAATTGAGTGACTTCTCATGTAAGCATCAATAATCAATATCGTGTGCTATTATGCAACCATGCGTGTTACTGTACTTTTACCACTGGGTAGTTCAAAAATTTAATGGTAAAACTTTTGCCGTTATTTTTATAAAAAGATAATTCTGTCGTTTTCTAACTACGACAATACTTCCGTTGTGGGTTCCACAAATGATTATGCCGTCGTACAAATATTCCCTGTTAAAACGAATATTCTCTGACCAATCGAATATTCCCAGACACAACAAATATTTTATATCAACTTGCTTACTTTGCAAAATTTTCAAATATTACCCACAACTATAGAATTATATCATATCTACACCATAATATTCAAAAATATATTTCGAGAAAAATTATTCTTTATTCAAATAAGTTGTGGTCTTACAACCTCCCCTTCTTATGAAATTTCATCCTCGAAATTAGGGTATGTACCTGATATGTCGAAGAGGTGAGGATACCTTGATTTCATTTCAGATTCTAACTCCCAGGTCATTTCCTCCACATCGTGGTTTCTCCACAAAACTTTGACTTGAGGTATAACCTTGGAGCGTAGAATATGATCCTTCTTATCCAAGATTTTAACAGGAACCTCCTCATACGTTAAATCTTCCACTATCTCGTCCAGTTCTAATTTAATAATGTAGTTCGGGTCTTTCACATATTTATGTAACATAGATATGTGAAAAACATTATGAACACGAGACATACTTGGCGGTAAGGCGAGTCTATAGGCCACAGTTCCTATAAATCGAGGATTGAGCTTTCCTCTCTTTCCAAATATTGTAACTCCTTTCCATAGAGCAACACGTAACAACACATGATCTCCAATATTTAATTCCATGTCCTTTCAATGAAGATCAACATAACTCTTTTGTCGATCTTGTGAGGTTTTTATACGTTGTCGGATCGTTTGAATATTTTTCGTAGTCATCATGCATACCAACTCCTATCCCCAACAACGTTCCTTCACCCACCGATCCCAAAGATACTAGAGAATGACACTTTCTTCCATACAACGCCTCAAATGGAGCCATGTCAATACTTGCTTGATAACTGTTGTTGTAGGAAAACTCCACCAATGGTAAGAACTTGTCCCAACTTCCTTTGAAGTCAAAGACACAGAGTCTTAATAAATCCTCAAGAGTTTGAATAGTCCTGTCAGACTGCCCGTCCGTTTGAGGATGATACGCCAAACTAAATCATAAATTCGTGCCCATAGCTTTTTGCAAACTAACCCAAAATCTTGAAGTGAATCTTGGGTCTCGATCAGAAACTATGGATACTGGCATACCATGCAATCTTACAATCTCGTTTATATACATACGAGCAAGACTTTCAAGTGTATAAGTTTCTCGTATCGGTAAGAAATGAGCAAACTTGGTCAATCTATCAACAATGACCCAAATTACATCTATGCCTTAAGAAACCTTGGGAAGACCAATAACGAAATTCATGGTAAGGTGCTCCCACTTCCATTCTGGAATTTCAAGTGGTTGTAATTATTAGAACGAGATAATGAGTATACTCAATCGAGGGACCACAACCAGGGTCATACCGGTGACAGTAGTCATCAGAGCGATGATAACCAGCGAGGAGGGAAAAATATGGACAAAGGCGGTAACCACTCGGGTGGTAATCGTGGCCATGATAATAGGAGAGGTGAGTCAAGTGGAAATTTCTGAAAGAGGGGATTCAACAATGACGGGAAGACATCAGCAGCAGCAGCACCAACAACAAATTCTAGGGGAGGAGAATGACCGCCAGTTAGATGTTACAAATACGGGAAAGAGGGACATATCAGCCCAAACTGTCCACAACAATCCAAGGTATGTTATAACTGTGGAAAGGAAGGTCACATAGCTCGAGATTGTTCTATAGCATAACCAAGTTCAACTCCAAGGGCTGTCCCGGATAAGTCAAAATCAGCGGTTCCTGAAAGAGCGTTTGTCGTGACTGGCCAAAACGTGAGGAACCCGAATGAGGTTATCACGGGTAAGCTAATCTTGAATTCTTGCAAAGTTTATACCTTACTAGATACCGGTTCTACCCATTCTTTTATCTCTCCTTCTTGTGCTCAACGTTTAAACTTGACTCCGGAGAAATTGGACTTTAACTTATCTGTTGAAACTCCGTTGGGTGAAACCTTCGTTACATCTATAGTTTATAAATGTTGCTTGATCCAAGTTGGCACTATCACATTACTTGTTGATCTTATCTCTTTAAAGATACTTGCTTTTGATGTGATTTTAGGAATTGATTGGTTAACCACTCATCATGCCAAAATTGATTGTTTTCGTAAGGTTGTTAGTTTTCATATTCCTAACCAACTCATTATGCTAATTCAAACAACTAAACCACTAAAATCACCATCATCATATCAAGCCACAAAGCTATTCGTTTATTGAAAAACGGATGTCAAGCTTTCTTAGCCCATGTTATGGATTTGAATAAAGACAAGTCAGATTTGGATAATATTTATGTTGTTAGAGAATTTCCTAATGTATTTCCTGAAGAACTTCCCAGTCTACCCCCATAACATGATGTTGAATTCTTTATTGACCTTGAACCGCGTACAAAGCCTATTTCTAAAACCCCATATCGAATGGCTCCTATTGAACTTCGTGAGTTAAAATTCCAACTACAGAGTTATTAGACATCGCCATTCGCCCTAGTACATCTCCTTGGGGTGCTCCTATTTTATTCGTAAAGAAGAAAGATGGGAGTATGCGACTTTGTATTGACTACCAGGAATTGAACCATGTCACCATCAAGAATAGGTATCCGCTACCTCGCATTGATGACCTGTTTGGCCAGTTACAAGGAGCACAATTCTTTTCAAAGATCGACCTTCGTTCTTGATATCATCAGCTGAAGATTAAAACTGAGGATATTCCAAAGACTGCATTCAGAACTTGGTACGGGCATTATGAATTCTTAGTCATGTCTTTTGGATTGACTAATGCTCCTGCTGCTTTCATGGATATGATGAACCGAGTATTCAAGGAATATTTGGATCAGTTCGTTATTGTCTTTATTAATGACATCCTCATCTATTCCAAAAGCCATGAAGATCATGAGCACCATTTGAAGCTGATACTTGAAATACTTCGTGAAAACAAGCTTTATGCCAAGCTGAAGAAATGCAAGAATCGATGAAGAAGGAATACTTTGAGTTAACTCTAGACTTTGCGTTCCTAACAATCCTAACTTGAAGCATAGAATCATGATGGAGGCACACAACACCCCTTTTGCAATCCATCCTGGGAGTACCAAAATATATCATGATATTCGACACACATTTTGGTGGAACAATATGAAGAGAGAGATTGCGGAGTTTATCTCGAGGTGTTTAACTTGTCAACGAGTAAAGGCGGATCATCAAGTGCCAACAGGTCCATTGCAACCACTTGAGATTCCGAAATGGAAGTGGGAACACATTACTATGGATTTCGTTACAGGTCTTCCCAAAGTTTCTCAAGGCATAGATGCGATTTGGGTTATTGTTGATAGATTAACCAAGTCTGCTCATTTCTTGCCGATACGTGAGACTTATTCCCTTGAACGTCTTGCTCGTATATACATGAATGAGATTGTGAGATTGCATGGCATGCCAGTATCCATAGTTTCGGATCGTGACCCAAGATTCACTTCACGATTTTGGGTTAGCTTGTAGAAAGCTATGGGCACGGATTTACGATTCAGTTCGACATACCATCCTCAAACGGACGGACAATCAGAGAGGACTATTCAAACTCTTGAAGATTTATTAAGACTCGTGTTCTAGACTTCAAAGGAGTTGATAAGTATTTACCATCGTGGAATTCTCCTACAACAATAGTTATCAAGCAAGTATAGGCATGGCTCCATTTGAGGCGCTAATGGACGAAAAGTTTCGCTTCCAAAGATATCTTTGTGACGAGGTGGGAGAAGCAACGTTGTTGGGACCAGAATTAGTACGCATGACTACAGAAAAGATCCAAATGATTCAACAACGTATTCAAACCTCACAAGATTAACAAAAGAGTTATGATGTTCTTCATCGAAAGGACGTGGAATTTAATATTGGAGATCATGTACTATTACGTATTGCTCCATGGAAAGGATTTACAAGATTTGGGAAGAGAGGAAAGCTCAATCCATGATTTGTTGGTCCATTTGAGATTCTTGACCGAATAGGAAATGTGGCATGTAGACTCGCATTACCTCCAAGTATGTCTCGTGTTCACAATGTTTTCCACATATCAATGCTTCATAAATATGTGAAAGACCCAAACCATATTATTGAGTTAGAACCGCATTTGAGATAACCAAGATTTAACGTCTTTAAGAGGTAATTTGTTAGATCTTGGATAGAAAAGAACATGTCCTACTCACCAAGGTTATACCACAAGTTAAGGTTTGTGGAGGAACCATGATATTGAGGAAATGACCTGGGAGTTGGAATCAGAAATGAAAGCGAGGTACCCTCACCTGTTCGAAACACCAGGTACATACGTCAATTTCGAGGACAAAATTTTATAAGGAGGGGAGGTTGTAAGACCCCAACTTATTATAAATAAAATTGAATTTTCTCTATTCATTATTCCAAATTAATAAGGTGTTAATTTGATATAATGCTTTGGTTATGGGTGAAATGTGCAAATTTTACAAAATAAGTAAGTGGTTATAAATATTCATTTTTGTTGGGGAATATTCTTTTGGTCGTGGAATATTCTTTTTGTCGGAGAATATTCGTACGACGGCGCAGCCATTCGTGGGGCTCATAATGTAATAACCGCTTTACTTGAAGAAAACGACAAAGTATGAGTTTTTATAAATAATGGCGTAATTGTTACCGTTAACACTGTTGGATTACCTAGTGGTTAAAATACAGTAATACGCGTGTTTGCACAAAGAAAGACACTTCAGATTGCACAATATTGTTGAATTATTGATTCGTACGTAAGAAGGCACTACTCAATAATTGTTACAGCAGTTAGTGTTCAATATTTTATTTTATTGATTCAATAATTATCAAGGCGTTGATATTTAATATTATTGTTGTTTCAATAATTGTCACGCAAGATTTCCCATTATCGATCAATAATTCATATTATTTGAATAATATTATTAGACAACATTATTGGCAATGTCTAGAAAGTTCTGTCAAGGAGAGGTTTGGTCACCTAATTATGCGCAAGAAGAGAGAAATCATTATTGAAAAGCCCCCTCTTCCTCGAACTACCGTTGTCATAATTGTGATTCTGTAATATTATTTGTGAATAATTAATTATTAATTTATATGATAAAGAAATATTTATTTGATGTGGATATAAATGATGGATTTATTTATTTTATGTGGTTATAAATGAAGGAATTAATGTTGAGGTGTTTTATCAGTATTTTTGTCAGAATGGAGGTATTAAAAATCATCCATTTGTGGATTTCGGATATTTTCGGTTTGGAATTTGGAGAAACTCAAAGTTACAAAGTTGTAGAGAATTCGATTTCGTGTGGAATGGACATAAAATTCGTATTTTTCTGATAAACGGGCTATTTTCTATGAATTACTGAAGGTTCAGAAAATAAAATGATTTTTATTAAATTATGGGTGGGACCCACTTTTTGGTTGGTGTTGAATGCACATGGGCTGCTAATTTTGTTCAAAGATGGCTGATTGTCCATCCTAGCATGCGTAGAGAAAAGATAAGAATTATTAATATTTTATTAATTTAGTCTCCTTTGGCGTTCTAGCATTTTCCTATAAATAGAGAGCTAAGTTAGAATTGAAAATCACACCAGAAATAAGTTTTCTCTCTTTCTCTCTCTATATTATCGAGCGTATTCTTGTAAGTATTTTGATACTTTGAGTGTTGCTATACAAATGTAAGTTTCACAAAGACTATATCCAAATTCAATCAAGTACTTTATTATTTTGAGGTGTGGATGTTATTTTCTTTCAAATGATATTATTTTCTTCAATATCATTATGCCAAAATATTGGTTTGAACTTTTTAATCAAATTTGGAACTTTTTGTGTCGGGGTTACTATTCACGTATACGGCACTATTCACGAATCATGACACTTTATTCAATCAAAAAATAAATATTTTCCTTTTTGTCCAAGATGTCTATTATGGTTACTATCTTTGATTGTATCCATGTTTTGATCTTTATTTTTGAATTCTGCTTCATAATTGGTTATTATGGAGTATTATTGATCTTGGATAAACTGTTATATGAATCCCTAATATTTGTCCTTCTGTCTCACTGCATTCGTTTTCTTTAAAATATTTTTCATCATCCTCAGTCTTTAAATGATGATATTATTGAATATCTTTGGCCCGTAGTGCAAAGATGAACAGGTGTTGAGATGAACATGACCGACTGGTGATATAAATGAATATTTTTGGCATGTAGTGCAAATATGAATGATTAACTGATGAATATCTTTGGCCTGTAGTGCAAAGATGAATATTTGATTAAAGATGTATATTGATTGATGATACATGGATAAAATATTGATGATGGACTTTTAAATCTTAGAAGATAGTAGAATTCATTCTCTACGTGACTCTTCTAATGGATTGTTGTTTCCGCTGCATTTGTTGATCTAAAACTTGTTGTCTATTATATTCTATCAGATTTTTCCCTGTTGAAGACTAATGATAATTTGTTGTATATTATTTTAGTCATAGTATTCTTTACTGTGCTAGTTGAGCTCACCCTTTTCCTTTTTGTTCCATTTTTCTTCTCAGGATGTGAGAACATAGCAAGATCGAGTCGGGGTATGGAGTGATGATTCTAGAAAGATATTTTAGCTGTCCTCACTATTTCTGTAAAATAGTGTATGAATAATTGTAATGAGGACTTATTTGATGTTGATATTGTCTAGAAGACAATATTTGTATTTAAACTCATAGTATGTGTTATCGTATTTTGCACGATAATTTTATTATTGAAGTTGTAGTTTGCTTTCTGTACCATGTATTTGGCGACTCAGAATGGGTGTTGTATACCTATTTTGGGGGCGTCACAATGTATACCTATTTTTGGGACGTCACAATATGTGTAATACCCCCAAATCTGGGTCCTAAATCACCACGGATCTGATATACTATTTCTATAACTATTGCGGAAGATATAAACATAAATTGTTTATACATTAAACTTACAAATTATTTCCCCAAGGTCGAGAACCTTCACTTAATACGTAATTCATAACTTATTTGACTTACAATAACATTAATACACAATACTGTTTCAAACTTTATCTACACATATAAACTAAAACTGGAACTGTCTTTAACTTTTCCTTATATCCGACGAATTCGTCTTAATCTGCAATGTTTATCATGATATAGCAAGGGTTGGCAACAGGTTTGTCCAACAAGTATAAGTTTATTTGAGGATATATCATGATAGAAAGAATTTGAATAATAGCTGGCTAACATTCAAAAATATAATTGTGAACTAGCATGAACAAACTTTCATAGTTGAACGAACATTGAACATGAACATAACAATTATATCTGGACCGAATGGTAATGAAGATGATCAACCTTTCATACCAGATTAATACATACAATATGCGCATAGTACAATTTAACAATTCATAGACATGGCAATCATCAATGATTAACCACAAGTATATTTGAATGAAACAACTCGAGGTCGGGTCAAGAAAACTTGCCTGTTTGGTTAATTACTGTTACGCAATTATTAAGCTTTGTCTGAAGATCTAATATATAAATAATATTGATATACAAATTAGAATAATATCATCACAGTATAATACTATTATATATATATATATATATATATATATATATTCATAGAACAACCTAAACACATAACACATAACCCTATCAGTCCATAAACTACTAAGACCTGGTATCAAGTCAAACTATTTAAGTCTGAGTTCAATCCGACAAAATTCTAACATCCCGACGGTCTAGTCGGACAATTATCGAGTTTAAGTTCAATTAAACTCTGCCTAAACACTTAACCATTATCCTAGATAATTATATTATCAAAAATAATTTTCCAAGTCTCATAATAATTTTTACATAATAATTATCATTTATCATGATTTTTCAATCATTACTATCATATTTATATGATTTAAATACTTTAATATTATATATTTTAAGTTCTTCTTTAACATCTAATAAGTCAAATACCAATCCAGCAACCTCGATTGCAATCCAGCAACCTGAATTCCAAATCCAACAACCTGGATTCCAAATGCAGCATCTAGATGGTCAATCCAGCAAATCAAACCGTAATCCAGCAAATTGGATTCAAAATGCAGCAACTAGATTGCAATCCAGCAAGCTGGATTCCAATCCAACAAGCTGGATTCAACATATTTTCAATTTATAAACTACTTTTCAATTCAGCAAGCTGGATTCATTAGATTTTTCAATTCAGCAAGCTGGATTCATTATCCTTTTCACGAAAATACCAAATCAAATTATTATTTTTCTATCCTTTTTCCAAACATATATACATATATTTCATATACAAAAAGTATTTTTTTATAATTTTTCAACTCCCTTTAGTATTTTTTCAAAAATCAATTTCAGTGTGTAGCTTAAGAAATTAGCCCTATCATGCTTAACTCCAAAAATTCCCATCTCTTGACACAATCTTTTTCGTGTTAACGTGAGCCTCCAGTTTAAATTTCTTGGCCATCGGAGTTATAGAACTCCAGTTATAGCCATTTTCGTCGAAAAATTTCAAAAATTGAAATGGTTATAACTTTGTCATTTTAAGTCGGAATGAGCTCATTTTTTGGACATGAGGTACTTTATACCATATATTTTTATGTCCCAAAAGGCCGGAATTTATTTCACAAATTAAGTGGCCGAAACAGTCCCTACAAATTTCTGGGCAGTAGCTTTTTTGTAATTTTTCACTTTTTCCTACTTTGTTAAAAATAACCCATACGAAAATCTACAATTCCTTTTTCAGTGATTCCACTTGGAGATGTTAGAAACTTATCATAGTATCCTCTCAAAGTTTTCCAAAATTTTTGAATGTCAGAAAAATGACAAAACTACCCCTACCCTTGACTGTCCAAAAACAGTCTGTTTTCCCTTCAAAAGTCGAAACTATTTTGGCTAAAACAGTCGCTACAGATTGTGTACTCAATATTTTTGAGTGCTACCACTTGAGTTTATTAGTTAACTTACATATCTATCACCTCTATTTGACGGATCACAAAAATAAGGTATAGATCAAAAACGGTGAAACCCAAAGTACATAGAAATTTTATGATTTATAAACTAGAAAAATTACTTTTCTTTACTTTTGATTTCGAACTAAAATAACACAGAATATGCGTATATCTAAACATAAAACACTCATTAACAAGTATATTCATGGTTTTTAAGTTTAGAAACATAGACACATGATTTAAATTTAAACAACCAAATAAATTGCATAAACTAAGTTATTAGGGTGTAGTTATTATACCTATTTCTTGTGTTATCTTCCTTCTTCAAAATAAGAGATGGACTTTGGGATGTATGAGAAAAATTTCTCCTCCCCTTCCTCTCAAGTGGTTGCCGAAAATGGCCTCCTCCTTCACTCTCTCTCTCTTGATTTTCTTTCTTTCTCTCTTTTGTTAGTTAATTTAGAAATAGGAAGTAAAGTTTATTTGCAAAATAGTAAATGAGTATTTATAGACAATTAAAATGTATAGATATATAGTGTATATCTCTTATAAATCTCCCACAATCCTCATCTTGCTTGCAAATCTAGTTAAGATAATAAGGCTTAAATGGGAGAGTGACAGATGATATGGAGTTGTTGGAACAAATATTGCCAAATGAATTAACTATGTGCTTACAATCTCCACCAAATCACTTCCTTCCTCATCCGCCACTTCATCCTAACATTAGCCCATTTTTTTTAATTTACTTTATTTTGCATACTTTGTTATCTAGAAAATCCACCAAATTTTGGGCTAAAGTTGGGCCATCCATTTAATTGATTTGGGCTCTCTAATTAATTAGTTTGGGCCATGTAAAATACTAAGGGTCCAATGCCAAAATTTTATCTTACCCTAATTATTTAATTAGATTTTTTATTCCACTCATTTGAAATTTAAATAATTACCCATGGACATTTAATTCTATAATCCAATCAGACTTTCTTAATTAAGTTTAAAATAAATAATAAATTGAGATAGTAAAATAAATCTCTTAGGTTAGTATATATTTTAAATACTAAAATTCTCTCATATCATAACCTTTAAGTTATTCAATTTTTCATTCCTAATATATAATTAGATTACCCTAGTTTCTTTTATTTGTTTATATAATAAACAAAATAAAACAAACACATAATATTCATATACACTTATACCCTTAATCCTGAATAATTCACGACAATTTTTTTTTAAATCCTCAAAATTTCTTCCCAAAAATGTCAAATCCATACACTTATTTTCCGTCTAGATCTATTATTTGACCTTAAATCAATCTTTTAATATTTAAATAATTTTCTAAATTCTCGGGTCGTCACATTCACCCCTTCTTCTATAAATTTCATCCCAAAAATTCAACTTAAACCTTATACCATTTATAAATAGTATCACATGCTACCCACAACATCACTCATAGGAGTTAAATTATTCAAATAATGCTGAGGAGTCATATAGACTATGAATTTTCATTTTCGAAGAGGTTTTATGGAAATTCATCCGCAAACCGTCATACCCTGAAGACACAGAGCGTGATTAGCCTTCAGATGCTCAAAGATCGCCCAAGAATATCTGGGTTTGATCTGCTTTCAGAATCGCCATAGGCACAAAATTTTACCTCAGTCTTATCGAATTTCACACCAAAACAATTTGGTTCGGAAAAATTTTCAAAGAACGCTTAGAGTTTGATAAACATTGGTCTAGCTGAATCGAATAGCATAGACTCTTATCAATAATTCAATTCAATCGAAATATTTAGGTATAGCCAAACGCCGTTGGCAAATTAAAATTTTGAAAATATATTTGAGAATGAAGTCATGATGTCGTACTGTATTAACAGCCCGTTTGAGGATGCCGTTATTGTATGACTTTGTCATAACACATCATACAATAGTGGGACAACGATTTTAGATCAAATTCAACACTAAGTATTCCTGTATTTACAATTCCATCAACTTTTTATCATCTCTGCACCAAGTTACATGGTACATAAGTGATAAATAGAAATATATTTTGATATTTTAAATCATTATCGTCTAGCCGAAACAAATAGCATAGACTATACTTTAAACCGTTCAAAAATCATTACGAATCTGTTTTATCATCTCAACAGGTAACGAGGTGTAGGTGGCCCGAAGTCCATGCATACACAATAGTCACCAGAAGTTGAGAATAAAAATTTCATTTTTCAAAAGCACATAGTGCGTATTTAGCTTGATGTCAAAAATTTCGAATCCAGCATAGCTAGAAGATTTGGAAAACCTATACCTCCACTAATAACCCATTGCCTAATATTGTTATCTATTCCTATTATCCTCAATATTTCATTCATACTTAATTCTACCCCATTCGTCAAACTTACCCTAAGTATGAGTTTTAAGAACTCGCAACTTAACCTTATATTCTCTACCTATAACCTATCTATATGTTATACACATGAGAAAGGAATCACCAGCTCAACATGCATATAGCAAATACCGCGACACAAACATTTCATAATCCCCACTAACGAATTTCATTTAATCCGTATTCATAATCATTTCCTGAATCTGTACCAATTCATAGTATAACTGTCACACAACATTCTTGCCACTAAACTTTTCAATCATTAGATTGATTCTTATCCCATACTATAACCTTATCAGATCACGGGGTGATCTCATCGTATATATTACGATTCATTTCTATACTATGCGTTTTGTTTTACGATCTCTATCCCTGTACCTTTAGTCTTTTAGACTCTATCTATTTATCACTACTGTTCACTTTTATTATCAGAGTTAGGAAACTCTGTATCTTTATAACTCACCGAGATTCGTCTTTGAATCTTACCGACCAATTAACTCTATTTGAGTTAGTCCTTATCCTAATCACTGCGGTTATTGGTCTCAGGTATTCCTACCTAATGTTCATAACCAACAGCTTTGATACCAACTATAATATCCCCAAATCCGGGTCCTAAATCACCACGAATCTGGTATACTATTTCTATAACTATTGCGAAAGATATAAACATAAATTGTTTATACATTAAACTTACACATTATTTCCCCAAGGTCAAGAACCTTCACGTAATACACAATTCATAACTTATTTGACTTACAATAACATTAATATACAATACTGTTTCAAACTTTAGCTGCACATATAAACTAAAACTGGAACTATCTTTGACTTTTCCTCAGATTCGATTTAATTAAGTCTTAATCTGCAATGTTTATCATGATATATCAAGGGTAAGCAACAGGTTTGCCCAGGAAGTATAAGTTTATTTAAGGATATATCATGATAGAAAAAAATTGAATAATAGCTGGCTAACATTTAACAATATAATTGTGAACTAATGAACAAACTTTCATAACTGAACGAACATTGAACATGAACATAGCAATTATATCTAGACCGAATGGTAATGAAGGTGATCAGCCTTTCATACCAGATTAATACATGCAATATGCACAAAGTTTAGCAATTCATAGACATGGCAATCAGTAAAGATTAACCACAAGTATATTTTAATGAAACAACTCGAGGTAGAGTCAAGAAAACATGCATGTTCGGTCGATTACTGTTACGCTATTTATTAAGCTTTGTCTGAAGACCTAATATATAAATAATATTGATATACAAATTAGAATAATATCATCACAGTATAATACTATTATATATATATATATATAGAACAACCTAAACACATAACACATAACCCTATCAGTCCATAAACTACTAAGACTTGGTATCAAGTCAAACTATTTAAGTCTGAGTTGAATTCGACAAAATTCTAACATCCCGACGGTCTAGTCGGACAATTATCAAGTTTAAGTTCATTTAAACTCTGCCTAAATACTTAACCATTATCTTAGATAATTATATTATCAAAAATAATTTTCCAAGTCTCATAATAATTTTTACATAATAATTATCATTTATCATGATTTTTCAATCATTACTATCATATTTATATGATTTAAATACTTTAATATTATATATTTTAAGTTCTTCTTTAACATCTAATAAGTCAAATACCAATCCAGCAACCTCGATTGCAATCCAGCAACCTGAATTCCAAATCCAACAACCTGGATTCCAAATGCAGCATCTAGATGGTCAATCCAGCAAATCAAACCGTAATCCAGCAAATTGGATTCAAAATGCAGCAACTAGATTGCAATCCAAAGAAGTCGATTCCAATCCAACAAAATTTGATTCAACATATTTTCAATTTAGTAAACTACTTTTCAATTCAGCAAGCTGGATTCATTAGATTTTTCAATTTAGCAAACTGGATTCATTATCCTTTTCACGAAAATACCAAATCAACTTATTATTTTTATATCCTTTGTCCAAACATATATACATATATTTCATACACAAAAAGTATTTTTTTCAAAATTTTTCAACTCCCTTTAGTATTTTTTCAAAAAATAATTTTAGTGCGTAGCTTAAGAAATTAGCCGTATCATGCTTAACTCCAAAATTCCCCATCTCTTGACACAATCTTTTACGTGTTAACATGAGCCTCCAGTTTAAATTTCATGGCCATCAAAGTTATAGAACTCCGGTTATAGCCATTTTTGTCAGAAAATTTTAAAAATTGAAATGGTCATAACTTGGTCATTTTAAGTCGGAATGAGCTCATTTTTGGACAGGAGGTACATTATACCATATATTTTCATGTCCCAAAAGGCCGGAATTTATTTCACAAATTAAGTGGCCGAAACAGCCCCTACAAAATTTTGTGCAGTATCTTTTTTGCAATTTTTCACTTTTTCCTACTTTGTTGAAAATAACCCATACAGAAATCTACAATTCCTTTTTCAGTGATTCCACTTAGAGATGTTAGAAAACTTATCATAGTATCCTCCCAAATATTTCCAAAAATTTTGAATGTCAGAAAAATGATGAAACTACCCCTACCCTTGACTGTCAAAAAATAGTCTGTTTTCCCTTCAAAAGTTGAAACTATTTTGGTTAAATTGGTCGCTACATATTTTGTACTCAATATTTTTGAGTACTACCACTTGGGTTTAGTAGTTAACTTACATATCTAGCACCTCTCTTTGACGGATCACAAAAAGAAGGTGTAGATCAAAAACGGTGAAAATCCAAAGTACATAGAAATTTTATGGTTTATAAACTAGAAAAATTACTTTTCTTTACTTTTGATTTCCAACTAAAATAACACCGAATATGTGTATATCTAAACATAAAACACTCATTAACAAGTATATTCATGGTTTTTAAGTTTAGAAACATAGACGCATGATTTGAATTTAAACAACCAAATAAATTGCATAAACTAAGTTATTAGGGTGTAGTTATTATACCTATTTCTTGTGTTATCTTCCTTCTTCAAAATAAGAGATGGAATTTGGGATGTATGAGAAAAATTTCTCCTCCCCTTCCTCTCAAGTGGCTGCCAAAAATGGCCTCCTCCTTCACTCTCTCTCTCTATTGATTTTCTTTCTCTCTCTCTTTTGTTAGTTAATTTAGAAATAGGAAGTAAAGTTTATTTGCTAAATAGTTTAGGAGTATATATAGACAATTAAAATGTATAGATATATAGAGTGTATATCTCTTATAAATCTCCCACAATCCTCATCTTGCTTGCTAATCTAGTTAAGATAATAAGGCTTAAGAGCTCTTCTATGCAGATAGAAAAATGAGACATGAATATTGGACGGGAGGTGTATTTAACTTTCATCTATTTATATTTTTATCCCTATTGAGGGTCAAAATATAAATAGATAAAAGTTAAATACACTCCTGTCCAATATTCTTGTCCCATTTTCCTGTTTGCCTAGACTTTTTGAAGGCTTAAATGGGAGAGTGACACATGGTATGGAGTTGTTGGAACAAATATTGCCAAATGAATTAACAATGTGCTTACAATCTCCACCAAACCACTTCCTTCCTCATCCGCCACTTCATCCTAACATTAGCCCATTTTTTAAATTTATTTTATTTACTTTATTTTGCTTACTTTGTTATCTAGAAAATCCACCAAATTTTGGGCTAAAGTTGGGCCATCCATTTAATTGATTTGGGCTATCTAATTAATTAGTTTGGGCCATGTAAAATACTAATGGTCCAATACCAAAATTTTATCTTACCCTAATTATTTAATTAGGGTTTCTATTACACTCATTTGGAATTTAAATAATTACCCTTGGACATTTAATTCTATAATCCAATTAGACTTTCTTAATTAAGTTTAAAATAAATAATAAATTGAGATAGTAAAATAAATCTCTTAGGTTAGTATATATTTTAAATACTAAAATTCTCCCATATCATAACCTTTAAGTTATTCAATTTTTCATTCCTAATATATAATTAGATTACCCTAGTTTCTTTTATTTGTTTATATAATAAATAAATAAAAAGAAACATATAATATTCATATACACTTATACCCTTAATCCTGAATAATTCACGACAATTTTTTTTTTTTTAAATCCTCAAAATTTCTTCCCAAAAATGTCAAATTCATACACTTATTTTCTGTCTAGGTCTATTATTTGACCTTAAATCAATCTTTTAAGATTTAAATAATTTTCTAAATTCTCGGGTTGTCACAATATGTGTCTGCAAATAAGGAATTTTGTGCTTAATTTTACCATTAAATTAGAAATTTAGAGTTTGTTATGCCATGAATTAGAGATTATGTGTTATTTTGATTGAATATTTGAATTGATATTCTATATTTATGATATATTATTTGTGAAATATTTGAATTAGATTAGTTGATGAAATTATGATGATCGATGAAATGTTATGAAATTATTATGAAGTGTTTAAATTGATGAAATTATTGTGAAATATTATAATTGGGTAAAATGAATTTGAATAGAAATTTGAGAAATGGTATACAATATACTGATGGTATATTGATGATATAATAAAGGGTTCTTTACACTACTATACAATAATTAGAAAGTAATTATAAGATTAGTGTATTTATAAAATAATTGCAAAAAGAGTGCAGCACAATAACCAAATATATTAAACCTTACACCTCTCATCCGCCCATTCTTCGTCGCGGAGCTCTAGAAGTACATCGGTTACACCGCCCTCGTCCTTATTTCCATTGAAGTAATCGTCAGCTTCTTGTTGTACCTGGAAAGCCTCAAAGACTCCTGAGCAAGCTTCTCGAAGATATCATTGATGAAACTGTTCATGATCCCCATCACCTTCCTCGAGATTCTGATGTCGGGATGGACCTACTTCAGCACCTTGAAGATGTAGATCTTGTAAGTTTCTTCACTCTCTTATTCTTCTTGTCTCCGGCAACAACGCCGCCTCCTTCTAAGACTTCTTTCCATAATTTTGGGCTTCTTCTCTGCCGGGGCTTTCTCCACGACGACCTTTTTCTTCTCCTTAGCGGGTTTCTTCTCGGCGGCCTTCTTATCTGCCTTGGGAGCCATCGGAAATTCTAGGGTTTGAAATTGGGGGCGATTTGACTGGAGAGAATAGACTTGTTTTCAAATGGATTTGTATGTGAGGATGGAGATGAGTTTAAGAGATGGTTATATATAAAAGGTAACCATTTTAGTTACCCACAAAAACTAAAATGGTTACCTTTGTATGAATGTTTGGCTACCAACCGCACCTTTTTATTGATGTAAGGTAACCGAGATTGTGTTACACAATATTGAATAATATTTTGCATTTTTTTCTTCTTACATCAAGTAAGAGGAAAACCACACGACTACTCTTTGATTCCATCATGGTTTAACAAGATAAAGAAAACAAATACATGTAACACTTGATAATTGTTCTGAATTTTTTTATGACTATTTGGTTAACTATAAAAACTAAAATGGTTACCTTTGTATGAAGATTTGACTACCAACTGCACCTTTTATTGATGTAAGGTAACCGAGATTGTGTTACACAATATTGAATAATATTTTGTATTTTTTTCTTCTTACATTAAGTAAGAAGAAAATCACACGACTACTCTCTGATTTCATCATGGTTTAATAAGATAAAGAAAATAAATACATGTAACATTCGGTAATTGTTCTGGATTTTTTTTATAACTATTTGGTTACCCACATAAACTAAAATGGTAATCTTTATATGAATGTTTGGTTACCAAATGCACCATATATAGAATTCACGACTACTCGTGTTTGGCATGCAATTAAAATTGTCACAGCTGAGAGAAACAACCGGGAACAATTACATAATTACAAAACTAATTTGCCACATTAGCAACCCATTAAAACACTTAACCAAATTAAAGGGATACCAAATGCACTAATTTTGTAAATAAAATATTAAAATATATTAATTTTATAAATATTTTCTAAATACACTTTTGTTGTAATTTTTTCTAAAAATGTACTAAAAAGTGTAAATAGCCCTATAATAAAATGGGAAACGAGTGGATGAATGACAATCTAGTATTTTATATTGAGAAAGATATTTTTTCAACAATTGAAAACGAACAAATTTTGAGACGTTTTCAAACTATGTAGACTTGCAGTATATAGTTGCCTCCTCTCACCGTATTACCGAAATATGAAAGAAGCACTCCAAGCGTCAACAAATAATTTTATTTTACTGATGTATTTTGACCTCCCTCTAAAAATGTTCTGGTTTCGCCACTAGGTATAAAATAAGATAAGGTCAATGGAGAATAAATTTGGCAAATACATGGTACGTAAACAACTACAACTTTATTAATACATTTGTCGTGCAAAATACTTACACAACATATATATCATGAGTTTAAATACAAATATTGTCTTCTAGACAATATCCATACCCAAATAAAGTCCTCATTACAATTATTGATACACTATTCTATAGTAATAGTGAGGAGGACTACTAAAACAACTATCTTGAACCATCACTCCACACCCCGACTAGTTCCCGCTTATATTCTCGCCTCCCGAGAAGAAAAATGGAACAAAAGGAAAAGGGTGAGCTCAACTAGCCCAAGAAAGAATATTATGACTAAGATAATGTACAACAAATTATCGTTAGTCTTCAACAGGAAAAATCATATAGAATACAATGTACAACAAGTTTTAGATCAACAATCGCAATGAAACAACAATTCATTAGTAAGAGTTAAGTAGAGAATGAAATCTACTATCATCTATGAATTTAAAAATCCATCATCAATATTTTATCCCTATAACATCAATCAATATTCATCTTTGCACTACATACCAAAGATATTCATTCATCACTACATTATATTTAAACCGCTATTCACTCACGCCAAAGATATTCATCTCAACACTGTTCATCTTTGCACTACATCTTTTGCACTACGGCCAAAGATATTCATAATAAAATCAACCATCTTTGCATTACAGCCAAAGATATTCAACAACATGTCATCATTTAGGACCGAGGATGATGAAAATGTTTTACGTAAAACGAATCCAAAGAAAAACAAAAGAACAAATATTAAGGATTCGTGATTTTAACCAAACCGAAGTTCAAAAATACTTCATAAATAATCATAGTGAAGTAAAATTCAAGAATGATCAAAACATGGATACAATCAAAGCTAGTATCCATAATAGATATCTTGACAAAAAAAAAAATTTAATTTTTCGTGAATAATAAAGGTCAGATTCGCGAATAAAGAACTCGATCATTAAAATACAAGAATTTCACAAGAAAAAGAAAGAATTTCATGCTTCGTTATCATTACTCGTGAATAATAGAACTCGTGAATAAGAACTCGTGAATAAGTAACTCGTGAATAAGAACTCGTGAATAGTAACTCCGAACATAAAAAGATCGTAATTTCACAAGAAAAATCTTACCAATATTCCTAATAATGATATTGAAAGAAATAATATCATTTTAAAAAAATAATATCCCTTACCTCGAAAAGACTTGTGATTCTCGACGGAAATACTAGATATAGTGTCAAGGAAACTTGCACCGTGATAACAACACTCAAGGTATCAAAATACTCACAAGAATACGCTCAATATATCGAGAGAGAAAGAGAGAAAAATTTCAGCTTCGTGTGATTTTCAATTCTAACCTAAGACCCTATTTATAGAAAATGCTTAGAACACCAAAGTAGTAAAATTTAATAAAATAATAATATATATTATAAATTTCCTTAGCCCACCTTTTGAAGATCTGAATTTAAACAATTAATAACACATGCTTAAGAGGCACTTAACTCAAAAAAAATGTTTTCTTTAAAAAAAATAATTAAAACTTCCAAAATCAATTATTTCTAACTTCTAAACTTCAATAATTCACAATAAATAGCCCTTTTATCGTAAAAATTCAAACCACATGTCCTTTTCTATAGGAAATTTCATTCTCTACAACTTTGCGTAAGAAAGTTTTTTCCAAATTCCAAATGTAAATTGACCAAATCCACAAACCAAGCGATTTTACAAGCTATAATCAAATTTCTATCAAGAATTGGGGTCCACCGACACACAAAACATGTGTGTTAATCATTTAATGCCACAAAAATACTCTTCCTCCTCATATACTCATATATCCCACATTCATTGTAAAAATATCACCATTATTATATTATTAAAATAATATATTTAAATGAATTATTTTATCGTAAAAAGATAAAATATTAATTTTCAACAATTGTCACATTAAAATTTTTCCATCTATATCCACATAAAATTAATATTTTCTCATCATATAAATCAATAATTAATTATTCACAAATAATATTACAGTAATCACAATATCGACAACCAAAAGCCTCCTGTGAGAGAGGGGGCTTTCCAATAAGGATTTCTCCTTCATCAAAGCAATTAGATGACCAAACCTCTCCTGTATGTAACTTTCTAGACATTGCCAATAATGTTATCTAATAATATTATTCAGATAATATGAATTATTGTCTGATAATGGAAAATACTGTAGAAGGACAATTATTAAACAACAACAATATAAAATATCAACGCAAAGAATTATCAATCAATAAAATAAAATATCGAATAAGAATTACCGTAATAATTATCGAGTAAAGGCCTTCACGTAAGAATCAATAATTGTGTGCAATACCGCAAAGCTACATCGTGTTTTAACCAATCGGTATTCCAACAAAGATAATTCAGAATAACTACGCCGCTATTTATAAACAACTTATTCTTGTCGCTTTTCTTCCTCCAATCGCTTTCGTTATGGGCCCACACAAGGTCGCTACCGTCAGATTTAATATTCCTCGACAAGAAAAAATATTCCACGACCAAACTAATATTCTCCGATAAAATGAATATTTTAAAACCACTTGCTTGTTTGAAATAATTAAGATTTTACCCATAACTCACCACATTAATCAAATCAACCCTTACTATTTCAAAATAATAAATAGAGGAAATTTAATTTCATTAATAATAATTTGGGGTCTTACAACCTCCCTCCTTATGAAATTTTCGTCCTCGAAATTGACGACGACTGGTGTGTTTCAAAAGGTGATGATACCTCGCTACTCCCGTGTCATTTCTTCAATAAAGATGGTTCCTCCACAAAACTTTGACTTGTTGTATGACCTTTCAGACGTAAGACATGCTCCTTCCTATCCAAAATCTTGACAGGTACCTCCTCGTACGTTAAGTCTTCGGCTATCTCGTCCGGTTCTAACTCAATAACGTGGTTCGGGTCGTCCACATATTTACGTAACATCGGTACGTAAAAAACGTTATAAACACGCCGACATACTTAGCAGTAAAATGAGTCTATAGGCCACAGCTTCCTATTCGATCGAGAATTTCAAATGGATTAATAAATCAAGGTTTGAGCTTTCCTCACATCACCGATTCTCGCTTTTGAAATAACAACTTCTTGCACCTCCTTCTTCAAATTCATCACCCCAGTGTAGCTTGAACGCTTTTAACTTTATCGATTAAAGTCGATTATACTCAGATATCATCACGTGGGTACCTAGAGTTTTCATCTCCATCTCTATTATTTGTAAGTTATACTGAAATGGGTCTTTGACAATATCGCACTCAGATCAGATAATGATCTTCTACTCAACACGCCACCACCACACGCTCGCTTTTCCGTGATGGTATGGTCGTAACATGTGCCAAATGAGTCTCCTCTCGAGTTCTTCAAGCTCTTCCCACATTCCTCGCTCCATTCAAATTTTGTATCTCTACGAGTCACCGAAAGTTAATGGAGTAGCGATTTGAGAAAATCTTTCCACGAATCTCCGATAATAACCAACTAAGCCTAGAAAGCTACGATTTCGATTATCGACTTAGGTTGCTCTCAACCGTGACTCATATCCCAATCTTGGATAAAGACGTCACAATGGCACCTATCGCTTTACTACAAGATCGAATATGGCATCCCCCCACGAGAGAGTCCGCTTCAAAGCATTCCACAAAGGAAGTCACCAGATAGAGGCTCGTGTATCAACTTCTATAGTTGGGTTTTTAACTCCTCAAGTTCAATAGAGCCATTCGATATGAGATTTTAGAAATGGGTTTTGTACCGGATTTAAAGTCGATACAAATTCAATATCACGCCTCCGAGTAGGCCAAGAAATTCTTCAGAAATACGTCAGAAATTTACTAACAATGTAAATATCATTCAAATCGACGATTTTTGTTCAAGTCCATGACATGGTTAAGAAAGCTTGACATCCGCTTTTTCAATAAACGAATGGCTTTATGGCTTGATATGAAAGAGTTTGACTTCAATGGTTTGGTTGCTTGAATTCAATAACAAAGTTGCTTAGAATATGAAAACTAACAACCTTACGAAAAGCAATCAATTTTGGCATGATGAGTAGTTAACCAATCAATCCCTAAAATCACATCAAAAGCAAGTATCTTTAAAGAGATAAGATCAACAGTAATGTGATGGTGCCAACTCGATCAAACAAGATTTATAAACAAAGGATGTAACGAAAGTTTCTCCTAACGGAGTCTCCATAGATAAGTCAAAGTCTAATTTCTCCGTAGTCAAGTTCAAACGTTGAGCGCAAGCAAGAGAGATAAAAGAATGGGTAGAACCCAGATTCAAGTAAGGTATAAACTTCGCAAGAATTTATAATTAACTAACCCGTGATAACTTCGTTCGTCCTCGATTTTGACCGGCCACGACAAACGCTTCTTCCAGAACCGCTGACTTTGACTTTTCTCGACATCCTTTTCGAGTCACCATCCCCACCGGACTCGGTTTCGCTATCTGCATAATCTCGAGCGATATGTCCTTCCTTTCCACAATTATAACATACCTTGAATTGTCAGGAATAGTTTGACTTATATGTCCTCCTCTCCGTGATTTGTAAAGATCTAACCGGGCTATCGCTTCTCCTCCCTTAGAATTTGTTGTCAGTGTTGGTAGCCAGCCGCCGACGCCTTCCCGCCATCGTTAAATCTTCTCTTCTTGAAATTTCCACTCGAATTATTTCTTCTATTATCTTGGCCATGATTACCACCAAAGTGGTTACCATTTCGCATGATAATTTCCTCCACGATGGTTATCATTGTTCTCGATGACCGCTTGCCACACCAGCATGATTATCATCAAGTTGTTAGGTCGCCTCAGTTGAATGTACTCATTATCTCGCTCTAATAATTGAGCCCTGCTCACAACATCCTAATATAGAGAAAATTTATGAGAAATGAGATATCGACGACGCTCGGGTTTCAAACCTCTCGTAAACATCCGCATGCATATACGCTCCTCATTCTCCACCAAATGAGGTGCAAACTCGATAACTCGCAAACTTCTTCGCCTCATATCGACACCGCCATGTTGTTTTGTTCCAGCCTAATAAACTCCACTTCCTTCATATGATGAAATACTTTCAGAAAGTACTTGTCATTGAATAATTTCTTCAAACGCTCTCCCAAGACATGCCGAAAAGGCCGATGGGTACGCTTCACGATTCCCACCAAAGAATCACCTCATTACGGAACATAAAGGTGGCGAATGGAACCTTCGTTCTTCCGCATCCCAAGACATCGAATATCTTGGTAATTTGTTTAACCCACGCTCCGCCTTTAATCGGATCCGCTTTTCCTGCACTCGTGGTCCCAACTTTTGAATCGCTTGGTCAGTGACAAACCGTATGCTGCTATTATCATTTCCACCGTATTTTGAACACGAAGTCTCCTCGTCCGATTTTGCATGAACTGCAAAAAGCTTCTAAACATCCCATCGCTCATCGTCTCGATCAAGGGTGTTGTTCACAGGAGGAACATTGCAACAACTTGTTGCACGCTCTCCCTCATCAGTGAGTACAAAGCGCTCCACTGGCCTCTCATTTACTCCATCATAACATTCTCAAATGACATTCTCAAATACTATCATAAAACAAGGGTTAATTAAAGAAATCAACATATCACATAATATCCCTATATACCGACTCAACCAACAAATAAGCTTAGTAGACACACTAAATAAGGATTTACTCGCCTCCCTCCTAGTTCTATTCCCCGATCTCCGCCAGAGATCATATCCCTAAGCTCGATATTAATCGTGACGCCCCCAAAATAGGTCCATTCCATCCAACCCATTTTGAGTCGCCAAATACATGGTACAGAAACAACTACAACTTTATTAATACATTTGTCGTGCAAAATACGACAACATATATATATCGTGAGTTTAAATACAAATATTGTCTTCTAGATAATATCCATACCCAAATAAAGTCCTTATTACAATTATTGATACACTATTCTATAGAAATAAAGGAGGACTACTAAAACAACTATCTTGAACCATCACTCCACACCCCGACTAGTTCCCGCTATATTCTCGCCTCCTAAGAAGAAAAATGGAACAAAAAGGAAAAGGGTGAGCTCAACTAGCCCAGTAAAGAATATTATGACTAAGATAATGTACAACAAATTATCGTTAGTCTTCAACAGGAAAAATCTGATAGAATACAATGTATAACAAGTTTTAGATCAACAATTGCAGCGAAAACAACAATTCATTAGAAGAGTTAAGTAGAGAATGAAATCTACTATCATCTATGAATTTAAAAATCCATCATCAATATTTTATCCCTGTAACATCAATCAATATTCATCTTTGCACTACAGGCCAAAGATATTCATCGGCCTATCATATTTATCTCAACACTGTACATCTTTGCACTACAAAGCCAAAGATATTCATCAATCGGTCATGTTCATTCATCTCAACACTGCATCTTTTGCACTACGGCCAAAGATATTCATAATAAAATCAACCATCTTTGCATTACAGTGCCAAAGATATTCAACAACATGTCATCATTTAGGACCGAGGATGATGAAAAATGTTTTACGAAAACAAATCCAAAGGAAACAAAAGAACAAATATTAAGGATTCAGTACTTTAACCAAACCGAAGTTCAAAAATACTTCATAAATAATCATAGTGAAGTAAAATTCAAGAATGATCAAAACATGGATACAATCAAAGCTAGTATCCATAATAGATATCTTGACACAAAAAAGAAAATTTAATTTTTCTCGTGAATAGTGGTCGTATTCGATAATGTAATAATGAATATACGTGAATAAGGCCAAGAACGTGAAAGAAAAACTCCGACATTAAAAGACAAGAATTTCACAAGAAAATTATCAATAAGAACTCGTGAATAGTATCTCGTGAATAAGAACTCATGAATAAGAACTCGTGAATAAGAACTCCAACATAAAAAGATCGTAATTTCACAAGAAAAATCTTACCAATATTCCTAAGATAATGATATTGAAAGAAATAATATCATTTTAAAAAAAATAATATCCCTTACCTCGAAAAAGACTAAGATTCTCGACGAATACTAGATATAGTCTTCAAGGAAACTTGCAATCAGATAACAACACTCAAGGTATCAAAATACTCACAAGAATACGCTCAATATATCGAGAGAAAAAGAGAGAGAAGATTTCAGCTTTCGTGTGATTTTCAATTCTAACCTAAGCACCCTATTTATAGAAAAATGCTTAGAACACCAAAGTAGAAAATTTTAATAAAATAATAATATATTTATAAATTTCCTTAGCCCACCTTTGAAGATCTGAATTTAGCAATTAATATCACATGCTAGACCCAGGCCCACAAAACAAAAAAAAACGTTTTTCTTTAAAAAAAATAATTAAAACTTCCAAAAATCAATTATTTCTAACTTCTAACTTCAATAATTCACAATAAATAGCCCTTTTGTCGTAAAAAATTCAAACCACATGTCCTTTCCATAGGAAATTTCATTCTCTACAACTTTATGTAAGAAAGTTTTTCCAAATTCCAAACATGTAAATTGACCAAAATCCACAAACCAAGCGATTTTACAAGCTATAATCAAATTTCGATCAAGAATTGGGTCCACCAACACACAAAACATGTGTTAATCATTTAATGCCACAAAAATACTCTTCCTCCTCATATACTCATATATCCCACATTCATTGTAAAAATATCACCATTATTATATTATTAAAATAATATATTTAAATGAATTATTTTATCGTAAAAGATAAAATATTAATTTTCAACAATTGTCACATTAAAAATTTTCTCCATCTATATCCACATAAAATTAATATTTTCCTCATCATATAAATCAATAATTAATTATTCACAAATAATATTACGTAATCACAATATCGACAACCAATAAGCCTTGTGAGAAAGAGGGGGCTTTCCAATAAGGATTTCTCCTTATCATCGCCGCAATTAGATGACCAAACCTCTCCTTAGATGTAACTTTCTAGACATTGCCAATAATGTTATCTAATAATATTATTCAGATAATATGAATTATTGCTCCGATAATGGAAAATACTCGTAGAAAGACAATTATTAAACAACAAGAATATAAAATATCAACGCAAAATTATCAATCAATAAAATAAAATATTGAATAAGAATTACCGTAATAATTATCGAGTAGGCCTTCACGTAAGAATCAATAATTGGTGCAATACCGCATGCTACAACGTGTTTTAACCACCGGGTATTCCAACAAGATAATCTGTGAATAACTACGCCAGCTTATTTATAAACAACTTATTCTTGCTGCTTTCTTCCTCCAATCGCTTTCAAGTTGGGCCCACACAAGGTCGCTTGGCCGTCATTTAATATTCCCCCGACAAAGAAAATATTCCACGACCAAACGAATATTCTCCGATAAAATGAATATTTTAAAACCACTTGCTTGTTTGAAATAATTATGATTTTACCCATAACTCACCACATTAATCAAATCAACCCTTACTATTTCAACATAATAAAGGAAATATCGAGTGGTAATATCGGTACAATCGATGATTGATGCGGTAGAAGACGCCACACACAACTATGAATTGTTATATAATAATTCAAATCGAATCTTAAAAAAAAACTAAGGAATTAGCTTAGGAATTCTTTAAATAACCAAAAGTAGAGAATAATCTCATAAGAAAATAATCTGAATGATATTGAATATTAAATAATGTTGATTACATCCATAACCCTTAAATAGTAGTAATTGAAACCCTAGAATTCCAATAAGGAATTACAAGTGTTTTGTAATCAAATCTCTAAGTTAAAAAGTATTCTGATTACATTAGAAGTCTAGAAATATATGAAAAGATCAACTTTAGAAAGTTAATCTGCAACCTAATCTGCCAAAATGCTTAAAGAAATATGACTAAAATCAAAAAATTCATCGGGGCGAATTCAATTGCACTATGGGAATTCACTGGGGCGGATTGGGCGCCGGAGTGAATCCAAAAGGCCTTGGGAATTTTCTGAGGCGGATTAACTGTTTTTCTAAATTTGAATTTTACTTTCCTGGCTTGCATAGGATAGATCTGAAACGTAACCTTGGACCATATTAATGAACTTAGGCATAATTTCAACCTCCTTGGACCAAGTTGTCATGCTATTCTCATTCCACATTGCTTGCACCAAACCCATAAGTCCTTCCTTGAAACTCTTAGCTCGCCCTCTCATCACGGGTCCAACTGGTACTTGCACCAGATTTGATCCATGACCTCCATTTGAATTCTAGCTAGGCATGTCCTCATCATTCCTCTCATCTTGAAAAGGATTTTCCCTCAAATCATCACCCACATTAAACGAACTTAGATCAGAAACATTGAATGTTGTACTAACATTATACTCACCTGGTAAATCCAGTTTATAGGTATTGTCATTAACGTACTCTAGAACTTGAAATGGTCCATCACCGTCAGAAGCAATTTCAACCGCTTTTGAGATGGGATCCATCTTTCACCGAAATCTTTCTTTCGACATATTTAACCACAACCAATCTCTCAATTCAAAAAATAACTTGACATCGACCGTTATTGGCTTGCTTAGCATATTATTCCAACCTCATTTCAATGTTGAGCCTCGCCTTCTCATGTACCTGCTTAACAAATTTAGACTTTTTCTTTCCATCTATGTTAGTAAATTCAGAAACAGGTAATGGCGATAAATCCAATGGAGTTAAAGAATTAAAACCATATACAATATCAAATGGTGAAAATTTAGTATCAGAATGCTGAATGATTATAAGGAAACTCAACATGAGGTAAACATTCTTCCCAAAGACTGATATTCTTTTTAATGATAGCCCTTAACAAAGAAGACAAAGTCCTATTTACTACTTCAGTTTGACCATCGATTTGTGGGTGACAAATAGTAGAAAGTAACAGTTTAGTCCCCAACTTACACCACAAAGTCTTCCAAAAATAGCTTAAGAGCTTAGCATCTCTATCAGAAACAATTGTTCTAGGCATACCATGCAAACGTATAATTTCCCTAAAGAACAAATCAACTATGTGGGATGCATCATCAGTTTTGACACATGGAATAAAATGTGTCATCTTTGAAAATCTATCCACAATCACAAATATAGAATCATTACCATGCTTAGACCTGGGTAAACCTAACACAAAATCCATTGACAAATCAATCCAAGGTTCAACAGGTATAGGAAATGGTGTATAAAGTCCATGAGGATGAACACGAGATTTAACTTGTTTATATGTTATACATCTATCACAAATTCGCTCAATATCTAGTTTCATCTAAGGCCAATAAAAATGTTCTTTCAAAATGACCAAGGTTTTATCAACACCAAAGTGTCCCATCAAACCACCCCCATGTGATTCCCTAACCAATAACTCACGTAAAGAACATGCAAGTATACACAATTTATTCTCACGAAACAAAAATCCATCAATTCTAAAGTATTTACCTACAACATTCTTTTCACAAGTTTTAAACTCTTCACCGAAATCAAGGTCATTAATATACAATTCTTTGATTAATTTTAAACTAAGCAATTTCGTATCAAGAGTATTCAACAACACATACCTCCTAGATAAAGCATATGCAACTACGTTCTCTTTACCTTGTTTATATCGAATAACATATGGAAATGTCTCGATAAACTCAATCTATCGTGCATGCCTTTTGTTCAACTTATGTTGACCCTTCAAATATTTTAATGAATCATGATCGGTATGGATCACGAAGTCCTTTGGGCCACATGTAATGTTTCCATGTCTCCAATGCTCTAATCAATGCGTAGATCTCCTTATCGTAAGTATGATAGATCAAAGCTATCCCACTCAGTTTTTAACTGAAATACACCACTAGTTTTCCTTCTTGCATCAAAACAACCCTTATTCCCAAACCTGAAGCATCACATTCAATTTCAAAATTTTTTAACAAAATTAGGCAAAATAAGAAAATGTACATTAGTCAATTTATATTTGATCAATTAAAATTCTTTTTCCTGTTCATCACCCCACTTAAAGACCACACTTTTCTTCATAACCTCAGTTAATGGTGCAGTAATTTCGCTGAAATTCCGAACAAAGAGCCGATAAAAACTTGCAAGTTCATGAAAACTTCGCACTTGACTCATATTTGTTGGACTCGGCCAATCTTGGATTGCACGTATTTTCTCCTCACTTGAACTACCTATGAACTCACAAGAAAGCCAAGAAAAACAATTCCATCCGAACAAAATGTGCATTTTTCCATGTTAGCAAACAACTTTTCCTTTTTAAGTACATCTAAAACATATTTTAAATGTAATGCATGATCTTCCATGTTTTTGCTATAAATTATGATATCATCAAAATAAACTATGACAAATTTCCCAATAAATGGACACAAAACATGGTTCATTATCATGAAAGTGTTGGGTGAATTATTTAAACCAAAAGGTAATACTAACCACTCATAAAGACCATATTTAGTTTTAAACGTTGTTTTCCATTCATCACCCTCTTGCATTCTAATTTGATGATAACCACTTTTTAATTCAATTTTTGAAAAGATACAAGTCCCATGCAATTCATCTAACATGTCATCTAAACGAGGGATGGGATGTTGATATTTCACCGTAATGTTATTTACCGCTCGACAATTAATGTATATCCGCCATTTTCCATCTTTTTTGGGTACTAGGATCACCAAAACTGCACATGGACTCATACTCTCCCTCACGAACCCTTTTTCCATCAGTTTGTCAACTTGTCTTTATAACTCCTTCATTTTCTTAGGATTACTCCAATAAGCCGAACGATTTGGAATGGTCGCACCGGGAAAAAAAGTTAATTTGATGTTCAATTCCTTGCAATGGTGGTAATCCTTGTGGAAGGTTCTCGGGAAATACATCAACAAATTCCTGCAAAAGAGATGAAACAACACTAGACAAAGAAGAATTGTTAGCGTTAGTATTCAAAAGTGCCTCCTTATACCGAAGTATAATCGCTCTTTTTTGCAAAAATGTTTATTTTTCTCTCATCTTTCTTTTTCTCTCTTATTTTGTCCTTCTTGATTTTTCTTTTCTTTGCACTCTTTTCTTTGTACATGATTTTTCTGCAAATGAATTTGATCCTCATGCACCTGTTGTGGTGACATAGGACGTAAAGTGATTTTCTTCTTATCATGAACAAAGGAATACTCATTAGTAAACCCATCATGCTTAACCCTTCTATCAAATTGCCATGGTCTACCCAATAATATATGACCTACCTGCATAGGCACCAAATCACACAAAATCTCATCAACATATTGACCAATAGTAAATGGAACTAACACCTGTTTGGTTACCTTAATGTCCGCCTTATAATTTAGCTATTGCAAATGATACGGCTGTGGATGTTTGGTGGTAGTCATCCCCAATTTCTCCACCATAGTAGTGTGTGCCACATTTGTACAATTACCTTCATTTAGGACTACAAAACAAATTTCCCAATTCACAAGATATTAGGTATGAAAAAGGTTTTCCCGCTCTTCACTGCTCTCTTCCTTTACATGCATACTATGTTCTCCTTGTGACCAGAATTGCACCATGCATAGTAGCCTCATCTATCTCTTGTAATGGTGGCATATAATCAGTGTCACTTTCTTCTCCCTCGATCTCTACCTCCTTATTGTCAAGTAATAACATAGTTATTTGATTTGGACATTGAATAGAAATATTTTCCCTACCTTGACATTTAAAACATATAATATCTCTATTGCGACTAAAAGAATAAGGTTCAGTTTTACCTTGTTTGCCATAATTAGGCACATCTGGTTTAAACTCCACTTTCGGCTTATTTACAAATGGCTTCTCCTCTATTTTTTACTGCATTAGATTTTCATGATGAGCCTATGGTAAGATTTGAACATTGGCCACCTCTCCTCTTAAGCTGTTTCTCAGTCTTGATAGCTATATGTACCATATCCCCCAAATCCACATAATGTTGTCATTCCACTAAGTCTACTATATCCCAATTTAGCTCCATTGAAAATCGAGCCATTGTTTCATCACTATCCTCATACATATTAGTTCTAGCCATTATTATCTCCATCTCCTTGAAGTAGTCCTCTATAATCCTACTTCTCTATTTTAGATTCTGCAAACTTCGAAACAAATCCCGATGGTAGTGACTCGGTATGAATCTCTTTTTCATCACTATCTTCATCTTCGCCTATGTCTCAATTGGACGTTCACCAAATCTCCTCCGGCTAGTAGTTAACTGATCCCACCAAGTAACTGCATATCAAAAAATTTGGTAACAACTAATCTAACTTTCTTTAGATCTGAATAGTTGTGACAGTTAAATACCCGTTCTAACTTCTTTTCCCATTCTAGGTACGCCTCTGGATCGCTCCTCCCTTGGAAAGATGGAAATTTCATTTTAATGCTACTCACGTTATCATTTTCTCTATTCCGGCTTTCTCTTTTCTTTAGCACCTCCTTGCCTTCGACGTAGAAAAAAAGATTCACGATATTCCTCTCCACTGAATCCACCTTCGAAATAATTTTCCTCCGTTTTAGATTCTCGTTGTTGTCTCCTCCCCTTTTTCTGTGCTCCATGAGGTATTTGGGATGATTCTCCTCGGGTCTCACTTATCTGATCAAGACGTTCATTCATCATCTCTCACCTTCTATTCCATTCCTTATTTATGGCTTCCAACATAAACTTCATATCAAACGTTGTAGAAGACTGATCTTCATAAGTTCCTTTATCTTTGGAGCTAGACATATTTCCTGCAAAAAAAGGGTTAGTAGAAAATAGTTTCCTCACCACTCCTTTACGTGTTTCGCCCGGATCAATGGTTTCACTCGTGTATGCACTCAATTAATGGCTTTTACCCTAAATTAATCTCACTACTGAGTCTTTTACCTCTAAATATTCTCTCTAATAGGTTCTTTTCGAATTCACCTAGCAAAATTCTCGGATTTACTAATCAATTCAAAAATTAATTATCACAAAACAAATCATAAAAGGTATGAATTCTCAACAGTAGCATGCAATCGACAAAAATCTAAAATCTGAAGAATAATTTTTTCTATAGTTCTTTTTTTTAGTCAACAATCCAAATAGAAGAATTAAATATAGATAACTCACTAAAAAACCTAGCTTTAATACCAAATAATGGACTCCACAACACGCTTGCGTGAGGTGGTTGTCGCCCGGATCGTTTTTATCGAAGTTATTAGGTGAATTATTTGCAACACCTTAACCCCTCGTCTATATGTAGACGATAATCTTGGTACAATTTTTAGAGTTCAGAATTATGCGTGGAATGGACACCAACGACACCTTGACCCCTCATTTATATTGAAGCGGTAATCTCGATACAATTGACGATTGATGCGGTAGAAGACACCACACACAACTATGAATTGTTGTATGATAAGTCAAATCAAATCTAAAAAGAAAAACTAAGGAATTAGCTTATGAATTCTTTAAGAAACCAAAAGTAGAGAATAATCTCACAAGAATAATAATTTGAATGATATTGAATAATGAATAATGTTAATTACATCTATAATCCTTAAATAGTAGTAATTGAAACCCTAGAATTCCAATAAGGAATTAGAAGTGTTTTGGAATCAAATCTCTAAGCTAAAAGTATCCTGATTACATTAAAAGTTTGGAAATTTACGAAAAAGATCAAATTTAGAAAGTAAATCTGCAACCTAATTTGCCAAAACGCGTAAGGAAATCTGACTGAAATCGTCGAATTCGCTAGGGTAAATACAATTGCATAGTGGGAATTCGTCGGGGCGGATTGAGCACTGGGGCGAATCCAAAAGGCCTTGGGAATTCTTCAGGGCGAATAGATACTGAGAACAATTCGCTAGGGATGGTTCAATACTTGCTGGGGCGCATTCGAACATAAAGGAATTCTTCGGGGCGAATTCAAAAGGCATGGGGGAATCCGCTTGAGAGCGAGTTGGTTGTTTTTCCTACTTTGAATTTTACTTTCATGATTTGCATCGAATCCATTTAAAACGCAACCTTGGACCATGTTAATGAACTTAGGCATAATTTCAACCTCCCTAGACAAAGTTGTCATGTTATTCTCATTCCACATTGCTTGCACCAAACCCATAAGCCTTTCCTTGAAACGTTTAGCTCGCCTTCTCGTCATGGGTTACTTGCACCAAATTCGATCCATGACCTCTATTTGAATTCCAGCTAGGCATGTTCTCATCACGTGTCGAGGATGCTCTGTCCTGTATACGTCCCCAAGATGATGATCGAGATGAGAGGAGGATGATCTAGGCCAAAAAGGAGCAAGAGACAGATGATGTTATGAAGGAGTTACTTCTTCAATGACAAGAGATTAACGTACAAATATTGGTTTTCTTAATAGGCGGAGAGGATGGGGATTCCAACTGTAACCGAAGGAGGGAGAATTCACCAGGGAACTAGTCCAGGACACATCGTTCAGATGTTTCTCAGTAAATTTAGAGTAGGCACCAAAATTGCTCTAGGGAAAGAAGTAGACACCGAAGCCGCTCGTAGGAGAGGAGTAGGCACCAAGTTCGCTCTAGAGAAGAAAGTTCAGAAGGTAGGGGTAGGTCTGATCGGAGAAGGCAGGATGTCTCTCCAGATCAAAGAGGGTAGAAGGCGATGATTCCCCCAAGGAGTGAAAGCCAGAGGCACTCGCTCAAAAAGTAGCCGAATTGGAAAAAAGATTGACTGAAGATGATCAGTATAAAGGGACCCTAGTCAAATTGTCACCACCCTTCTCCTCAGAAATTGACCAGTAAAGGACTAATCTGAACAAGAAGGCCCACATATGGAGAGTTAGGATGGATTGGGAGATCCTTATGAATACAGCTAGGCTTACGATCGACTGATGAACTACTATGACTACTCCGATACATCTAAGTGCCAGATGTTCATGACAACCGTGAAGAAGAATGCTCGACAATGGATGATAACGTGGGTACCGAACTCAATTTTATCATGGAAGGAGCTTTGTAATAAGTTCCATGCCAGATTCGATAGTAACAAGAGGAGGAAACCTAACAGGGTCCTTAGCTCAGATCAGGCAATACTCAAATCAGACCTTAGGTCAGTACGTGACGAGGTTTCGAGAAGCGGTCGGATAATTTATAGATTTGAACGATCTTCAGGCCCTTGGTATATTTCAAAATGGTTTGGACATTATAAAATGAAAGAAGCTGGTGAAAGATTTAATGTTCAACCATCCAAAGGACTTAGCTGAAGCTTTTGACAGAGCTGAAGGCTTCATAGTTGTTGAAGAGGCGAAGAGCAGTCTGAAGCAAAACACCTTAGCGAAGCCTAAGAGTAAGGAGATGAGAAAATACTCCAAAAGTGATAATAATAAATCAAATAGGCAACAAAAAAAGTATAATAATAATAATGGCAGTTTGGGAGGAGGATGACAAACCTTTCCCGAACAGAGGGGTTAACAAAATCTACACTCCACTTTACACCGGCCAAGACACCTTTGTTAGGGAGTAGATCGAGATAAACCATACTTTGAACCAAATGAAGCATAATATAAAAAGTCAAGCAGGGAAACCGGATAAGTATTGTGACTACCATGGCACAACTGGACATTCCACAAAGACTTGATGGGGTCTAAAAGACTTGATTGAGAAAAACATCCATATTGGTGAACTGGTTCAGTACATGGCAGGATAAGATGCTTTGAGGGTACATCAAACGAACAACACCTCATTACAAAACCCGAACACCCATCCCCAACAACAAGGTTAGACTCAGTTAGCGCGCCGGGTTGTGGATGTGATCACGGATGGGTCGGTAGGAAATGTTACGGGGAAGAAAAGAAGAGGTTTGTTGGATGGTGTGCTCTCTGCGTCTGTTTAGCCTGTTAGGCGAGAAAGACAGTATCCGGGCTTAGTGATTTCCTTTACAAATGAGGATTACCCCTCAGAACCGACCGGTCCATATGAAGGGGTATTGGTCATTACTGCACAGGTGGGTTCGATGGACATGAAGAGGATAATGATTATTGGTGGACATTCTGTATGCCCACGCTTATCAAAGAATTGATTTAGAAGGTAGAAAAATGGAGATCAGGCTTGAGCCGCCCCTCTACAGCTTCAGGAACGATCCCGTTTAGGTAGTAAGGATGATTGAACTACCAGTCATCTTCGGGATAACCCCTCAGCAGGTCAAAATTGTGTGCAAATTCTTTGTGTTTCATGTGGACTCATCCTACAGTGTTATTCTGGGATGGCTAACCTTAACGATGTTACAGGCAGTTACTTCGATTCCACACTTTAAAATCAATTTCCCAACACCAAATGAAGTAGGAGAGGTGGCTGGGGACCCTGATTTGGCAAAGAGATGTTAAAGGAACACACTAATCTTTACGGGGGTGGGGGTCTATAAGAAAAGGTGGACAATAGCGATTTTGACTGAACCATTTACCAAGGCTAGTATGGAACCTCTTGCCATGCCTGCCGGAGAGACAGAAGATATTTAGTTAATACCGAGGAAGAAAGACAAGACAGTTAAGATCGGAGCGGGGCTATAGGAACCCTTTTGGACGAGTTTGGTAGAGCTGCTTTAGGGTTATGCTGAGATATTTGCATGGGTTCCTAACAATATGTTGGGGATCGAGGAGAAGGTTGTTGTGCATAGACTACATATAGACCCTGCCAAGAAATCGGTCCGATAGAAGAGGAAGATCTTTACCCTGAAGAGGCAAAAAATTATTGATGAGGAGATAGCAAAGCTGTTGGCAGCGGATTTTATCTTTGAGATTGATTACCCGGAGTGGTTGGAGAATGTAGTATTAGTGTAGAAGTAGAACGAAGTGGCATATTTGAATCGATTACACTGATTTGAACAAGGCTTGCCCAAAGGATTTTTACCCTTTTTCGCAGATCGATCAGCTTATCGATGCCACTTCGGGGTATGCCTTACTCAGTTTCATGGATGCCTTTTGGGGGTTTCATGATTTCAATGATCCGAAAATGGCCTATTCAATCTTTGACGCTTATAATTACTTATCGGAGGGACGATTTTATTTAGTTCAAATGGTTTGAAATTGATAAAATGGTTGTCAAAATCATATATGTTGCCCCCAAAATAGGTATACATCACCCATCTTGGGTCGCCAAATACATGATATATAAATACAAAACATGAAATTTTTTTTACAAAAAATGTAAGACAATTTTATGAAATGAAAGTATTCATTTTCTTATAAATATTTAAGTAAATGGTTAAATTGATAAAAGTTAAAGTTAAAGGGTAATATGTGAAAATTTTGCAAAGTAAGGGAAAATATTAGTTGTGTTAATTACGATTAGGGAATATTAAAACGAGGAATATTATGTAATCATTGGTGGACCCCAGCGGAAGTATTATCGTAGTTAGAAAATGACGAAATTATCTTTTATATAAAATAACGGTGAAAGTTTACTAGTTAAAACTGTTGAACTACCCGTAGTAAAAAATACGATGTCTGGCGTGGTTGCATAGTAGCACACGGTATTGATTATTGATGCTTACGTGAAGTCACTCGATTATACTCAATTATTGCTTTCTAGATAATTGTTGCATCATATCTCTCGTATTATTGATTCAATTATTGTCACGATATCATCTGCATAATATTTTATATTATTAAATCAATAATTGAGATGACAAAGTTATTCATATTATTATTTGCAATATTGACAATGTCTAAAAGTTACATCAAGGGAGAGGTTTGGTCACCTAATTGCGGCGATAATAAGGAGAAATCCTTATCGGAAAGCCCTCTTTCACAGGAGCGACACGGTTGTTAAATATTGTGAGTTATAATATTAATGATGAATAAGTTAATGTTGATTAAAGATGAAATTGATAGTTCCATTGTGTTGGGATTATTAGTGTTAGTGGAAATCGACATTTATTTGATAATAATTGATGTCTGGAAGTTATATTGACCAATCGGGTAATTAATCGGATAAATGAGCAATTAATTGCTATTAATTCACATGCTTATAACTATTTGTTCACATGTGTGTACTATTGATTCACATTCATGTACTATTAGGGGAGGTGGTGCAAGATTGATAATACTTGCATGACTAAATTAAAAATGGAGGTATAGATGGAGGTACTATCTTGTAATTATTTTTTTCACATGTATAGAACTATTGATTCACATGATTGAACTATTGATTCACATGATATACTATTAGGGAGGTGGTGCAAGTTTGATAATACTTGCGGGGACTAAATTAAAAATGAAGGAAAAGATGAAGGTATTATCTTTGTAATATTTTGAGCCCCAAAGCGTGCAATTATCGAAACTATATTTTCCTATAAATAGAAGCTCATTCTTCCTTCATTCTCACCAATTCACTAAGACTCACAAGAGCAATTATAGAGATAGAGAGAAGCTATAGAGAGAAAGAAGAAGAAAGAAGTGTCTACTACTTCCTTTACCGATATCCGATCTTCTTACGAGGTAAGGGGTATTATTTATTTCATATTACGAAGAGATATTATTTTTTATATTATTATGAATATTATTTTTATTCAATATTCATAAAGAATATTATCTTCGTTCAATATTAATAGGAATATTATCTTAGTTAAATATTAGTTGGAATATTATTTTTTAGATTATTCATTCGTAAGGATGTTATTTTTTGTTCGATATTAAGCTTGAAATAATATTTTCTTCCATACTCTATAGTATGTAAGTAATATTATTTATGTTTGATTTTGAATTCTATACTCATTTTGTTGAAGTTTTGGCTTCTATACTCCATGAAATTAGTAGAATATCCTTGATATTTGCGCTTCATCGATATCTTTTCATGAAAATATTATTACGAGCTTTCTTGATAATTATTGATCTTTTCATGATGGAATACTATTCATGAGTTACTATTTATGGGTTACTATTCACCCGATTACTATTCACTCAAATATTATTCACTTTCGGGTATTAGGGCACTTTTCATGCTTGAATACTATTCACGAGTTACTATTCATTTCTTATTCACCCAATTACTATTCACTTTAAATATTATTCACTCGGGTATTTGGGGTACTTTTCATGTCGGGTACTATTCACGAGTCTTATTCACGAAAGTACTATTCATAGGGTACTATTCACGGGTACTATTTACCCAAAATATATTTCTTTTTACATCCAAATTATTTTTGGTACATGAATATTATTCTTGAATTTTACTCTACAAAAGCGATATCATGTTGACAATTTGGATATTTTTAAACTCTGGATAAATTTAAAGTCTTTAATATTTATCCTTGATTTACGTTTGATTTGATTTACGTTTGATTAATGCTTATATCATTGTCATCATCCTCATCATACTTATATTGTGATGAAAGTCATCTTTTGGCTTACGTGCATAGATGGACTATTGATTGGTATGATTATGACCGGGATCATTCGGTATAATCATGACCCGTAATGTTACAAATGATGTGGTAAAAGTCCTCATTGGCCCGTAGTGCATTGATGGATGATTGTTGGTATGATTATGACCGAGGATTATTCGGTATAATCATGACCATTGATGATTACATGAATATCCTTGGCCCGTAGTGCGGGGATGATTCGATGATGTGGTTTATTTATTAAAATTTGAGTCTCGATGATAAATTTGATGAAAAACTTTTTAAATCATAGAAGATAGTAGATATCATGCTCTCTTGACTCTTACAATGGATTGCTTGTTCATTGCGATTGTTGATCTAAAACTTGTTGTCTATTATATTCTATCGGTTGTTATCTTGTTGAAGGCTAAGGATAATTTATTACGCATTATCTTAGTCATCAAATATTTCTTCTTGGGCTAGTTGAGCTCACCCTTTTCTTTCATTGTTCTCTTGAGAAATGAGAATATAGTTGGGGACGAGTCGGGGAATGGAGTGATGGTCGGGATAAGTGGCTTTAGTAGTCCTCACTATTACATGAAATAGTGTGATAATAATTGTAATGAGGACTCCATTGAGTGTGGATATTGTCTAGAAGATAATATTCTTGTTTAAACTCTCGACTATGTTTTGTAGTATTTTTTACCTGACGGTTGTATAATTAAGTTTGTATTTGATTTATGTACCATGTATTTGGCGACTCAAGATGGGTGATGTATACCTATTTTGGGGGCGTCACGGTTGGTATCAAAGCTTAGGGATATGATCCTGGTGAGATGTGAGACAAGAACTAGGAGGGAGAGGCAGAAATTCCTTACGGCTAGTATGACCTACCTAAGTTTATTTGGTATTTAATTGGTCGGTCGGAGTATAGGGATAATATGTGATATGTCAATTAACCCTTGTTTTGTGATGATGTTTGAAAATGGCATCTGAAAATGTTGAGATCAACAATGAAAGCACATGAGGCCGTTGAGTCACCAACGATCAATACCGAGGATAATGTGCAACGGGAAGACAATAATCCTCGGGTAAATAACAACCCGTCGGATGATGATGAGCGATGGGATGTTCGAGGCTTTATGCAATTCATGCAACATCGGTGAGTGAGAGACTCTGTTCAAAATTCGGTGGAAACAACGGCAACTCTCGGATGGTCACTTGCTAAGCGATTCAAGGAGCTGGGACCACTTTGAGTTTTTGGGAAAGCGAACCACTTAAAGGCGGAGGCGTGGATAAAGCAAATCACCAAGATATTTGATGTCTTGGAATGCTCGAGAAGGAGCAAAAGGTTCCCTTCATACCTTTATGTTGCGTGAAGAGGCGCGATTATTGGTGGGAATCATAAAAGCGTACCCGACTGGCCTTTTCTCAAGATGTCTTGGGAGAAGTTCGAAGTTGTTCAACGACAAGTACTTTCCGAAAGTATTAAATCACATGAAGGAGGTGGAATTCATCAAGTTGGAGCAAAACAATATGGCCAGTGTATGCTTGATCTGAGGCTAAATTTGCGGAGTTATCGGTTTGCATCCCATTTGGTCGATAATGAGGAAGCGAATGGCGAATGTTTCTAAGAGGTTTGAAACCCGATATCGTCGATACCTCATTTCTCACAAACTTTGTTTATATTCAGATGTTGTGAATAGGGCTCGATTATTGGAGCGCGATAATGAGTCGACCAACCAAAAAGCAATGACCAACAACACGATAATAATCGTCTGGGTGGCAGCGACCATCGAACAATGATAACCATCGTGGGGAAATTATCATGCCAAGAATGGTAACCACTTGATTGGTAATCATGGCGAAGATAATAGAAGTGGAAAATTCAAGAAGAAAGATTTAACGATGATGGGAAGAAGTCGTTGGCGGCACCACACCAACACCAGACAACAAATTCTAGGGGAGGAGAAACGACCTTGAGTTAGATCTTTACTGAGATGCGGAGAGGAGGGACACATAAGTCCAAAGCTATTCCTGACCTTCAAGGTATGTTTTAGTTGTGGAAAAGAGCGGTCACATAGCTCGATTTTGTCACATGGCGAAATCAAGTCCAATTTGGGGCGACGGTGGCACCAAAAGGCGGATCTGGACAAAACAAAAGTCGGTGGTTTTAGGGAGAGCATTTTTGTGACTTCTCAAAAAGCGAGTAACTTGAAGTTAGCAGGTTTAGTTAATTATAAATTCTTGCGAAGTCTATACCTTATTAGAATCTGGGGTTCTACCCATTCTTTTATCTCTCTTTGCTTTGCGCTCAGCGTTTAAATTTGACCCCGGAGAAAGTTAGACTTTGACTTATTGGTTGAAACTTCGTTAGTAGAAACCTTCGTTACCTCCTTTGTTTATAAATCTTGTTGATTCAAATCGACACTTTCACGTTACACATCGATCTTATCTCTTTGAAAATACTTGCCCTTGATGTGATTTTAGGAATCGATTGGTTAACTACTCATCATGCCAAAATTGATTATTTTTAAATAAGGTTGTTAGCTTTCATATTCTAACCAACTTTGTTATGCGAATTCAAACAACCAAACCACTAAAATCGATCAACTTTGTTATATTAAGCCATAAGTAAAGAGCCACAGAGCCTTTATTTGGTGACTTCCTTGTGTGGAATGCACAGCTGGCGACTTTTACGTAGGGAAGCCAAGTGAATAGCGATGGCAAGTTGATAGGTATCAATGTGACGTACTATCAAGTCTTGGGATGAGAGTCACGATTTTTTATTTCTATTGTTAATAAATTTCTGACGTATTCTCTGAAGACTTCTGGCCTACCCGAGGCGTGAAATCAAATTTTGTATTGACCCGATACAAAACCCATTTCTAAAACCCTCAAATATTTCTTCACCCAAAATGAGCGTATAATGCGCCAAAGAGCGTTGGCTCGGTTTGTTGAAGATTACGACCATACCATTCAATATCATCGTGGAAGAAAGCGAACGTGGTAGTGATGCGCGTTGAGTAGAAGATCGTATGCGTTCTGAGTGTGATGTTGTTAACACAAAAACCCATTTAATATAACTTACAAATGATGAAGATAGAGTTAAAGACTCTAAGGACCCACGTGGTGATATCAAATATCTGAGTAGAATCGACTTTAATCGATAAAGTTAAAAATCGCTCAAACTACTACACTTGGGTGATGAATGTGAAGAAGAAGGTTCAAGAGGCGTTATTCTAGAAGCAAGAATCGATGAAGAGAAAATCTCAACCCTCGATTTAATTGGTCCATTTGAAATCCTCGATCGAGTAGGAGCGTGGCCTATAGACTCGTTTTACCGCCAAGTGTGTTGTGTGTTCATAACGTTTTTTTTCGTATCGATGTTACGTAAATATGTGGATGACCCGAACCACATTATTGAATTAGAACTAGACGAGATAGCGAGAAGATTTAGCGTATGAGGAGATACGTGTTAAAATCTTGGATAAGAAGGATCATATTCTACGACACTCAAAGGTTATACCTCAAGAGTTAGAATCGAAGTGAGGTATCCTCACCTCTTGACATACCGAATGCGTCGCCTAATTTTGAGGAAAATTTTCATAAGAAGGGAGATTGTAAGACCCCAAATTTTATGAATAAAGTATTCAATTTTCTTATAATATTATTTTTGAATATTATGGTGTGGATTTGATATAATGTTATAGTTGTGGGTAATATTTATAAATTTTGCAAAAGTAAGCAAGTTGTTATAAAATATTATTAGATTGGTGGGGAATATTCGTTTTAACGAGGGAATATTCATTTGCGGCATACAATCATTAGTGGACCCCACAGCGGAAGTATTATCGTAGTTAGAAAATGAGCGAAATTATCTTTTATAAAAATAACGGCGAAAGTTTTACTGAATTAAAAGCTGTGTTGAACTACCCGGTAGTAAAAAATACGATGTCTGGCGTGGTTGCATAGTAGCACGCAGTATTGATTATTGATGCTTACGTGAAGTCACTCGAGTTATACTCAATTATTACTCTGATAATTCTTTGCATCATATCTCTCGTATTATTGATTCAATTATTGTCACGATATCATCATAATATTTATATTATTAAATCAATAATTGAGGCGACAAAAGTTATTCATATTATTATTTGCAATATTGACAATGTCTAGAAGTTACATCGAGGAGAGGTTTGGTCACTAAATTGCGGCGCCGATAAGGAGAAATCCTTATCGGAAAAGCCCCTCTTTCTTGGGAGCGACACGGTTGTTAAATATTGTGAGTTATAATATTAATGATGAATAAGTTAAGTGTTGATTAAAGATGAAATTGATAGTTCCATTGTGTTGGGATTATTAGTGTTAGTGGAAATCGACATTTATTTCGATAATAATAATTGATGTCTGGAAGTTATATTGACCAATCGGGTAATTAATCGGATAAATGAGCAATTAATTGCTATTAATTCACATGCTTATAACTATTTGTTCACATGTGTGTACTATTGATTCACATTCATGTACTATTAGGGGAGGTGGTGCAAGATTGATAATACTTGCATGACTAAATTAAAAATGAGGTATAGATGGAGGTCTTATCTTTGTAATTATTTTTTCACATGTATAGAACTATTGATTCACATGATTGAACTATTGATTCACATGATATACTATTAGGGGAGGTGGTGCAAGTTTGATAATACTTGCGGGACTAAATTAAAAATGAAGGAAAAGATGAAGGTATTATCTTTGTAATATTTTGAGCCCCAAAATGTGCAATTATCGAAACTATATTTTCCTATAAATAGAAGCTCATTCTTCCTTCATTCTCACCAATTCACTAAGACTCACAAGAGCAATTATAGAGAGAAGAAGCTATAGAGAGAAAGAAGAGAAAAAGAAAGAGTGCTACTTCTTCACTACTCGATATCCGATCTTCTTACGAGGTAAGGGTATTATTTATTTCATATTACGAAGAGATATTATTTTTTCATATTAATATGAATATTATTTTAGTTCAATATTCATAAAGAATATTATCTTAGTTCAATATTAATATTACATAGGAATATTATCTTAGTTAAATATTAGTTGGAATATTATTTTCGTTCAACGATTTGTAGGGATGTTATTTTTGTTCAATATTAAGCTTGAAATAATATTTTCTTCCATACTACTTGTAGTATGTAAGTAATATTATTTCATTTTTATTTTGAATTCTATACTCATTTTGTTGAAGTTTTGGCTTCTATACTCCATGAAATTAGTAGAATATCCTTGATATTTAAACTTCATCGATATCTTTTCATGGAAATATTATTACGAGCTTTCTTGATAATTATTGATCTTTTCATGATGGAATACTATTCATGAGTTACTATTTATGGGTTACTATTCACTTTGATTACTATTCACTCAAATATTATTCACTTTCGGGTATTAGGGGGCACTTTTTCATGCGGGAGTACTATTCACGAGTTCTATTCATGGATTACTATTCACCCAATTACTATTCACTGAATATTATTATTCACTCGGGTATTTGGGTACTTTTTCATGTCGGGGTACTATTCACGAGTACTATTCTGAAAGTACTATTCACAGGTACTATTCACGGGTACTATTTACCCAAAAAATATATTTCTTTTACATCCAAATTATTTTTGGTACATGAATATTATTCTTGAATTTTACTCTACAAAAGCGATATCATGTTGACAATTTGGATATTTTTAAACTCTGGATAAATTTAAAGTCTTTAATATTTATCCTTGATTTTGTTTGATTTGATTTACGTTTGATTAATGCTTATATCATTGTCATCATCCTCATGCTTATATTGTGATGAAAGTCATCTTTGGCTTCACGTGCATAGATGGATTTTGTTGATTGGTATGATTATGACCGAGGATCATTCGGTATAATCATGACCCAATAATATTACAAATGATGTGGTAAAAGTCCTCATTGGCCGTAGTGCATTGATGGGCCGATTGTTGGTATGATTATGACCGAGGATTATTCGGTATAATCATGACCATTGATGATTACATGAATATCCTTGGCCCATAGTGCGAGATGATTCGATGATGTGGTTTATTTATTAAAATTTGAGTCTCGGTGATAAATTTGATGAAAAACTTTTTAAATCATAGAAGATAGTAGATATCATGCTCTACTTGACTCTTCTAATGGATTGCTTATTCATTGCGGTTGTTGATCTAAAACTTGTTGTCTATTATATTCTATCGGTTGTTATCTTTGTTGAAGGCTAAGGATAATTTATTACGCATTATCTTAGTCATAATATTTCTTCTTGGGCTAGTTGAGCTCACCCTTTTCTTTCATTGTTCTCTTGAAATGATGAGATATATATTTGGGACGAGTCGGGGAATGGAGTGATGGTCCGGGATAAGTGGCTTTAGTAGTCCTCACTATTACATGAAATAGTGTGATAATAATTGTAATGAGGACTTCATTGAGTGTGGATATTGTCTAGAAGGCAATATTCTTGTTTAAACTCTCGACTATGTTTTGTCGTATTTTTTTACCCGACGGTTGTATTAATTTGTATTTGATTTTGTTTGTATTTGATTTACCATGTATTTGGCGACTCAAGATGGGTGATGTATACTACCTCGACATAAAAATGCCCTCAATACCCGAGTGAATAATATTATAGTGAATAGTAACCCGTGAATAGTACCCCGGGTAAAAATATTGATATTTAATAATAAATTTCAGATCAATATTCCAATAAAATGATACTGGATGAAGCGTAAAACTCAAGGATATTCCACTAATTTCAAGAATTATAGAAGCAATACTTACCATTGTAAGTTTGGATTTAAGAATATGAATAGAAATAACATACGAAATCAAGAATGGATTTTCACTTGTCATACGATGCACGAAATCGCGTGAGAGACAAAGTTATTCCGACATATTAAAGGATGAATATGAAAAATAGTATTCCTTATGAATACGAAAGAAATAATACCCCTTACCTTAGTAGAAGGTTGGATACTGCAATAGTGAAGTAGCAGAATACTCTTCTTCTTGCTCTCTATAGTTTCTCTCTCTATAGTGTCTCTTGTGAATCTCAGTGAATTGGTGAGATGAAAGAAGAATTAAACTTCTATTTATAAGAGAATGGACTAAATAGTAACTAATTCATGAATGGTCCAAATTGATTTACTATTCGAACGGACGGTTCATATTGATTACTATTAAAACTACAACCGACGGTCCAGATTGATTTACTTTTAAAACCACCACCGACGGTCCAGATTGATTTACTTTTAAAATCACCACCGACGGTCTAGATTGATTTACTATTAAAACCACCATCAATGGTCTAGATTGATTTACTATTAAAACCATCATCAATGGTCCAGATTGATTAACTATTAAAACCACCATCAATGGTCTAGATTGATTTAACTTATTACACTTTAGTACCCCTAAAGTTTTCTAAGTTTGCATTATTCCTCTCTAACTTTTGTAATTCACTTATCTTCAATAAACACATTCTTAATACTTCAACAATTATTCGTCATTAATATTATAACTCATAATATTTAACAACTAGATCATTCACATGAAAGAGGGGGCTTTCCAATAAGGATTTCTCCCTATTGGCGCGCAATTAGGTGATCAAACCTCTCCTCGGCAGAACTTTCTAGACATGGTCAATATTGCAAATAATAATATGAATAACTCTGTCATCTCAATTATATAAAATATTAATATTGTAACAATAATTGAATCAAATAACGTGAGATACTATGCAGTAATTACTGTAGCAATAATTGAGTATAACTGAGTGACTTCTCACGTAAGCATCAATAATCAATATCGTGTGCTATTATGCAACCACGCTTGTTGCTGTACTTTTGCCACTAGGTAGTTCAACAATTTAACGGTAAAACTTTCGCTGTTATTTTTATAAAAAGATAATTCTGTCGTTTTCTAACTACGACAATACTTCCGTTGTGGGTTTCACCAATGATTGTGCCATCGTACAAATATTCCCTGTTAAAGCGAATATTCTCCGACCAATCGAATATTCCCTAACACAACAAATATTTTATATCAACTTGCTTACTTTGCAAAATTTTTAAATATTACCCACAACTATAACATTATATCATATCCACACCATAATATTCAAAAATATATTTCGAGAAAAATTATTCTTTATTCAAATAAGTTGTGGTCTTACAACCTCCCCTTCTTATGAAATTTCATCCTCGAAATTAGGGTACGTACCTGATATGTCGAAGAGGTGAGGATACCTTGATTTCATTTCAGATTCTAACTCCCAGGTCATTTCTTCCACATCGTGGTTTCTCCACAAAACTTTGACTTGAGGTATAACCTTGGAGCGTAGAATATGATCATTCTTATCCAAGATTTTAACAGGAACCTCCTCATACGTTAAATCTTCCACTATCTCGTCCAGTTCTAATTCAATAATGTAGTTCGGGTCTTTCACATATTTATGTAACATAGATATGTGAAAAACGTTATGAACACGAGACATACTTGGCGGTAAGGCGAGTCTATAGGCCATAGTTCTTATGAATCGAGGATTGAGCTTTCCTCTCTTTCCAAATCTTGTAACTCCTTTCCATAGAGCAACACGTAACAACACATGATCTCCAATTTTTAATTCCACGTCCTTTCGATGAAGATCAACCGATCTTGTGAGGTTTTTATACGTTATCGGATCGTTTGAATATTTTCCGTAGTCATACGTACCAACTCTGGTCCCAACAACGTTCCTTCACCCACCTGTTCCCAGCATACTGGAGAATGACACTTTCTTCTATACAACGCCTCAAATGGAGCTATGCCAATACTTGCTTGATAACTGTTGTTGTAGGAAAACCCCACCAATGGTAAGAACTTGTCCCAACTTCCTTTGAAGTCAAAGACATAGAGTCTTAATAAATCCTCAAGAGTTTGAATAGTCCTGTTAGACTTCCCGTCCGTTTGAGGATGATACGCTAAACTAAATCGTAAATTCGTGCCCATAGCTTTTTGCAAACTAACCCAAAATCTTGAAGTGAATCTTGCGTCTCGATCAGAAACTATGGATACTGGCATACCATGCAATCTTACAATCTCGTTTATGTACATACGAGCAAGACGTTCAAGTGTATAAGTTTCTCGTATCGGTAAGAAATGAGCAAACTTGGTCAATCTATCAACAATGACCCAAATTACATCTATGCCTTGAGAAACCTTGGGAAGACTAATAACGAAATTCATGGTAAGGTGCTCCCACTTCCATTCTAGAATTTCAAGTGGTTGCAATGGACTTTTTGGCACTTGATGCTCCGCCTTGACTCGTTGACAAGTTAGACACCTTGAGATATACCCCGCTATCTCTCTCTTCATATTGCTTCACCAAAATGTATGTCGAAGATCACGATTGTGAGACCTCAAATTTTATGAATAAAGATTTAAATTTCATGAAATATTTTTTTTGAATATTATGGTGTGGATTTGATATAATGTTATAGTTGTGGGTAACATTTATAAATTTTGCAAAGTAAGAAAGTTGTTATATAATATTCGATTGATCGGGGAATATTCTTTTTGTCAGAAATATCCGTACGACGGTACAATCATTGGTGGACCCCACAACGGAAGTATTATCGTAGTTAGAAAATGACAGAATTCTCATTTTATAAAAATAACGGCGAAAGTGTTACCGTTAAAACTGTTGAACTACCCGGTAGTAAAAGTACAGTAATACGCGTGGTTGCATAGTACCACACGATATTGATTATTGATGCTTACGTAAGAAGTCACTCAGTTATACTCAATTATTGCTTCAGTAATTGTTGCATCATATCTCTCATATTATTGATTCGATTATTGTCACAAAGATCATCAAACGATAATATTTTATATATTATTAAATCAATAATTGAGATGACAAAGTTATTCATATTATTAAATTACAATATTTACAATGTCTAGAAGTTCACAAGGAGAGGTTTGGTCATCTAATTGCTTGGCCAATAAGGAGAAATCCTTATCGAAAAGCCCCCTTTCCGGGAACGACCTGGTTGTTAAATATTGAGTTATAATATTAATAATGAATAAGTTCGTGTTGATTAAAGATAAATTTGATAGTTCCATTGTGTTGGGATTATTAGTGTTAGTGGAAATCGACATCTATTCCAATGATAATTGATGTCTGGGGGTTATATTGATAAATTGGGTAATTAATCGGATAAATGAGCAATTAATTTTTACTAATTCACATGCTTATATAACTATTTGTTCACATGTGTGTACTATTAAATCACATTCATGTACTATTAGGGGAGTTGGTGCAAGATTGATAATACTTGCATGACTAAGTTAAAAATGGAGGTATAGATGGAGGTACTATACTGTAATTTGTATTTTTACATGATTATAACTATTGATTCACATGATTGAACTATTGATTCACATTATTTACTATTAGGGGAGGTGGTGCAAGTTTGATAATACTTGCATGACTAAATTAAAAATGAAAGAAAAGTTGGAGGTACTGTAGTGTAATATTTCGAGCCCCAAAATATGCAATTATCGAAACTATATTTTCCTATAAATAGAAGCTCATTCTTCCTTCATTTCTCACCAGTTCACTAAAGCTATAGAGCAATTATTATAGAGAGAAATTATAGAGAGAAAGAAGAAGAGAAGTCTGCTACCTCTCTACTCCAAAGATCCAGCTTTCTTTCTAAGGTAAGGGTGTTATTTCTTTTGTATTCATGAAGAGAGCTATTGTTATTCCATTCCTTATTATTATGTTGGAATAACTTTGTCTGCGCTGTAAATCGCATACATGGTAAAATTCTTCTATTATTCCATTCTTTATTATTCTGTTGAATAACTTTGCTGTGCTTGCTTATCGCGTACGCATCGTGAATTCTCGTTGTTATTCCATTCTTTATTATTCGTTGGAATATCCTCATCTGCATGCGGTTTACGCATGACCACGTTCCATTCTTTATTATTCATTGGAATATCCCGTGCATGCGCTTTACGCATGACCTAGTTCCATTCTTTATTATTCTGTTGGAATATCTTGTCTGTGCGGTTTACGAATGACCTAGTTTAATTCTTTATTATTCTGCTAAGAATAATCTGTTTGTGCGGTCTATCACATGCATGGTGAATTCTTCTATTATTCCATTCTTTATTATTCTGTTGGAATAACCTGTCTATGTGGATTACTGCATGCATGTTGAATGATCCTTTGTATTCATATGAATAATATTTTCATTCAAAAGGGGTTTCTGTCAGGGGCAGTTTTATAATTTTTCTGACCCTAAAAAATTCTGGAAAATTTTGAAATTATAATTTGATGAGTTTTCTAGATTGTGTCCAAAAAAAGCGATTTTTGGATGTATAGATTAAGAGTTATGAATTTTATGGGAAAAGACTATTTTAAAAGTAAACCCTTATAACTCTTTATAGTTAGCTCCAAAATTGGTGAAATTTTTATTGGAATACATGTATATAACAGGAGTATACCCTGTAAATTTCGGAATTTTTGGACAAAAGTACAATGTATGATAAATGTCTAAATATTCGGCAGTTTTGGCCATATGAAAAATAGTAAATGAATTTTAAAAATTCTGAGAAAAATATATGTTCAATATGGGAATATATTCTGCTAAATCCCAGAAAAAATTATTTTTGGGACTGATTTGGTATTTCTCATGAGAATGAACTAGTTATGAGTAATTGAATTAAATATGTTATGTGAAGTAACAAAATTAGAAAATAGAATTTTATGGCTTGGGAATCCTATATAGGGTATATGCAGATTTTTGATGAGACATTTGATCATTCGTGATGAAATCTTATGAGTATGGCATTTTTGAATGATCAAATGTATTATTTGGTAAAATGTAAACAATTGAAATAAATTGTTTATAAGTTTAAGAAGTTATTAAAATATTGTTATAATATTAATAATATTAGATGATGAGTTTATTAAGTGATTGATAATATTTGGATAAATTTAAAGTCTTTAATATTTATCCTTGTTTTCGTTTGATTAATGCTTATATCATTGTCATCATTCTCATGCTTATATTGTGATGAAAGTCATCTTTGGCTTACGTGCATAGATGGACTTTGTATGATTATGACCAGGGATCATTCGGAATAATCATGACCTGTAATGTTATAAATGATGTGGCAAAAGTCCTCAGTGGCTTGTAGTGCATTGATGGACAATTTTTGGTATGATTATGACCAGGGATTATTCGGTATAGTCATGACCATTGATGATTTAATGAATATCCTTGGCCCATAGTGCAGGGATGATTCGATGATGTGATTTATTTATTATGCTGAGTCTCAGTGATAAAAATTGATTAAAACATTTTAAAACATAGAAGATAGTAGATATCATGCTCTACTTGACTCTTCTAATGGATTGCTTATTCCGTTGCAGTTAAACTTGATGTCTATTATATTTTATCAGTTTAACATTGTTGAAGACTAATGATAATTTATTCTGCATTATCTTAGTCATAATATTTCTTCTTGGGCTAGTTAAGCTCACCTTTTCTTTCACTGTTTCTCTTGAAATGAGAACATAGCCTGGACTAGTCGTCGGGAAACCGGAGTGATTATCCGTATGATAGCATTAGTAGTTCTCACTATTCTATTAAATAGTGTGACAATAAATGTAATGAGGACTCCATTGAGTGTGGATATTGTCTAGATGACAATATTCTTATTAAAACTCTTAGATTATGTTTTGTCGTATTTTACACATCGCTTGTATAATTAAGTTGTTTTTGAATTTTGTACCATGTATTTGGCTGACTCAAGATGGGTGATATATACCTATTTTGGGGGCGTCATAGTTGGTATCAAAGCTTAGGATATGATCCTGGTGAGATGTGAGACAAGAACTAGGAGGGGAGAGCGGAAATTCCTTCGCTAGTATGACCTACCTAAGTTTATTTGGTATTTAATTGGTCTGGCCGAGTATAGGGATAATATGTGATATGTCAATTAACCCTTGTTTTGTGACAAGAGTGTTTGAAAATGGCATCTCAAAAATGTTGAGATCAAAGAATGAAGCACACGTGAGACCGCTGAGTCACCAACGATCAATACTCAGGATAATGTGCAACAGGAAGACAATAATCCTCAGGTAAATAACAACACCGATCAAATGATGAATGATGGGATGTTCAGAGGCTTTATGCAATTCATGCAACATCAGGTAAGAGAGACTCCTGTTCAAAATATAGGTGAAAATAATGGCAACCCACGGTAGGTCACCGCTAAGCAGTTCAAGGAGCTGGGACCGCCGGAGTTTTTGGGAAAGCCAGAACCACTTAAGGTAGAGACGTGGATAAAGCAAATCATCAAGATATTTGATGTCTTGGAATGCTCAGAGGAGCAAAAGGTTCCCCTTGCCACCTTTATGTTGCGTAAAGAGGCAGATTATTGGTGGGAATTTGTAAAGCGTACCCAGCCTGACGCACTCAAGATGTCTTGGGAGAAGTTCCAAGAACTGTTCAACGACAAGTACTTTCCCGAAAGTATTCGTCACATGAAGGAGGTGGAGTTTATCAAGTTGGAGCAAAACAATATGACCGTGTTGTAGTACGAAGCTAAGTTTGCCGAGTTGTCCCGGTTTGCATCCCATTTGGTCGATAATGAGGCGCGATTGACGTGAATGTTTCTAAGAGGTTTAAAACCCGAAATACGTTAATACCTCATTTCTCATAAACTTTGTTTATATTCTGATGTTGTGAATAGGGCTCAGTTATTGGAGCGCGATAATGAGTCAGCACAACTAAAAGGTAACGAGCAACAACACGATAATAATCGTAGCGGTGGCAACGACCATCAGAACAATGATAACCATCATGGGGGAAATTATCATGCCAAGAATGGTAACCACTTCGGTGGTAATCATGGCCAAGATAATAGAAATGGAAATTTCAAGAAGAGAAGGTTCAATAATGATGGAAAGACAACAGCACCAGCACCCATTTCAAAGGAAGGAGAACGACCGCCGGTCATATATTTTAAATGTGGAGGGGAGGGACATATCAGTCCAAATTGCGTGATGCAGTCCAAAGCATGTTACAACTACAGAAAAGAAGGTCATCTAGCCCAATTTCATCGTGCACCAAAGTCAAGTCCAGCTGGGACGGTGGCACCAAAGGTGGATACGGACAAAACAAAGTCGGTGGTTTCAAGAAGAGCATTTTTCGTGACTTCTCAAAAAGCGAGTAACCCGAACGAAGTTAACACGGGTTAGTTAATTATAAATTCTTACAAAGTCTATACCTTATTAGATACCGGTTCTACCCATTATTTTATCTCTCTTGCTTGCGCTCAACATTTAAATTTGACCCCAGAGAAATTAGACTTTGACTTATTGGTTGAAACTTCGTTAGTAGAAACCTTCATTTCATGTGCTATCCAAGTCTTGGATGAGAGTCACAGTTTTTAAATGATATTTCTATCGTTAATAAATTTCCTGACGTATTCCTGAAGAACTTCCTGGCCTACCCCAGAGCGTGAAATCAAATTTTGTATTGACCCCAGTAGAAAACTCATTTCTAAAACCCTTAAATATTTCTTCAATAAAAACAAACGTATAATGCGCCAAAGACGTTGGCTCGAGCTGTTGAAGATTATGACTATACCATTCAATATCATTGTAGAAGAGTAGCTGACGCGTTGAGTAGAAGATCGTATGCGTTTATGAGTGCGACGTTGTTAACACAAAAAAACCCATTTCGTATAACTTACAAATGATGAAGATAGAGTTAAAGACTCTAGGGACCCACGTGAAGATAACAAATATACGATTATAATCGACTTTAAGCGATAAAGTTAAAGCCGCTCAAACTACACACCTGGAGCTGATGAATGTGAAGAAGAAGGTTCAAGAGGGCTTTATTCTAGAAACAAGAATCGATGAATAGAGGAAATCTCAACCCTCGATTTAATTGGCCCATTTGAAATCCTCAATCGAGTAGGAACTGTGGCCTATAGACTCGTTTTACCGCCAAGTATGTCGCGTGTTCATAACATTTTTCACGTATCGATGTTACGTAAATATGTGGATGACCCGAACCACGTTATTAAATTATAACTAGACGAGATAGCAAAAGATTTAACGTATGAGGAGATACGTGTTAAAATCTTTGGTAAGAAGGATCGTATTCAACACTCAAAGGTTATACCTCAAGAGTTAGAATCTAAAATGAATTCAAGGTATCCTCATCTCTTCGGCATACCAGGTACGTACGTAAATTTCGAGGGCAAAATTTCATAAGGAGGGGAGATTGTGAGACCCCAAATTTTATGAATAAAGATTTAAATTTCTCGAAATATTTTTTTTGAATATTATGGTGTGGATTTGATATAATGTTATAGTTGTGGGTAATATTTATAAATTTTGCAAAGTAAGTAAGTTATTATATAATATTCGATTGGTCAGGAAATATTCTTTTTGTCGGAAATATCTGTACGACGGTACAATCATTGGTGGACCCCACAACGGAAGTATTGTCGTAGTTAGAAAACGACAGAATTATCATTTTATAAAAATAACGGCGAAAGTGTTACCGTTAAAACTATTGAACTACCCTTTAGTAAAGTACAAAGAATGTCTGCGTGGTTGTTGCAAGTAGTAGCACCAGTATTGATTATTGATGCTTACGTAAGAAGTCACTCGGTTATACTCAATTATTGCTACTCGATAATTGTTTGCATCATATTCCTCATATTATTGATTTGATTATTGTCACAGTATCACCTGCATAATATTTTATATATTATTAAATCAATAATTGAGATGACAAAGTTATTCATATTATTAAATTGCAATATTTACAATGTCTAGAAGTTCTGTCAAGGAGAGGATTGGTCATCTAATTGCGCGCCAATAAAGGAGAAATCCTTATCGGAAAGCCCTCTTTCCCGGGAACGACCTGGTTGTTAAATATTGTGAGTTATAATATTAATGATGAATAAGTTCGTGTTGATTAAAGATGAATTTGATAGTTCCATTGTGTTGGAATTATTAGTGTTAGTAGAAATCGACATCTATTCCGATGATAATTTATGTATGGGGGTTATATTGATAAATCGGGTAATTAATCGGATAAATGAGCAATTAATTGCTACTAATTCACATGCTTATATAACTATTTGTTCTCATGTGTGTACTATTGAATCACATTCATGTACTATTAGGGGAGTTGGTGCAATATTGATAATACTTGCATGACTAAGTTAAAAATGGAGGTATAGATCGAGGTACTATACTGTAATTCGTATTTTCACATGATTATAACTATTGATTCACATGATTGAACTATTGATTCACATTATTTACTATTAGGGGAGATGGTGCAAGTTTGATAATACTTGCAGGACTAAATTAAAAATGAAAGAAAAGTTGGAGGTACTGTAGTGTAATATTTCGAGCCCCAAAATATGCAATTATCGAAACTATATTTTCCTATAAATAGAAGCTCATTCTTCCTTCATTTCTCACCAATTCACTATAGCTATAGAACAATTATTATAGAGAGAAATTATAGAGAGAAAGAAGAAGAGAAGTCTGCTACCTCTCTACTCCAGTATCCAGTTTCTTTCTAAGGTTAGGGGTGTTATTTCTTTCGTATTCGTGAAGAGAGCTATTGTTATTCCATTCCTTATTATTATGTTAGAATAACATGTCTATGCGAAGTACTGCATATATGGTGAAATTCTTCTATTATTCCATTCTTTATTATTCTTTTGGAATAACTTGCCTGTGCGGTTTATCGCATGCATGGTGAATTCTGTTGTTATTCCATTCTTTATTATTCTGTTGGAATATCCTGTCTGTGCGGTCTATCGCATGCATGGTGAATTCTTCTGTTATTCCATTCTTTATTATTCTGTTGGAATAACATGTCTATGTAGATTACTGCATGCATGGTGAATGATCCTTTGTATTCATATGAATAGTATTTTTATTCAAAAGGGGTTTGTTCCAGGGCAGATTCGTAATTTTTTTGACTCTCAAAAATTCTGGAAAAATTTGAAATGATAATTTGATGAGTTTTCTAGATTGTGTCCAAAAATGGTGATTTGTGGATGTATAAATTAAGAGTTAAGGATTTTATGGGAAAAGACTATTTTAAAAGTAAACCCTTATAACTCTTTGTGGTTAACTCCAAAATTGGTGAAATTTTTATTGGGAGTACATGTATATAACAGGAGTATACCCTGTAAATTTTGAAATTTTTGGACAAAAGTACAATGTATGATAAATGTCTAAATATTCGGCAGTTTTGGCCATATGAAAAATAGTAAATGAATTTGAAAAATTCTGAGAAAAATATGTGAGACCCTAAATTTTATGAATAAAGATTTAAATTTCTCAAAATATTTTTTTGAATATTATGGTATGGATTTGATATAATGTTATAGTTGTGGGTAGTATTATAAATTTTGCAAAGTATGCAAGTTGTTATAAAATATTCGTTTGGTCGAGGAATATTCTTTTTGTCGGGGAATATCTGTACGACGGCACAATCATTGGTGGACCCACAACGGAAGTATTGTCGTATTTAGAAAAACGCGAAATTATCATTTTATAAAAATAACTAAAAAGTGTTACCGTTAAAATTGTTGAACTACTCCTAGTAAAGAAATACGATGTACGCTGGCGTGGTTGCATAGTAGCACACGTGATTGATTATTGATGCTTACGTGATAAGTCACTCAGTTATACTCAATTATTGCTACAGTAATTGCTGCATCATATTTCTCATATTATTGATTTAATTATTGTTACAATATCATCTGCATTATATGATATATTATTAAATCAATAATTGAGACGACAAAGTTATTCATATTATTAAATTGTAATATTTACAATGTCTAGAAGTTCTGCCAAAGAGAGGTTTGGTCACCTAATTGCGCGCCAATAGGGAGAAATCCTTATTGGAAAGACCTGGTTGTTAAATATTGTGAGTTATAATATTAATGATGAATAAGTTCGTGTTGATTAAAGATCAATTTGATAGTTCCATTGTGTAGGGATTATTTGTGTTAGTAGAAATAGATATTTATTTCGATAATAATTGATGTCTGGAGATTATATTGTTCAATCGGGTATTCAGGGCACTTTTCTTGTCGGAGTACTATTCACGAGTTAATATTCATGAGTTACTATTGAGTCACATTCACTTACTATTAGGGGAGTTGGTGCAAGATTGATGATACTTGCATGACTAAGTTAAAAATGGAGGTATAGATGGAGGTACTATACTGTAATTAATTTTTTCACATGTTTAGAAATATTGAGTCACATGATTTACTATTGATTCACATGATTTACTATTAGGGGAGGTGGTGCAAGTTTGATAATACTTGGATGACTGAATTAAAAATGAAAGAAAAGTTAGAGGTATTGTACTGTAATATTTCGATCCCCAAAACGTGCAATTATCGAAACTATATTTTCCTATAAATAGAAGCTCATTCTTCCTTCATTTCTCACCAATTCACAAAAGCTTTAGAGCCATTATTATAGAGATTATTGAGAGAAAGAAGAAGAGAAGTGAAACAACCCGGGTCAAATCCTGAGTTAGGAATAAAATCTCGGGTCAAATCCCAAGTCCGAATGGAATCAAATCCATCAAAATAAGGCCTCAAACTACTAGCCCAATAGTATCTTCTTGGGTCATCTTAGCCCACCACAGGCTCCCAAAAGGTCATGACTTGAAGGTACTATTAGTAGTAACTTATTTACTTATATGCTGACAAATTTTTCCCCTATCTTTCGATGTGGGACTGGGGTGTTACAAACTCCCCCACTTAAATTTCTGACGTCCCCGTCAGAATCCAATCACACACACTACCAAAGATCTTTTGCCTCTCTAGCCATTGTGGGATAATACCCATCGGCTTCGTGTCCCCACCTCCCACCTCCATCTCTCCATTGTGGGATAATACCACCAAAGCCAGTGTCCCCACCTCCCAACCGTCTCGATCGGATGACCCGACCCGAGCTTTAGAGTCGGCTCTGATACCATACTCTGTAACACCCCCTTTCCAAAATAGAAAGAGAGGTTACTCAAAACACAACAAAACTAAAATGAAAGCTTTATGTCATAAAAGGATGGTCTCATAATAATTAAATATCACAAGACAAACTATAGTAAATATCCCACTAGCTCAAACCATACCAAGGTAATTATTACAATTTCAAATAAATCGACATATCAATCCTAAACATAATAACTCTAATCCATTGGAATGAATGGAGCTCTCATCACACTTGCCCATGATTCCCGATTACTGCTTAAGAAAAAACACAAAGATGAGCCAAATGCCCAAAGACGGATATAGAATACAATTAATGAATCTCAAATAACTAACTCAATTAAATGAAATGAGATGAAATGAATCAAACGAAAACGAAACGAACAAAACTAACACAATAAAATGGTAGTCAATCAAATGGTCAAAAGGTTTCATACCGAGCTCAAAATAAATAGTAATATACCTTGCCACACAGTGCAAGTCAAATAATGCCACACAGCAATCACACATCTGATCACAGGTAATCCAGGATGCATGCAAAATCGGGCGTGTTTGACACAAACATCACCAATCCGCAGTAATGTAATGCAATGTAAACTAGGGTCGCACCCATACGCCTCCCACAACAAAACACCAAATGGCCAACTCCCACCGGAGCACAAAACGAGACGCCATGGATCGATCACACCGCCACGGAAGGTGTCATGCCTCGGTGCCAAGAGGATATGCTCATGGTACCCCACAATGTGGTTATAGCTCGTATACCCTACGGTATTCTAACAAAATATAATGTCACAACACATGCGACAAAATATCAACACAAAGGGGTTCTAACGTGTACATGTTAAATCGAACGAAACATCAACACAAGTCTCTAAAATATAATAACATGTACATCACTATAGATATCAAAATAAAATTTAGACATGATACACTAGTCTAAAGAATACAAATAGGAGTTCTAATATAAACGCCAAAATGTATCTATCATAATAAATTGACGAGAAATAATTATGAGAGGCAATACTAACTTTCGAAACGAATAACGAAACGAACAAATCAAAAAAAAAAAAAAAAGAGTCTCGCTAAAAAAGTACGAAATCCGTACCTGGATTAAGCAATGTAATACCCAAAGTATATTCCAAAAATTCATTAAATTCCTTCCGTTCGAACTAATTACACAAATTAATAAACTATGCGTTAAATTATTAATTACAAATTTACTTTCTCTAAAGCTATTATTCTTATTCTTATTATTATTATTATTATTATTATTATTATTATTTTACACATTTTTTTAAAAAAAAAAACTTGAAACCGACTAATCATTCATGCTAGAATATGATGGCAAGATCAATAATAATATATATATATATATATATATATATATATATATATATATATATATATATATATATATATCATTCATTCTTTAACAGATTCAATGACTAGCTTTTATACCAACGATTTTTTTTTTTAAACTACAACAAATGACCTTACATAAAAAAAAACGGTAATCATACATATAATATATAGATGAAAATTGTATAATTAAACTAGCTACTGATATCAATTAATCATGCATAGCCTGCGAACCACAAAAATAATAAAGTTCTCCACTTCTCTTATTCACAATTGCCGACACTGTACGCACATAAAATATAGAATTGAATTTGATAGTTTTATGATTTTCTTACCTTTGTTAATTGTGTCTATTGAAATCTTGCGGCCTTCTCCTCTCCCAAATTTACTGCGTCGTTCTCATTTCCCCAATTGCGTATCAGGCGTAATGTTTAGATGAATTAGGTTTAGTTATTTTTTCACTTAAAAACAGATTTTATTAATTAATATATTTATTAATTCTCCAAATTTTACTAGGATTAGATATTACCCACATATAAATTAAACCCAATCAAATTTTAAGGCCCAATCTAATGTAATCTCTTACTTATTTTAGTCCACATAAATTAACTACAATATTTTGCCCAAACATAAAAAAGCCCAAATAAAATATCTAAAAATATGAAATTAAATGTCATATATATATATAATTTTTTTTTCCGGGTATTTCAAGAAGTCTCACTATTCCAGTATCCAGTCTTCTTTTGAGGTAAGGGGTATTATTCTTTCGTATTCATGAAGAGAATTATTTCTTTCAATACTCGTAAGAGTTGTTATTCCATTCTTTATTATTATGTTGGAATAACTTTTGTTTGTCAAATCTGCATACATGGTGAAATTCTTCTATTATTCCATTCTTTATTATTCTGTCAAAATATCTTGTCTGTGCATTTACGCCGGACCTGGTTCCATTATTTATTATTGTGTTGGAATAACCTGTCTGTGCGGTCTATCGCATGCATGGTGATTTTTATTGTTATTCCATTCTTTAATATTCGTCATTAATATCACCGTCTGCATGCGTTCTGCCGGGACCGGTTCCATTATTTTTTATTCTATTGGAATAACCTGTCTGTGCGGTTTATCTCATGCATGGTGATTTCTGTTTGTATTTTATTCTTTATTATTCTGTTAAAATATCTTGTTTGTGCGTTTATGCCGGACCTGGTTTCATTATTTATTATTCTGTTGGGAATAACATGTCTGTGCAGTCTATCGCACGCATGGTGAATCCTTTTGTTATTCCATTCTTTATTATTCTGTTAGAATAACCTGCCTGGGTGGATTACCACATGCATAGTGAATGATCCTTTGTATTCATTCCTTATTAAAATGTGGAAATGATCTGTTTGCATGGATTATGGAGAAAGTCATAATAAAAGCAAGGGATTGATGAAAACCATGGGTATATGTAGTATTAGTAAGTGTTATGATAAGTTATGTTGGTTAATATGTGAAAACATGAAAGTTTCTTAGAAATCACAATGGGTTGAAAAATCAGATTTTGGTAAAAATGGAACATGAAATTCAATTGACCATATCTCCTATTATATTTCGAATTTTTGAGTGTGGTCAAGTTTTAGAGTTAGATCTATGAGTCTTATAACTTATCCAAGTGGAATCACTAGAAAAGGTATTGAAGATTTTCGTGTGGACTAATTTTAGTAAAGAATGAAAAATCTAGAAATGCTTAAAAAGCTACTGTCCATATTTTTAAAAGGGCTGTTTCGGCCACTTAATTTGTGGGAAAAATACCGGCCTTTTGGGACATGAAAGTATATGGTATAAAGAACATCCTGTCCAAAAATGAGCTCATTTCGACTTAAAATGAGCAAGTTATGACCATTTTAATATTTAGGATTTTCTGACGAAAAATGCTATAACCGAGTTCTATAACTCCGATGACCATGAAATTTAAACTGGAAGCTCATATTAACATGTGTAAGATCCTGCCAAGATTTGGGAATTTCTGGAGTTAACCTTAAGGTAGCTAACTTCTTAAGGAATTAATTAGAAATTGATTTTTGAAAAATAGTAAATGAATTTTAAAAATTCTGAGAAAAATATATGTTCATTATGGGACTATATTCTGCTAAATCCCAGAAAAGAAATATTTTTGGGATTGATTTGGTATTTTTCATGAAAAATGGTTTAGTTCCGAACATATGAGTTAAATATGTTATGTGAAGTAACAAAGTTGGAAAATAGGATTTTATGGCTTGAAAATCCTATATAAGGTATATGCAGATTTTTTATAAGGGATTTAATCATTGGTGATGAAATCTTATAAGTATGGCATTTTTGAATGATTAAATGCATTATGTGGTAAATTATAAACAATTCAAATAAATTGTTTATAAGTTTAAAAAGTGATTAAAGTATTGTTATAATATTAACAATATTAGATTATGAGTTATTTAAGTGATGGATAATATTTGAATAAATTTAAAGTCTTTAATATGTATCCTTGTTTTCATTTGATTAATGCTTATATCATTGTCATCATCTTCATGTTTATATGGTGATGAAAGTTATCTTTGGCTTACGTGCAAAGATGGACTGTTGATTATTGAATTGTATATCTTTGGCTTACGTGCAAAGATGGATTGTTGATTTTTGGTTTTATTGTTGTATATCTTTATCTTACGTGCAGAGATGAACTTGGTATGATTATGACCATGGATTATTCGGTATAGTCATGACCATTGATGATTTAATGAATATCCTTGGCCCGTAGTGCAGGGATGATTCGTTGATGTGGTTTATTTATTAAGATGAGTCTCAGCGATAAAAATTGATGAAAACTTTTCATCATAGAAGATAGTAGATTTTATTCTTACTTGACTCTTCTAATGGATTGCTTGTTCCGCTGCAGTTAAACTTGATGTCTATTATATTTTATCAGTTTAACATTGTTGAAGACTTATGATAATTTATTCTGCATTATCTTAGTCATAATATTTCTTACTGGGCTAGTTGAGCTCACCCTTTCCTTCACTGTTCTCTTCAGGAAATGAGAACGTAGCCGGGATTAGTCGGGGAACGGAGTGACGATCCAGATGATAGCATTAGTAGTTCTCACTATTCTGTTAAATAGTGAGACAATAAATGTAATGAGGACTCCATTAAGTGTGGATATTGTCTAGCTGACAATTTTTTTTATTAAAACTCTTAGATTATGTTTTGTCATATTTTACACGACTGTTGTATAATTAAGTTTTTATTTGTATTTTGTACCATGTATTTGCCGACTCAAGATGGGTGATGTATACCTGTTTTGGGGGCGTCACAAAATATATGTTCAAAAATGGGAATATATTCAGCTAAATCCCAGAAAAGAAATATTTTTGGGACTGATTTGGTTATTTTCATGAAAATGAACTAGTTATGAGTAAATGAATTAAATATGTTATGCAAAGTAACAAAATTGGAAAATAAGATTTTATAGCTTTGGAATCCTATATAGGGTATATGCAGATTTTTGATGAGGGATTTGATCATTGGTGATGAAATCTTATGAGTATGACATTTTTGAATGATTAAATGCATTATTTGGTAAAGTGTAAACAATTGAAATAAATTGTTTATAAGTTTAAGAAGTGATTAAAATATTATTATAATATTAATAATATTAGATGATGAGTTTATTAAGTGATTGATAATATTTGGATAAATTTAAAGTCTTTAATATTTGTCCTTATTTTCGTTTGATTAATGCTTATATCATTGTCATCATCCTCATGCTTATATGGTGATGAAAGTTATCTTTGGCTTACGTGCAAAGATGGACTGTTGATTATTGAATTGTATATCTTTGGCTTACGTGCAAAGATGGATTAATGATTATTAGTTTTATTGTTATATATCTTTGGCTTACGTGCAGAGATGAACTTGGTATGATTATGACCAGGGATTATTCGGTATAGTCATGACCATTGATGATTTAATGAATATCTTTGGCCCGTAGTGCAGGGATGATTTGATGATGTGGTTTATTTATTAAGCTTAGTTTCAGCGATAAAAATTGATGAAAATTTTTTAAATCATAGAAGATAGTAGAATTTATTCTTTACTTGACTCTTCTAATGGATTATTTGTTCCGCTGTAGTTAAACTTGATGTCTATTATATTTTATCAATTTAATATTGTTGAAGACTAATGATAATTTATTTTGCATTATCTTAGTCATAATATTTCTTACTGGGCTAGTTGAGCTTACCCTTTCCTTCACTGTTCTCTTCAGGAAATGAGAATATACCTGGGACGAGTCGGGGAACGGAGTGACGGTCTAGATGATAGCATTAGTAGTCCTCACTTTTCTGTTAAATAGTGTGATAATAAATTTAAGGAGGACTTCATTGAGTTTGTATATTGTCTAGATGACAATATACGTATTAAAACTCGTAGCATATGTTTTGTCGTATTTTACACGACTGTTGTATAATTAAGTTTTTCTTTGTATTTTGTACTATGTATTTGGCAACTCAAGATGGGTGATGTATACCTGTTTTGGGGGCGTCACAAAATATATGTTCAATATGGGAATATATTCTGCTAGATCCCAAAAAAGAAATATTTTTGGGACTGATTTGGTATTTTTCATGAAAATGAACTAGTTATGAGTAAATGAATTAAATATGTTATGCGAAGTAACAAAATTGGAAAATAAAATTTTATGGCTTGGGAATCCTATATAGGTTATATGCATATTTTTGATGAGGGATTTGATCATTGGTGATGAAATCTTATGAGTATGACATTTTTGAATGATTAAATGCATTATTTGCTAAAGTGTAAACAATTGAAATAAATTGTTTATAAGTTTAAGAAGTGATTAAAATATTGTTATAATATTAATAATATTAGATTATGAGTTTATTATGTAATTGATAATATTTGGATAAATTTAAAGACTTTAATATTTATCCTTGTTTTCGTTTGATTAATACTTATATCATTGTCATCATCGTCATGATTATATGGTGATAAAAGTTATCTTTGGCTTACGTGCAAAGATGGACTGTTGATTATTGAATTGTATATCTTTGGCTTACGTGCAAAAATGGATTATTGATTATTGGTTTTATTGTTATATATCTTTGGCTTACGTGCAGAGATGGACTTGGTATGATTATGACCAGGGATTATTCGGTATAGTCATGACCATTGATGATTTAATGAAAATCTTTGGCCTGTAGTGCAGGGATGATTTGATGATGTGGTTTATTTATTAAGATGAGTCTCAGCGATAAAAATTGATGAAAACTTTTTAAATCACAGAAGATAGTAGATTTTATTCTTTACTTGACTCTTCTAATGGATTATTTGTTCCGCTGCAGTTAAACTTGATGTCTATTATATTTTATCAGTTTAATATTGTTGAAGACTAATGATAATTTATTTTGCATTATCTTATTCACAATATTTCTTACTGGGCTAGTTGAGCTCACCCTTTCCTTCAACCGTCTCTTGAGTGAAATGAGAATATAGTGGGACGAGTCAGGGGAAATCCAGTGACGGTCTAGATGATAGCATTAGTAGTCCTCACTTTTACGTTAAATAGTATGATAATAAATGTAATGAGGACTTCATTGAGTTTGTATATTGTCTAGATGATAATATACGTATTAAAACTCAGAAGCATATGTTTTGTAAGTATTTTACACATATTTGTTGTATAATTAAGTTTTTATTTGTATTTTGTACCATGTATTTGGCGACTCAAGATGGGTGATGTATACTGCTTTGGGGCGTCACAAAATATATGTTCAATATGGGAATATATTCTCGCTAAATCCTAGAAAAGAAATATTTTTGGGGGTGATTTGGTATTTTCATGAAAATGAACTAGTTATGAGTAAATGAATTAAATATGTTATGCTGAAGTAACAAAATTAGAAAATAGGATTTTATGGCTTGGGAATCCTATATAGGGTATATCTGCATTTTTGATGAGGGATTTGATCATTGGTGATGAAATCTTATGAGTATGACATTTTTGAATGATTAAATGCATTATTTGGTAAAAGTAAACAATTGAAATAAATTGTTTATAAGTTTAAGAAAGTGATTAAAATATTGATATAATATTAATAATATTAGATGATGAGTTTATTAAGTGATTGATAATATTTGGATAAATTTAAAGACTTTAATATTTATCCTTGTTTTCGCTTCGATTAATGCTTATATCATTGTTATCATCCTCATGCTTATAATGATGAAAGTTATCTTTGGCTTACGTGCAAAGATGGATTGTTGATTATTGAATTGTATATCTTTGGCTTACGTGCAAAAGATGGATTGTTGATTATTGGTTTTATTGTTGTATATCTTTGGCTTACGCGTGCGAGAAATGGACTTGGTATGATTATGACTAGGGGATTATTCATATAGTCATGACCATTGATTATTTAATGAATATCCTTGGCCCGTAGTGCAGGGATGATTTGATGATGTGGTTTATTAAGATGAGTTTCAGCGATAAAAATTGATGAAAACTTTTTAAATCATAGAAGATAGTAGATTTTATTCTTTACTTGACTCTTCTAATAGATTGCTTGTTCCGCTGCAGTTAAACTTGATGTCTATTATATTTTATCAGTTTAACATTGTTGAAAATTAATGATAATTTATTTTGCATTATCTTAGTCATAATATTTCTTACTGGGCTAGTTGAGCTCACCCTTTCCTTCACCGTTTCTCTTGAGAAATGAGAATATAGGTACAAGTAGCTAGTCGAGAACAAGAGTGACGGTCGGATGATAGCATTAGTAGTCCTCACTATTCGTAAATAGTGTGATAATAAATATAATGAGGACTTCATTGAGTTTGTATATTTGCCTAGATGGCAATATACGATTAAAACTCAGTAAGATATGTTTTGTCGTATTTTACACGATTTGTATAATTAAGTTTTTATTTGTATTTTGTACCATGTATTTGGCGACTCAAGATGGGTGATGTATACCTGTTTTGGGGGCGTCACAAAATATATGTTCAATATGGGAATATATTCAGCTAAATCCCAGAAAAGAAATATTTTTGGGACTGATTTGGTATTTTTTATGAAAATGAACTAGTTATGAGTAAATGAATTAAATATGTTATGCGAAGTAACAAAATTGGAAAATAGGATTTTATGGCTTGGGAATCTATATATAGGGTATATCTGATTTTTTGATGAGGGATTTGATCATTGGTGATGAAATCTTATGAGTATGACATTTTTGAATGATTAAATGCATTATTTGGTAAAGTGTAAACAATTGAAATAAATTGTTTATAAGTTTAAGAAGTGATTAAAATATTGATATAATATTAATAATATTAGATGATGAGTTTATTAAGTGATTGATAATATTTGGATAAATTTAAAGACTTTAATATTTATCCTTGTTTTCGTTTGATTAATGCTTATATCATTGTCATCATCCTCATGCTTATAAAGTGATGAAAGTTATCTTTGGCTTACGTGCAAAGATGGATTGTTGATTATTGAATTGTATATCTTTGGCTTACGTACAAAGATGGATTGCTGATTATTGGTTTATTGTTGTATATCTTTGGCTTACGTGCAGAAATGGACTTGGTATGATTATGACTAGGGATTATTCTAAGATAGTCATGACCATTGATTATTTAATGAATATCCTTGGCCGTAGTGCGGGGATGATTTGATGATGTGGTTTATTTATTAAGATGAGTCTCAAATATAAAAAATTGATGAAAACTTTTTAAATCATAGAAGATAGTAGATTTTATTCTTTACTTGACTCTTCTAATAGATTGCTTGTTCAATTATGCTTAAACTTGATGTCTATTATATTTTATCAGTTTAACATTGTTGAAGACTAATGATAATTTATTTTGCATTATCTTATTCACAATATTTCTTACTGGGCTAGTTGAGCTCACCCTTTCCTTCACTGTTCTCTTCAGGAAATGAGAATATAGCTGGGACGAGTCGGGGAACGGAGTGACGGTCTAGATGATAGCATTAGTAGTCCTCACTTTTCTGTTAAATAGTATGATAATAAATGTAATGAGGACTTCATTGAGTTTGTATATTGCCTAGATGATAATATACGTATTAAAACTCGTAGCATATGTTTTGTCGTATTTTACACGACTGTTGTATAATTAAGTTTTTATTTGTATTTTATACCATGTATTTGGCGACTCAAGATGGGTGATGTATACCTGTTTTGGGGGCGTCACAAAATATATGTTCAATATGGGAATATATTCTGCTAAATCCTAGAAAAGAAATATTTTTGGGACTGATTTGGTATTTTTCATTAAAATGAACTAGTTATGAGTAAATGAATTAAATATGTTATGCGAAGTAACAAAATTAGAAAATAGGATTTTATGGCTTGGGAATCCTATATAGGGTATATGCAGATTTTTGATGAGGGATTTGATCATTGGTGATGAAATCTTATGAGTATGACATTTTTGAATGATTAAATGCATTATTTGGTAAAGTGTAAACAATTGAAATAAATTGTTTATAAGTTTAAGAAGTGATTAAAATATTGATATAATATTAATAATATTAGATGATGAGTTTATTAAGTGATTGATAATATTTGGATAAATTTAAAGACTTTAATATTTATCCTTGTTTTCGTTTGATTAATGCTTATATCATTGTTATCATCCTCATGCTTATAATGATGAAAGTTATCTTTGGCTTACGTGCAAAGATGGATTGTTGATTATTGAATTGTATATCTTTGGCTTACGTACAAAGATGGATTGTTGATTATTGGTTTTATTGTTGTATATCTTTGGCTTACGTGCAGAAATGGACTTGGTATGATTATGACTAGGGATTATTCGGTATAGTCATGACCATTGATTATTTAATGAATATCCTTGGCCCGTAGTGCAGGGATGATTTGATGATGTGGTTTATTAAGATGAGTTTCAAATGATAAAAATTGATGAAAACTTTTAAATCATAGAAGATAGTAGATTTTATTCTTTACTTGACTCTTCTAATAGATTGCTTGTTCATACCGCAGCTTAAACTTGATGTCTATTATATTTTATCGCTTTAACATTGTTGAAAATTAATGATAATTTATTTTGCATTATCTTAGTCATAATATTTCTTCTTGGGCTAGTTGAGCTCACCCTTTCCTTCACCGTTCTCTTGAGAAATGAGAATATAGTCAAGCGAGTCGGAAACAGAGGACGGTCGTATGATAGCATTAGTAGTCCTCACTATTCTCGTAAATAGTGTGATAATAAATATAATGAGGACTTCATTGAGTTTGTATATCTGCCTAGATGACAATATACATTATTAAAACTCGTAGCATATGTTTTGTCGTATTTTACATGCATCGTTGTATAATTAAGTTTTTATTTGTATTTTGTACCATGTATTTGGCACTCAAGATGGGTGATGATGTATACTGTTTTGGGGCGCCACAAAATATATGTTCAATATGGAATATATTCACTAAATCCTAGAAAAGAAATATTTTGGGACCGATTTGGTATTTTTCATGAAAATGAACTAGTTATGAGTAAATGAATTAAATATGTTATTCAAGTAACAAAATTAGAAAATAGGATTTTATGTCTCTGGGAATCCTATATAGGGTATATCAGATTTTTGATGAGGGATTTGATCATCGGTGATGAAATCTTATGAGTATGGCATTTTTGAATGATTAAATGCATTATTTGGTAAAGTGTAAACAATTGAAATAAATTGTTTATAAGTTTAAGAAGTGATTAAAATATTGATATAATATTAATAATATTAGATGATGAGTTTATTAAGTGATTGATAATATTTGGATAAATTTAAAGACTTTAATATTTATCCATGTTTTCGTTTGATTAATGCTTATATCATTGTCATCATCCTCATGCTTATATAGTTATGAAAGTTATCTTTGGCTTACGTGCAAAGATGGATTGTTGATAATTGAATTGTAATGGCTTACGTACAAAGATTGATTGTTGATTATTGGTTTTATTGTTGTATATCTTTGGCTTACGTGCAGAAATGGACTTGGTATGATTATGACTAGGGATTATTCGGTATAGTTATGACCATTGATTATTTAATGAATATCCTTGGCCCGTAGTGCAGGGATGATTTGATGATGTGGTTTATTTATTAAGATGAGTTTCAAATATAAAAATTGATGAAAACTTTTAAATCATGTAAGATAGTAGATTTTATTCTTTACTTGACTCTTCTAATAGATTGCTTGTTCATCATTTGAGCTAAACTTGATGTCTATTATATTTTATCAGTTTAACATTGTTGAAGACTAATGATAATTTATTTTGCATTATCTTAGTCATAAAATTTCTTACTGGGCTAGTTGAGCTCACCCTTTCCTTCACTGTTCTCTTCAGGAAATGAGAATATAGCTGGGGCGAGTCGGGGAACGGAGTGACGGTCCAGATGATAGCATTAGTAGTCCTCACTATTCTATTAAATAGTGTGATAATAAATGTAATGAGGACTTCATTGAGTTTGTATACTGTCAAGATGGGTGATGTATATCTGTTTTGGGGGCGTCACAAAATATATGTTCAATATGGGAATATATTCTGATAAATCCCAGAAAAGAAATATTTTTGGGACTGATTTGGTATTTTTCATGAAAATGAACTAGTTATGAGTAAATGAATTAAATATGTTATTCGAAGTAACAAAATTGGAAAATAGGATTTTATGGCTTGAAATCCTATATAGGTATATCTGATTTTTGATGAGGGATTTGATCATTGGTGATGAAATCTTATGAGTATGGCATTTTTGAATGATTAAATGCATTATTTGATAAAGTGAAAACAATTGAAATAAATTATTTATAAGTTTAAGAAGTGATTAAAATATTGTTATAATATTAATAATATTGATGATGAGTTTATTAAGTGATTGATAATATTTGGATAAATTTAAAGTCTTTAATATTTATCCTTGTTTTCGTTTAATTAATGCTTATATCATTGTCATCATCCTCATGCTTATATGGTGATGAAAGTTATCTTTGGCTTACGTGCAAAGATGGACTGTTGATTATTGAATTGTATATCTTTGGCTTACGTGCAAAGATGGGTTGTTGATTATTGGTTTTATTGTTGTATATCTTTGGCTTACGTTCAGAGATGGACTTGGTATGATTATGACTAGGGATTATTCGGTATAGTCATGACCATTGATTATTTAATGAATATCCTTGGCCCGTAGTGCAGGGATGATTTGATGATGTGGTTTATTTATTAAGATGAGTCTCAAATGATAAAATTGATGAAAACTTTTTAAATCATAGAAGATAGTAGATTTTATTCTTTACTTGACTCTTCTAATAGATTGCTTGTTCCTTCTTGCAGCTTAAACTTGATGTCTATTATATTTTATCGCTTAACATTGTTAAAATTAATGATAATTTATTTTGCATTATCTTAGTCATAATATTTCTTCTTTGGGCTAGTTGAGCTCACCCTTTCCTTCACTGTTTTCTCTTGAAAATGAGAATATAGTCGGGGCGTAGTCGAGGAAACAGAGTGACGGTCCAGATGATAGCATTAGTAGTCCTCACTATTCATTAAATAGTGTGATAATAAATATAATGAGGACTTCATTGAGTTTGATATCGCCTAGATGACAATATACGATTAAAACTCGTAGAGCATATGTTTTATCGTATTTTACACATTTGTTGTATAATTAAGTTTTTATTTGTATTTTGTACCATGTATTTGGCGACTCAAGATGGGTGATGTATACCTGTTTTGGGGGCGTCACAAAATATATGTTCAATATGGGAATATATTCAGCTAAATCCTAGAAAAGAAATATTTTTGGGACTGATTTGGTATTTTTCATGAAAATGAACTAGTGATGAGTAAATGAATTAAATATGTTATTCGAAGTAACAAAATTAGAAAATAGGATTTTATGTCTTGGGAATCCTATATAGGGTATATGCAGATTTTTGATGAGGGATTTGATCATTGGTGATGAAATCTTATGAGTATGGCATTTTTGAATGATTAAATGCATTATTTGATAAAGTGAAAAAAATTGAAATAAATTATTTATAAGTTTAAGAAGTGATTAAAATATTATTATAATATTAATAATATTGATGATGAGTTTATTAAGTGATTGATATTATTTGGATAAATTTAAAGTCTTTAATAATTATCCTTGTTTTCGTTTAATTAATGCTTATATCATTGTCATCATCCTCATGCTTATAATGATGAAAGTTATCTTTGGCTTACGTGCAAAGATGGATTGTTGATTATTGAATTGTATATCTTTGGCTTACGTACAAAGATGGATTGTTGATTATTGGTTTTATTGTTGTATATCTTTGGCTTACGTGCAGAAATGGACTTGGTATGATTATGACTAGGGATTATTCGGTATAGTCATGACCATTGATTATTTAATGAATATCCTTGGCCCGTAGTGCAGGGATGATTTGATGATGTGGTTTATTAAGATGAGTTTCAGCGATAAAAATTGATGAAAACTTTTTAAATCATAGAAGATAGTAGATTTTATTCTTTACTTGACTCTTCTAATAGATTGCTTGTTCCGCTGCAGTTAAACTTGATGTCTATTATATTTTATCAGTTTAACATTGTTGAAAATTAATGATAATTTATTTTGCATTATCTTAGTCATAATATTTCTTCTTTGGGCTAGTTGAGCTCACCCTTTCCTTCACCGTTCTCTTGAAATGAGAATATAAATGGGCGAGTCGGGAACAGTGACGGTCGTATGATAGCATTAGTAGTCCTCACTATTCTCGTTAAATAGTGTGATAATAAATATAATGAGGACTTCATTGAGTTTGTATAATCGTCTAGATGGCAATATACGACATTAAAACTCGTAGCATATGTTTTGTCGTATTTTACACATTTGTCGTATAATTAAGTTTTTATTTGTATTTTGTACCATGTATTTGGCGACTCAAGATGGGTGATGTATACTGCTTTTGGGGCGCCACAAAATATATGTTCAATATGGGAATATATTCATTAAATCCCGGAAAAGAAATATTTTTGGGGATGATTTGGTATTTTTATGAAAATGAACTAGTTATGAGTAAATGAATTAAATATGTCATGCGAAGTAACAAAATTGGAAAATAGGATTTTATGGCTTGGGAATCCTATATAGGGTATATGCAGATTTTTGATGAGGGATTTGATCATTGGTGATGAAATCTTATGAGTATGACATTTTTGAATGATTAAATGCATTATTTGGTAAAGTGTAAACAATTGAAATAAATTGTTTATAAGTTTAAGAAGTGATTAAAATATTGATATAATATTAATAATATTAGATGATGAGTTTATTAAGTGATTGATAATATTTGGATAAATTTAAAGACTTTAATATTTATCCTTGTTTTCGTTTGATTAATGCTTATATCATTGTCATCATCCTCATGCTTATAAAGTGATGAAAGTTATCTTTGGCTTACGTGCAAAGATGGATTGTTGATTATTGAATTGTATATCTTTGGCTTACGTACAAAGATGGATTGCTGATTATTGGTTTATTGTTGTATATCTTTGGCTTACGTGCAGAAATGGACTTGGTATGATTATGACTAGGGATTATTCGGTATAGTCATGACCATTGATTATTTAATGAATATCCTTGGCCCGTAGTGCAGGGATGATTTGATGATGTGGTTTATTTATTAAGATGAGTCTCAGCGATAAAAATTGATGAAAACTTTTTAAATCATAGAAGATAGTAGATTTTATTCTTTACTTGACTCTTCTAATAGATTGCTTGTTCCGCTGCAGTTAAACTTGATGTCTATTATATTTTATCAGTTTAACATTGTTGAAGACTAATGATAATTTATTTTGCATTATCTTATTCACAATATTTCTTACTGGGCTAGTTGAGCTCACCCTTTCCTTCACTGTTCTCTTCAGGAAATGAGAATATAGCTGGGACGAGTCGGGAAACGGAGTGATTGGCCTAGATGATAGCATTAGTAGTCCTCACTTTTCCATTAAATAGTATGATAATAAATGTAATGAGGACTTCATTGAGTTTTGTATATTGCCTAGATGATAATATACGTATTAAAACTCAGTAGCATATGTTTTGTCGTATTTTAACTAATTTGTTGTATAATTAAGTTTTATTTGTATTTTATACCATGTATTTGGCACTCAAGATGGGTGATGTATACTGTTTTGGGGGCGTCACAAAATATATGTTCAATATGGGAATATATTCAGCTAAATCCTAGAAAAGAAATATTTTTGGGACTGATTTGGTATTTTTCATTAAAATGAACTAGTTATGAGTAAATGAATTAAATATGTTATAAGAAGTAACAAAATTAGAAAATAGGATTTTATGGCTTGGGAATCCTATATAGGGTATATGCAGATTTTTGATGAGGGATTTGATCATTGGTGATGAAATCTTATGAGTATGACATTTTTGAATGATTAAATGCATTATTTGGTAAAGTGTAAACAATTGAAATAAATTGTTTATAAGTTTAAGAAGTGATTAAAATATTGATATAATATTAATAATATTAGATGATGAGTTTATTAAGTGATTGATAATATTTGGATAAATTTAAAGACTTTAATATTTATCCATGTTTTCGTTTGATTAATGCTTATATCATTGTCATCATCCTCATGCTTATATAGTTATGAAAGTTATCTTTGGCTTACGTGCAAAGATGGATTGTTGATAATTGAATTGTAATGGCTTACGTTACAAAGATTGATTGTTGATTATTGGTTTTATTGTTGTATATTTTGCTTACGTGCGAAATGGACTTGGTATGATTATGACTAGGGATTATTCTTTATAGTCATGACCATTGATTATTTAATGAATATCCTTGGCCCGTAGAAAGGTGGATGATTTGATGATGTGGTTTATTAAGATGAGTTTCAAATATAAAAATTGATGAAAACTTTTAAATCATAGAAGATAGTAGATTTTATTCTTTACTTGACTCTTCTAATAGATTGCTTGTTCCGCTGCAGTTAAACTTGATGTCTATTATATTTTATCAGTTTAACATTGTTGAAAATTAATGATAATTTATTTTGCATTATCTTAGTCATAATATTTCTTACTGGGCTAGTTGAGCTCACCCTTTCCTTCACTTGTTCTCTCGAAATGAGAATATAAATCAAGTAGTCTGGGAACAGAGTGATTGTCCGAGATGATAGCATTAGTAGTCCTCACTATTCTGCTTAAATAGTGTGATAATAAATATAATGAGGACTTCATTGAGTTTGTATATTGCCTAGATGACAATATACGTATTAAAACTCAGAAGCATATGTTTTATTCGTATTTTACACGAATCGTTGTATAATTAAGTTTTATTTGTATTTTGTACCATGTATTTGGCGACTCAAGATGGGTGATGTATACCGCTTTTGGCGCGCCACAAAATATATATTCAATATGGGAATATATTCACTAAATCCTAGAAAAGAAATATTTTTGGGACTGATTTGGTATTTTTCATGAAAATGAACTAGTTATGAGTAAATGAATTAAATATGTTATTCGAAGTAACAAAATTAGAAAATAGGATTTTATGTCTTGGGAATCCTATATAGGGTATATGCAGATTTTTGATGAGGGATTTGATCATTGGTGATGAAATCTTATGAGTATGGCATTTTTGAATGATTAAATGCATTATTTGGTAAAGTGTAAACAATTGAAATAAATTGTTTATAAGTTTAAGAAGTGATTAAAATATTGATATAATATTAATAATATTAGATGATGAGTTTATTAAGTGATTGATAATATTTGGATAAATTTAAAGACTTTAATATTTATCCATGTTTTCGTTTGATTAATGCTTATATCATTGTCATCATCCTCATGCTTATATAGTTATGAAAGTTATCTTTGGCTTACGTGCAAAGATGGATTGTTGATAATTGAATTGTAATGGCTTACGTACAAAGATTGATTGTTGATTATTGGTTTTATTGTTGTATATCTTTGGCTTACGTGCAGAAATGGACTTGGTATGATTATGACTAGGGATTATTCTTAATAGTTATGACCATTGATTATTTAATGAATATCCTCGGCCCGTAGTGCGTGGATGATTTGATGATGTGGTTTATTTATTAAGATGAGTTTCAATATAAAATTGATGAAAACTTTTTAAATCATAGAAGATAGTAGATTTTATTCTTTACTTGACTCTTCTAATAGATTGCTTGTTCCGCTGCAGTTAAACTTGATGTCTATTATATTTTATCAGTTTAACATTGTTGAAGACTAATGATAATTTATTTTGCATTATCTTAGTCATAAAATTTCTTACTGGGCTAGTTGAGCTCACCCTTTCCTTCACTGTTCTCTTCAGGAAATGAGAATATAAATTTGCGTAGCCTGGGAACGGAGTGACGGTCCAGATGATAGCATTAGTAGTCCTCACTATTCTATTAAATAGTGTGATAATAAATGTAATGAGGACTTCATTGAGTTTGTATACTGTCAAGATGGGTGATGTATACATTTTGGGGCGCCACAAAATATATGTTCAATATGGGAATATATTCCGATAAATCCTTAAAAAGAAATATTTTGGGACCGATTTGGTATTTTCATGAAAATGAACTAGTTATGAGTAAATGAATTAAATATGTTATTCAAGTAACAAAATTGGAAAATAGGATTTTATGGCTTGGAAATCCTATATAGGGTATATCTTGATTTTTTTGATGAGGATTTGATCATTGGTGATGAAATCTTATGAGTATAGCATTTTGAATGATTAAATGCATTATTTGATAAAGTGAAAACAATTGAAATAAATTATTTATAAGTTTAAGAAGTGATTAAAATATTGTTATAATATTAATAATATTGATGATGAGTTTATTAAGTGATTGATAATATTTGGATAAATTTAAAGTCTTTAATATTTATCCTTGTTTTCGCTTAATTAATTAATGCTTATATCATTGTCATCATCCTCATGCTTATATGGTGATGAAAGTTATCTTTGGCTTACGTGCAAAGATGGACTGTTGATTATTGAATTGTATATCTTTGGCTTACGTGCAAAGATGGGTTGTTGATTATTGGTTTTATTGTTGTATATCTTTGGCTTACGTTCAGAGATGGACTTGGTATGATTATGACTAGGGATTATTCGGTATAGTCATGACCATTGATTATTTAATGAATATCCTTGGCCCGTAGTGCAGGGATGATTTGATGATGTGGTTTATTTATTAAGATGAGTCTCAAATGATAAAATTGATGAAAAAAACTTTTAAATCATAGAAGATAGTAGATTTTATTCTTTACTTGACTCTTCTAATAGATTGCTTGTTCCGCTGCAGTTAAACTTGATGTCTATTATATTTTATCAGTTTAACATTGTTGAAAATTAATGATAATTTATTTTGCATTATCTTAGTCATAATATTTCTTACTGGGCTAGTTGAGCTCACCCTTTCCTTCACTGTTCTCTTCAGGAAATGAGAATATAGCTGGGGCGAGTCGGGGAACAGAGTGACGGTCCAGATGATAGCATTAGTAGTCCTCACTATTCTGTTAAATAGTGTGATAATAAATATAATGAGGACTTCATTGAGTTTGTATACTGTCTAGATGACAATATACGTATTAAAACTCGTAGCATATGTTTTGTCGTATTTTACACGACTGTTGTATAATTAAGTTTTTATTTGTATTTTGTACCATGTATTTGGCGACTCAAGATGGGTGATGTATACCTGTTTTGGGGGCGTCACAAAATATATGTTCAATATGGGAATATATTCTGCTAAATCCTAGAAAAGAAATATTTTTGGGACTGATTTGGTATTTTTCATGAAAATGAACTAGTGATGAGTAAATGAATTAAATATGTTATTCGAAGTAACAAAATTAGAAAATAGGATTTTATGTCTTGGGAATCCTATATAGGGTATATCAGATTTTGATGAGGATTTGATCATTGGTGATGAAATCTTATGAGTATGGCATTTTTGAATGATTAAATGCATTATTTGATAAAGTGAAAAAAATTGAAATAAATTATTTATAAGTTTAAGAAGTGATTAAAATATTATTATAATATTAATAATATTGATGATGAGTTTATTAAGTGATTGATATTTATTTGGATAAATTTAAAGTCTTTAATAATTATCCTTGTTTTCGCTTAATTAATGCTTATATCATTGTCATCATCCTCATGCTTATATGGTGATGAAAGTTATCTTTGCTTACGTGCAAAGATGGACCGCTGATTATTGAATTGTATATCTTTGGCTTACGCAAAAGATGGGTTGTTGATTATTGGTTTTATTGTTGTATATCTTTGGCTTACGTTCGAGATGGACTTGGTATGATTATGACTAGGGGATTATTCGGTATAGTCATGACCATTGATTATTTAATGAATATCCTTGGCCCAGTAGTGCGGGGGATGATTTGATGATGTGGTTTATTTATTAAGATGAGTCTCAGCGATAAAAATAGATGAAAACTTTTTAAATCATAGAAGATAGTAGATTTTATTCTTTACTTGACTCTTCTAATAGATTGCTTGTTCCTCTGCAGTTAAACTTGATGTCTATTATATTTTATCAGTTTAACATTGTTGAAGACTAATGATAATTTATTTTGCATTATCTTAGTCATAATATTTCTTCGGGCTAGTTGAGCTCACCCTTTCCTTCACCGTTTCTTCAGAAATGAGAATATAGTCAAGGGCGAGTCTGTGGGAACCAGAGTGACGGTCGAGATGATAGCATTAGTAGTCCTCACTATTACGTTAAATAGTGTGATAATAAATGTAATGAGGACTTCATTGAGTTTGTATATCGTCTAGATGATAATATACGATTAAAACTCGTAGAGTATATGTTTTGTCGTATTTTACACATCGTTGTATAATTAAGTTTTAATTTGTATTTTGTACCATGTATTTGGCGACTCAAGATGGGTGATGTATACTGCTTTTGGGCGCCACAAAATATATGTTCAATATGGGAATATATTCGCTAAATCCTAGAAAAGAAATATTTTGGGACCGATTTGGTATTTTCATGAAAATGAACTAGTTATGAGTAAATGAATTAAATATGTTATTCAAGTAACAAAATCGTAAAAATAGGATTTTATGTCTTGGGAATCCTATATAGGGTATATGCAGATTTTTGATGAGGATTTGATCATTGGTGATGAAATCTTATGAGTATGGCATTTTTGAATGATTAAATGCATTATTTGATAAAGTGAAAAAAATTGAAATAAATTATTTATAAGTTTAAGAAGTGATTAAAATATTATTATAATATTAATAATATTGATGATGAGTTTATTAAGTGATTGATATTATTTGGATAAATTTAAAGTCTTTAATAATTATCCTTGTTTTCGCTTTAATTAATGCTTATATCATTGTCATCATCCTCATGCTTATATGGTGATGAAAGTTATCTTTGCTTACGTGCAAAGATGGACCGCTGATTATTGAATTGTATATCTTTGGCTTACGTGCAAAGATGGGTTGTTGATTATTGGTTTTATTGTTGTATATCTTTGGCTTACGTTCGTAGATGGACTTGGTATGATTATGACTAGGGATTATTCTTTATAGTCATGACCATTGATTATTTAATGAATATCCTCGGCCGTGAGTGCGGTGGATGATTTGATGATGTGGTTTATTTATTAAGATGAGTCTCAGCGATAAAAATAAATGAAAACTTTTTAAATCATAGAAGATAGTAGATTTTATTCTTTACTTGACTCTTCTAATAGATTGCTTGTTCCGCTGCAGTTAAACTTGATGTCTATTATATTTTATCAGTTTAACATTGTTGAAGACTAATGATAATTTATTTTGCATTATCTTAGTCATAATATTTCTTACTGGGCTAGTTGAGCTCACCCTTTCCTTCACTGTTCTCTTCAGGAAATGAGAATATAACTGGGGCGAGTCGGGGAACGGAGTGACGGTCCAGATGATAGCATTAGTAGTCCTCACTATTCTGTTAAATAGTGTGATAATAAATGTAATGAGGACTTCATTGAGTTTGTATACTGTCTAGATGATACTATACGTATTAAAACTCGTAGCATATGTTTTGTCGTATTTTACACGACTGTTGTATAATTAAGTTTTTATTTGTATTTTGTACCATGTATTTGGCGACTCAAGATGGGTGATGTATACCTGTTTTGGGGGCGTCACAAAATATATATTCAATATGGGAATATATTCTACTAAATCCTAGAAAAGAAATATTTTTGGGACTGATTTGGTATTTTTCATAAAAATGAACTAGTTATGAGTAAATGAATTAAATATGTTATGCGAAGTAACAAAATTGGAAAATAGGATTTTATGTCTTGGGAATCCTATATAGGGTATATGCAGATTTTTGATGAGGGATTTGATCATTGGTGATGAAATCTTATGAGTATGGCATTTTTGAATGATTAAATGCATTATTTGATAAAGTGAAAAAAATTGAAATAAATTATTTATAAGTTTAAGAAGTGATTAAAATATTATTATAATATTAATAATATTGATGATGAGTTTATTAAGTGATTGATATTATTTGGATAAATTTAAAGTCTTTAATAATTATCCTTGTTTTCGTTTAATTAATGCTTATATCATTGTCATCATCCTCATGCTTATATGGTGATGAAAGTTATCTTTGGCTTACGTGCAAAGATGGACTGTTGATTATTGAATTGTATATCTTTGGCTTACGTGCAAAGATGGGTTGTTGATTATTGGTTTTATTGTTGTATATCTTTGGCTTACGTTCAGAGATGGACTTGGTATGATTATGACTAGGGATTATTCGGTATAGTTATGACCATTGATTATTTAATGAATATCCTTGGCCCGTAGTGCAGGGATGATTTGATGATGTGGTTTATTTATTAAGATGAGTTTCAGCGATAAAAATTGATGAAAACTTTTTAAATCATAGAAGATAGTAGATTTTATTCTTTACTTGACTCTTCTAATAGATTGCTTGTTCCGCTGCAGTTAAACTTGATGTCTATTATATTTTATCAGTTTAACATTGTTGAAGACTAATGATAATTTATTTTGCATTATCTTAGTCATAAAATTTCTTACTGGGCTAGTTGAGCTCACCCTTTCCTTCACTATTCTCTTCAGGAAATGAGAATATAGGGGGCGTAGCCTGTCGGGAACCAGAGTGACGGTCCAGATGATAGCATTAGTAGTCCTCACTATTCTATTAAATAGTGTGATAATAAATGTAATGAGGACTTCATTGAGTTTGTATACTGTCAAGATGGGTGATGTATACCTGTTTTGGGGGCGTCACAAAATATATGTTCAATATGGGAATATATTCTGATAAATCCCAGAAAAGAAATATTTTTGGGACTGATTTGGTATTTTTCATGAAAATGAACTAGTTATGAGTAAATGAATTAAATATGTTATTCGAAGTAACAAAATTGGAAAATAGGATTTTATGGCTTGGAAATCCTATATAGGGTATATGCAGATTTTTGATGAGGGATTTGATCATTGGTGATGAAATCTTATGAGTATGGCATTTTTGAATGATTAAATGCATTATTTGATAAAGTGAAAACAATTGAAATAAATTATTTATAAGTTTAAGAAGTGATTAAAATATTGTTATAATATTAATAATATTGATGATGAGTTTATTAAGTGATTGATAATATTTGGATAAATTTAAAGTCTTTAATATTTATCCTTGTTTTCGTTTAATTAATGCTTATATCATTGTCATCATCCTCATGCTTATATGGTGATGAAAGTTATCTTTGGCTTACGTGCAAAGATGGACCGCTGATTATTGAATTGTATATCTTTGGCTTACGTGCAAAGATGGGTTGTTGATTATTGGTTTTATTGTTGTATATCTTTGCTTACGCTCGGAGATGGACTTGGTATGATTATGACTAGGGATTATTCTAAGATAGTCACGACCATTGATTATTTAATGAATATCCTTGGCCCGTAGTGCAGGGATGATTTGATGATGTGGTTTATTTATTAAGATGAGTCTCAGCGATAAAAATTGATGAAAACTTTTTAAATCATAGAAGATAGTAGATTTTATTCTTTACTTGACTCTTCTAATAGATTGCTTGTTCCGTTGCAGTTAAACTTGATGTCTATTATATTTTATCAGTTTAACATTGTTGAAAATTAATGATAATTTATTTTGCATTATCTTAGTCATAATATTTCTTACTGGGCTAGTTGAGCTCACCCTTTCCTTCACTGTTCTCTTCAGGAAATGAGAATATAGTCAAGGGTAGTCGGGGAACAGTGTGACGGTCTGTATGATAGCATTAGTAGTCCTCACTATTACATTAAATAGTGTGATAATAAATATAATGAGGACTTCGTTGAGTTTGTATCATCGCCTAGATGACAATATACATTATTAAAACTAAAGTAGCATATGTTTTGTCGTATTTTACACGATTGTTGTATAATTAAGTTTTTATTTGTATTTTGTACCATGTATTTGGCGACTCAAGATGGGTGATGTATACTGCTTTTGGGGGGCGCCACAAAATATATGTTCAATATGGGAATATATTACGCTAAATCCTAGAAAAGAAATATTTTTGGGGCCGATTTGGTATTTTCATGAAAATGAACTAGTTATGAGTAAAATGAATTAAATATGTTATTCAAGTAACAAAATCGTAAAATAGGATTTTATGTCTTGGGAATCCTATATAGGGTATATGCAGATTTTTGATGAGGGATTTGATCATTGGTGATGAAATCTTATGAGTATGGCATTTTTGAATGATTAAATGCATTATTTGATAAAGTGAAAAAAATTGAAATAAATTATTTATAAGTTTAAGAAGTGATTAAAATATTATTATAATATTAATAATATTGATGATGAGTTTATTAAGTGATTGATATTATTTGGATAAATTTAAAGTCTTTAATAATTATCCTTGTTTTCGTTTAATTAATGCTTATATCATTGTCATCATCCTCATGCTTATATGGTGATGAAAGTTATCTTTGCTTACGTGCAAAAGATGGACCGCTTGATTATTGAATTGTATATCTTTGGCTTACGTGCAAAGATGGGTTGTTGATTATTGGTTTTATTGTTGTATATCTTTGGCTTACGTTCGTAGATGGACTTGGTATGATTATGACTAGGGATTATTCTAAGTATAGTCATGACCATTGATTATTTAATGAATATCCTTGGCCCGTAGATGCGTGGATGATTTGATGATGTGGTTTATTTATTAAGATGAGTCTCAAATGATAAAAATAAATGAAAACTTTTTAAATCATAGAAGATAGTAGATTTTATTCTTTACTTGACTCTTCTAATAGATTGCTTGTTCACCGCGCAGCTTAAACTGATGTCTATTATATTTTATCGCTTTTAACATTGTTGAAGACTAATGATAATTTATTTTGCATTATCTTAGTCATAATATTTCTTCTTTGGGCTAGTTGAGCTCACCCTTTCCTTCACCGTTCTCTTGAGAAATGAGAATATAGTCAAGTAGCTCGAGAAACGGAGTGACGGTCCGATGATAGCATTAGTAGTCCTCACTATTCTGTTAAATAGTGTGATAATAAATGTAATGAGGACTTCATTGAGTTTGTATACTGTCTAGATGATACTATACGTATTAAAACTCGTAGCATATGTTTTGTCGTATTTTACAATTTATTGTTGTATAATTAAGTTTTATTTGTATTTTGTACCATGTATTTGGCGACTCAAGATGGGTGATGTATACTGCTTTTGGGCGTCACAAAATATATATTCAATATGGGAATATATTCTACTAAATCCTAGAAAAGAAATATTTTTGGGACCGATTTGGTATTTTCATAAAAATGAACTAGTTATGAGTAAATGAATTAAATATGTTATGCGAAGTAACAAAATTGGAAAATAGGATTTTATGGCTTGGGAATCCTATATAGGGTATATGCAGATTTTTGATGAGGGATTTGATCATTGGTGATGAAATCTTATGAGTATGACATTTTTGAATGATTAAATGCATTATTTGGTAAAGTGTAAACAATTGAAATAAATTGTTTATAAGTTTAAGAAGTGATTAAAATATTGATATAATATTAATAATATTAGATGATGAGTTTATTAAGTGATTGATAATATTTGGATAAATTTAAAGACTTTAATATTTATTTTGTTTTCGTTTGATTAATGCTTATATCATTGTCATCATCCTCATGCTTATATAGTGATGAAAGTTATCTTTGGCTTACGTGCAAAGATGGATTGTTGATTATTGAATTGTATATCTTTGGCTTACGTACAAAGATGGATTGTTGATTATTGGTTTTATTGTTGTATATCTTTCGCTTACGTGCAGAAATGGACTTGGTATGATTATGACTAGGGATTATTCAAAGATAGTCATGACCATTGATTATTTAATGAATATCCTTGGCCAGAAAAGCGTGGATGATTTGATGATGTGGTTTATTTATTAAGATGAGTCTCAAATGATAAAAATTGATGAAAACTTTTTAAATCATAGAAGATAGTAGATTTTATTCTTTACTTGACTCTTCTAATAGATTGCTTGTTCCGCTGCAGTTAAACTTGATGTCTATTATATTTTATCAGTTTAACATTGTTGAAGACTAATGATAATTTATTTTGCATTATCTTAGTCATAATATTTCTTACTGGGCTAGTTGAGCTCACCCTTTCCTTCACCGTTATTCTTCGTGAAATGAGAATATAGGTAGCGGGTAGTCTGGGAACGGAGTGATCGGTCCGAGATGATAGCATTAGTAGTCCTCACTATTCTCATTAAATAGTGTGATAATAAATGTAATGAGGACTTCATTGAGTTTGTATATCTTGTCTAGATGATACTATACGATTAAAACTCAGTAGCATATGTTTTGTCGTATTTTTACACGAATCGTTGTATAATTAAGTTTTTATTTGTATTTTGTACCATGTATTTGGCGACTCAAGATGAGTGATGTATACCGTTTTGGGGGCGTCCACAAAATATATATTCAATATGGGAATATATTCACTAAATCCCGAAAAAGAAATATTTTTGGGACCGATTTGGTATTTTTATGAAAATGAACTAGTTATGAGTAAATGAATTAAATATGTTATCTAAGTAACAAAATTGGAAAATAGGATTTTATGGCTTGGGAATCCTATATAGGGTATATATCTTGATTTTGATGAGGGATTTGATCATTGGTGATGAAATCTTATGAGTATGACATTTTGAATGATTAAATGCATTATTTGGTAAAGTGTAAACAATTGAAATAAATTGTTTATAAGTTTAAGAAGTGATTAAAATATTGATATAATATTAATAATATTAGATGATGAGTTTATTAAGTGATTGATAATATTTGGATAAATTTAAAGACTTTAATATTTATCCTTGTTTTCGTTTGATTAATATTTATATCATTGTCATCATCCTCATGCTTATATAGTGATGAAAGTTATCTTTGGCTTACATGCAAAGATGGATTGTTGATTATTGAATTGTATATCTTTGCTTACGTACAAAAGATGGATTGTTGATTATTGGTTTTATTGTTGTATATCTTTGGCTTACGTGCGTAAATGGACTTGGTATGATTATGACTAGGGATTATTCTAAGATAGTCATGACCATTGATTATTTAATGAATATCCTTGGCCCGTAGTGCAGGGATGATTTGATGATGTGGTTTATTTATTAAGATGAGTCTCAGCGATAAAAATAGATGAAAACTTTTTAAATCATAGAAGATAGTAGATTTTATTCTTTACTTGACTCTTCTAATAGATTGCTTGTTCCGCTGCAGTTAAACTTGATGTCTATTATATTTTATCAGTTTAACATTGTTGAAGACTAATGATAATTTATTTTGCATTATCTTAGTCATAATATTTCTTACTGGGCTAGTTGAGCTCACCCTTTCCTTCACTGTTCTCTTCAGGAAATGAGAATATAGCTGGGGCGAGTCGGGGAACGGAGTGACGGTCCAGATGATAGCATTAGTAGTCCTCACTATTCTGTTAAATAGTGTGATAATAAATGTAATGAGGACTTCATTGAGTTTGTATACTGTCTAGATGACAATTAACGTATTAAAACTCGTAGCATATGTTTTGTCGTATTTTACACGACTGTTGTATAATTAAGTTTTTATTTATATTTTGTACCATGTATAGAGTTACTCAAGATGGGTGATATATACCTGTTTTGGGGGCGTCACAAAATATATGTTCAATATGGGAATATATTCTGCTAAATCCCGGAAAAGAAATATTTTTAGGTAATTGATTTGGTATTTTCATGAAAATGAACTAGTTATGAGTAAATGAATTAAATATGTTATTCAAGTAACAAAATTGAAAAATAGGATTTTATGGCTTGGAAATCCTATATAGGGTATATCTTGATTTTTGATGAGGATTTGATCATTGGTGATGAAATCTTATGAGTATGGCATTTTGAATGATTAAAGGCATTATTTGATAAAGTGAAAACAATTGAAATAAATTATTTATAAGTTTAAGAAGTGATTAAAATATTGTTATAATATTAATAATATTGATGATGAGTTTATTAAGTGATTGATAATATTTGGATAAATTTAAAGTCTTTAATATTTATCCTTGTTTTCGCTTAATTAATGTTTATATCATTGTCATCATCCTCATGCTTATATGGTGATGAAAGTTATCTTTGGCTTACGCAAAGATGGATCGCTGATTATTGAATTGTATATCTTTGGCTTACGTGCAAAGATGAGTTGTTCATTATTGGTTTTATTGTTGTATATCTTAGGCTTACGTTCGAGAGATGGACTTGGTATGATTATGACTAGGGATTATTCTATAGTCATGACCATTGATTATTTAATGAATATCCTTGGCCGTGAGTGCGGGGATGATTTGATGATGTGGTTTATTTATTAAGATGAGTCTCAGCGATAAAAATTGATGAAAACGTTTTAAATCATAGAAGATAGTAGATTTTATTCTTTACTTGACTCTTTTAATAGATTGCTTGTTCATTGCAGCTTAAACTTGATGTCTATTATATTTTATCAGTTTAACATTGTTGAAGACTAATGATAATTTATTTTGCATTATCTTAGTCATAAAATTTCTTCTTCGGCTAGTTGAGCTCACCCTTTCCTTCACCGTTCTCTTGAGAAAAATGAGAATATAAAATTGGGCGAGCTTCTGGAACGGAGTGACGGTCCAGATGATAGCATTAGTAGTCCTCACTATTCTATTAAATAGTGTGATAATAAATGTAATGAGGACTTCATTGAGTTTGTATATTTATCAAGATGGGTGATGTATACTGTTTTGAAGGCCACAAAATATATGTTCAATATGGGAATATATTCGATAAATCCCGAAAAGAAATATTTTTGGGACTGATTTGGTATTTTTCATGAAAATGAACTAGTTATGAGTAAATGAATTAAATATGTTATTCGAAGTAACAAAATTGGAAAATAGGATTTTATGGCTTGGAAATCCTATATAGGGTATATCTGATTTTTGATGAGGATTTTATCATTGGTGATGAAATCTTATGAGTATAGCATTTTGAATGATTAAATGCATTATTTGATAAAGTGAAAACAATTGAAATAAATTATTTATAAGTTTAAGAAGTGATTAAAATATTGTTATAATATTAATAATATTGATGATGAGTTTATTAAGTGATTGATAATATTTGGATAAATTTAAAGTCTTTAATATTTATCCTTGTTTTCGTTTAATTAATGCTTATATCATTGTCATCATCCTCATGCTTATATGGTGATGAAAGTTATCTTTGGCTTACGTGCAAAGATGGACTGTTGATTATTGAATTGTATATCTTTGGCTTACGTGCAAAGATGAGTTGTTGATTATTGGTTTTATTGTTGTATATCTTTGGCTTACGTTCGGAGATGGACTTGGTATGATTATGACTAGGATTATTCTTATATAGTCATGACCATTGATTATTTAATGAATATCCTTGGCCCGTAGTGCGTGGATGATTTGATGATGTGGTTTATTTATTAAGATGAGTCTCAAATATAAAATTGATGAAAACTTTTTAAATCATAGAAGATAGTAGATTTTATTCTTTACTTGACTCTTCTAATAGATTGCTTGTTCCGCTGCAGTTAAACTTGATGTCTATTATATTTTATCAGTTTAACATTGTTGAAGACTAATGATAATTTATTTTGCATTATCTTAGTCATAATATTTCTTCTTGGGCTAGTTGAGCTCACCCTTTCCTTCACCGTGTTCTTCTTGAAAATGAGAATATAGGCAAGAGGCCTGAGTCGAGGAGCGGACTACCCGAGATGATAGCATTAGTAGTCCTCACTATTACATTAAATAGTGTGATAATAAATGTAATGAGGACTTCATTGAGTTTGTATAATTGTCAGATGATACTATAATGATTAAAACTCGTAGCATATGTTTTGTCGTATTTTACACATTTAATCAGTATAATTAAGTTTTTATTTGTATTTTGTACCATGTATTTGGCGACTCAAGATGGGTGATGTATACATTTTTGGGGCGCCACAAAATATATGTTCAATATGGGAATATATTCACTAAATCCCGTAAAAGAAATATTTTTGGACCTCCATTTGGTATTTTTATGAAAATGAACTAGTTATGAGTAAATGAATTAAATATGTTATGCGAAGTAACAAAATTGGAAAATAGGATTTTATGGCTTGGGAATCCTATATAGGGTATATATGCATTTTTTTGATGAGGATTTGATCATTGGTGATGAAATCTTATGAGTATGACATTTTTGAATGATTAAATGCATTATTTGGTAAAGTGTAAACAATTGAAATAAATTGTTTATAAGTTTAAGAAGTGATTAAAATATTGATATAATATTAATAATATTAGATGATGAGTTTATTAAGTGATTGATAATATTTGGATAAATTTAAAGACTTTAATATTTATCTTGTTTTCGTCTGATTAATGCTTATATCATTGTCATCATCCTCATGCTTATATAGTGATGAAAGTTATCTTTGGCTTACGTGCAAAGATGGATTGTTGATTATTGAATTGTATATCTTTGGCTTACGTACAAAGATGGATTGTTGATTATTGGTTTTATTGTTGTATATCTTTGGCTTACGTGCAGAAATGGACTTGGTATGATTATGACTAAGGATTATTCTATAGATAGTCACTGACCATTGATTATTTAATGAATATCCTTGGCCCGTAAAAGTGGGGATGATTTGATGATGTGGTTTATTTATTAAGATGAGTCTCAGCGATAAAAATTGATGAAAACTTTTTAAATCATAGAAGATAGTAGATTTTATTCTTTACTTGACTCTTCTAATAGATTGCTTGTTCGCTGCCAGTTAAACTTGATGTCTATTATATTTTATCAGTTTAACATTGTTGAAGACTAATGATAATTTATTTTGCATTATCTTAGTCATAATATTTCTTCTTGGGCTAGTTGAGCTCACCCTTTCCTTCAATCGTTCTCTTCGAAAATGAGAATATAGTCAAGTAGTCGGAACGGAGTGACGGTCCGGATGATAGCATTAGTAGTCCTCACTATTCATTAAATAATGTGATAATAAATGTAATGAGGACTTCATTGAGTTTGTATCTTTATCTAGATGACAATATACGTTATTAAAACTCGTAGCATATGTTTTGTCGTATTTTACACGACATCGTTGTATAATTAAGTTTTATTTGTATTTTGTACCATGTATTTGGCACTCAAGATGGGTGATGTATACTGTTTTGGGGGGCGTCACAAAATATATGTTCAATATGGAATATATTCACTAAATCCCGGAAAAGAAATATTTTTGGGGACCGATTTGGTATTTTTATGAAAATGAACTAGTTATGAGTAAATGAATTAAATATGTTATGCGAAGTAACAAAATTGGAAAATAGGATTTTATGGCTTGGGAATCCTATATAGGTATATATCTGATTTTTTGATGAGGATTTGATCATTGGTGATGAAATCTTATGAGTATGACATTTTGAATGATTAAATGCATTATTTGGTAAAGTGTAAACAATTGAAATAAATTGTTTATAAGTTTAAGAAGTGATTAAAATATTGATATAATATTAATAATATTAGATGATGAGTTTATTAAGTGATTGATAATATTTGGATAAATTTAAAGACTTTAATATTTATCCTTATTTTCGTTTGATTAATACTTATATCATTGTCATCATCCTCATGCTTATATAGTGATGAAAGTTATCTTTGGCTTACATGCAAAGATGGATTGTTGATTATTGAATTGTATATCTTTGGCTTACGTACAAAGATGGATTGTTGATTATTGGTTTTATTGTTGTATATCTTTGGCTTACGTGCGAAATGGACTTGGTATGATTATGACTAGAGATTATTCCTGTATAGTCATGACCATTGATTATTTAATGAATATCCTTGGCCGTAGTGCGGGATGATTTGATGATGTGGTTTATTTATTAAGATGAGTCTCAAATGATAAAAATTGATGAAAACTTTTAAATCATAGAAGATAGTAGATTTTATTCTTTACTTGACTCTTCTAATAGATTGCTTGTTCCGCTGCAGTTAAACTTGATGTCTATTATATTTTATCAGTTTAACATTGTTGAAGACTAATGATAATTTATTTTGCATTATCTTAGTCATAATATTTCTTACTGGGCTAGTTGAGCTCACCCTTTCCTTCACCGTTTCTTCTTGAAATGAGAATATAGGCAGGGCGAGTCGGGAACGGAGTGACGGTCCGGATATGATAGCATTAGTAGTCCTCACTATTCTGTTAAATAGTGTGATAATAAATGTAATGAGGACTTCATTGAGTTTGTATACTGTCTAGATGACAATTAACGTATTAAAACTCGTAGCATATGTTTTGTCGTATTTTACACGACTGTTGTATAATTAAGTTTTTATTTGTATTTTGTACCATGTATTTGGCGACTCAAGATGGGTGATGTATACCTGTTTTGGGGGCGTCACAAAATATATGTTCAATATGGGAATATATTCAGCTAAATCCCAGAAAAGAAATATTTTTGGGACTGATTTGGTATTTTTTATGAAAATGAACTAGTTATGAGTAAATGAATTAAATATGTTATGCGAAGTAACAAAATTGGAAAATAGGATTTTATGGCTTGGGAATCCTATATAGGGTATATGCAGATTTTTGATGAGGGATTTGATCATTGGTGATGAAATCTTATGAGTGTGACATTTTTGAATGATTAAATGCATTATTTGGTAAAGTGTAAACAATTGAAATAAATTGTTTATAAGTTTAAGAAGTGATTAAAATATTGATATAATATTAATAATATTAGATGATGAGTTTATTAAGTGATTGATAATATTTGGATAAATTTAAAGACTTTAATATTTATCCTTATTTTCGTTTGATTAATACTTACATCATTGTCATCATCCTCATGCTTATATAGTGATGAAAGTTATCTTTGGCTTACGTGCAAAGATGGATTGTTGATTATTGAATTGTATATCTTTGGCTTACGTACAAAGATGGATTGTTGATTATTGGTTTTATTGTTGTATATCTTTGGCTTACGTGCAGAAATAGACTTGGTATGATTATGACTAGGGATTATTCGGTATAGTCATGACCATTGATTATTTAATGAATATCCTTGGCCCGTAGTGCAGGGATGATTTGATGATGTAGTTTATTTATTAAGATGAGTCTCAGCGATAAAAATTGATGAAAACTTTTTAAATCATAGAAGATAGTAGATTTTATTCTTTACTTGACTCTTCTAATAGATTGCTTGTTCCGCTGCAGTTAAACTTGATGTCTATTATATTTTATCAGTTTAACATTGTTGAAGACTAATGATAATTTAGTTTGCATTATCTTAGTCATAATATTTCTTACTGGGCTAGTTGAGCTCACCATTTCCTTCACTGTTCTCTTCAGGAAATGAGAATATAGCTGGGGCGAGTCGGGGAACGGAGTGACGGTCCAGATGATAGCATTAGTAGTCCTCACTATTCTGTTAAATAGTGTGATAATAAATGTAATGAGGACTTCATTGAGTTTGTATATTGTCTAGATGATAATATACGTATTAAAACTCGTAGCATATGTTTTGTCGTATTTTACACGACTGTTGTATAATTAAGTTTTTATTTGTATTTTGTACCATGTATTTGGCGACTCAAGATGGGTGATGTATACCTGTTTTGGGGGCGTCACAAAATATATGTTCAATATGGGAATATATTCTGCTAAATCCCAGAAAAGAAATATTTTTGGGACTGATTTGGTATTTTTCATGAAAATGAACTAGTTATGAGTAAATGAATTAAATATGTTATTCAAGTAACAAAATTGGAAAATAGGATTTTATGGCTTGAAAATCCTATATAGTATATATCTGATTTTTGATGAGGATTTGATCATTGGTGATGAAATCTTATGAGTATGGCATTTTTGAATGATTAAATGCATTATTTGATAAAGTGAAAACAATTGAAATAAATTATTTATAAGTTTAAGAAGTGATTAAAATATTGTTATAATATTAATAATATTAGATGATGAGTTTATTAAGTGATTGATAATATTTAGATAAATTTAAAGTCTTTAATATTTATCCTTGTTTTCGTTTAATTAATGCTTATATCATTGTCATCATCCTCATGCTTATATGGTGATGAAAGTTATCTTTGGCTTACGTGCAAAGATGGACTGTTAATTATTGAATTGTATATCTTTGGCTTACGTGCAAAGATGGGTTGTTGATTATTGGTTTTATTGTTGTATATCTTTGGCTTACGTTCAGAGATGGACTTGGTATGATTATGACTAGGGATTATTCTAGATAGTCATGACCATTGATTATTTAATGAATATCATTGGCCGTAGTGCGTGGATGATTTGATGATGTGGTTTATTTATTAAGATGAGTCTCAAATGATAAAAATTGATGAAAACTTTTTAAATCATAGAAGATAGTAGATTTTATTCTTTACTTGACTCTTCTAATAGATTGCTTGTTCCGCTGCAGTTAAACTTGATGTCTATTATATTTTATCAGTTTAACATTGTTGAAGACTAATGATAATTTATTTTGCATTATCTTAGTCATAATATTTCTTACTGGGCTAGTTGAGCTCACCCTTTCCTTCACTGTTCTCTTTAGGAAATTAGAATATAGGGCGAGCCTCGAGGCAAAATGTAGTGACTTGGTCCAGATGATAGCATTAGTAGTCCTCACTATTCTGTTAAATAGTGTGATAATAAATGTAATGAGGACTTCATTGAGTTTGTATACTGTCTAGATGACAATTGACGTATTAAAACTCGTAGCATATGTTTTGTCGTATTTTACACGACTGTTGTATAATTAAATTTTTATTTATATTTTGTACCATGTATTTAGTTACTCAAGATGGCTGATGTATACCTATTTTGGGGGCGTCACAAAATATATGTTCAATATGGGAATATATTCTGCTAAATCCCAGAAAAGAAATATTTTTGGGACTGATTTGGAATTTTTCATGAAAATGAACTAGTTATGAGTAAAATGAATTAAATATGTTATTCGAAGTAACAAAATTAGAAAATAGGATTTTATGGCTTGGAAATCCTATATAGGGTATATGCAGATTTTTGATGAGGGATTTGATCATTGGTGATGAAATCTTATGAGTATGGCATTTTTGAATGATTAAATGCATTATTTGATAAAGTGAAAACAATCGAAATAAATTATTTATAAGTTTAAGAAGTGATTAAAATATTGTTATAATATTAATAATATTGATGATAAGTTTATTAAGTGATTGATAATATTTGGATAAATTTAAAGTCTTTAATATTTATCCTTGTTTTCGTTTAATTAATGCTTATATCATTGTCATCATCCTCATGCTTATATGGTGATGAAAGTTATCTTTGGCTTACGTGCAATGATGGACTGTTGATTATTGAATTGTATATCTTTGGCTTACGTGCAAAGATGGGTTGTTGATTATTGGTTTTATTGTTGTATATCTTTGGCTTACGTTCAGAGATGGACTTGGTATGATTATGACTAGGAATTATTCGGTATAGTCACGACCATTGATTATTTAATGAATATCTCTGGCCCGTAGTGCAGGGATGATTTGATGATGTGGTTTATTTATTAAGCTGAGTCTCAGCGATAAAAATTGATGAAAACTTTTTAAATCATAGAAGATAGTAGATTTTATTCTTTACTTGACTCTTCTAATGGATTGTTTGTTCCGCTGCAGTTAAACTTGATGTCTATTATATTTTATCAGTTTAATATTGTTGAAGACTAATGATAATTTATTCTGCATTATCTCTTAGTCATAATATTTCTTACTGGGCTAGTTGAGCTCACCCTTTCCTTCACTGTTCTCTTCAGGAAATGAGAATATAGCTGGGGCGTGTCAGGGAATGGAGTGACGGTCCAGATGATAGCATTAGTAGTCCTCACTATTCTGTTAAATAGTGTGATAATAAATATAATGAGGACTTCATTGAGTTTGTATACTGTCTAGATGATACTATACGTATTAAAACTCGTAGCATATGTTTTGTCGTATTTTACACGACTGTTGTATAATTATGTTTTATTTATATTTTGTACCATGTATTTGGCGACTCAAGATGGTGATGTATACCTATTTTTTGGGGCGCCACAAAATATATGTTCAATATGGGAATATATTACGCTAAATCCCGTAAAAGAAATATTTTGGGGATCGATTTGGTATTTTTCATGAAAATGAACTAGTTATGAGTAAATGAATTAAATATGTTATTCGAAGTAACAAAATTGGAAAATAGGATTTTATGGATTGGAAATCCTATATAGGGTATATGCAGATTTTTGATGAGGGATTTGATCATTGGTGATGAAATCTTATGAGTATGGCATTTTTAAATGATTAAATGCATTATTTGATAAAGTGAAAACATTCAAAATAAATTATTTATAAGTTTAAGAAGTGATTAAAATATTGTTATAATATTAATAATATTGATGATGAGTTTATTAAGTGATTGATAATATTTGGATAAATTTAAAGTCTTTAATATTTATCCTTGTTTTCGTTTAATTAATGCTTATATCATTGTCATCATCCTCATGCTTATATGGTGATGAAAGTTATCTTTGGCTTACGTGCAAAGATGGACTGTTGATTATTGAATTGTATATCTTTGGCTTACGTGCAAAGATGGGTTGTTGATTATTGGTTTTATTGTTATATATCTTTTGGCTTACATTCGTAGATGGACTTGGTATGATTATGACTAGGGATTATTCGGTATAGTCATGACCATTGATTATTTAATGAATATCCTTGGCCCGTAATGCAGGGATGATTTGATGATGTGGTTTATTTATTAAGATGAGTCTCCGCGATAAAAATTGATGAAAACTTTTTAAATCATAGAAAATAGTAGATTTTATTCTTTACTTGACTCTTCTAATAGATTGCTTCTTCCGCTGCAGTTAAACTTGATGTCTATTATATTTTATCGGGTTTAACATTGTTGAAGACTAATGATAATTTATTTTGCATTATCTTAGTCATAATATTTCTTCTTGGGCTAGTTGGGCTCACCCTTTCCTTCACCGTTTTTCTTCTTGAAATGAGAATATAGTAAAGTAGTCGCGAATCTGAGTGACGGTCCAGATGATAGCATTAGTAGTCCTCACTATTCTGTTAAATAGTGTGATAATAAATGTAATGAGGACTTCATTGAGTTTGTATCTTTATCTAGATGACAATTGACGTATTAAAACTCGTAGCATATGTTTTGTCGTATTTTACACGACTGTTGTATAATTAAGTTTTTATTTATATTTTGTACCATGTATTTAGTTACTCAAGATGGCTGATGTATACATGTTTTGGGGGCGTTACAAAATATATGTTCAATATGGGAATATATTCTGCTAAATCCCAGAAAAGAAATATTTTTGGGACTGATTTGGTATTTTTTATGAAAATGAACTAGTTATGAGTAAATGAATTAAATATGTTATTCGAAGTAACAAAATTGGAAAATAGGATTTTATGGCTTGGAAATCCTATATAGGGTATATCTGATTTTTGATGAGGATTTGATCATTGGTGATGAAATCTTATGAGTATGACATTTTGAATGATTAAATGCATTATTTGATAAAGTGAAAACAATCGAAATAAATTATTTATAAGTTTAAGAAGTGATTAAAATATTGTTATAATATTAATAATATTGATGATGAGTTTATTAAGTGATTGATAAAATTTGGATAAATTTAAAGTCTTTAATATTTATCCTTGTTTTCGCTTAATTAATGCTTATATCATTGTCATCATCCTCATGCTTATATGGTGATGAAAGTTATCTTTGCTTACGTGCAAAGATGGACTGTTGATTATTGAATTGTATATCTTTGGCTTACGTGCAAAGATGGGTTGTTGATTATTGGTTTTATTGTTGTATATCTTTGGCTTACGTTCAGAGATGGACTTGGTATGATTATGACTAAGGATTATTAAGGTATAGTCACGACCATTGATGATTTAATGAATATCTACGGCCGTGAGTGCGGGATGATTTGATGATGTGGTTTACTTATTGTCGAGTCTCGTGATAAAAATTGATGAAAACTTTTTAAATCATAGAAGATAGTAGATTTTATTCTTTACTTGACTCTTCTAATAGATTGCTTGTTCCGCTGCAGTTAAACTTGATGTCTATTATATTTTATCAGTTTAACATTGTTGAAGACTAATGATAATTTATTTTGCATTATCTTAGTCATAAAATTTCTTACTGGGCTAGTTGAGCTCACCCTTTCCTTCACTGTTCTCTTCAGAAAATGAGAATATAGTCAAGTAGTCTGGGAACGGAGTGACGGTCCAGATGATAGCATTAGTAGTCCTCACTATTCTGTTAAATAGTGTGATAATAAATGTAATGAGGACTTCATTGAGTTTGTATACTGTCTAGATGACAATTGACGATTAAAACTCAGTAGAAGATATGTTTTGTCGTATTTTACACGAATCGTTGTATAATTAAGTTTTTATTTATATTTTGTACCATGTATTTGGCGAATCAAGATGGCTGATGTATACCTGTTTTGGGGGCGTCACAAAATATATATTCAATATGGGAATATATTCTACTAAATCCTAGAAAAGAAATATTTTTGGGACTGATTTTGTATTTTTCATGAAAATGAACTAGTTATGAGTAAATGAATTAAATATGTTATGCGAAGTAACAAAATTGGAAAATAGGATTTTATGGCTTGGGAATCCTATATAGAGTATATGCAGATTTTTGATGAGGGATTTGATCATTGGTGATGAAATCTTATGAGTATGACATTTTTGAATGATTAAATGCATTATTTGGTAAAGTGTAAACAATTGAAATAAATTGTTTATAAGTTTAAGAAGTGATTAAAATATTTATATAATATTAATAATATTAGATGATGAGTTTATTAAGTGATTGATAATATTTGGATAAATTTAAAGACTTTAATATTTATCCTTGTTTTCGTTTGATTAATGCTTATATCATTGTCATCATCCTCATGCTTATAATGATGAAAGTTATCTTTGGCTTACGTGCAAAGATGGATTGTTGATTATTGAATTGTATATCTTTGGCTTACGTACAAAGGATGGATTGTTGATTATTTGTTTTATTGTTGTATATCTTTGGCTTACGTGCGAAATGGACTTGGTATGATTATGACTAGGGATTATTCTAAGATAGTCATGACCATTGATTATTTAATGAATATCCTTGGCCCGTAGTGCGTGGGATGATTTGATGATGTGGTTTATTTATTAAGATGAGTCTCAAATGATAAAATTGATGAAAACTTTTTAAATCATAGAAGATAGTAGATTTTATTCTTTACTTGACTCTTCTAATAGATTGCTTGTTCCGCTGCAGTTAAACTTGATGTCTATTATATTTTATCAGTTTAACATTGTTGAAGACTAATGATAATTTAGTTTGCATTAACTTAGTCATAATATTTCTTACTGGGCTAGTTGAGCTCACCCTTTCCTTCACTGTTCTCTTCAAGAAATGAGAATATAGCTGGGGCAAGTCGGGGAACGGAGTGACGGTCCAGATGATAGCATTAGTAGTCCTCACTATTCTGTTAAATAGTGTGATAATAAATGTAATGAGGACTTCATTGAGTTTGTATACTGTCTAGATGACAATTAACGTATTAAAACTCGTAGCATATGTTTTGTCGTATTTTACACGACTGTTGTATAATTAAGTTTTTATTTATATTTTGTACCATGTATTTAGTTACTCAAGATGGCTGATGTATACCTGTTTTGGGGGCGTCAAAAAATATATGTTCAATATGGGAATATATTCTGCTAAATCCCAGAAAAGAAATATTTTTGGGACTGATTTGGTATTTTTCATGAAAATGAACTAGTTATGAGTAAATGAATTAAATATGTTATTCGAAGTAACAAAATTGGAAAATAGGATTTTATGGCTTGGAAATCCTATATAGGGTATATCTGCATTTTTTGATGAGGATTTGATCATTGGTGATGAAATCTTATGAGTATAGCATTTTGAATGATTAAATGCATTATTTGATAAAGTGAAAACAATTGAAATAAATTATTTATAAGTTTAAGAAGTGATTAAAATATTGTTATAATATTAATAATATTAGATGATGAGTTTATTAAGTGATTGATAATATTTAGATAAATTTAAAGTCTTTAATATTTATCCTTGTTTTCGCTTAATTAATGCTTATATCATTGTCATCATCCTCATGCTTATATGGTGATGAAAGTTATCTTTGCTTACGTGCAAAGATGGATCGTTGATTATTGAATTGTATATCTTTGGCTTACGTGCAAAGATGGGTTGTTGATTATTGGTTTTATTGTTGTATATCTTTGGCTTACGTTCGAGATGGACTTGGTATGATTATGACTAGGGATTATTCGGATAGTCATGACCATTGATTATTTAATGAATATCCTTGGCCCAGTGAAGCGGGGATGATTTGATGATGTAGTTTATTTATTAAGATGAGTCTCGTGATAAAAATTGATGAAAACTTTTTAAATCATAGAAGATAGTAGATTTTATTCTTTACTTGACTCTTCTAATAGATTGCTTGTTCATTACTTGCAGCTTAAACTTGATGTCTATTATATTTTATCAGTTTAACATTGTTGAAGACTAATGATAATTTATTTTGCATTATCTTAGTCATAATATTTCTTCTTTGGGCTAGTTGAGCTCACCCTTTCCTTCTTCACCGTTCTCTTCAGAAATGAGAATATAGTCAAGGGCGAGCCTAAAGTGAGTAGTATTGGTCCAGATGATAGCATTAGTAGTCCTCACTATTCTGTTAAATAGTGTGATAATAAATGTAATGAGGACTTCATTGAGTTTGTATACTGTCTAGATGACAATTGACGTATTAAAACTCATAGCATATGTTTTGTCGTATTTTACACGATTGTTGTATAATTAAGTTTTTATTTATATTTTGTACCATGTATTTGGCGAATCAAGATGGCTGATGTATACCTGTTTTGGGGGCGTCACAAAATATATGTTCAATATGGGAATATATTCTGTTAAATCCCAGAAAAGAAATATTTTTGGGACTGATTTGGTATTTTTCATGAAAATGAACTAGTTATGAGTAAATGAATTAAATATGTTATTCGAAGTAACAAAATTGGGAAATAGTATTTTTTGGCTTAGAAATCCTATATAGGGTATATGCAGATTTTTGATGAGGGATTTGATCATTGGTGATGAAATCTTATGAGTATGGAATTTTTGAATGATTAAATGCATTATTTGATAAAGTAAAAACAATTGAAATAAATTATTTATAAGTTTAAGAAGTGATTAAAATATTGTTATAATATTAATAATATTGATAATGAGTTTATTAAGTGATTGATAATATTTGGATAAATTTAAAGTCTTTAATATTTATCCTTGTTTTCGTTTAATTAATGCTTATATCATTGTCATCATCCTCATGCTTATATGGTGATGAAAGTTATCTTTGGCTTACGTGCAAAGATGGACTGTTGATTATTGAATTGTATATCTTTGGCTTACGTGCAAAGATGAGTTGTTGATTATTGGTTTTATTGTTGTATATCTTTGGCTTACGTTCAGAGATGGACTTGGTATGATTATGACTAGGGATTATTCGGTATAGTCATGACCATTGATTATTTAATGAATATCCTTGGCCCGTAGTGCAGGGATGATTTGATGATGTGGTTTATTTATTAAGATGAGTCTCAGCGATAAAAATTGATGAAAACTTTTTAAATCATAGAAGATAGTAGATTTTATTCTTTACTTGACTCTTCTAATAGATTGCTTGTTCCGCGCCGCTTAAACTTGATGTCTATTATATTTTATCAGTTTAACATTGTTGAAGACTAATGATAATTTATTTTGCATTATCTTAGTCATAATATTTCTTACTGGGCTAGTTGAGCACACCCTTTCCTTCACTGTTCTCTTCAGGAAATGAGAATATAGCTGGGGCGAGTCGGGGAACGGAGTGATGGTCCAGATGATAGCATTAGTCCTCACTATTCTGTTAAATAGTGTGATAATAAATGTAATGAGGACTTCATTGAGTTTGTATACTGTCTAGATGACAATTGACGTATTAAAACTCGTAGCATATGTTTTGTCGTATTTTACACGACTGTTGTATAATTAAGTTTTTATTTATATTTTGTACCATGTATTTAGTTACTCAAGATGGCTGATGTATACCTATTTTGGGGGCGTCACAAAATATTTGTTCAATATGGGAATATATTCTGCTAAATCCCAGAAAAGAAATATTTTTGGGACTGATTTGGAATTTTTCATGAAAATGAACTAGTTATGAGTAAAATGAATTAAATATGTTATTCGAAGTAACAAAATTGGAAAATAGGATTTTATGGCTTGGAAATCCTATATAGGGTATATCAGATTTTGATGAGGATTTGATCATTGGTGATGAAATCTTATGAGTATGGCATTTTTGAATGATTAAATGCATTATTTGATAAAGTGAAAACAATCGAAATAAATTATTTATAAGTTTAAGAAGTGATTAAAATATTGTTATAATATTAATAATATTGATGATGAGTTTATTAAGTGATTGATAATATTTGGATAAATTTAAAGTCTTTAATATTTATCCTTGTTTTCGTTTAATTAATGCTTATATCATTGTCATCATCCTTATGCTTATATGGTGATGAAAGTTATCTTTGGCTTACGTGCAATGATGGACTGTTTATTATTGAATTGTATATCTTTGGCTTACGTGCAAAGATGGGTTGTTGATTATTGGTTTTATTGTTGTATATCTTTGGCTTACGTTCAGAGATGGACTTGGTATGATTATGACTAGGGATTATTCGGTATAGTCATGACCATTGATTATTTAATGAATATCCTTGGCCCGTAGTGCAGGGATGATTTGATGATGTTGTTTATTTATTAAGATGAGTCTCAGCGATAAAAATTGATGAAAACTTTTTAAATCATAGAAGATAGTAGATTTTATTCTTTACTTGACTCTTCTAATAGATTGCTTGTTCCGCTGCAGTTAAACTTGATGTCTATTATATTTTATCAGTTTAACATTGTTGAAGACTAATGATAATTTATTTTGCATTATCTTAGTCATAATATTTCTTCTTCGGGCTAGTTGAGCTCACCCTTTCCTTCACCGTTCTCTTGAAATGAGAATATAGTCAAGGGCGAGTCGGTGCGTGAGTGACTGCCCCGGATGATAGCATTAGTAGTCCTCACTATTCAACATTAAATAGTGTGATAATAAATGTAATGAGGACTTCATTGAGTTTGTATCTTCGCCTAGATGACAATTGACGATTAAAACTCGTAGCATATGTTTTGTCGTATTTTACACGATTGTTGTATAATTAAGTTTTTATTTATATTTTGTACCATGTATTTGGCTAATCAAGATGGGTGATGTATACTGCTTTTGGGGCGTCACAAAATATATGTTCAATATGGAATATATTCTCATTAAATCCCGGAAAAGAAATATTTTTGGGACTGATTTGGTATTTTTCATGAAAATGAACTAGTTATGAGTAAATGAATTAAATATGTTATTCGAAGTAACAAAATTGGGAAATAGTATTTTTTGGCTTAGAAATCCTATATAGGGTATATGCGATTTTGATGAGGATTTGATCATTGGTGATGAAATCTTATGAGTATGGAATTTTGAATGATTAAATGCATTATTTGATAAAGTAAAAACAATTGAAATAAATTATTTATAAGTTTAAGAAGTGATTAAAATATTGTTATAATATTAATAATATTGATAATGAGTTTATTAAGTGATTGATAATATTTGGATAAATTTAAAGTCTTTAATATTTATCCTTGTTTTCGCTTAATTAATGCTTATATCATTGTCATCATCCTCATGCTTATATGGTGATGAAAGTTATCTTTGCTTACGTGCAAAGATGGACCGTTGATTATTGAATTGTATATCTTTGGCTTACGTGCAAAGATGAGTTGTTGATTATTGGTTTTATTGTTGTATATCTTTGGCTTACGCTCGGAGATGGACTTGGTATGATTATGACTAGGGATTATTCTATATAGTCATGACCATTGATTATTTAATGAATATCCTTGGCCCGTAGTGCGGGATGATTTGATGATGTGGTTTATTTATTAAGATGAGTCTCAAATGATAAAATTGATGAAAACTTTTTAAATCATAGAAGATAGTAGATTTTATTCTTTACTTGACTCTTCTAATAGATTGCTTCTTCCGCTGCAGTTAAACTTGATGTCTATTATATTTTATCAGTTTAACATTGTTGAAGACTAATGATAATTTATTTTGCATTATCTTAGTCATAATATTTCTTACTGGGCTAGTTGAGCACACCCTTTCCTTCACTGTTCTCTTCAGGAAATGAGAAAATAGTCAAGCTAGCTCTGAAACGGAGTGATGGTCCAGATGATAGCATTAGTCCTCACTACTCATTAAATAGTGTGATAATAAATGTAATGAGGACTTCATTGAGTTTGTATAACGCCTAGATGACAATTGGCGATTAAAACTGCGTAGAGGCATATGTTTTGTCGTATTTTACACGATCGCTGTATAATTAAGTTTTTATTTATATTTTGTACCATGTATTTAGTTACTCAAGATGGTGATGTATACCTATTTTGGGGGCGCCACAAAATATTTGTTCAATATGGGAATATATTACGCTAAATCCCGGAAAAAGAAATATTTTTGGGACTGATTTGGAATTTTCATGAAAATGAACTAGTTATGAGTAAAATGAATTAAATATGTTATTCAAGTAACAAAATTGGAAAATAGGATTTTATGGCTTGGAAATCCTATATAGGGTATATGCAGATTTTTGATGAGGGATTTGATCATTGGTGATGAAATCTTATGAGTATGGCATTTTTGAATGATTAAATGCATTATTTGATAAAGTGAAAACAATCGAAATAAATTATTTATAAGTTTAAGAAGTGATTAAAATATTGTTATAATATTAATAATATTGATGATGAGTTTATTAAGTGATTGATAATATTTGGATAAATTTAAAGTCTTTAATATTTATCCTTGTTTTCGTTTAATTAATGCTTATATCATTGTCATCATCCTCATGCTTATATGGTGATGAAAGTTATCTTTGGCTTACGTGCAATGATGGACTGTTTATTATTGAATTGTATATCTTTGGCTTACGTGCAAAGATGGGTTGTTGATTATTGGTTTTATTGTTGTATATCTTTGGCTTACGTTCAAAGATGGACTTGGTATGATTATGACTAGGGATTATTCGGTATAGTCACGACCATTGATGATTTAATGAATATCTCTGGCCCGTAGTGCAGGGATGATTTGATGATGTGGTTAACTTATTAAGCTGAGTCTCAGCGATAAAAATTGATGAAAACTTTTTAAATCATAGAAGATAGTAGATTTTATTCTTACTTGACTCTTCTAATGGATTGTTTGTTCCGCTGCAGTTAAACTTGATGTCTATTATATTTTATCAGTTTAATATTGTTGAAGACTAATGATAATTTATTTTGCATTATCTTAGTCATAATATTTCTTACTGGGCTAGTTGAGCTCACCCTTTCCTTCACTGTTCTCTTCAGGAAATGAGAATATAGCTGGGGCGAGTCAGGGAATGGAGTGACGGTCCAAATGATAGCATTAGTAGTCCTCACTATTCTGTTAAATAGTGTGATAATAAATGTAATGAGGACTTCATTGAGTTTGTATAGTGTCTAGATGACAATTGACGTATTAAAACTCGTAGCATATGTTTTGTCGTATTTTACACGACTGTTGTATAATTATGTTTTTATTTATATTTTGTACCATGTATTTGGCGACTCAAGATGGCTGATGTATACCTGTTTTGGGGGCGTCACAAAATATATGTTCAATATGGGAATATATTCTGCTAAATCCCAGAAAAGAAATATTTTTGGGACTGATTTGATATTTTTCATGAAAATGAACTAGTTATGAGTAAATGAATTAAATATGTTATTCGAAGTAACAAAATTGGAAAATAGGATTTTATGGCTTGGAAATCCTATATAGGGTATATGCAGATTTTTGATGAGGGATTTGATCATTGGTGATGAAATCTTATGAGTATGGCATTTTTGAATGATTAAATGCATTATTTGATAAAGTGAAAACAATCAAAATAAATTATTTATAAGTTTAAGAAGTGATTAAAATATTGTTATAATATTAATAATATTGATGATGAGTTTATTAAGTGATTGATAATATTTGGATAAATTTAAAGTCTTTAATATTTATCCTTGTTTTCGTTTAATTAATGCTTATATCATTGTCATCATCCTCATGCTTATATGGTGATGAAAGTTATCTTTGGCTTACGTGCAAAGATGGACTGTTGATTATTGAATTGTATATCTTTGGCTTACGTGCAAAGATGGGTTGTTGATTATTGGTTTTATTGTTATATATCTTTGGCTTACATTCAGAGATGGACTTGGTATGATTATGACTAGGGATTATTCTAAGATAGTCATGACCATTGATTATTTAATGAATATCCTTGGCCCGTAGTGCAGGGATGATTTGATGATGTGGTTTATTTATTAAGATGAGTCTCAGCGATAAAAATTGATGAAAACTTTTTAAATCATAGAAGATAGTAGATTTTATTCTTTACTTGACTCTTCTAATAGATTGCTTGTTCACCGCAGCAATAAAACTTGATGTCTATTATATTTTATCAGTTTAACATTGTTGAAGACTAATGATAATTTATTTTGCATTATCTTAGTCATAATATTTCTTCTTGGGCTAGTTAGGCTCACCCTTTCCTTCACCGTTTCTCTTGAAATGAGAATATAGTCATGTAGTCGCGAAGCGGAGTGACGGTCGAGATGATAGCATTAGTAGTCCTCACTATTACATTAAATAGTGTGATAATAAATGTAATGAGGACTTCATTGAGTTTGTATAATTGCCTAGATGACAATTGACGTATTAAAACTCGTAGCATATATGTTTTGTAAGTATTTTACACGACTGTTGTATAATTAAGTTTTTATTTATATTTTGTACCATGTATTTAGTTACTCAAGATGGCTGATGTATACATGTTTTGGGGGAGTCACAAAATATATGTTCAATATGGGAATATATTCTGCTAAATCCCAGAAAAGAAATATTTTTGGGACTGATTTGGTATTTTTCATGAAAATGAACTAGTTATGAGTAAATGAATTAAATATGTTATTCGAAGTAACAAAATTGGAAAATAGGATTTTATGGATTGGAAATCCTATATAGGGTATATGCAGATTTTTGATGAGGGATTTGATCATTGGTGATGAAATCTTATGAGTATGGCATTTTTGAATGATTAAATGCATTATTTGATAAAGTGAAAACAATCGAAATAAATTATTTATAAGTTTAAGAAGTGATTAAAATATTGTTATAATATTAATAATATTGATGATGAGTTTATTAAGTGATTGATAATATTTGGATAAATTTAAAGTCTTTAATATTTATCCTTGTTTTTGTTTAATTAATGCTTATATCATTGTCATCATCCTCATGCTTATATGGTGATGAAAGTTATCTTTGGCTTACGTGCAAAGATGGACTGTTGATTATTGAATTGTATATCTTTGGCTTACGTGCAAAGATGGGTTGTTGATTATTTGTTTTATTGTTGTATATCTTTGGCTTACGTTCAGAGATGGACTTGGTATGATTATGACTAGGGATTATTCGGTATAGTCACGACCATTGATGATTTAATGAATATCTCTGGCCCGTAGTGCAGGGATGATTTGATGATGTGGTTTACTTATTAAGCTGAGTCTCAACGATAAAAATTGATGAAAACTTTTTAAATCATAGAAGATAGTAGATTTTATTCTTACTTGACTCTTCTAATGGATTGTTTGTTCCGCTGCAGTTAAACTTGATGTCTATTATATTTTATCAGTTTAACATTGTTGAAGACTAATGATAATTTATTCTGCATTATCTCTTAGTCATAATATTTCTTACTGGGCTAGTTGAGCTCACCCTTTCCTTCACTGTTCTCTTCAGGAAATGAGAATATAAATTTGGTAGAGCCTGGGAATGGAGTACTTGTCTAGATGATAGCATTAGTAGTCCTCACTATTCTGTTAAATAGTGTGATAATAAATGTAATGAGGACTTCATTGAGTTTGCATACTGTCTAGATGATATTATACGTATTAAAACTCGTAGCATATGTTTTGTCGTATTTTACACGACTGTTGTATAATTATGTTTTTATTTATATTTTGTACCATGTATTTGGCGACTCAAGATGGCTGATGTATACCTGTTTTGGGGGCGTCACAAAATATATTTTCAATATAGGAATATATTCTGCTAAATCCTAGAAAAAAAATATTTTTGGGACTGATTTGGTATTTTTCAGGAAAATGAACTAGTTATGAGTAAATGAATTAAATATTTTATACGAAGTAACAAAATTGGAAAATAGGATTTTATGGCTTGGGAATCCTATATAGGGTATATGCAGATTTTTGATGAGGGATTTGATCATTGGTGATGAAATCTTATGAGTATTGCATTTTTGAATGATTAAATGCATTATTTGATAAAGTGAAAATAATTGAAATAAATTGTTTATAAGTTTAAGAAGTGATTAAAATATTATTATACTATTAATAATATTAGATGATGAGTTTATTAAGTGATTGATAATATTTGGATAAATTTAAAGTCTTTAATATTTATCCTTGTTTTCGTTTGATTAATGCTTATATCATTGTCATCATCCTCATGCTTATATGGTGATGAAAGTTATCTTTGGCTTACGTGCTAAGATGGATTGTTGATTATTGAGTTGTATATCTTTGGCTTAGGTACAAAGATGGATTGTTGATTATTAATTTTATTGTTGTATCTTTGGCTTACGTGCAGAGATGGACTTGGTATGATTATGACTAGGGATTATTTGGTATAGTCATTACCATTGATGATTTAATGAATATCCTTGGCCCATAGTGCAGGGATGATTTGATGATGTGGTTTATTTATTAAGATGAGTCTCAGCGATAAAAATTGATGAAAACTTTTTAAATCATAGAAGATAGTAGATTTTATTCTTTACTTGACTCTTCTAATGGATTGCTTGTTCCGCTGCAGTTAAACTTGATGTCTATTATATTTTATTAGTTTAACATTGTTGAAGACTAATGATATGCATTATCTTAGTCATAATATTTCTTACTGGGCTAGTTGAGCTCACCCTTTCCTTCACTGTTCTCTTCAGGAAATGAGAATATAACTGGGGCGAGTCGGGAAATGGAGTGACGGTCCAGATGATAGCATTAGTAGTCCTCACTATTCTGTTAAATAGTGTGATAATAAATGTAATGAGGACTTCATTGAGTTTGTATACTGTCTAGATGACAATTGATGTATTAAAACTCATAGCATATGTTTTGTCGTATTTTACACGACTGTTGTATAATTAAGTTTTTATTTATATTTTGTACCATGTATTTAGTTACTCAAGATGGCTGATGTATACCTGTTTCTGGGGCGTCACAAAATATATGTTCAATATGGGAATATATTCTGCTAAATCCCAGAAAAAAAATATTGTTGGGACTGTGTTAATCGATTTCGCAATCAATGAATACGTGCAAGTATACACGGTCAACAAGTAATAAAGTGAAAGTAAAGTATCGTTCCCACGAGGAATTATTTAATAAAAATTACCAAATACTAACTCTTAACCAAACTAATTTTATTTAAACAATTACAAATTGTGAATTTTCTAATTAAGAAAACTAAATTAAACAATTAAAAGAGATTAGTCTAAAAGAAAGCAAATAAACAAAACTAAGATTTGATTGAATTCAGGTAAATAAGGATTAAGACTCCAATATCCCCAATTATGAACTATAAATCAATTATCCAATTATCCCAATTATTATGTCTCTTTGAATTGTTAATGGAACTCTCAAATGCCAAAAGCCCTTTTCCAAGTGATCAATTGCCTTCTATTTAATCCAGATTAATTTTGCTATATTCCTATGCAAAACAATTGAATTAAACTCAAGTTACAATCCCAATTCCTTATGTGTTACATGCGGCGAAAAGATATTTCCATTCTATTCACAAACCTAATTATTCACCGTGCAAATAACTAAGTCACATGATATCATGCCCGCCTTCTAACCCTAGAATTCCTCTTCCAATTCCTTCTAGAGTAACAAAGTAATTCTTGATCAAATAATTAAGCAATAAGCACAAGACAAGATAAACAACTCACTTTAACATAAATAATTGTAATATAATGAATAACTAATTCATAGCCATAAAAAGTTCAATTGAAATCTCAAAAATAGTTAGTTCATAATTAATGAATTAAAACCAAGAATCCACAAATCAATAGACATCAAAAGATAAAAGTAAGATGAGAGAAGAGAATAGAATCTGTTGTCAAGAAACTGATGCTCTCCCTCTTCTCTTGCTCTTGATCTTCAATGGTCTCCAAGTTGCTTCAATCTCCAAAACTAATAAGAATTAGGGTTATTTTCTAATCTAAAGGAGTGTTTTCTCTAGGCTAAGCTATGTAATCTCCTCTTATTTTATGCCTTACATCATGTATTTATAGGTTACAAGTCCAATTTTTAGCTTAGGAACAAACCCAATCCTATTTGGAGCCAAAAAGGTATCAAAATTCGCCCAAAATGAGTCCAGGCCGCACCAAACCCTTCCCCAGTAGCCAAATAACAAGTAATGGCGCCGAGTCTTCCCCTAGCGCCCGGCCACCGGTATAGGCTAAAATGGGCGCCTTGCCAGCAGCCCAAAATCGACATTTTCTCTTCCCGACGCCCTTTGGGAAAATGGCCATAACTTCTTCGTTCGAACTCCGATTTTTATGATTCAAGATGTTCCGGAAAGAGGAGAAGTAGATCTACAACTTTCATTCTTGAATTTTGTCGAAATAATGTCAGGAGCTATAGTCAAATTGGATCCGAAGTGGCTGCTGTGTAAATAGCAAGCCGAAAACGCGAATCTAGCCACCCCAAACATCGATCCATGTAACTTTTGTCCCAATTCCTATAAAATAACATAAAACATGCATGAATAGACACAAACACATAAAAACATCCTAAAAGACTTAAAAACAACAATAAATTAAGCCCGAATTTATCCAATTCATGGGTATAAAACTCACTCATCAGACTGATTTGGTATTTTTCATGAAAATGAAATAGTTATGAGTAAATGAATTAAATATGTTATTCGAAGTAACAAAATTGGAAAATAGGATTTTATGGCTTGGAAATCCTATATAGGGTATATGCAGATTTTTGATGAGGGATTTGATCATTGGTGATGAAATCTTATGAGTATGGCATTTTTGAATGATTAAATGCATTATTTGATAAAGTGAAAATAATTGAAATAAATTATTTATAAGTTTAAGAAGTGATTAAAATATTGTTATAATATTAATAATATTGATAATGAGTTTATTAAGTGATTGATAATATTTGGATAAATTTAAAGTCTTTAATATTTATCCTTGTTTTCGTTTAATTAATGCTTATATCATTGTCATCATCCTCATCCTTATATGGTGATGAAAGTTATCTTTGGCTTACGTGCAAAGATGGACTGTTGATTATTGAATTGTATATCTTTGGCTTACGTGCAAAGATGGGTTGTTGATTATTGGTTTTATTGTTGTATATCTTTGACTTACGTTCAGAGATGGACTTGGTATGATTATGACTAGGGATTATTCGGTATAGTCACGACCATTGATGATTTAATGAATATCTCTGGCCCGTAGTGCAGGGATGATTTGATGATGTGGTTTATTTATTAAGCTGAGTCTCAGCGATAAAAATTGATGAAAACTTTTTAAATCATAGAAGATAGTAGATTTTATTCTTACTTAACTCTTCTAATGGATTGTTTGTTCCGCTGCAGTTAAACTTGATGTCTATTATATTTTATCAGTTTAACATTGTTGAAGACTAATGATAATTTATTCTGCATTATCTCTTAGTCATAATATTTCTTACTGGGCTAGTTGAGCTCACCCTTTCCTTCACTGTTCTCTTGAAGAATGAGAATATAAATTTGGGACGAGTCGGGGAACGGAGTGACGGTCCAGATGATAGCATTAGTAGTCCTCACTATTCTGTTAAATAGTGTGATAATAAATGTAATGAGGACTTCATTGAGTTTGTATACTGTCTAGATGACAATATACGTATTAAAACTCGGAGCATATATTTTGTCCTATTTTACACGACTGTTGTATAATTATGTTTTTATTTATATTTTGTACCATGTATTTGGCGACTCAAGATGGCTGATGTATACCTGTTTTGGGGGCGTCACATAATATATTTTCAATATGGGAATATATTCTGCTAAATCCTAGAAAAGAAATATTTTTGGGACTGATTTGGTATTTTTCAGGAAAATGAACTAGTTATGAGTAATGAATTAAATATTTTATACGAAGTAACAAAATTGGAAAATAAGATTTTATGGCTTGGAAATCCTATATAGGGTATATGCAGATTTTTGATGAGGGATTTGATCATTGGTGATTAAATCTTATGAGTATGGCATTTTTGAATGATTAAATACATTATTTGATAAAGTGAAAACAATTGAAATAAATTGTTTATAAGTTTAAGAAGTGATTAAAATATTATTATACTATTAATAATATTAGATGATGAGTTTATTAAGTGATTGATAATATTTGGATAAATTTAAAGTCTTTAATATTTATCCTTGTTTTCGTTTGATTAATGCTTATATCATTGTCATCATCCTCATGCTTATATGGTGATGAAAGTTATCTTTGGCTTACGTGCAAAGATGGATTGTTGATTATTGAATTGTATATCTTTGGTTTACGTACAAAGATGGATTGTTGATTATTAGTTTTATTGTTGTATCTTTGGCTTACGTGCAGAGATGGACTTGGTATGATTATGACTAGGGATTATTTGGTAAAGTCATGATCATTGATGATTTAATGAATATCCTTGGCCCATAGTGTAGGGATGATTTGATGATGTGGTTTATTTATTAAGATCAGTCTCAGCGATAAAAATTGATGAAAACTTTTTAAATCATAGAAGATAGTAGATTTTATTCTTTACTTGACTCTTCTAATGGATTGCTTGTTCCGCTGCAGTTAAACTTGATGTCTATTATATTTTATTAGTTTAACATTGTTGAAGACTAATGATAATTTATTTTGCATTATCTTAGTCATAATATTTCTTACTGGGCTAGTTGAGCTCACCCTTTCATTCACTTTTCTCTTCAGGAAATGAGAATATAGCTGGGACGAGTCGGGGAACGGAGTGACGGTCCAGATGATAGCATTAGTAGTCCTCACTATTCTATTAAATAGTGTGATAATAAATGTAATGAGGACTTCATTGAGTTTTTATACTGTCTAGATGACAATTGACTTATTAAAACTCAGTAGCATATGTTTTTATCGTATTTTACACGCATTTGTCAGTATAATTAAGTTTTTATTTATATTTTGTACCATGTATTTAGTTACTCAAAATGGCTGATGTATACCTGTTTTGGGGCCGTCACAAAATATATGTTCAATATGGGAATATATTCTGCTAAATCCCAGAAAAGAAATATTTTTGGGACTGATTTGGTATTTTTCATGAAAATGAACTAGTTATGAGTAAATGAATTAAATATGTTATGCGAAGTAACAAAATTGGAAAATAGGATTTTATGGCTAGGGAATCCTATATAGGGTATATGCAGATTTTTGATGAGGGATTTGATCATTGGTGATGAAATCTTACGAGTATGGTATTTTTAAATGATTAAATGCATTATTTGGTAAAGTCTAAACAATTGAAATAAATTGTTTATAAGTTTAAGAAGTGATTAAAATATTGTTATGATATTAATAATATTAGATGATGAGTTTATTAGGTGATTGATAATATTTGGATAAATTTAAAGTCTTTAATATTTATCCTTGTTTTCATTTGATTAATGCTTATATCATTGTCATCATCCTCATGCTTATATGGTGATGAAAGTTATCTTTGGCTTACGTGCAAAGATGGACCGTTGATTATTGAATTGTATATCTTTGGCTTACGTGCAAAGATGGATTGTTGATTTCTGGTTTATTGTTGTATATCTTTGGCTTAGGTGCAGAGATAGAATTGGTATGATTATGACCAGTGATTATTCGGTATAGTCATGACCATTGATGATTTAATGAATATCTTTGGCCCGTAGTGCAGGGATGATTTGATGATGTGGTTTATTTATTAAGCTGAGTCTCAGCGATAAAAATTGATGAAAACTTTTCAAATCATAGAAGATAGTAGATTTTATTCTTTACTTGACTCTTCTAATGGATTGTTTGTTCCGCTGCAGTTAAACTTGATGTCTATTATATTTTATCAGTTTAACATTGTTGAAGACTAATGATAATTTATTCTGCATTATCTTAGTCATAATATTTCTTACTGGGCTAGTTGAGCTCACTCTTTCCTTCAACGGTTCTCTTAAGAAATGAGAATATAAATTTGGGGCAGTCTGGGAACGGAGTGACGATTCAGATGATAGCATTAGTACTCCTCACTATTCTGTTAAATAGTGTGATAATAAATGTAATGAGGACTTCATTGAGTTTGTATACTGTCTAGATGACAATATACGTATTAAAACTCGTAGCATATGTTTTGTCGTATTTTACACGACTGTTGTATAATTATGTTTTTATTTATATTTTGTACCATGTATTTGGCGACTCAAGATGGTTGATGTATACCTGTTTTGGGGGCGTCACAAAATATATTTTCAATATGGGAATATATTCTGCTAAATCCTAGAAAAAAAATATTTTTGGGACTGGTTTGGTATTTTTAATGAAAATGAACTAGTTATGAGTAAATGAATTAAATATGTTATACGAAGTAACAAAATTGGAAAATAGGATTTTATGGCTTGGGAATCCTATATAGGGTATATGCAGATTTTTGATGAGGGATTTGATCATTGGTGATGAAATCTTATGAGTATGGCATTTTTGAATGATTAAATGCATTATTTGATAAAGTGAAAACAATTGAAATAAATTGTTTATAAGTTTAAGAAGTGATTAAATATTGTTATAATATTAATAATATTAGATGATGAGTTTATTAAGTGATTGATAATATTTGGATAAATTTAATGTCTTGAATATTTATCCTTGTTTTCGTTTGATTAATGCTTATATCATTGTCATCATCCTCATACTTATAGTGTGATAAAAGTCATCTTTGGCTTACGTTCATACATGGACTTGGTATGATTATGATCAAGGATCATTCGGTATAATCATGACCTGTAATCTTATAAATGATGTGGTAAAAGTCCTCAGTGGCCTGTAGTGCATTGATGGACAATTTTTGGTATGATTATGACTAGGGATTATTTGGTATAGTCATGACTGTTGATGATTTAATGAATATCCTTGGCCCAGTGAGTGCGAGGATGATTCGATGATGTGGTTTATTTATTATCTTTGAGTCTCAATTGATAAAAATTGATTAAAACATTTTAAAACATAGAAGATAGTAGATATCATGCTCTACTTGACTCTTCTAATGGATTGCTTATTCATTGCGCAGCTTAAACTTGATGTGTATTGTATTTTATCGGTTTAACATTGTTGAAGACTAATGATAATTTATTCTGCATTATCTTAGTCATAATATTTCTTATTGGGTTAGTTGAGCTCACCCTTTCTTTCACTATTCTCCCCAGGAAATGAAAACGTAGCCGGGACCAGTCGGGGAACGGAGTGACGGTCCATATGATAGCATCAGTTGTTCTCACTATTTTGTTAAATAGTGTGACAATAAATGTAATGAGGACTTCATTGAGTGTGGATATTGTCTAGATGACAATATTCTTATTAAAACTCTTAGATTATGTTTTGTCGTATTTTACATAACTATTGTATACTTAAGTTATATTTGAATTTTGTACCATGTTTTTGGCGACTCAAGATGGGTGATGTATACCTATTTTGGGGCGCCGTCGATACATTTTGGTACTCCTTGATGGATTGCAAAATCATGTGTTATGCGCCTCCATCATGATTTTATACTTCAAGTCAAAATCGTTAAGAACACAAAGTCTTAAGTTGACTCGAAGTATTCCTTCCATCCTTTGTACGTCATACAAAATGGGCCTTTGTGTTGACAATATCGCACTCGTACCTGCATATGATCTTCTACTCAATACGTCAGCTACTACGTTCGGTTTTCCAGGATGGTATTGAATGGTATGATCATAATCTTTCAACAGATCAAGCCATCGTCGTTGCCGCATGTTGAGTTCCTTTTGAGTGAAGAAATATTCGAGGCTTTTATGATCCGTATAGATCTCCACTTTCTCTCCATACAGGTAATGCCTCCAAATCTTAAGCGCAAAAATGACAGCTGCCAACTCTAGATCATGAGTAGGATAATTCCTCTCATATTCTTTGAGTTGTCATGAGGCACAAGCTATGACTTTCCCATGTTGCATGAGAACACATCCTAAACCTTTGCCTGAAGCATCACTGTAGATGACAAATCCCTCCGAACCCGAGATTTTAATTGTCGAACAGTCTTTGAAATGAGTCTTCTCTTGAGTTCTTGAAAACTCTTCTCACATTCCTCGCTCCAACCAAATTTTGTATCTTTCCCAGTCAGCTGAGTTAATGGAGTATCGATTTGAGAAAACCCTTCTACGAATCTCCGATAATAACCAGCTAAGCCGAGAAAGCTATGTACTTCGGTCAATAGATATTCCATGATTTGATATTACGTGCCCAAGGAATGCTACTTTCTTAAGCCAGAACTCGCATTTCTTCAACTTGGCATATAACTTGTTCTCACAAAGCTTTTGGAGTATCAGCCTCAAGTGTTGCTCATGATCTTCACGGGTTTTGGAGTAAATAAGGATGTCATCAATAAAGACGACCACAAAGTGATCCAAATATTCCTTGAATGCTCGGTTCATCATATCCATAAAGGTAGCAGGAGCATTAGTCAATCCAAAAGACATGACTAGGAATTCGTAAAGCCCGTACTGAGTTCTGAAAGCAGTCTTTGGGATGTCATCATTTTAATCTTTAACTGATGATATCCGGAATGAAGATCGATCTTTGAAAAGAATTTGGCGCCTTGCAAATTTAAATTAAAATAAACCTCTTATTTTAATTTATCCAATTTTGAATAAAATAAACAATTTTATTTTAATCAAAATAAACTCCTTTATTTTAATTAATTATGGAATCTAATTCCAAGTAAAAAAACTCCTTTATTAAAGGAAACACGGATTCTCTTTCCTAATCACAAATAAATTCCTTTATTTTGAATAATATGAAATCTTATTCCATATCTAAATAAACTCCTTTATTTAAGAAAACATGAATTCACTTTCCTATTCACGAACAAACTCCTTTATTTTGAATAATATGAAATCTTATTTCATATCTAAATAAACTCATTTATTTAAGGAAACATGGAATCCAATTTCAACTCCAATTAGTTATCATGGAATCCAATTCCAACTCTAATTAGTTAGCATGAAATTCTAATTTTAAAATTAAAATAAACTTTTTATTTTAAGATTAAAATAAACTTTTATTTTAATTATAAAATTATTAAGATTAATATTATATATATATATATATATATATATATATATATATATATATATATATATAATCATGGTGATAGTCAGTGGCGAAGCCACGTCAAATTTGTGGGGTCAATCGACCCCACTGAGAAAAAAAATTGCTTTATAATGTAAGGTAAATTTTAAAAATTTTAAATATTATATATAAATTGACCCTACTAAAAAATTTATAAATTTTCTATTATACGGGGTCAAATTGAAAATTTATAACTTTGTCAATCAAATTTTAATCATATATGATTCATATCCTTTCAATATATGTATATCTATAATATTTCAAACTAAATAATTATATAATTTATATTATTCTTAAAAATAAATAAAAAATTACTTACTTATGAACAGTTGTGATTAAAAAAATTTATTACGAAATCAATATAGTGTATATATACCATATATTATTACTCATTATATTTTCATTGTAATAATATATATATATATATATATATCCGAAAGTATAAAGTATTTTATAACTTAATAATAATTTTGACCCCACTGATAAAAATTTCTAGTTTCGCCACTGGTGACAATCCACGTAATCATCCTGCAGAATCATAAATCAAGTAAATGTAATCATGTTAAGGAAATATATATATATATATATATATATATATATATATATATACCACGTGAATCAATATAATGATTCATCCTTATTATATATAATTTCGATCCTGCACTACTGCGGTTTCGCTGATTCCGTTTTTTTTAAAACACAGGTATCGCGAATAATTTTATACGAGTATGATATGATCAGCTTTTTTAAATAAAAAAACACGGACTACGCGAAAAAAAATAATTTGGGATTACCAAAAATAATTTTTTTATTAATAATTTTATACAACAAATAATGCCCAATGATATTGTTCTAAACACATCAATATACATATTAAATCTGAACAATTAATAATTCGCATAAAGGTTTGACTCTGATGCCACTGTTAGGTTTGTAATATTCATGAACGCAATCAAATTGCACAAAATAAGCGAAAACGTGAAACATTAGAGTTTTAAATCTTACAAACCATATACTCGGATAACCCTTTATGCACAATTATTAATTAAACGAAAATATGAAGAACAAGAATCATACAGTTGAAGATTCGAGCTTCCTCAGGTACAAGTTCACCTCCAATCTTTTTCGTGTTCAACTAGAATCTACCGGGTTTGGTTCCTTCCTTTGATCAGCGTTAGCCACCCAAGTGTTTGGCCTCTAAAGGTGATCCACCAAGGAAGAAGAAATATTCAAGAAGAAGGGTGGTTGGCTAAACCCTAGTTTTCTATCTCTATAGAAAAAGAGCGTACTCTCCCAACTATTGGAATTACATATATTGTGAAAAAGTCAGCAACCCCTCACCCATAATATGACTCCTCTTATTTATAGATGTGGTCAACCCTCCTTAACAATTAAGGAATTGTGTTTTATTTTAATTAATTAAAATCTTTTAATTAATTAGCCTTCTAATCTTATTAGGAATAAATGAGTATACTAATATTAAATTAATTTCCAACTCTTTAGAAATTAAAATAATAATAATTGTAATAATATTAATAAGACTCCTCTTATTAATTTATATATTTAATATTTCTAAAAATTAAATAATTATTATATTAAGATATTTAATTTATTCTATCACCATAGATTAAATTAAATATACTTAACATATTATTACAATTATGCCATTAACTTCTTAAATAATTATTCTTCCTTTTATGGTGTGACCCTTTAGGTTCTCCATATTAAACTGGTTGTGAATAAATCAGTTAGAACAATTCTAATCTTATTTAAATAAATAAATTAAACTATTAATTTATTTAAATAAATAATATTTATTCTACAACAGGGATAAGCCTCCCTAGCGATCAACGACTTTTCAGATAATATAGATTTCAACATTAATCATAAAAGAACATTTGAGTAAATAGTTACCATACAATTCAATCCTTCCACCATACAATGTCCTAATTAAATATAAGACATGGAATTACTATCAAGTCTTATTTTATTTAATTATATGTATTTCGACTCTTAAAAGCACAAACTCCAAATAATGCAAATTAGAAACTCCTTTCTAATTTCATTATGTCTTGGCCAAGGACTACTGGGTTGTCATTTATCAAATCACATAGGACATTTCTCTTCTTTTACTAGAAGTGGTAGATTCTTTATTGATCATACATTATCTCCATGTACAACTTATTATACCCAAGTATACCCTCTCATATACCCTAAGGGTCTTAAGGAATAAGTCAAAGTATAACACATCATACACAAGATACTATGATGATCTCAAGTCCAAGGATCACTTGTACTACTATCACTACAGGAATTCCTATTGACAGGCAAGTAAAACTCCATTAGGTATTCCTTAGCGAGCCACATTTAGTGTACTTATTCTCCAATAAGCACCTATATACTTGCTTTAGTGTCTTCACACAAATGATCATGAGATTAATCATCCTCATCCAATGAGCAAGCAACGTATGTACCAATCTATCCGGATTAACTAATCCCCAATTTAGTAATCCAACGATTGTGAACAATTTTAGTTTTAAGTTTTTTAAGAATTTAGATCTCGTTAGAATGATCATCATCATTATTCTAAAAGCATTGCTTAAAACTATGGGTTTATCACATATTATAAAGCAGCATCATGTAGATAATTAAAAGCCTTTAATAAATTAATACTTTTTATTAATAAATGAATAAGATTGTTACAAAGTATATGCTTTATCATCAAACATGATTGGCTTGTGTGCATACTACTTTCACTTCCCAACAGTAAAATATATCCTGTAGTGATTTTGAGCACTTGGAAGGATACGTAGAATGTATGTGGACCGATTTCCATGGGTAATTCAATCTATCCTACAACATTTCGCAGAGATCCATCGAAGGCTTTGATGATTATATAGAAGCTTCGAATCCTGTTAAGATTGATGTTCATTTTTTCTAATGTGGCATAGGGGCAGATGTTTAGGGATGATCCTCCATCTATTAACACTCCTCCGGCCACATATTCGGAAGATATAACCGCTATGTGCAACTGTTTGCAATGACCTATCCCTTCGGGAGGTATGTCATCATCGGTGAAGGATATCACATTACTGTTGAAGATGTGATCAACCAGATGATAGAATTTTTTAACATCCACTGTCTTTGGCAAGTGGGCTTCTTCTAATACTTTCAGTAAGACCTTCTGGTGATCTTCTGAAGAGAAAACCAAGTCCGGAATAGAGATCTGTTATGCAGCTTCCTTGTGTCCCATCTTGCGGAGGAATTCTTCAATCTTCTCCTTGGGCACTTCCCCTTAGATCTGATGATAGGCTTCATCACTCGTTGAGGAAGATACAATGGATTCTCTTTAGACACTGCAGCATTTGTATTTGACGTTAATCATTCAGCCTCTCCATAATTCCATGGGACTCTCTTAAGGCTGACAACAGGATAATGGGGCCTGAATGGCAATATGATTGGCTTTGGTGCAACCACTTTCAAAGGGTTTTCAACACCTTTGAGCTGAATTAGTTGAATTATAAGTGGTGTGACAGCCAAATCTCATTATGAGGATATAACTGCTACAAATTCCTTCCATCCTGGAGGAAATGTGTCCCAACTCTCAGATAATACAACGTTATTGTCTGCCATTTGTAGGTCACTATTGTTAATCATGTTTTGAATAAGATGGCGGAGTGCCCAACATTCCTCAGTGTTGTGACTGCGAGAATGAGAGTGGTATTGACATACTCCATTAGCGTCAAACCTTTTTGAGCGTGGGTTGATTGGAGGTAGCAGTGCTATGATTTTTCCCTTATTGGTCAGCATTTGTAATATCTCTTCCATCGGTTGGCCTAAATAGGTGAATTCCCTTTTGTTGGCGAAGTCCCGACAGGCTTTAGCTTTTGCTCTTTTTGCAAGCTTTTCCTCCAATGTTTCACTTTCTTGAGTAAGTGGTGGAGTATTTGTGATAAGAGACATGAGGTTAGCACGCTCTTGACTGAATAATTGACGTGTGACTTGGTGTTGATGAATCACCAGTTCTGCTAATTGATTGACATGTTCACCAAGAGACTTTAACTCTCGTTCCCTCATGAACTGGAATTCTAAATAATCCCATCTGTCAGAATTATCCTTGTTGATTTGGGATAAACCACCCACATATTTTGTGACGCCCCCAAAAGAGGTATACACAACCCAATCTGAGTCGCCAAATACATGGTACAGAATTCAAATACAAACTTAATTAAACAACTATCGTGTAAAATACGACAAAACATAGCTGAGAGTTTTAACACGAATATTATCTCGTAGACATTATCAAACTCAAATGGAGTCCTCATTACATTTATTATCACACTATTTCATAGAATAGTGAGGACTACTATAGCCACCATCTCGGACCGTCACTCCATTTCTCGACTAGTCCTAGCTATATTCTCATTTCCTAAAGAGAACAATGAAAGCAAAGGGTGAGCTCAACTAGCCCAGTAAAGAATATTATGACTAAGATAATGCAGAATAAATTATCGTTAGCCTTCAACAGTGTAAAACTGATAGAATACAATAGACAACAAGTCTAACTGCAGCGGAACAAATAATCTATTAAAAGAGTCAAGTAGAGCATGATATCTACTATCTTCTATGATTTAAGAGTTCATCATCAATATTTTATCTCTGTAACACATTTTAATAAATAATTCACATCACTGAATTATCCATGCACTACGGGCCAAGGATATTCGTTAGTATCGCATCCATGAATTATTCATGCACTACGGGCAAAGGATATTCGTTAGTATCACCAGTGGTCATGATCATGCCAACAACTGTCCATCAATCCACTACGGGCCAATGAGAACTTTTACCACATCATTTGTAACATTACAGGTCATGATTATACCGACACAGAGTCATAATCATACTAATCAACAGTCCATCTATGCACTAGGGGCTAAAGATAACTTTCAACACAATATAAGCATGAGGATGATGACAATGATATAAGCGAAATCAAGGATAAATATTAAAGATTTTAAATTAATCCAGAGTTTAAAAATGTCCAAATTGTCAACATGAAAACTGCTTTGTGGAGTAAAATTTAAGAATAATATTGTATCAAAAATAATTTGGACAGAAAAGAAATGAATTTTTGTCATGAATAGTACCCCGGATGAATAGTACCCGAGTGAATATTGCCCCATGAATAGTACTTCGTGAATAGTACCCCGACATAAAAAGATTAAAATTTAACAAGAATATTCAGAAGAATATTTTCGTGAAAAGATATTAGATGAAGCGCAAATTTCAAGGATATCCTACTAATTTCAAGGAGTATAGAAACAATACTTAACAAAATGAGTGTATAATTCGGAATATGAAACGAAATAATATTACTTGCATACTACAGAGTATGGAAGAAAATATTATTTTTTAGGAATATTGAACAAAATTAATATCCCTTACCTTAAAAGGAGAGTATTTCTGACTGGTATGACGGAGATATTCTTGAAGAAAACTTTTACTATTTTCTACACTGAAAGTTTCCTTAAACTCAAAAGAAATACGCTCAATATTATAGAAGAAGAATTCTCTGATTCTGGTGTGATTTTCATTTCTAAACTAAGCATCCTATTTATAGGAGAATGACATGATACTATTTATGAAAAGAAATCACGGATTGCACAGTAAATATTAGACGATTTCACGGGCGAGAATTCTGAATTTTTTTGATTATACAGCACTATGCTACACTATTTAGTACTATGCAAATAAAATATAATATATTCTATTTTACATAAAAAACAAAACTGATAATATATATATATATATAACAAAACTAAGATAATTTTCTACCGATAATTTTGAAAAATGGGTTAGTGGAGGTCTATATAATAAGCCAAATAGGAGAATGACAGGATACTATTTAAGAAAAGAAATCACGGATTGCACAGTAAATTTTAGACGATTTCACGGGCGAGAATTCAGAATTTTTTTGATTTTTGTTGGTGTAAAATCTAAATTACGCACAACACTCAAGTATACGTGGTCAACAAGTAATTTAATGATAAGTCAAGTATCATTCCCTCATAGATTAGCAAGAAATTAACCCTCACAATTATCAGCCTTATATTAATCCAAATTTTATTAAGCTATCCAATTTAAGAATTATAACTATAAAAACTAAATATGTTAAAATACTAAGAATACCAAACAATCAACAAACCCTAAAAACTATAATTTTAAACCAATATTGGAGAATTAGGCTTACAACTTCACTCTAAGTATCACTCTGATTATTACCCTTTATTCTAGTTTAATTAACTATCCCAATTTATTAATCAAGAACACTCAAGTAGAACTAGCTATCTCTCGATGCACTAATACCATATTAACTTAAATCCACAAATTAGATAGAATTAAGGTAAATACCTTTATTAACTAATTCACTATATCTCTATGTGAATTACAATCAAAGAAGGTTTAAGTTCAAGTTCTCTATCTGATTACATGCGATGCTAGGCATATCTCTACCCTAACATTCATCAAGATTCTATTCAATCACAGAATTCAAGAACACATGCTATATTGACTAAGTCTAGACTCATATTTCCTCTCTCGAATTCGTATAAGTCCACATAGAATTGGTGATCAAGCAATTCATAAATTCAAGCACAAATCAATATAGATAAACTGAAAAATTGGTTATTAAACTGAAGATCAAAGATTACATAATCATCGTTCAACCCAAAGATCCGTTATAAGCCTAAAAAGTAATTTAGTTCATTATCAATGAAATAAAAACTGAATTAATAAAAGTAAACATCATCCCAATTACAAATATTAAACTAAAGAAAAAGAATGAATCCAGAACCACCCTTCTCTCTAGCCTTAATCTGCAATTATCATGAAATCTCATTCAAAGTCTTCCTCTAATGCTCTTGCTCTCAATTGTCTTCAATGATGTTAATTGCTTGTATGATGCTTCAATCTTGTTGATGTTGTTAATTATATGCCTAAGACACATATTCTGACTTTAATTCCATGCACAATTGAGTTCCAATCCATGCCAACCACAGCGGGGGTACCTTCTGCTATTTGTCCAAGTTTAGCTCCTGATCTTGCCAAGTTTCGCCATAATTCTACCCTTTAAGTCCAATTGCCAAACCACCACACCTAAACACAAAATAACACTAAACAAGTAAAAACGTAACATAAAAATAATGAATTAACATAGTTTAAGCTCGAATTAGAGGTCGATTCGTAAGTATAAAACCCACTCATCAAACTCCCCCAAACTTAAACCCGTGCTAGTCCTCGAGCACAAAACAAAACAAACATGCTATACAATTCAATGCAATGAGATGTAATGCAACTAATCTATATGCCTACGAATCCAGCAGTCATCATAGAATCAAAGTTATTCATCCGGCCTCAGAAAAATCAAGTAAACACAACAATACTTCATATCAAAACTAATCAATAATTCCCATCATTCATCAAATCTTAAACGATTATTACTAGTATAGTGTGTGAGTCCTCAACATCCATGCTAACTTATGCAAATTCAAATTTAATACATAACAAATCTCTTAGAAGGCATCATACAGTGTAAACTCAAGAATTTCAAAAATAGACGAGATCCAACTAAAATTAAACAATTACCAATATTAAGGGTCCAAATAGGGTACTTATGCTTTATTATTATTATTATTATTATTATTATTATTATTATTATTATTATTATTATTATTATTATTATTATTATTTTCAATCACGGGGGCTTTTTGCTCTTATTTCCCGTTTTATTCTCTCTCTTTTTTTCCCATGACTGTGCAATGTCTCATTCCATTAAGCTAACAGTGCTACCTTAGCGAGCTTTTGACCAACGACTCCCAGACCATAAAGACCTTAGGGCACTAGGTGTAAAGACAATCCCCTCAGGCGTACTTGCTCAAGTAACAAAGGCCCCGAAACAAGACTAGCCATGGTATATATATATATATTATTTTTTTTATGAAGCTTATATACCCCAAATTTTCCCCCAAACTTAGGTTCTTGCCTAATTCTTCGCCTTCACTGCCTATCCTTGTCATTCTCTTATTTAAACTAACATTATCCTTTAGAGGTCCCTTATGTATCAATTTGAACTAAATCAGTCAACATAGGTGTTATTAACGTACTAACCTTATTATACCAGTTTCAAACAGCAAAAGATCCAATTCATAACAAAAAATTACATCAAAGTTCTAATAGTTGGTACCGTACTTGTCTACTTAATCCCAATCTCATCATTGGCCAAAATAAAATGAACTATATCAAACCGCTGGACATATGCAATATAACACAATACTTAAATTTTTTTATTTTTTATTTTTTAGATATGTGGTAAACATAACATGATTAAAAACTAATAAAAACTATTTACAATCCTATACTACTATGCAACTAAATCACTACATGAATGCAAACATTTAATAATCCTAAAACTAAACATGAAACTAACATATGCAAATCTAACTAATAAAATTAAACATGCAAACATAAAAATTAACTAACTCCCCTAAACTTGAAAATTACAATGACCTCATTGTAAAGAATAAAGCAGTAAATGTATGAGGACTTCCCTGTAATCGCCTAAGCTTGGGTGGTGGTGGCTGTTACTCGTCATCTGAATCAGAGGGTGGGAACCTTGGCATCGGGGCTGGCTTCTGGTATGGGAACTGCGCGGTGGGGTTGAAACTTTGGATCGTCACGTTCAATGAGGCAAAGGACATATTTATGGCCTCAAACATATGGTCCTGCCTCGCCGCGAGTCTCCGCATCTGTCTTCGGGCATTTTTGGAGTACTCATCCACTTGTCGCTGGAGGCTTTAAAACTGAGGGCTAAATGTAGCATCCGTTTGTGGCATCTCCTCCGTTCCTTTCTCACCCATCGTCTCATCCGTCTGGTACTCATCATCATCTAAGGTATCCTCAGCTTCAGCCTCATCCTCTGAAGCTGGTGGAAATATGAATCCGAGTCCTCTAGGGTGCGACTCACCCCCGGGCCACACCGAATACCGCATAATCATCCTTGTGTCTAACCTTTGAAGCAGCATTTGGGTGTTCTCATCATCGGACCATCTAACTCCCACCTGCATACACAACCCACAAATGAGCGATGGGTGTGGCAAGCCATCAGAGAATGGTCCTCGCAGGCATCTTCCAATAGAAAAACTGATGATGGCACCCACATCGATGAGAAAATCTTGGACGATGGCATATAAGAGGAGTATCTTCTCCTTGGTCATCTCTGTCAAGTGTGTGGATGGGAATAGCTTGGCGCACATGAACTTATACCATATCTTTCCATACCGGCTGAGATCCTTATTGTGGAAGATAGTGCCCCCTTTTCAGCCTTTGACCCATATGGTACCCGGCCTTGTAATTTTCGTCAAAATAGCCTTATAGTCGGGATCATGGTCACGTAAGTAAGCATACTGGAACTATCTAGGAACTCATAAATGGTAGTACGCATTGATGGGGTCAACACTGAAAGCAACTTGCTTGCCCTGGACAAATGTTGTGTGGGGCCTTATCCTCTGCGTTGGCATAGAATTCTTTTACCACATTCACAATTGCTGGCTCGGGCTCTTCTGTGAACTTATTCCACCCTTTCTCATAGATTTGTTGCATTATTTTGCCGTCAACGTGTTCAAGTACCAACCCGCGCTCTGGTGTGAGTGCCTTTGTCATAAGATAAGCATAGCGGTTGGCGGCAGCGGCACTTATGAATTTTTGCCTATCAAAGGTTCGGGTTAGTGGTGTGGACCCTGAACTTTCGCCAAGTTGTCTCTTCGATGCCGGTTTTGGTGCCATTGGATTTGAATTGATGAGCTTCAACAAAATTTCCCCCAAACTTCACTCAAGCAAATCGTCGAACACTTGGCGTGCTAGACGTACAATACCCCCAAACTTTTGTAATAGCACTTCAAGTATAGAGATAAGTGATGAGAATTTGTATGAACAAACCACTTACTCTCAGTGTATCCACAAGTTGGTTAAATCTCCCCCCTCTTTTGGCTATCAAAAATCACACTCTAAGAACCCTTAACCTCTTGTGAGAACTGAACTTGAATCGAATGGAATGGAGATGTAGTGTAGTTAGGGGTTTAATTTATAGGGAGAGATATAGTGTATGTAGTGGTTTAATTGAGTGGGGAAGTAGGGATTAAGTTGCTAAATCGTGGGTTAATGGGGGTATAGGAGTAATGGGTTGAAGTTTCAAGTGAAAGGAAGTGGAGAAGATGGCTAACTATTTGTAACTGCCGAATCTTAGCTTCTTCAGGTTCTGTATCCCCACCCCGGCGGGAGGTAGCAAGCCTTGGAGGCCCGCCCCATCGGGCATATGTTCATTAGCAATTAAGACCCCACCCCAAATGGGTTATGCAGTGTCAAATTATTCGCCCCAATGGGCATACATACTCGTTAAGGGATCAAGACCCCACCCACGTGAGGGTTCCTTCTCACAAAGCCCGCCCCGACGGGCATGCCTTTTGAAATTTCACTTGAATTTTCCCATTCTTTGCATCCTTTATATATCCATGAGCTTTTTAAGTACCTAAAACACCAACAAATGATAATCTTAGGATAACCACAAAAAAATTTTAACATTGAAGGTTTAATTCACTTAACTTCATGAATCACTTACTACTTAATAAAGCGAAATAAACTTATATTAAACTAAACTTATAATCTAAACTACAAATTAATTAACATGCTTTCAAATACTAAAAGTAAAAGTAAAATTGGGTTGCCTCCCAATTAGCTCTTGATTTTAAGTCTTTCAGCCTGACTACTCCCTGTTCATAGCGCGTCAACAAGTATGATTGCGATGACATCCATGTTGGATTCGCAACCCCAATAATGTTTCAGCCGCTAACCGTTGCTTTAAACGTCTCTAATAGATTTCTACTATATAATTCAACGGCGCCATGTGGGAAAACCCTTTTGATAGTAAATGGATCCGACCACCTCGATTTTAGCTTTCCTGGGAACAACTACAGTCTTGAATTGAACAATAGTACTGACTGCCTCGGTTCAAACTTTATCTACAAGATTTTCTGGTTGTGCCATTTCTTGACCTTTTCTTTATACAACTTTGAGTTCTTATAGGCTTGTAGTCTGAATTCATCCAGTACATTCAATTGAAGTAGCCTCTTTTCACTTGCAGCTATTTGATCGAAGTTGAGTTTCTGAATTTCCCAATAGGCTTTATGTTGTAACTCCACAAGTAGGTGACTTGCTTTCTCGTAAACCAACTTATATGGCGACATAACAATTGGCATCTTGTAAGTTGTCCTATAAGCCTATAATGCATCGTCCAATTTGAGAGACCAGTCTTTTCCGTTAGGGTTTACTATCTTCTCTAAGATTTTCTTCACCTCCTTGTTCAAAACCTCAGTTTGCCCACTTGTTTGGGGGTGATATGTTGTAGCCACCTTATGGTTGAGCCCATATTTTTCCAAAATAGCTGTAAATGATCTGTTGCAGAAGTGACTACCCTCGTCACTTATAATAGCTCTTGGTGTGCCAAATCTTGTAAAAATATTCTTATGCAAGAACTTAAGAACCACTTTGGCATTGTTTGTGGGGAGTGCTATGGTTTCAACCCATTTTGATACATAGTCAACGGCAAGCAAGATGTACTGATTATTAAAAGATTGAGGAAATGGCCCCATAAAATCCATCCCCCATACGTCAAAAATTTCAACTTCCAAGATAGTTTGTAGTGGCATCTCATTCCGCTTTGATATGTTACCCACCCTTTGACATCTATCACAACTTTTCATGAATAGGTGGGCATCCTTAAATATTGTAGGCCAATAAAAACCCTGCTTGAAGCACTTTAGCCGTTGTTCTCTCACTTCTATAATGGGGGGTATGTAGACGAATGACGCTCTTGCAATATATTCTTTACTTCGTTGTATGGCACGCATCGATGAATCATTTTATCTACACACTGTTTGAATAGATACGGCTCGTCCCACATGTACCACTAGACGTCATGTAGGAACTTCTTCTTTTGTTGACGTGTAAGAGATCAGTGGGAAGGACGTTGCTCACCAAATAGTTGGCAAAATCTTCATACCATGAAAATTCTGTATTGACCCCAAACAGCTGCTCATCCAGAAATAACTCGTTGATTAAACACTTATCTACCCCATCTTTGTCCGGATTTTCTAACCTTGAAAGATGATATGCAACTTGATTCTCTATCCCTTTCTATCTTTTATTTCCAAATCAAATTCCTGTAGAAGAAGTATCCATCTGATAAGTCGTGGCATAGCGTCCTTCTTCGAGATTAAATACCGAATTGCCGAGTGATTCGTATAAACCACCACCTTTGTCCCAATCAAATATGCCCAAAATTTGCCAAAGGCATATACTACTGCAAGTAACTCCTTTTTTGTAGTTGTGTAGTTCAATTGAGTCTCCGTAAGTGTCATACTTGCATAGTATATGGCGTGGAATATCTTCTATAGGCGTTAACCCAAAACAGCTCCTACCGCATAGTCACTCGCATCGCACATTAGCTCAAAGGGCATATTCCAATCCGGTGCGACAATAACTGGAACTGTAGTCAACTTTTTCTTCAATTGCTCAAATGCTAACTTACAATCCTCATCAAACTTGAGTCACCATTAATCAATACCCGGGATAATGTGCATCAGGAAGGCAATAATCCTCATGTAAACAAAAATATCGACCAAATGATGAACGATGGGATGTTCAGAGGCTTTCTGCAATTTATGTAACATCAGGGGAGAGAGACTCCTGTCCAAATACAGGTGGAAACACTAGCAACTCACAGATGGTCATCTCTAAGCAGTTCAAGGAGCGGGGACCACCAGAGTTTTTAGGAAAGCCAGAACCACTTAAGGCAGAGACATGGATAAAGTAGATCACCAAGATATTTGATGTCTTGGGATGCTCCAAGGAGCTAAAGGTTCCCTTTTCCACCTTCATGTTGTGAGTAGAGGCAGATTACTGGTGGGAATCTGTAAAGCGTACTCAACCTACCGCACTGAAGATGTCTTGGGAGAAGTTCCAAGAATTGTTCAACGACAAGTACTTTCCCAAAAGTATTCATCACATGAAAGAGGTGGAATTTATCAAGCTAGAACATAACAATATGATCGTGTCGTAGTACGAGGCTAAGTTTGCAGAGTTATCCCGGTTTGCATCCCATTTGGTTGATAATAAGGAGAGAATTACGTGAATGTTTCTGCGAGGTTTGAAACCCAAATACGTCAATACCTTATTTCTCACAAACTTTGTTTGTATTCAGATGTTTTGAATATGGCTCAGTTATTGGAGCGCGATAATGAGTCAACCCAACCAAGAGAGAGCAGCTGGAAAATCAATAATACCAGTGGTAACAGTCATTAAAGCAGTGACAACAAACGTGGAGGAAGTCAACATACCAGAACTGTAACCACTTCGGTGGTAATCATGGCCAAGATAATAGAAGTGGAAATTTCAAGAAAAGGAGATTCAATAATGATGGAAAGACGTCAGCACCAGTACCTATTGTTAAGGAAAGAGAACGACCACCGATCGCATGCTTCAAATGCGGAGGGGAGGGACACATCAGTCTAAACTGCACGATGCAGTCCAAAGCGTGTTATAATTGAGGAAGAGAAGTTCACCTAGCTCAATTTTATCGTGCAGTGAAGCCAAGTCCAGTGGGGATAGTGACACAAAATGTCGTCCCAGACAAGTCAAAGTCAGTAGTTCAAGGGAAAATGTTTGTCGTGATCTCCCAAAAAGTGAGGAACCTGAACGAAGTTATCACGGGTAAGCTAATCATACACTCTTGCGAAGTCTATACCTTGTTTGATACCGGTTCTACCTATTCTTTTATTTCTCCTACTTGCGCTCAATGTTTAAATTTAACTTTGGAGAAATTAGACTTTGACTTATCTGTTGAAACTCCATTAGGAGAAACCTTATTACATCTATTGTTTATAAGTCTTGTTTGATTCAAATCGACAACCACATGTTACCTGTCAATCTTATCTCTTTGAAAATACTAGCATTCGATGTGATTTTAGGAATTGATTGGTTAATTACTCATTATGCTAAAATTGATTATTTTCGTAAGGTTGTTAGCTTTCATATTCCTAACCAACCTATTATGCGAATTCAAGCAACCAAACCACTAAAGTCAATCACTGTCATATTAAGCCATAAAGCTATTCGTTTATTGAAAAATGGATGTCAAACTTTCTTAGTCTATGTCACGAATTTAAACAAAAATACGTCAAATTTGAATGATTTTTCTATTGTTAATAAATTTCCTGACATATTCCCTAAAGAACTTCCTGGCCTACCCCCAAAGTGTGAAATCGAATTTTTTATCGACCTTAAACCTGGTACAAAACCCATTTCCAAAGCCCCATATCAAATGGCTCCTATTGAAATTTAGGAATTAAAAACCCAACTACAAGAATTGTAGACATCGATTTCATTTGTTCTAGTACTTCTCTTTGGGGTGCTTCTGTTCTATTTGTAAAGAAGAAAGATGGAAGTATGTGACTTTATAGACTATCGGGAGTTAAATCATGTCACCATCAAAGATAGGTACCCGTTGCCTCGCATTGATGACCTATTTGACCAGTTGCAAGGCGCTAAATTCTTTTTAAAGATCGATCTTCATTACGGATATCATCAGTTAAAGATTAAAACCGATGGCATTCCAAAGACCGCTTTGTAACCCTGCATGACGGCATTACGAATTCCTAGTCATGTCTTTTGGATTAACTAATGCTCCTGCTGATTTCATGGATATGATGAATCGAGTATTCAAGGAATATTTTGATCATTTCATGGTTATATTTATTGATGACATCCTCATTTACTCCAAAGGCCATGAAGATCATGAGCAACACTTGAGGCTGATACTCCAAAAGCTTCGTGAAAACAAGCTCTATGCCAAGTTTAAGAAATGCGAGTTCTGGCTTAAGGAAGTAACATTCCTTGGGCACATGATATCAAATCACGAAATATCTGTTGACCCAGCGAAGATTGAAGCAATACAAAGCTGGGAGCAACCTAAGTTAGTGACCGAAATACGTAGCTTTCTGGGCTTAGCTGGTTATTATCGGAGATTCGTGGAAGGATTTTCTCAAATCGCTACTCCATTTACTCAGCTAACTCGAAAAGATACAAAAGTCAGTTGGAGAGAGGAATGTGAGAAAAGTTTTCAAGAACTCAAAAGAAGACTCATTTCAGCACCTGTTCTAACAATACCATCTGGTTCGGAGGGATTTGTCATCTACAGTGATGCTTTAGGCAGAGGGTTAGGATGTGTTCTCATGCAACATGGGAAAGTCATAGCCTATGCCTCACGATAACTCAAAGAATATGAAAGGAATTATCATACTCATGATCTAGAGTTGACATCAGTCGTTTTTGCACTTAAAATCTGGAGGCATTACCTGTATAGGGAGAAAGTGGAGATCTATACAGAGTATAAAAGCCTCAAATATTTCTTCACCCATAAGGAACTCAACATACAGCAATGTCGTTGGCTCGAGCTGTTGAAAGATTACGATCATACCATTCAATACCATCCTGGAAAAGCGAACGTAGTAGCTGACACATTGAGTAGAAGATCATATGCGGGTACGTGTGACACCCCCAAAATAGGTCTACATCCCCCATTCTAGAGTTGTCAATACGGTACAGAAACAACTACAACTTTATTATTACAATAGTAAAACTGTGAGTTTAAATACAGATATTGCCATCTAGACAATATCCACATACAAACAAATCCTCATCATAATTATTGATACATTATTTTACAACAATGGTGAGGACTACTAAACAACTCTCCTAGAACTTTCATTCCATACCCCAGACTCGTATTTGCTATATTCTCGCCTCACCGAGAAGAAAAATGGAACAAAAAGGAAAAGGGTGAGCTCGACTAGCCCAAGAAAGAATATTATGACTAAGATAATATACAACAAAATTATCGTTAGTCTTCAACAGGAAAAATATAATAGAATACAATAGACAACAAGTTTTAAATCAATATTCGCAGCTGAAATAATAATTCATTAGAAGAGTTAAGTAGAGAATGCAAACTACTATCTTCTATGTATGAATTTTAAAGTTCATCGTCTATTTTTATCCCTGTAACATCAATCAATATATATCCGGGATCAAATATCCATCCTTGCACTACATGCCAAGACATTCACCAATTAGTCATGTTCATCTAAACACTGCTCATCTTTTGCACTACGCGCCAAAGATATTCATCGAAATCATTCATCTTTGCACTACGGCCAAAGATATTCATCGAAATCATTCATCTTTTCACTTCTTGGCCAAAGATATTCATCGAAATCATTCATCTTTGCACTTTCGGCCAAAGATATTCATCATAAATCATTTAAGACCGAGGATGATGAAAATATATTTTTTTTTAAAAAACGAATCCAATGAAACAAAATGACAAGGATTAAGGATTAAGGATTAATTACTTCGTTTTATCCACGTCCAAAAATACCTCAAAAATAATCATAGTGGTGTAAAATTCAAGAATGATCAAAACATGGATACAATCAAAGCTAGTATCCACAATAGATATTTTGGACGAAAAGAAAAATTTTCATTTTTCATGAATAAAGGTTGTATTCGTGAATAATCACCAGTGATACGTGAATAAGACAGTGATACGTGAATAGTAACTCCGACACCAAAAGTTCCAAATTTGATAAAAACTTCAGATCAATATTTCAGCATAATGATATTGAAGAAATAATATCATTACGAAAAAAAAAAATATCCCTTACCTCGAAAGATCAGTACTTCTAACTGGAATACTGGATATAGACTATATCTTGAACTTTCACCGTATAGCAATACTCAAAGTATACTCAAAATACTCACAAGAATACGCTCGATAATATAGAGAGAGAAAACTTGATTTACGTGTGATTTTCAATTCTAACCTAAGCACCTATTTATGAAATTGCTTAGAACACCAAAGCGTAAAATTTAATATAATATTAATATATATAAAAATATTATACGTATTCCTTGAAATCTTAATCTCAGCAATTCACACATGCCAACCTTCTAGAAAAAAATAAAAAAAACGTTTTTCTAATTTAAAATAATTTAAACTTCCAAAAATCAATTATTTCGGAGCTTCGGAACTTCAATAATTCATAATAAATAGCTCTTTTATTAGAAAATTCGAATCTCGCCTATTTTTATAGGAAATTCAATTCTCTACAACTTTGCAGAAGAAAGTGTTTCCAAATTTCAAACAGAAATTGACCGAAATCCACAAACGGGTGATTTTAGAGGCTATAATCAAATTTCAGTCAATAAATGGGGTCCACCGATATGTTTAACATGTTTTAAACATTTATTGCAACAAAATACTCTTCCTCCTCGTATACTCATATATCCCACATTCGTTGTAAAAATATCACCATTATTATATTATTAAAATATAATAATATATATTTAAATAATTATTTTATCGTAAAAAGATAAAATTTCAATTTTCAACAATTGTCACATTAAAATTTTTCTCCATCTATATCCACATAAAATCAATATTTTCCTCATCATATGAATCAATAATTAATTATTCACAAATAATATTACGTAATCACAATATTGACAACTGTGCGCCTTCAGGAAAGAGGGGCTTTCCAATAAGAATTTCTCCTTACTGGCGCGCAATTAGGTGACCAAACCTCTCCTTAGACAGAACTTTCTAGACATTGCCAATAATGTTATCTAGTAATATTATTCAGATAATATGAATTATTGTTTCGACAACGAAAAAATTGCGTGTAATGACAATTATTAAAACAACAAAGAATATAAAATATCAACGCAAAGAAATTATTGAATCAATAAAATAAAACACCTGAGCGATAATTATCGTAACCATTATTGAGTAGTGCCTTCTTACGTAAGAGTCAATAATTGGTGCAATACTGGTATCTACTACTGCTCAACAACGCCAGATTCTCGTGTTTTAACCACCGGGTATTCCAACGATTAAAATCTGTGAATAACTACGCCGTTATTTTTAAACAACTTATATTTGTCATTTTCTTCCTCCAATCGCTTTTCGTTATGGGGCCCACACATGGCTGCGCCGTCGTACGAATATTCCCCGACAGTACGAATATTCCACGACCAAACGAATATTCCCCGACAACAATGAATATTTTATAACCACTTACTTATTTTGAAATATTTGCGTATTTTACCCGTAACTATCCACATTAATCACATCAACCCTTACTATTTCAAAATAATAATTAGAGGAAATTAAATTTCATTTATTAATTATTTGGGATCTTACAGTACGAGTGCGATATTGTCAATGTAAAGGCCCATTTGGTATGACTTACAAAGGATGGAGATAGAGTTAAAAACTCTAGGGACCCACGTGATGATGTCAAATATACGAGTAGAACAGAATTTAATCGATAATGTTAAAGTTGCTCAAGCTACGGACCCAGAGCTAATGCGTATAAAGAAGAAAGTGCAAAAAGGTGCTATTCCAGAAGCAAGAATCGATGAAGAAGGAATACTTCGAGTAAACTCCAAACTTTGTGTTCCTAACAACCCTGATTAAAAGTATAAAATCATGATGGAGGTGCACAACACACCGTTTGTAATCCATCCTGGGAGTACCAAAATGTATCGAGATCTTTGACATACATTTTGGTGGACCAATATGAAAAGAGAGATTGTGGAGTTTATCTCAAGGTGTCTAACTTGTCAACGAGTCAAGGTGGAGCATCAAGTGCCAAAAGGTCCATTACAACCACTTAAAATTCCTGAATATAAGTGGGAGCACATTACCATGGATTTTGTTACTGGTCTTCCCAAGGTTTCTCAAGGCATAGATGCAATTTGGGTCATTGTTGATAGATTGACCAAGTCTGCTCATTTTACCTATACGAGAAACTTATTCAATTGAATGTCTTGCTCATATATACATAAATGAGATTGTAAGACTGCATGGTATGCCAGTATCCATAGTTTCTAATCGAGACCCAAGATTCACTTTAGGATTTTGGGTTAGTTTACAAAAAGCTATGGGCACGGACTTACGATTCAGTTCGGCATATCATCATCAAACGGATGGGCAGTCGGAGAGGACTATTCAAACTCTTGAAGATCTATTAAGACTCTGTGTCTTTGACTTCAAAGGGAGTTGGGACAAGTTCTTGCCATTGATGGAATTCTCTTACAAAAAAAGTTATCAATCAAGTATTGGCATGGCTCCATTCGAGGCATTGTATGGACGCAAGTGTCGTTCTCTAGTATGCTGGGATGAGGTGGGTGAAGCAACATTGTTGGGACTAGAATTAGTACGCATGACAACGAAAAAGATTCAAATGATCTAGCAACGTATAAAAATTTCACAAGATCGACAAAAGAGTTATGTTGATCTTCATCGAAGAGACGTGGAATTCAATGTTGGAGAGCATATGTTGTTATGTTTTGCTCCATGGATAGGAGTTATAAGATTTGGAAAGAGAGGAAAGCTCAATCCTCGATTCATTGGCCCTTGAAATCATCGATCAAATAGGAACTGTGGCCTATAGACTCGCTTTACCGTCAAGTATGTCTCATTTTCATAACTTTTTTCACATATCTATGTTACGTAAATATGTGGAAGACCTAAACCACATTATTGATTTAGAACCGAAAGAGATAGCGAAAGATTTAACGTATGAAGAGGTACCTGTTAAAATCTTGGATAAGAAGGAATATATTCTACGCTCCAAGGTTATACCTCAAGTCAAAGTTTTGTGGAGAAACTACGATATTGAGGAAATGACCTGGGAGTTAGAATCTGAAATGAAATCAAGGTATCCTCACCTCTTTGACATACCAGGTACGTACTCCAATTTCTAGGACGAAATTTCATAAGAAGGGGAGGTTGTAAAATCCAAACTTTCATGAATAAAGATTATTTTTTCTCGAAATATATTTTTGAATATTATGGTATAAATTTGATATAATGTTATAGTTGTGGGTAGTATTCATAAATTTTGTAAAGTAAGCAAGTTGTTATAAAATATTTGATTGGTCGGGGAATATTCATTTTAACAGGAAATATTCATACGATTTTAACAATCATTAGTGGACCCCACAATGTAATTATTATGCTTGAGTTAGAAAATGACAGAAATATCTTTTTATAAAAATAATGGCGAAAGTTTTACCGTTAACTGTTGAAACCGGTGATAAAAGTACAGTAATATGCATAGTTGCATAGTAGCACACGATATTGATTATTGATACTTACGTGAGAAGTCACTCAGTTATACTCTATTATTGCTACAGTAATTGTTGCATAATATATCACATTATTGATTTAATTCTTGTCACAATATCATCTACACAATATTTTATATTATTAAATTAATAATTGAGATGACAAGTTATTAATATTATTATTTGTGTTATTGACAATGTCTAGAAAATTCTGTCAAGGAAAGGGGTTTGGTCACCTAATTACGCGCCAATAGGGAGAAGACCCCCACTTACTCATTTTTCAAAATAATCGATGAAAGTTATTCAGTATATATATATATATATATATATATATATATATATATTATAATAAGTTTTATTTTTTATGAAAAATAGAATATATTATTTTATTATGCATAGTATTTGCATAGTGAATTCAAAAAAAATTCAAATTGATTAATTGCTATGAAACTTCTCTTTGTTGGTGCATGATTTCTAAATTCAAATAGTATCCTTTCCATTCTCCTATAAATAGGATGCTTAGTTTAGAATTGAAAATCACACCAGAATCAGAAAATTCTTCTTCTATAATCTTGAGCGTATTTCTTTAGAGTTTAAGAAAGCTTTAAGCGTAGAAAATAGTATAAGTTTTTTTCAAGAATATCCCCGCCCTACCAGTCAGAAGTACTCTCTTTTTAAGGTAAGAGATATTATTTTTGTTCAATATTCGTATGAAATAATATTTTCTTCCATACTCTGTAGTATGTAAGTAATATTATTTCATTTCAGATTCTAAATTCTACACTCATTTTGTTAAAGTATTGCTTCTATACTCCTTGAAATTAATAGAATATCCTTGAAATTTGTGCTTCATCCAATATCTTTTCATGGAAATATTATTTTGAGCATTCTTGATAATTTTTAATCTTTTCATGTCGGGGAATTCACGGGGTACTATTCCCGAAGTACTATTCACTTGGGTACTATTCACCCGGGGTACTATTCATGACAAAAATTGATTCCTTTTCGGTCCAAATCATTTTTGATACAATATTATTCTTGAATTTTACTCCACAAAGCAGTATCATGTTGACAATTTGGACATTATTGAATTCTGGATAAATTAAATTATAAAATCTTTAAAATTTATCCTTGCTCTCATTTAATTGAATTCTTATATCTTTGTCATCATCCTTATGCTTCTATTATGATAAAAGTCATCTTTGGTTCGTAGTGCATAGATGGACTGTTGATTGGTATGATTATGACTAAGGATTATTCGGTATAATCATGACCTGTAATGTTACAAATGATGTGGTAAAAGTCCTCATTGGCCCGTAGTGCATTGATGGACAGTTGTTGGCATGATCATGACCATTGGTGATAACACAAATATCCTTGGCCCGTAGTGCATGGATAATTCGTGGATGTGATACTAATGAATATCCTTGGCCCGTAATGCATGGATAATTCGATGATGTGGATTATTTATTAAGCTGAGTCTCAACGATAAAATTTGGTGATGAACTTTTTAAATCATTGACGATAGTAGATTTCATGCTCTACTTGACTTTTCTAATGGATTGCTTGTTCCGCTGTAGTTAAACTTGTTGTTTATTAGTTTAACACTATTGAAGGCTAACGATAATTTATTCTGTATTATCTTAGTCATAGTATTTCTTACTGGGCTAGTTGAGCTCATCCTTTTGCTTTCATTATTCTCGTCATGAAATGAGAATATAGCTGGGACGAGTCGGGGAATGGAGTGATGGTCCAGGATGGTGGCTTTAGTAGTCCTCACTATTCTATGAAATAGTGTGATAATAATTATAATGAGGACTCTATTTGAGTTTGGATATTGTCTATAAGACAATATTCGTGTCAAAACTCTCAGCTATGTTCTGTCGTATTTTACACGACAGTTATATAATTAAAGTTTGTATTTAAATTCTGTACCATCTATTTGGTGACCCAAGATGGGTGATGTATACCTATTTTTGGGGTGTTACAGTTTGGACTGATGTGTCCCTCCCCTCCGCATTTGTATCATACGATCGGTGGTCATTCTCCTTCCTTGAAAACAAGTGATGGTGATGTTGTCTTTCCATCATTATTGAACCTTCTCTTCTTAAAATTTTCACTTCTATTATCTTGCCCATGATTACAGCCGAAGTGGTTACCATTTATGGCATGTTGATTTTCTCCACGTTTGTTGTCACCGCTTCGATGACTGCTACCACTGGTATTATCATTTTGCCGGCTACTATCTTTTGGTTGGGCTGACTCATTATCGCGCTCCAATAACTGAGCCCTATTCACAACATCTAAATACAAGCAATGTTTGTAAGAAATGAGGTATTGACGTATTTCGGGTTTCAAACCTCTTAGAAACATTCGCGTCATACGCTCCTCATTATCTACCAAATGGGATGCAAACTGGGATAACTCCTTAAACTTAGCCTCATATTGTGATGAATACTTTCGAGAAAGTACTTATCGTGGAACAGTTCTTGGAACTTCTCCCAATACATCTTCAGTGCAGCAGGCTAAGTATGTTTTACAGATTCCCACCAATGATCTACCTCTCCTCGCAACATGAAGGTGGCAAAGGGAACCTTTTGCTCCTCAGAGCATCCCAAGACATCAAATATCTTGGTGATCTGCTTAATCCACGTCTCTACCTTAAGTGGTTCTGGCTTTCCCAAAAACTCTGGTGGTCCTAACTCCTTGAATTGCTTAGCAGTGACCATCCATGAGATGTCAGTGTTTCCACCTGCATTTTTCACAAGAGTCTCTCTCGCCTAATGTTGCATGAATTGCAGAAAGCTTCTAAACACCCCGTCGTTCATCATTTGATCGGTGTTGTTGTTTACATGATGATTATTGCCTTCCTAGCGCACAATATCCTGGTTATTGATCATCGGTGACTCAACGGTCTCATGTGCTCCATTGCTTATCTCAATATTTTCAGATGTCATTTTCAAACACTGCCACAAAATAAGAGTTAATTGACATGCCACATATTATACCTATATTCTGATCGACCAATTAAATAGCAATTAAGCTTAGGTAGGTCATACTAGCGAAGAATTTACCCGTCTATCCCCTCCTAGTTCTAGCCTCAAATCTCAGCCAGGGATCATATCTCTAAGCTTTGATACCAATTATGATGCCCCAAAAATAGATATACATAACTCATTCTGAGTCGCCAAATACATGGTACAGAATTCAAATACAAACTTAATTATACAACTGTCATGTAAAATACGACAAAACACATCTGAGAGTTTTAACACGAATATTGTCTCGTAGATAATATCCAAACTTAAATGGAGTCCTCATTACATTTATTATCACACTATTTCATAGAATAGTGAGGACTACTATAGCCAGCATCTCGGACCGTCACTCCATTTCTCGACTAGTCTCAGCTATATTCTCATTTCCTGAAGAGAACAATGAAAGCAAAGGGTGAGCTCAACTAGCCCAGTAAAGAATATTATGACTAAGATAATGCAGAATAAATTATCGTTAGCCTTTAACAGTGTAAAACTAATAGAATACAATAGACAACAAGTTTAACTACAGTGGAACAAATAATTCATTAAAAGAGTCAAGTAGAGCATGATATCTGCTATCTTTTATGATTTAAGAGTTCATCATCAATATTTTATCTCTGTAACACATTTCAATAAATAATCCACATCCACGAATTATCCATGCACTACGGGCCAATGATATTCGTTAGTATCACATCCATTAATTATCCATGCACTATGGGCCAAGGGTATTCATTATTATCACATCCACGAATTATCCATGCACTACGGGTCAAGGATATTTGTTAGTATCACCAGTGGTCATGATCATGCCAACAACTGTCCATCAATCCACTACGGGCCAATGAGGACTTTTACAACATCATTTGTAACATTACAGGTCATGATTATACTCTGACACATAGTCATAATCATACCAATCAACAGTCCATCTATGCACTACGGGCCAAAGATGACTTTCATCACAAAATAAGCATAAGGATGATGATAATGATATAAGCGAGATCAAGGATAAATATTAAAGATTTTTAATTTATCCAGAGTTTAAAAATGTCTAAATTGTCAACATAAAAATTGCTTTGTGGAGTAAAATTCAAGAAAAATATTGTATCAAAAATAATTTGGACAGAAAAGAAATCAATTTTTATCATGAATAGTACCCCGGGTGAATAGTACCCCGTGAATAGTACTTCGTGAATAGTACTCCGACATAAAAAGATTAAAATTTAACAAGAATGTTTAGAAGAATATTTTTGTGAAAAGATACTAGATGAAGCGCAAATTTTAAGGATATTCTACTAATTTTAAGAGGGTATAGAAGCAATACTTAACAAAATGAGTATAAAATTCAGAATCGGAAACGAAATAATATTACTTACATACTACAAAGTGTGGAAGAAAATATTATTTCTTACGAATATTGAACAAAAATAATATTCCATACCCTAAAAGGAGAGTATTTCTGACTGGTATGGAGGAGATATTCTTGAAGAAAACTTTTACTATTTTCTACACTCAAAGCTTCCTTAAACTCAAAAGAAATGCGCTCAATATTATAGAAGAAGAATTCTCTGATTCTGGTGTGATTTTCATTTCTAAACTAAGCATCCTATTTATAGGAGAATGGCATGATACTATTTATGAAAAGAAATCACGGATTGCCTGATAAATATTAGAGCGATTTCACCAAGTAGAATTACGAATTTTTTGATTATACAAAGACTATCTTTGCTATTTAGTACTATGCAAATAAAATATAATATATTCTATTTTACATAAAAAAAATGATAATATATATATATATAACAAAACTGAGATAATTTTCTACCGATAATTTTGAAAAATGGGTTAGTGGAGGTCTATATAATAAGCCAAATTTATAACAAATACTTCATAAAAAACCCCTCTATTTATCTCAATTCACTTGGCTTCACTAAACACATTTTTAATAATATTTATTCATCATTAATATTCTAACTCATAATATTAACAACCAGATCATTCCCAGGAAAGAGGGGGCTTTCCGATAAGGACTTTTCCTTATTGGGGCGCAATTAGGTGACCAAACCCCTTTCCTTGACAAAATTTTCTAGACATTGTCAATAATGCAAATAATAATATGAATAACTTTGTCGTCTCAATTATTGATTTAATAATATAAAATATTATGCAGATGATACTGTGACAATAATTGAATCAATAATGTGAGATACTATGGAACAACTACTATAGAAATAATTGAGTAAAACTGAGTGACTTTCTCACGTAAGCATCAATAATCAAAGATACTGTGCAACCACGCGTATTACTGTACTTCTATCACCGGGTATTTCAACAGTTAACGGTAAAAGTTTTGTAGTTATTTTTATTAAAGTTATTTTTGTCATTTTCTAACTCCGACAATAATTCTGTTGTAGGGTCCACCAAAGATTGTGTCGTCGTACGAATATTCCCTAATAAAATGAATATTCTCCGACCAAACGAATATTTTATGACAACTTGCTTACTTTGCAAAATTTGTAAATATTACCCACAACTATAACATTATATCAAATCCACACCTTATTATTCAAAATAATATTTAGATAAAATTAATCTTTATTCATAAAAGTTGGGGTTTTACAACTTCGGTATGAAATGTGGGTTGAAATGTTGTTGAGACGACGTGAATGTGGTATCGAGGTGGGAAAATGACGATTTTTCCCCTCACCGGGGTTATCTCCGGCTTTGTGCTGATGTAGCAATCGTTACTCAGGGTTATCTCAGATTGAAGAACATTGTGGTATTTGAATGTCACAGGGTTATCTCTGAGGTGTGCTTGACCTCCCGAGGTTATCCGAGGTTAGAACTGAGTGCCTCGGGGTTACTTCCGAGGTTGGAACTGACTTCTCCGGGGTTATCTCTAGAACTGGAACTGCATCCCTCGGGGTTATTTTCGAGGTTGGAACTGAGTATCTCAGGGTTGTCTCTGAGATGGAAAACTGAGTATCCCGGGGGTTGTCTCCGAGATTGAGCTGATTTGACTTCCAGGATGGAAGTCGATTTTGCCCTCTTGCAAGGTTAGTAACAGGAATGCAAAATTTCGAGTATCTACACTAAGATCTGGTCTTGAAACAACAGATTTTTTCTCACCTCAGCTGACCTCCCTAAGACTCTAGTCTTGGTCAAAGAATTTCTTGTCTTTCTCATATATACATAAAATAAACAAACTCTACAAATTTCCTTTTATAAATGATTTGAGAGAAATATGCTTCTAAAATAAGCAGATACAATTTAGTACAGATATAAAAGTTCAACCTACTTTTATATTTTGTGTTTCTCAAATAAGCAAATAAGAGTTCAAGTTCATTTATAAAAAAAATGCTTCTGAGTAAGCAGATAAAAAGTTTTATTCAAATTTATAAAGATCTTACTTTTCTTTATAAATAAAGAGTGTGTTTCTATGTTATAAAGATTTAGTAAAGATCGTTTTCTTTATATAAAATAAAGAATGTGTTTCTATGTTTCAACAGATCTAGCTTTGAGTTCAAAAATAAGTTTAAATAACTTATATATAATACAATAAGTATTTTATGAGAGAATAAGATTATGTACAAAATACTTATGATGATAGTTTATCAAGTATAACAATTTAATAAATAATACTTGATATAACAAATAAATCTGTTTCACTCAAATATATATATATATATATATATGATGTAATGAACGAGAATTTTGTAGTTAATTCTAAATATTTATTGAATTAAATAAATATTTTAATTGATTTATTTATTAAGATAAATAAATAATTGATGAAATTGTGGTGCAATAATTCATTAAGTGTGTGTATGTTAACTAAAATAATGAATGGTAATTTTATTATTTGAAGATTTAATTTAATGACATAATTAAATTAAATTAATTGTTTAATGTTTAAGAAAATAATTAAATTAAATAAAATGATGTTCTAGTTTAATTTAATAATTAAAAAATTAGATATGTAATAATTTATCATAATTATTATAATTGTAATTGTAAGTTATTAAAATTAATTAAATAAAAGTGTGACAAGTGAAATTATATAATATAAATGTTATCAAAATAAATTGAAAGAGATGGGGATTTTGTGTAGCCAAACACGGCCTTATGGCCTTTGGCATAACATAACCAATAGGCACTTTATCTTTTTTTAACTGAAGTGTACGTGGGGGGAAAGGCCATATCAGTTTGTTTTCATGTGTGATATCCTAAGGCTAAGAAGAATAGAGAAAGAGAGAAACACAGAAATTGTTAGAGGGTTAGAAAAGAAATTGAGGGTTTTTTTGGTGGAAGAGGAAGGAATTGAAGCAACTCTATTATATTTCTTCAGTAATCAAAGAGAAAGGTATAACCTACTCTAATTTTAACTTTTAGTTTTGTAATTTCTATTCTTTGTGATTGAAATTCTATTGTATTAGGGTTAAAGTGTTAATCATATGCATGTAACTTGATAATTATCATACATAAGTGATGTTGAAGTAATTAAATTCGTGAAATTCAGTTTGAAGAAGAAAAGTTAGACTAACAGTGCTATGTATATGTAAAATGGCTTAATTGAGTCCAAAATTTGATGTTCAATCCTTGTAGTAATCTGTAAATTGATTGTAGATTGTGTTAGTATATCAAGAAACGAAAACAACGTAGTTGGAATGGTGTTAATTGGTTTAAAAACAAAGGTTTGGCGATTGAATTCGCTAAAAGTATTGAAATATGGTAAATTGGTAAAATATGATTTTTGATCCTTAAAAGTTAATTATATATAATGTTTATGTTGGTAGAATTATGGAGTGCATGCTTGGTGATGTTGTTACCAAATTCAAGTAGTTTAGGTTTGTGAATTTTTGTAGAAATTAGGAAAAATTGGGGTTTTGTATCATAACAGGGGAAAGATGTTAAAGTTTATGTCTGGCAGTCTTTGGCGTATTCTATGGCAAGTACCAAAGCAAAAAAATAGCAATTTACTTAGAATCAAAGCTTGGGATAGCCTTGTTGCTTGTGCACTCCACTGACAGAGGAAGTGTGTTTCTTTTATAGTAGACCATTTGTATGAAGACTTAACCTAACCTTGTGGGCTCAACTAGCCCAGTAAGAAATATTATGACTAAGATAATGCAGAATAAATTATCATTAACCTTCAACAATGTTAAACTGATAGAATATAATAGACAACAAGTTTAACTGCAGCGGAACAAGAAATCCATTAGAAGAGTCAAGTAGAGCATAAAATCTACTATCTTCTATGATTTAAAAAGTTTTTCATCAACTTTATCGCTGAGACTCAGCTTAATAAATAAACCACATCATCGAGTCATCCCTGTACTACGGGCCAAGGATATTCATTAAATCATCAATGGTCATGACTATACCGAATAATCCCTGGTCATAATCATACCAAAAACTGTCCATCAATGCACTATAGGTCACTAATGACTTTTACCACATCATTTATAACATTACAGGTCATGATTATACCGAATGATCCCTGGTCATAATCATACCAAGTCCATCTATGCACGTAAGCCAAATATGACTTTCATCACAATATAAGCATGAGGATGATGACAACGACATAATAACTCAATAAAACAAGTTCAAGAATAAATTTTAAAGATTTATAAGTTAATTTATCCTGAAATCAATTACATCCAAATTGTCAACATGATACTACTTTGTGGACAAAAATTCAAGAATGCTCAGAAGAATATTTCCATGAAAAGATACTGGATGAAGCGCAAATATCCATGATATTCTACTAATTTCATGGAGTATAGAAGCCAAAACTTTAACAAACTGAGTATAATAGAATATATGAAATCAAATAGATTTTCGCTTCGCCGTGCGATTATCCACGTAAACGAGATCATTTCCACAATTTAATAAGGAATGAATACAAAGGATCATTCACCATGCATGCATTAATCCACATAGACGAGTTATTCCAAAAGAATAATAAAGAATGAAATAACGAAGAATTCACCGGCATGTATGCGATAGACCATTGCACGGCAGTTATTCCCAATGAATAATAAAGAATGGAATCGAATTAAATGCGTAATCCGCTTGCAGACGATATTCCAAATAATAATAATAAAGAACGGAACCAGTCATAGCGTAATCCGCATGCAGACGAGGATATTCCAATGAATAATAAAGAATGGAATACAACGAAATTCACCGAAAAGCGATAGACCTTACAGACGAGTTATTCCAACGAATAATAAAGAATGGAATAACGAGAAGAATTTCACCATGTATGGGGTACTTGGCATGAGACATGTTATTCAACATAATAATAAAGAATGGAATAACTTGACTCTTTACAGTATTGAAAGAAAATAACTCTCTTCATGAATACGAAAGAATAATACCCATTACCTTAGAAGAAGACTTGATACTGGAATAGTGAGGTAGCAGACTTTTCTTCTTCTTTCTCTCTATAATTTCTCTCTATAATAATTGCTGTAAAGCTTTAGTGAATTGGTGAGAAATGAAGAAAGAATGAGCTTCTATTTATAGGAAAATATAGTTTAGATAATTGCACGTTTTGGGGCTCGAAATATTACAGTATAATACCTTCCTCTTTTTCTTCATTTTTAATTTAGTCATGCAAGTATTATCAAACTTGCACCACCTCCCCTAATAGTAAATAATGTGAATCAATAGTTTAATCACGTGAATCAATAGTTATAATCATGTGAAAATACGAATTACAGTATAGTACCTCCATATATACCTCCATTTTTAACTTAGTCATGCAAGTATTATCAATCTTGCACTAACTCCCCTAATAGTACAAGAATGTGAATCAATAGTACACACATGTGAATAAATAGTTATAATCATTGGAATTAATAGCAATTAATTGCTCATTTATCCGATTAATTACCCGACTGGTCAGTATAACTTCCAGACATCAATTAATATCGAAATAAATGTCGATTTCCACTAACACTAATAATTCCAACACAATGGAACTATCAATTTCATTTTTAATCAACACGAACTTATTCATCATTAATATTATAACTCACAATATTTAACAACCAGGTCGTTCCTAGGAAAGAGGGGGCTTTTCGATAAGGATTTCTCCTTATTGGCGCGCAATTAGATGACCAAACCTCTCCTTGACAGAACTTCTAGACATTATAAATATTGCAATTTAATAATATGAATAACTTTGTCGTCTCAATTATTGATTTAATAATATATCATATTATGCAGATGATACTGTGACAATAATCGAATCAATAATATGAGAGATATGATGCAGCAATTACTATAGCAATAATTGAGTATAACTGAGTGACTTCTCACGTAAGCATCAATAACCAATACCGTGTGCTACTATGCAACCACGCGTATTACTGTACTTTTACTACCGGGTAGTTCAACAGTTTTAACGGTAACACTCCCGCCGTTATTTTTAATAAAAGATAATTCTGTCGTTTTCTTACTATGACAATACTTCCGTTGTGGGGTCCACCAATGATTGTGCCGTCGTACGAATATTCCCTGTTGAAATGAATATTCCCCGACCAATCGAATATTATATAACCACTTGCTTACTTTGCAAAATTTGTAAATATTACCAACAACTATAACATTATATCAAATCCGCACCATAATTTTTTTTAAAAAAAATTCGAGAAATTTAAATCTTTATTCATAAAATCTGGGGTCTCACAATCTCCCCTCCTTATGAAATTTTGCCCTCGAAATTTACGTACGTACCTTGTATGCCAAAGAGGTGAGGATACCTTGAATACCTTTATCGTCGAAAACATTACATGTTGCATACGTGCATGCCCGATGTCCTCTGATTGCCTCTAAATGCACATCAGTCCCTAAAATAGCCATTTTAGGCCTTGATACCGACCTCAAATCTCAAAATATAAAGAATAAAAGTTTTAGGTCTACTCATTATCTTTCCGAATCATCCTAAATCACCTCAATCGGAGTTTGTATGAAAACGTTATGCCCAATTTACTAAAGGACGTCCGGACAGATTTTGGCTTAACACTTGACCAGCGCCTAGGCCCCCAAATTTGGCCTTGGACAAGCGCCTAGGCGCCGAAGAACAAATTCTAAGCGCCGAGCCTAGTGCCTAGGCGCTTGACCTTTGGCACTTAACTCCAATTTTCCAGATTTTGCCACTTTTGACACACATACTTCAAATCTTCATAACTTCTTCATCTGTTATCGGAATTAGTCCATTTTTGAGGCTATGGAAAGCTTGTAACATGATCTATAAAACCCCCATGATTTTATAATTTTTCAGATTCATTAATTATTCTGAAATATGGCTCCAAAGTCCCCCAAGACTAAGTTTTTACTAACAACGATACGTAAAAAATGTTATGAACACGCGACATACTTGGCGGTAAAACGAGTCTATAGGCCACAGTTCCTACTCGATCGAGGATTTCAAATGGGCCAATTAAATTGAGGGTTGAGATAACGCCTTCTTAAACCTTCTTCTTCACATTCATCAGATTCGGGTGTGTAGCTTAAGCGATTTTAACTTTATCGATTAAAGTCGATTCTACTCGTATATTTGTTATCTTCACGTGAGTCCCTAAAGTCTTTAACTCTATCTTCATCATTTATAAGTTATACGAAATGGGTTTTTGTGTTAATAAGATCGCACTCATAAACGCATACGATCTTCTACTCAACGCGTCAGCTACCACGTTCGCTTTTCCACGATGATATTGAATGGTATAGTCGTAGTCTTCAACAGCTCGAGCCAACATCTTTGTCACATGATACATTCATTTTAGTTGAAGAAATATTTGAGGGTTTTAGAAATGGGTTTCGTACTGGGGTCAATACAAACTTCAATTTCACGCTCTAGGGGTAAGCTAAGAATTCTTCAGGAATACGTCAGGAAATTTATTAACAATAGAAATATCATTCAAAACTGTGACCCTCATCTAAGACTTGGATAACACATCACATTGATATCTATCAACTTGCCATCGTCATTCACAACGTCCCCTACGGATAGTCTGGCTTCGGTGCCTTCCACACAAGGAAGTCACCAGCGAAAGGCTTGTGGCTCTTTACTTATGGCTTGATATGACAGTGATTGACTTTAGTGGTTTGGTTGCTTGAATTCGCATAACAGGTTGGTTAGGAATATAAAATCTAACAACCTTACAAAAAGCTTGATGAGTAGTTAACCAATCGATTCCTAAAATCACATCAAAGGCAAGTATTTTCAAAGAGATAAGATCGACGGGTAACGTGAAAGTGTCGATTTGAATCAACAAGATTTATAAATAGTGGTTTCTACTAACGAAGTTTCAACCAATAAGTCAAATTTTAATTTCTCCAGAGTTAAATTTAAATGTTGAACGCAAGCAAGAGAGATAAAAGAATGGGTAGAACCGGTATCTAATAAGGTATAGACTTCGCAAGAATTTTTAATTAACTAACCCGTGCTAACTTCGTTCAGGTTACTCACTTTTTGAGAAGTCACGAAAAACGCTCTTCCTGAAACCACCGACTTTGTTTTATCTGTATCCGCCTTTGGTGCCACCGTCCCAACTGGACTTGACTTTGGTGCATGACAAAATAGGGCTAGGTGACCTTCTTTTCCACAATTGTAACATGCTTTGGACTGCATCACACAGTTTGCACTGATATGTCCCTCCCCTTCACATTTAAAGCATACAATTGGTGGTCGTTCTCCTTCCTTGAAAACGGGTGTTGGTGCTGCTATCTTTCCATCGTTGTTAAACCTTCTCTTCTTGAAATTTCAACTCCTATTATCTTGACCATGGTTACCACCAAAGTGGTTACCATTCTTGGCATAATAATTTCCCCCACGATGGTTATCATTGTTCCGATGGCAGTTGCCACCGGTACGATTATTATCGTGTTGTTGGTCATTGCCTTTTGGTTTGCTGACTCATTATCGCGCTCCAATAACTGAGCCCTATTCACAACATCTGAATATAAACAAAGTTTGTGAGAAATGAGGTATTGACGTATATCGAGTTTCAAACCTCTTAGAAACATTCGCGTCATTCGCTACTCATTATCGACCAAATGGGATGCAAACTGGGATAACTCGGCAAACTTAGCTTCGTACTGCGACACGGTCATATTGTTTTGCTCCAACTTGATAAAATCCACCTCCTTCATGTGACGAATACTTTCGGGAAAGTATTTGTTGTTGAACAGCTCTTGAAACTTCTCCCAAGACATCTTGAGTGCGTCAAGCTGGGTATATTTTACAGATTCCCACCAGTAATCTGCCTTTTCACGCAACATAAAGGTGGCAAAGGGAACCTTTTGCTCCTTTGAGCATTCCAAGACATCAAATATCTTAGTGATTTTCTTTATCCACGTCTCCGCCTTAAGTGGTTCTGGCTTTCCCAAAAACTCCGGCGGTCCCAGCTCTTGAACTGCTTAGCAGTGACCATCCGAGAGTTGCTAGTGTTTCCACCTGAATTTTGAACAGGAGTCTTTCTCGCATGATGTTGCATGAATTGCATAAAGCCTCTGAACATCTCATCGTTCATCATCTGATCGGTGTTGTTATTTACCTGAGGATTATTGTCTTCCTATTGTACATTATCCTGGGTATTAATCTGTGGTGACTCAATGGTCTCATGTGCTTCATTACTTATCTCAACATTTTTGGATGCCATTTTCAAATACTGGCACAAAACAAGGGTTAATTAAAATATCACATATTATCCCTATACTCTGATCGACCAATTAAATACCAAATAAACTTAGGTAGGTCATACTTGCGAAAGAATTCCCTGTCTCTCCCCTCCTAGTTCTTGTCTCACATCTTAGCCAAGGATCATATCCCTAAGCTTTGATAGCAACTGTGACGCCCCCAAAATAGGTATACATCACCCATCTTGGATCGCCAAATACATGGTACAAAATTCAAATACAACTTAATTATACAACAGTCGTGTAAAATACGACAAAACATAATCTAAGAGTTTTAATAAGAATATTGTCATCTAGACAATATCCACACTCAATGGAGTCCTCATTACATTTATTGTCACACTATTTAACAGAATAGCGAGGACTACTAATGCTATCATCCGACCGAATCACTCGCGTTCCCAGAGCTAGTTAAAGCTACGTTCTCATTTCACGAAGAAACGCAGAAAGAAAGGGTGAGCTCAACTATCCCAGTAAGAAATATTATGACTAAGATAATGCAGAATAAATTTTCATTAGCCTTCAACAATGTTAAACTGATAGAATATAATAGACAACAAGTTTAACTGCAGCAGAAAAGCAATCCATTAGAAGAGTCAAGTAGAGCATAAAATCTACTATCTTCTATGATTTAAAAAGTTTTTCATCAACTTTATCAATAAACCACATCATTGAGTCATCCCTGCACTACGGGCCAAGGATATTCATTAAATCATCAATGGTCATGACTATACCGAATAATCCCTGGTCATAATCATACCAAAAACTGTCCATCAACGCACTACAGGCCACTGAGGACTTTTACCACATCATTTATAACATTACATGTCATGATTATACCGAATGATCCCTGGTCATAATCATACCAAGTCCATCTATGCACATAAGCCAAAGATGACTTTTATCACAATATAAGCATGAGGATGATGACAATGACATAATAACTCAATAAAACAAGTTCAAGAATAAATTTTAAAGATTTATAAGTTAATTTATCCTGAAATCAATTACATCCAAATTGTCAACATGATACTGCTTGTGGACAAAAATTCAAGAATGCTCAGAAGAATATTTCCATGAAAAGATACTGGATGAAGCGCAAATATCTAGGATATTCTACTAATTTCATGGAGTATAGAAGCCAAAACTTTAACCAACTAAGTATAATAGAATATATTAAGCGCAAATGGATTTTTGCCCATGCATGCGGTAATCCACGTGAACAGATCATTTCCATAATTTAATAAGGAATGAATACAAAGGATCATTCACCATGCATGCGGTAATCCACATAGGCAGGTTATTCAGCCGAATAATAAAGAAATGGAATAACGAAGAATTCACCGAGCGTGCGATAGATAATAAAGCCTGAATAAGGTTATTCCCAGCGATATTATAGAGAATGGAACCGAGGTCATGCGTAATCCGCTTGCAGAGCAGGATATTCCAACGTAATAATAAAGAAGCGGAACCAGTCATGCATAATCCGCACGCATGAGATATTCCAGCGAAATAATAAAGAATTTAAACTAGGTCATGCGTAATCCGCATACAGGCGGGATATTCCAACGAAATAATAAAGAATGGAATAAAAGCAGAATTCACTAGGCATGCGATAGACCCACTTGCAGACGGAGTTATTCTAACGAATAATAAAGAATGGAATAACAAAAGAATTTCACCATGTATGCTCAACTAGCCCAAGAAGAAATATTATGACTAAGATAATGCGTATAAATTATCATTAGCCTTCAACAATGTTAAACCGATAAAATATAATAGACATCAAGTTTAATCAACAAATGCAATAAATAAGCAATCCATTAAAGAGTCAAGTAGAGCATAATATCTACTATCTTCTATGATTTAAAAATGTTTTCATCAACTTTATCATCGAGAGACTCAAATTTTAATAAATAAACCACATCATCGAATCATCCCCGCACTACGCCAAGGATATTCATTAAATCATCAATGGTCATGACTATACCGAATAATCCTCGGTCATAATCATACCAAAAAAAACTGCCCATCAATGCACTATGTGCCACCGAGGACTTTTACCACATCATTTATAACATTACTGGTCATGATTATACCGAATGATCCTCGTCATAATCATACCAAGTCCATCTACGCACGTAAGCCAAAGATGACTTTCATCACAATATAAGCATGAGGATGATGACAATGACATAATAATTCAATAAAACAAGTTCAAGAATAAATTTTAAAGATTTATAAGTTAATTTATCCAAAAATCAATTACGCCCAAATTGTCAACATGATACTACTTTGTGGAGTAAAATTCAAGAATGCTCGTAAGAATATTTCCATGAAAAGATATCGATGAAGCGCAAATATCCAGGATATTCTACTAATTTCATGGAGTATAGAAGCCAAAACTTTAACCAACCGAGTATAATAGAATATATGAAACTCGCAATGGATTTTCACCACCATGCGCAGAATCCACGAGATGCATCATTTCCACAATTTAATAAGGAATGAATACAAAGGATCATTCACCATGCATGCGGTAATCCACATATATGAAAGTTATTCCAATGTAATAATAAAGAATGGAATAATGTAAGAATTCACCATGCATGCGATAGATCGCATGCATGTGTTATTCCCAAATGTAATAATAAAGAATGGAACCAGTCATGCGAATCCGCATCCGATGCATGATGATATTCCAAATGTAATAATAAAGAATGAATAAACCACGTGTCATTCATCGTAATCCGCATGCATATTCCAATGATAATAAAGAATTCCAATGTAATAATAAAGAATGGAATAATAAAATGGAATAACAAATTCAATGCATGCATGTATAGATGTTTCCAATGCAATAATAAAGAATATTCCAACAATGTAATTCAATGAAATGTAATAATAAAGAAATGGAATAATGTAAGAATTTCACCATGTATGCGGTATTTCAGATGTATAAAGTTATTCCAACATAATAATAAAGAATGGAATAACAACTCTTACGAGTATTGAAAAAAAAATAACTCTCTTCATGAATACGAAAGAATAATACCCTTACCTTAAAAGAAACTCGATATCGAATAAATGAGGTAGTAGAGACTTCTTCTTCTTTTTCTCTCTATAATTTCTCTCTATAATAATTGCTTTATAGCTTTAGTGAATTGGTGAGAAATGAAGGAAGAATGAGCTTCTATTTATAGGAAAATATAGTTTCGATAATTGCACGCTTTGGGGCTCAAATATTACAAAGATAATACCTTCCTCTTTTTCTTCATTTTTAATTTAGTCCCGCAAGTATTATCAAACTTGCACCACCTCCCCTAATAGTAAATAATGTGAATCAATAGTTCAATCATGTGAATCAATAGTTATAATCATGTGAAAATACGAATTACAAGATATAGTACTTCCATCTATACCTCCATTTTTAACTTAGTCATGCAAGTATTATCAATCTTGCACCAACTCCCCTAATAGTACAAGAATGTGAATCAATAGTACACACATGTGAACAAATAGTTATAATCATGTGAATTAATAGCAATTAATTGCTCATTTATCCGATTAATTACCCGATCGGGTCAAGATAACTTCCAGACATCAATTAATATCGAAATAAATGTCGATTTCCACTAACACTAATAATTCCAACACAATGGAACTATCAATTTCATCTTTAATCAACACGAACTTATTCATCATTAATATTATAACTCACAATATTTAACAACCAAAGTCGCTCCTGTGAAAGAGGGGGGCTTTCGATAAGGATTTCTCCTTATCAAGCAAGCAATTAGATGACCAAACCTCTCCTCGATGTAACTTCTAGACATTGTAAATATTGCAAATTAATAATATGAATAACTTTGTCGCCTCAATTATTGATTTAATAATATATCATATTATATGTATGATAATCGTGACAATAATCAATCAATAATACGAGAGATATGATGCAAAGAATTATCGTAGCAATAATTGAGTATAACTGAAAGTGACTTCTCACGTAAAGATCAATAATCAATACCGCGCTGCTACTACGCAACCACGCCAGACATCGTATTTTTACTACCGGTAGTTCAACAGCTTTAATCTGTAATACTTTCACGCCGTTATTTTTAATAAAAGATAATTTCGCTGCTTTTTTACTACGACAATAATACTTCCGCTGTGGGGGTCCACTAATGATTGTGCCATCGTATTTAATATTCCCCGTTAAAACGAATATTCCCCACCAATCAATATTATATAACCACTTGCTTACTTTGCAAAATTTGTAAATATTACCCACAACTATAACATTATATCAAATCCACACCATAATATTCAAAAAAATTTTCGAGAAATTTAAATCTTTATTCATAAAATCTGGGGTCTCACAATCTCCCTCCTTATGAAATTTTGCCCTCTAAATTTACGTGACGTATGCACTGTATGCCAAAGAGGTGAGGATACCTTGAATACCTTTATCGTCGAAAACATTACATGTTGCATAATGCAGCATGCCCGATGTCCTCCGATTGCCTCTCGATGCACATCACCCCTAAAATAGCCATTTTAGGCCTTGATACCGACCTCAAATCTCAAAATATAAAGAATGAAAGTTTTAGGTCTACTCATTATCTTTCCGAATCATCCTAAATCACCTCAATCGAGTTTGTATGAAAAAAAGTTATGCCCAATTTACTAAAGGACGTCCTGACAGATTTTGGCTTAACACTCGACCAAATACTAGCGCCCCCAAATTTGGCCTTGGGCAAGCGCCTAGGCGCCCAAGAACAGATTCTAAGCACCGAGCCTAGTGCCTAGGCGCTCAACCTTTGGCACTTAACTCCAATTTTCCAGAGATTTTGCAACTTTTGACACACATATACTTCAAATCTTCATAACTTCTTCATCCATTATCTAATTAATTAGTCCGCTTTCGAGGCTATGGAAAGCTTGTAACATGCTCTATAAAACCCCATGATTTCATAATTTTTCAGATTCATTAATTATTCTGAAATTTGGCTCCAAAGTCCCCAAGACTAAGTTTTTACTAACAACGATACGTGAAAAACGTTATGAACACGCCGACATACTTGGCAGAAAACGAGTCTATAGGCCACGCTCCTACTCGATCGAGGATTTCAAATGGGCCAATTAAATCGAGGGTTGAGATAACGCCTTCTTGAACCTTCTTCTTCACATTCATCGATTCGTGTGTAGCTTTTGCTGAATGGCTTTTAACTTTATCGATTAAAGTCGATTCTACTCAGATATTCATTATCTTCACGTGGGTCCCTAGAGTCTTTAACTCTATCTTCATCATTTGTAAGTTATACTGAAATGGGTTTTTGTGTTAACAACATCGCACTCAGAAACGATACGATCTTCTACTCAACGCGTCACCTACCACGCTCGCTTTCCACCACAATGATATCGAATGGTATAGTCGTAATCTTCAACAAATCGAGCCAACGCTTTGGCGATAATACGCTCATTTTAGTTGAAGAAATATTTAAGGGTTTTAGAAATGGGTTTTGTATCGGGGTCAATACAAAATTCAATTTCACGCCTAGGGTAGGCTAAGAAGTCTTCAAGAATACGCCAGAAATTTATTAACAATAGAAATATCATTCAAAAAATCGTGACCTCATCCAAGACTTGGATAACACGTCACATTGATACCTATCAACTTGCCATCATCGCTATTCACAACGCCCCCTACGGATAGTTCTGCTTCTGCATTCCACACAAGGAAGTCACCAAATAAAGGCTCGGGCTCTTTACTTATGGCTTGATATGACAAAGATTGACTTTAGTGGTTTGGTTGCTTGAATTTCGCATAACAGTTGGTTAGAAATATAAAAAGCTAACAACCTTACAAAAAGCATGATGAGTAGTTAACCAATCGATTCCTAAAATCACATCAAAGGCAAGTATTTTCAAAGAGATAAGATCGACAGTAACGTGAAAGTGTCGATTTGAATCAACAAGATTTATAAATAAAGGAGGTAACGAAGGTTTCTACTAACGAAGTTTCAACCAATAAGTCAAAGTCTAACTTCTCCGAGTCAAATTTAAACGTTGAGCGCAAGCAAGAGAGATAAAAAGAATGGGTAGAACCAGATTCTAATAAGGTATAGACTTCAAGAAGAATTTATAATTAACTAACCCGTGCTAACTTCGTTCGTTACTCGCTTTTTGAGAAGTCACGAAAAACGCTCTTCCCGAAAACCACCGACTTTGTTTTGTCCAGATCCGCTTTTGGTGCCACCGTCCCCAATTGGACTGACTTCGACTTTGGTGCACGACAAAATCGGGGCTAGGTGACCTTCTTTTCACAATTGTAACATGCTTTGACCGCATCACGCAGCTTTGACCGATATGTCCCTCCCTCCGCATTTGAAGCATACAATTGGTGGTCGCTTCTCCTTCCTTGAAAACGGGTGTTGGTGCCGCTGCTCTTCCATCATTGTTAAACCTTCTCTTCTTGAAATTTCCACTCCTATTATCTCGCCATGATTACCACCAAAGTGGTTACCATTCTTGGCATGATAATTTCCCCACGATGGTTATCATTGTTCCGATGGCCGCTGCCACCGCAGATTTATTATTATCGTGTTGTTGGTCGTTATCTTTTGGTTGTGCCGACTCATTATCGCGCTCCAATAATCGAGCCCTATTCACAACATCTCAATATAAACAAAGTTTGTGAGAAATGAGGTATTGACGATATCGGGTTTCAAACCTCTTAGAAACATTCGCGCTATTCGCTCCTCATTATCGACCAAATGGGATGCAAACCGGATAACTCCGCAAATTTAGCCTCGATCACATCGACACTGGCCATATTGTTTTGCTCCAACTTGATAAACTCCACCTCCTTCATGTGACGAATACTTTCGGAAAGTACTTGTCGTTGAATGCCTCTTGAACTTCTCCCAAGACATCTTGAAAAGGCCAAAGTCGGGTACGCTTTTACGATTCCCACCAAGAATCGCCTTTTCACGCAAATAAAGGTGGCAAGGGAACCTTTTGCTCCTTTGAGCATCCCAAGACATCAAATATCTTGGTGATCTTCTTAACCACGCTCTCCGCCTTTAAGTGGTTCTCGCTTTCCCAAAAACTCCGTGGGTCCCAGCCTTGAATCGCTTAGCGATGACCATCCGAGTTTGCCATTGTTTCCACCGCATTTTGAACAGAGTCTCTCTCGCATGATGTTGCATGAATTGCATAAAGCCTCCGAACATCCCATCGCTCATCATCCGATCGGTGTTGTTATTTACCCCGAGGATTATTGTCTTCCTATTGTACATTATCCTCGGTATTAATCTGTCATGGTGACTCAACTGGTCTCATGTGCTTCATTGTTTATCTCAACATTTTCGGATGCCATTTTTAAATACTGCCACAAAACAAGGGTTAATTAACATATCACATATTATCCCTATACTCTGACCGACCAATTAAATACCAAATAAACTTAGGTAGGTCATACTAGCAAGGAATTCCCCCTCTCCCCCTCCTAGTTCTTGTCTCACATCTCACCAAGGATCATATCCCTAAGCTTTGATACCAACCGTGACGCCCCCAAAATAGTATACATCACCCATCTTGAGTCGCCAAATACATGGTACAAAAATCAAATACAACTTAATTATACAACAATCGTAAAAATACGACAAAAACATAATCTAGAGAGTTTTAATAAGAATATTGTCATCTAGACAATATCCACACTCAATGGAGTCCTCATTACATTTATTGTCACACTATTTAATGTAATAGTGAGGACTACTAATGCTATCATCTCGACCATCACTCCGCTCCCCGACTAGTCCCAAATATATTCTCATTTCCTCAAGAGAACAAAGGAAAGAAAAAAGGGTGAGCTCAACTAGCCCAAGAAGAAATATTATGACTAAGATAATGCAGAATAAATTATCATTAGCCTTCAACAATGTTAAACTGATAAAATACAATAGACATCAAGTTTAACTCAAGCAGCGGAAAAAGCAATCCATTAGAAGAGTCAAGTAGAGCATAAAATCTACTATCTTCTATGATTTAAAAAGTTTTCATCAACTTTATCGCCGAGACTCAGCTTAATAAATAAACCACATCATCGAATCATCCCTGCACTACGGGCCAAGGATATTCATTAAATCATCAATGGTCATGACTATACCGAATAATCCCTGGTCATAATCATACCAAAAACTGTCCATCAATGCACTACAGGCCACTGAGGACTTTTACCACATCATTTATAACATTACATGTCATGATTATACCGAATGATCCCTGGTCATAATCATACCAAGTCCATCTATGCACGTAAGCCAAAGATGACTTTCATCACAATATAAGCATGAGGATGATGACAATGACATAATAATTCAATAAAACAAGTTCAAGAATAAATTTTAAAGATTTATAAGTTAATTTATCCAAAAAATCAATTACGCCCAAATTGTCAACATGATACTTCTTTCAGGAGTAAAATTCAAGAATGCTCGTAAGAATATTTCCATGAAAAGATATCGATGAAGCGCAAATATCTAGGATATTCTACTAATTTCATGGAGTATAGAAGCCAAAACTTTAACCAACCGAAGTATAATAGAATATATGAAACCGCAAATGGATTTTTGCCGCCATGCGCAGAATCCACGAGATGATCATTTCCATAATTTAATAAGGAATGAATACAAAGGATCATTCACCATGCATGCGGTAATCCACATAGATGTGTTATTCCAATGTAATAATAAAGAATGGAATAATGTAAGAATTCACCATGCATGCGATAGATCGCATGTATGTTATTCCCAATGTAATAATAAAGAATGGAACCAAATCACGCACGCATGTAAATCCGCATGCATGTGATATTCCAATGTAATAATAAAGAATGGAACCAGTCATGCATAATCCGCATGCAATAATCACGTGATATTCCAACAGATTAATAATAAAGAATGGAAACTAGTCATCGTAATCCGCATGATGTATGATATTCCAAATGTAATAATAAAGAATGGAATAACAACAGAATTCACTAGTGCATGCGATAGATCATGCAATAAAGTTATTCCAATGTAATAATAAAGAATGGAATAATGTAAGAATTTCACCATGTATGCGAGATTTCTGATAGACAAAAGTTATTCCAACATAATAATAAAGAATGGAATAACAACTCTTACGAGTATTGAAAGAAAATAACTCTCTTCATGAATACGAAAGAATAATACCCTTTACCTTAGAAGAAAGATCGGATATTTGGAATAAAGGAGGTAGCAGTACTTTCTTCTTCTTTCTCTCTATAATTTTTCTCTATAATAATTGCTCTAAAGCTTTAGTGAATTGGTGAGAAATGAAGGAAGAATGAGCTTCTATTTATAGAAAAATATAGTTTCGATAATTGCACGCTTTTGGGGCTCAAATATTACAAGATAATACCTTCCTCTTTTCTTCATTTTTAATTTAGTCCTCAAAGTATTATCAAACTTGCACCACCTCCCCTAATAGTAAATAATGTGAATCAATAGTTCAATCATGTGAATCAATAGTTATAATCATGTGAAAATACGAATTACAAAAGATAAGTACTCCATCTATACCTCCATTTTTAACTTAGTCATGCAAGTATTATCAATCTTGCACCAACTCCCCTAATAGTACAAGAATGTGAATCAATAGTACACACATGTGAACAAATAGTTATAATCATGTGAATTAATAGCAATTAATTGCTCATTTATCCGATTAATTATCCGATCGTCAAGATAACTTCCAGACATCAATTAATATCGAAATAAATGTCAATTTCCACTAACACTAATAATTCCAACACAATGGAACTATCAATTTCATCTTTAATCAACACGAACTTATTCATTATTAATATTATAACTCACAATATTTAACAACCGTGTCATTCCTCAAGAAAGAGGGGGGCTTTCCGATAAGGATTTCTCCTTATCGCCGCAAATTAGATGACCAAACCTCTCCTCGACAAAACTTCTAGACATTGTAAATATTGCAATTTAATAATATGAATAACTTTGTCGCCTCAATTATTGATTTAATAATATATCATATTATATGTATGATAATGTGATAATAATCGAATCAATAATATGAGAGATATGATGTGACACCCCTGATGTAAAACAACTACAACTTTATTATTACAATAGTAAAAGCGTGAGTTTAAATACGAGATATTGCCATCTAGACAATATCCACATACAAATAAATCCTCATCATAATTATTGATACATTATTTTACAACAATGGTGAGGACTACTAAACAACTCTCCCTAGAACTTTCATTCCATACCCAGACTCGTACTTGCTTGCTATATTCTAGCCTCCCGAGAAGAAAAATGGAACAAAAAGGAAAAGGGTGAGCTCGATTAGCCATAAAAGAATATTATGACTAAGATAATATACAACAAAATTATCGTTAGTCTTCAACAGGGAAAAATATAATAGAATACAATAGACAACAAGTTTTAAATCAATATTCATGAAATGAAATAATAATTCATTAGAAGAGTTAAGTAGAGAATGCAAACTACTATCTTCTATGTATGAATTTTAAAGTTCATCGCCTATTTTATCCTGTAACATCAATCAATATATATCCGGGATCAAATATCCATCCTTGCACTACATGCCAAGGACATTCACCAACGATTAGTCATGTTCATCTAAACACTGTTCATCTTTGCACTACTGGCCAAAGATATTCATCAGAAATCATTCATCTTTGCACTACTGGCCAAAGATATTCATCATAAATCATTTAAGACTGAGGATGATGAAAAATATATATTTTTTTTTAAAGAAACGAATCCAGTGAAACAAAATGACAAGGATTAAGGATTAAGGATTCGTACTTCGTTTTATCCACGTCCAAAAATACCTCAAAAATAATCATAGTGGTGTAAAATTCAAGAATGATCAAAACATGGATACAATCAAAGCTAGTATCCACAATAGATATTTTGGACGAAAAGAAAAATTTTCATTTTTCATGAATAATCTTAAATATTAAATGAATAATCACCGTATATCGTGAATAATCTGTGAGTATCGTGAATAGTAACTCCGACACCAAAAGTTCCAAATTTGATAAAAACTTCAGATCAATATTTCAGCATAATGATATTGAAGAAATAATATCATTACGGAAAAAAAATAATATCCCTTACCTCGAAAGATCAAGATTTAACCTGGAATCTTTGATATAGACTATATCTTGAACTTTCACCGTATAGAAATACTCAAAGTATACTCAAAATACTCACAAGAATACGCTCGATAATATAGAGAGAAAACTTGATTTACGGTGTGATTTTCAATTCTAACCTAAGCACCTATTTATAGGAAATTGCTTAGAACACCAAAGCAGAAAATTTAATATAATATTAATATATATAAAAATATTATACGTATTCCTTGAAATCTTAATCTCAACAATTCACACATGCCAACCTTCTAGAAAAAAAATAAAAAAAACGTTTTTCTAATTTAAAATAATTTAAACTTCCAAAAATCAATTATTTCAGAGCTTCGGAACTTCAATAATTCATAATAAATAGCCCTTTTATCAGAAAATTCGAATCTCACGAGTTTTTATAGGAAATTCAATTCTCTACAACTTTGCAGAAGAAAGTTTTCCAAATTTCCAACAGAAATTGACCGAAATCCACAAACGGGTGATTTTAGAGGCTATAATCAAATTTCACCGATAAATGGGGTCCACCGACATGTTTTAACATGTTTTAAACATTTATTGCAACAAAATACTCTTCCTCCTCAGATACTCATATATCCCACATTACGTTGTAAAAATATCACCATTATTATATTATTAAAATATAATAATATATATTTAAATGAATTATTTTATCGAGAAAAAGATAAAATTTCAATTTTCAACAATTGTCACATTAAAAATTTTCTCCATCTATATCCACATAAAATCAATATTTTCCTCATCATATGAATCAATAATTAATTATTCACAAATAATATTACGAAATCACAATATTGATGACCGTGCGCCCTCAGGAAAGAGGGGGGCTTTCCAATAAGAATTTCTCCTTCTTGGCGCAATTAGGTGACCAAACCTCTCCTTAGATGTAACTTTTTAGACATTGCCAATAATGTTATCTAATAATATTATTCGGATAATATGAATTATTGTTTCGACAACGAAAAATACCGTGTAATGACAATTATTAAAACAACAAAGAATATAAAATATCAACGCAGCAATTATTGAATCAATAAAATAAAACACCGAGCAATAATTACTTCGTAACCATTATTGAGTAGTGCCTTCTTACGTAAGAGTCAATAATTGGTGCAATACCGCAGTATCTACCGCTTCAACAACGCCAGACATCGTGTTTTTAACCAAGGTATTCCAACAATGTAAATTCAGTAACAACTACGCCTGTTATTTTTAAACAACTTATATTTGTCATTTTCTTCCTCCAATCGCTTTTATGGGGGCCCACATGGTCTGCTTGCCGTCGCATTTAATATTCCCCGACAGCATTTAATATTCCACGACCAAACGAATATTCCCTCGACAACAATGAATATTTTATAACCACTTGCTTATTTTGAAATATTTGCGTATTTTACCCGTAATATCCACATTAATCACATCAACCCTTACTATTTCAAAATAATAATTAGAGGAAATTAAATTTCATTTATTAATTATTTGGGATCTTACAACCTCCCCTCCTTATGAAATTTCGTCCTCGAAATTGACGTGACGTACTGTGTTTGAAAAGATGAGGATACCTCGCTTTCATTTCCGCTTTCCAACTCCTGTGTCATTTCCTCTATAGCATGGTTTCTCCACAAGACTTTAACTTGTGGTATGACCTTCGTGCGTAGGACATGCTCCTTCCTATCCAAGATCTTGACAGGTACTTCCTCATACGTTAAGTCTTCGGCTATCTCGTCCGGTTCTAACTCAATAACGTGATTCGGGTCTTTCACATATTTACGAAGTACAGATATGTGAAACACATTATGAACACGAGACATACTTGGAGGTAACGCGAGTCTATAGGCTACATTTCCTACTCGGTCAAGAATTTGAAATGGACCAATAAATCGTGGATTGAGCTTTCCTCTCTTCCCGAATCTTGTAACTCCCTTCCATGGGGCAACACGCAACAATACATGATCCCCTATACTAAATTCCACATCCTTTCGATGAAGATCTCGCATAACTCTTTTATCGATCTTGTGCCGCTTTATATACGTTGTCGAATCATTTGGATCTTTTCGAGTGATCATATGCATTTTACTCTCGGGTCCCAACAATGTTGCTTCACCCACCTCATCCCAACATATTGAGAGCGACACTTTCGTCCATATAATGCTTGAATGGGGCCACACCTATACTTGCTCGATAATCTGTTGTTGTAGTAGAATTCCACCAATGGTAAATACTTATCCTAACCGCCTTTGAAGTCTAGGACACAGAGTCTTAATAAATCTTCAAGAGTTTGAATAGTCCTCTCGATTGTCCGTCCGCTTGAGAGGATGGTATGTCAATCGAATCTTAAATCCGTACCCATAGCTTTTTGCAAACTAACCCAAAATCTTGAAGTGAATCTTGGGTCACGATCCAAACTATGGATACTTGGCATGCCATGCAATCTCACAATCTCATTTACGTACATTTGAGCAAGACGTTCAAGGGAATAAGTCTCCGTGTTTGGCAAGAAATGAGCGAGACTTGGTTAATCTATCAACAATAACCCAAATAGCATTTATGCCTTGAGAAACCGTGGGAAGTCCCGTGAACGAAATCCATGGTAATGTGTTCCCACTTCCATTTCGGAATCTCAAGTGGTTGCAATGGTCCCTTAGGCACTTGATGCTCGCGCTTTTACACGTTGACAAGTTAAACATGTTGAGATAAACTTTGCAATCTCTCTCTTCATATTGTTCCACCAAAATGTATGTCAAGATCACGATACATTTTAGTACTTCCGGATGGATTGCAAATGGTGTATTGTGTGCCTCCATCATAATCTTGTACTTCAAATCGAAATCGTTAGGAACACAAAGTCCAGAGTGGACTCAAGTATTCCTTCTTCATCAATTCTCGCCTTGGAATAGCTCCTTCTTGTACTTTCTTCTTCATATGCATCACTCGGCCTGGGTGGCTTGAGCAACCTTAACTTTTTTCTATTAAAGTTGGCTCTATCGTATATTTGACATCATCGCACTTTCGCTCCTCGCATATGATCTTCTACTCAACGCGTCACCTACCACGTTCGCTTTTCCGGGATGGTATTGAATAGTGTGGTCGTAGTCTTTCAATAGCTCGAGCCAACGTCATTGCTGCGTGTTAAGTTCTTTTGAGTGAAGAAATATTTAAGGCTTTTATGGTCCGAATATATCTCCACTTTCTCTCCATATAGATAGTGCCTCCAGTTTTTAGCGGCGAAAACGATCACGCTAACTCTAGATCATGAGTAGGATAATTCCTCTCATATTCTTTAAGTTGTCGCGAGGCATAGGCTATGACTTTCCCACGTTGCATGAGAACACATCCTAACCCTTTGCCCAAAGCATCGCTATAGATAACAAATCCATCCGAACCAGATGGTATTGTTAGAACAGTCTTAAATAAGTCTCCTTTTAAGCTCTTGAAACTCTTCTCGCACTCTTCGCCCAAACGAATTTTGTATCCTTCCGAGTTAGATGAGTTAGCAGAGTAGCGATTCGAGAAAACCTTCCACGAATCTCGATAATAACCAATTTAAGCCCAAAAAGCTACGTACTTGATCACCGACTTTGTTGCTCCCAACTTTGTATTGCTTCAATCTTCGTCGGATCAACAGATACTCCATGTTTTGACACCATGCCCAAGAAATGCTACTTCCTCAAGCCGTAACTCGCATTTCTTTAACTTGGCATAAAGCTTGTTTTCACGAAGCCTTTGGAGTACCAACTTCAAATGGTGCTCATGATCTTCACGGCTTTTGGAATATATGAGGATGTCATCAATAAAAGACAACAACGAATCGATCCAAATACTCTTTGAATACTCGGTTCATCATATCCATGAAAGCCAGCAGGAGCATTAGTCAATCCGAAAGACATAACTAAGAATTCATAATGCCGTCACCAGGGTTCTAAAGGCGGTCTTTGGAATATCCTTAGTTCTAATCTTCACCGATGATATCCGAACGAAGATCGATTTTTGAAAAGAATTGTGCTCCTTGCAATTTGGTCAAACAAGTCATCAATACGAGGTAGAGGATACCTATTCTTGATAGTGACATGGTTCAATTCCCGATAGTCAATACAAAGTCGCATACTCCCGCTCTTTCTTCTTTACAAATAAAACAGAGCACCCCAAGGAGATGTACTAGACGAATGAAACCAATGTCCAACAACTCACGTAGTTGGACCTTTAACTCTGAAGTTCAATAGGAGCCATTCGATATGGGGTTTTAGAAATGGGCTTTGTACTGTGTTCAAGGTCAATAAAGAATTCAACTTCACGTTACGGGGGTAGATCGGAAGTTCTTCGTGAAATCGTCGAAAGTTAATAACAACAGAATATTATTCAATTTTGACGTGTCTTTATTCAAATCCATAACATGGGCTAAGAAAGCTTGACATCCGTTTTTTAATAAACAAATAGCTTTATGATTAGATATGACAGTGATTGATTTTAATGGTTTAGTTGCTTGAATTCGAACAACAGGTTGTTTAGGAATATGAAAGCTAACAACCTTACGAAAACAATCAATTTTGGCATGATGAGTAGTTAACCAATCAATCCCTAAAATCACAAGAAAAGCAAGTATCTTTAAAGAGATAAGGTCAACGGGTAAGATAAGGGTGCCAACATGGATTAGACAAGATTTATAAACAAAGTGGATGTGATGAAAGTTTCTCCTAACGGAGTTTCCACGAGATAGGTCAAAGTCTAATTTCTCCCGAGTCAAGTTTAAACGTTGAGCACAAGCAGAGAGATAAATGAATGGGTAGCACCCTAGATTCTAGTAAAGTATAAACTTCACAAGAATTTATAAATAGCTTACCCGTGATCACCTCGTTTGGGTTCCTCGCATTTTGACCAAATCACAACAAACGCTCTTCCGAGAACTGCTTGACTTTGACTTTTACGGGGATATCTTTTGAGTCACCGTCCCCATGAACTAGGTTTCGCTATCTGCAATCTCGAGCGATATGTCCTTCCTTTCCACAATTATAGCATACCCGAATCTATCAGGCGCTTTGACCGATATGTCCCTCTTTTCCGCATTTATAGCATATGGCCGGGTGGTCGTTCTCCTCCCTTGGAACCAGATTCTTTCATTGCACCGTTGTTGTCTTCACACGATCGTTGTTGAATCTCCTCTTTTAAAATCTCCTCCCCGACTCGCTTCTTCTATTTTCATGGCCATGATTACCACCAGAGTGGTTACCATTTTTGTCCGCTTTTTCTTTCTCCACCGATTATTGTTGTTTTGTTGATTGCTATCTCGGTTGATGATCCTCGATTGTGGTACCTCTTGGCCGACCGTACTCAAGTATCTCGCTTCTAACAATTGAGCCCTCATTAACAACATCCGAATAGAGAGAAAATTTATGAGAGATGAGATCTTGACGTATCTTAGGTTTCAAACCTCTCGTAAAACATCCGCCATATCGCTCCTCATTCTCCACCAAATGAGGTGCAAACACGGATAACTCTGCAAATTTCGCCTCGTCATTGAGACACCGCCATGTTGTTCCTGCTCCAATCTAATAAACTCCACTTCCTTCATATGATTAACACTTTCGGAAAGTATTTGTCATTAAATAGTTTCAAACGTCTCTCCAAGAGACATCTTTGGCCAGGGCCGGATGGGTACGCTTCATGACTCCCACCAATAAATGCGCCTCGCCACCACGGAACATAAAGGTGGCGAATGGAACCTTCTGTTCCTCTGTGCATCCCAAGACATCGAATATCTTGGTAATTTGCTTGACCCATGTTTCGCCATGATCGGATCCGCTTTCCCTTAAATCTCGTGGTCCCAACTCTTTGAATCGCTTGGGCCGTGACAACCCGTGAATTGCTATCATTTCCTCCTATGTTTTGAACACGAGTCTCCCTCGTCTCCCGATTTTGCATGAACTGCAAAAAGCTTCTAAATATCCCTCATTCATCATCTCGCTCAAAGGTGTTGTTCATAGGAGGAACATTGCCACTGCTGTTGCACGCTTCTCCTCGTTGGTGAGTACAAAGCGTCTCCACTTGGTCTCATTTCCATTGTTAATATTCTCATCGACATTCTCAAATACTATCATAAAACAAGGGTTAATTAAGGAAATCAATATATCACATAATATCCCTATATCTTGACCAACTATCAAATAAGCTTAGGTAGGACACACTTTAGCGAAAGATTTACTCGTCTCTCCTCCTAGTTCTATTCCCCGATCTCCGCCAGAGATCATATCCCTAAGCTTTGATACCAACCGCGACACACCCCAAAATAGGTCTACATCCCCCATTCTCGAGTTGTCAATACACTGCATGAAAACAACTACAACTTTATTATTACAATAGTAAAGCGCGAGTTTAAATACGTATATTGCCATCTAGACAATATCCACATACAAATAAATCCTCATCATAATTATTGATACATTATTTTACAACAATGGTGAGGACTACTAAACAACTCTCCCTAGAACTTTCATTCCATACCCCGACTAAGTACTTGCTATATTCTCGCCTCCCGAGAAGAAAAAAATGGAACAAAAGGAAAAGGGTGAGCTCGACTAGCCCAAGAAAAGAATATTATGACTAAGATAATATACAACAAAATTATCGTTAGTCTTCAACAGGAAAAATATAATAGAATACAATAGACAACAAGTTTTAAATCAATATTCGCAATGAAAAAATAATAATTCATTAGAAGAGTTAAGTAGAGAATGCAAACTACTATCTTCTATGTATGAATTTTAAAGTTCATCGCCTATTTTTATCCTCATAACATCAATCAATATATATCCGGATCAAATATCCATCCTTGCACTACATGCCAAGGACATTCACCAGCTTGGTCATGTTCATCTAAACACTGCTCATCTTTTTGACTACGGGCCAAAGATATTCATCAGAAATCATTCATCTTTGCACTACTGGCCAAAGATATTCATCAGAAATCATTCATCTTTGCACTACTGGCCAAAGATATTCATCATAAATCATTTAAGACTGAGGATGATGAAAAATATATATTTTTTTTTTAAAGAAACGAATCCAGTGAAACAAAATGACAAGGATTAAGGATTAAGGATTAGTGCTTCGCTTTTATCCACGTCCAAAAAATACCTCAAAATAATCATAGTGGTGTAAAATTCAAGAATGATCAAAACATGGATACAATCAAAGCTAGTATCCACAATAGATATTTTGGACGAAAAGAAAAATTTTCATTTTTCGATGAATAAGGCTTGATTCAGTGAATAAAGATCTGAGATATCGTGAATAAGACTGGTATCGTGAATAGTAACTCTCACACCAAAAGTTCCAAATTTGATAAAACTTCAGATCAATATTTCAAATAATGATATTGAAGAAATAATATCATTACTGAAAAAAAAAATATCCTTTACCTCGAAAGATCAAGATTTAACCGGAATAATCGGATATAGACTATATCTTGAACTTTCACCGATAGAAATACTCAAAGTATACTCAAAATACTCACAAGAATACGCTTCGATAATATAGAGAGAAAACTTGAGCTTCGTGTGTGATTTTCAATTCTAACCTAAGCACCTATTTATAGAAATTGCTTAGAACACCAAAGCGTAAAATTTAATATAATATTAATATATATAAAAATATTATACGTATTCCTTGAAATCTTAATCTCAATTCACACATGCCAACCTTCTAGAAAAAAAAAAAAAAAACGTTTTCTAATTTAAAATAATTTAAACTTCCAAAATCAATTATTTCGAAGCTTCGGAACTTCAATAATTCATAATAAATAGCCCTTTTATCAGAAAATTCGAATCTCGCGAGTTTTTATAGGAAATTCAATTCTCTACAACTTTGCAGAAGAAAGTTTTTCCAAATTTCCAACAGAAATTGACCGAAATCCACAAACGGGTGATTTTAGAGGCTATAATCAAATTTCAGTCAATAAATGGGGTCCACCGACATGTTTAACATGTTTTAAACATTTATTGCAACAAAATACTCTTCCTCCTCGTATACTCATATATCCCACATTCGTTGTAAAAATATCACCATTATTATATTATTAAAATATAATAATATATATTTAAATGAATTATTTTATCAGAAAAAGATAAAATTTCAATTTTCAACAATTGTCACATTAAAAATTTTCTCCATCTATATCCACATAAAATCAATATTTTCCTCATCATATGAATCAATAATTAATTATTCACAAATAATATTACAGAATCACAATATCGATAAACTGTGCAGGTTCAGAAGCAGGGGCTTTCCAATAAGAATTTCTCCTTCTTCTGCGCCAAGCAATTAGGTGACCAAACCTCTCCTTAGATGTAACTTTCTAGACATTGCCAATAATGTTATCTAATAATATTATTCAGATAATATGAATTATTGTTTCGACAACGAAAAATACTGTGTAATGACAATTATTAAAACAACAAAGAATATAAAATATCAACGCAAAGAATTATTGAATCAATAAAATAAAATATTTGAATAAAGAATTATCAGAACCATTATTGAGTAGTGCCTTCTTACGTAAGAGTCAATAATTGGTGCAATACTGGTGCTACTGGATTCAACAACGGTAGACATCGTGTTTTAACCACCGGTATTCCAAATGATGTAAACCAGTAATAACTACGCCATTATTTTTAAACAACTTATATTTGTCATTTTCTTCCTCCAATCGCTTTTTATGGGGCCCACATGGGTCACGCATCAGCTTGTGCATTTAATATTCCCTTAAAAAGATTGAATATTCCACGACCAAACGAATATTCCCCAATAAATGATGAATATTTTATAACCACTTGCTTATTTTGAAATATTTATGCGTATTTTACCCGTAAATTATCCACATTAATCACATCAACCCTTACTATTTCAAAATAATAATTAGAGGAAATTAAATTTCATTTATTAATTATTTGGGATCTTACATATGATGCAACAATTCATCGTAGCAATAATTGAGTATAATTGAGTGACTTCTCACGTAAGCATCAAGAATCAATACCGCAAGTGTCTTTCTTGTGCAACCACATCGTGACATTATACTTTTTACTACCTAAGGTAGTTCAACGCTTTAATTCAGTAACACTTCCGCCAGTTATTTTTAATAAAAGATAATTATGTCATTTTCTTACTACGACAATACTTCCGTTGTGTAGAAATCCACTGATGATTGTGCCATCGCATTTAATATTTTCTCTCATTAAAGCGAATATTCTCCACCAATCAGAATATTATATTAAATCCGCACCATAATATTTGAAAAAAATATTTTGAGAAATTTAAATCTTTATTCATAAAATCTCGGGTCTCACATTTTCTTTCTTTTTTCCGGCCTTTTCACCCACCTAACTTCCCCGACCACTTTCCACCCTCTTTCTCATTCCTCCATCTCTGTTTCTTGCTCTTTCTTTCGGGTCCCTCCCCCTCGCCTTGTCTGATTCTTGTCTCTCGATGGTCAGCCACAACCACCTCTCTATTGGAAACTCAATCAGAAGTGCATCTCACGACCCTTTTGCTGAGTATGGGGTATCCTTACCTCATTCTCCGGCTGCGATGCCTCTCCCCCCTCCTTGGTATTGAGGATATGGCTGAGTCTACTACCTTCCCTCCTCTCTTGGGGAACCATGTCAGTTCTGAGGACTCCTCTACTCAGGCACTTGCCCTGGAAGTTAACATTGGTCCTGTTTTGGGGGATAATACTCGAGATATTTTCTCTGCTACTCACCACTTCTCATAGAAAGACCATGAGGAAGCAATTTTTGAATGGAGAAAGAATCTTCATCTCATGTCTTTCTTGTCAGCTCATGGCATTTCTTCGAACGATGTTCAAATCTTTTTATCAGAAGGGAAGCTCGTCAAGTTTGGGAAAGCCCTTGAGGTATCTGCTAAAAGTCCTCTGAGAAATTCCCCCACCCCCTCTACTTCCAAGGTCGCTGGTGGCTTTCACACCCAAGTCGCATGTGTTGGTGAAGCTTCTCTGCCGGTGAAAGAGCTACACTCGCCTGGTCTTTCTAATCAGTCTCATCCACCTCCTTCCATCTTGTTAGCCAATAACTCCTCCGTCAAAGCTTCCACCAACTGTCTTGAAGAAGGTGAAATTCCTATCCCCATGGCTAAAGGGCCTCTCAAGTCCTGGAGTGATGTGGTAGGCAAAAACTATGGTAAATCCTCTCGAACCTTATCTTTCCATCCCCCCTCCTTATCTGATGGGCACATCATAGTCTGTCCTCCAGACGACATGCTCAACCGGGGGAACAAGCTTTGGACAACAAGCTTAGTTGGGTATTTTCATCATTCATCTCTCCCTTTCAAGGTTGTTAAACCTATAGCTAGATGAATGTGGGGTCACATGGGGCTATCAAATGTGTTTCTACACAGTAAAGGCTATTACATATTCAAATTTGATTCTGTTCCTGATCGGGACAATGTTCTCGCCTCTGGCCAATGGCATTTCGCATCTAAAGCCATTGTTCTCCAAAAATGGAAAGAAGGTGTTTCTTTCTCAAAATTTGATTGTGAGGTCTTCCCTGTATGGGTCAAGCTCAGAACACCCCTCTCTCTTATTGGTCTGATGAAGGAATCAGTTACATTGCTAGTGCAATTGGGAAACCCCTTTTCACCGACGAGATGACCACCAAAAATGATTTCCTGAATTTTGCTAGGGTCTGTATTGAGGTTAATGCCTCCTTCACTTTTCCCCCTTCCATTCGGGTGGCTGTAAAAAATGAGGAAACTTTGGAAAATATCTTTGTTCCTGTGGATGTAGAATATCATAGCAAACCTCCTTCTTGCCCTACCTGTAAAGTATTTGGTCACTCTTTCATCAAATGCCCCAAAGCTAATTTCCAATGGATTCCTAAGGCCCCAACTATTGGTACTTCGACTACTATCAGCCCTGTTTCAGCTGCATGCAGTGCCTTAGAAACAAATGCCCTCCATCACAATATCCCCTCTGATCCATCTCAAAATGAATGGGTAAATGTTACCCGAGGTGCCAAATCTGGATTAGACTCAACCACCTCTAGCCCTGCTATGAATGTCTCCAACTCCTTTTCTCCTATTAAGCTGGCAGAACACCATACCTCAGACTATGAATCTCCTATGGTCCCAAACCCCTTAGTATCCAAACTGAAGGTGCTGGATGAAAAGGAAGGCAAAGATTTAAAGAATAAGCAAAGTTCAATTTGTGAGAATCCTCATGCTGCTAAAAAGAGGAAAGGGAAAGGCAACGCTGGAAACACCCCCCTCCCGTTTAATTATGTTTGCTTCCTATAATATAAGAGGTCTGAATAAAAAGCCGAAATAGGCTTATGTTAAACAACTTATTGCTGATAATAAACTCTCTCTTTTGGGTCTTCTTGAAACTCGAGTTAAACTCCCACATGCAAATAGAATTTCCAAAAATCTGTGTAGCAGTTGGAACTAGGTTTTTAATTATGATTCTCATTCGAATGGTCGAATTTGGGTAGGATGGAACCCAAACTTTTGGCATTTGGATATTCTTTTTGCGTCTTCTCAAGTTTATCCATTGCAAAGTGCAGTCAACCGATATGAATTCTCCATTCTTTTTTGTTTCCTTTATTTATGGAAACGTATATGGAGAGAAGGGTCTTATGGAGTGACTTACTCTCCTTTGCCCCTACTGTCAGTTGGTGTATGTTGGGGGACTTTAATGTCATCAAGCACCTTTTGGAAACCAACCAAGATTCTGATACTTGGGACATCGGTATGGATGAATTCAAAAGTTGTGTGGAGAATGTTGGGATTGATGATATTCGGAGAATTGGCCCTATTTTTACTTGGTGGAATATGCAACTTACAAGACATGTCCACAAAAAATTGGATAGAGCTATGGGGAATGCTGAGTGGTTCACCAACTTTGCCATGTCACAAGTTACTTTTGGCCCTCGGGGGCTCTCTGACCACTTCCTAACTCTACTTGATACTGGTATCCGGCTCTTTCCCCCTCGAAAACAATTTCAATTCTTCAATCATTTAGTCCTTCTGGATGGTTTCAAAGATTCGGTGAAAAATGTGTGGACTCCGTTCATTATTGGGAATCATTTTTATATTTTCTCTGAAAAACTAAAATGTACTAGGGCGGCTTTGATCTCCCTCAACCACACCACTGGTAATCTGACATCTCTAGTGTGAACTGCTAAGGAAGACCTCCATTTGGTTCAAAACCTGCTCCATGTTAATCCTATGGACTCGAACCTCCTTGCTAGAGAGAAAATTTGTCATCAACAACACTGGAATGCTATTGAAAGAGAGGAATCCCTCCTTCAACAAAAATCTATAGCTATTTAGTTGGCCTTGGGTGATCGTAACTCTAGTTTTTTCGCTAACATGATGAAAAATAGATGGAATTCCAATAAAATTTTCTCCATCTTTAACCATGAAGGCACCATGGTTCATGGCCAGAGGAACGTTGAAAAAGTTGCAGTGGATTATTTCAGTAACATTTTCAATAACCCTGAGGACCCTAATGTTGACTTTGATAATTTTGGTGTCTCTCCTATTCATCAGATTAGTCCAGATCAAGCATCTAAACTCTCAACTCCTGTAACTGATATCGAAATCTGGGAAGTCCTCAAATCCATGCAGCGTAATAAAAGTCCTGGACCTGATGGCTTCAACGTGAATTTCTTCATAAGTTGTTGGGGAATTGTTGGTGCAGATTTTAGTAGGGCAGTCTATTTCTTCTTTGAGAATAGCAGGATATCCAAAGGGATTAACTCAACTGCTCTTGCCCTCATCCCTAAAGGAATTAATCCCTCTTCTATGGCTGACTTCAGACCCATCTCATGTTGCAACACGATCTACAAGTGCATTGCTAAAATTCTATCCAATCGACTCAAGGAAGTCCTTCCCTTTTTAATAGACAAATCACAATCTGCTTTTATGCGTGGTAGAAGCATTAGTGAGAATATTCTTATCGCCCAGGACCTTTTCAAAGGGTACAACCGAACTACTGGCCCAGCAAGATGCACTCTCAAGATTGACCTCAGGAAAGCTTTTGATACTGTGAGATGGGAGTTCCTCTTTGACATTCTAAAGGCTTTTCAATTTCCCCCCGTATATATTGGATGGATAAAGGCATGTATTACTTCAGCTATGTTCTCCATTAAGGTTAATGGTACGCTAGCGGGTTTTTTCGGCAGCTCTAGAGGTCTTCGACAAGGTGACCCCCTATGTTCTCCATTAAGGTTAATGGTACGCTAGCGGGTTTTTTCGGCAGCTCTAGAGGTCTTCGACAAGGTGACCCCCTTTCTCCCTACCTCTTCGTCCTAGTTATGGAGATGTTTTCTCTCAAGCTGAATGAAGAAACCTCAACTCCTACCTTTGCCTATCACTGGAAAACCAAGGAATGCAAACTTACTCACCTTCTTTTTGAGGATGACATCATTATTTTTTGTCATGCTAGCTTGCCTTCCATAGCAATCATCAATTCCTGTATCCTATCCTTCTCTTTATATTCTAGTCGCATACCAAATTCACACAAGAGCCATTGCTTCCTATCCAACTCTAATCCTTCCACCTCTAGGGACATCATTTCCCTTCTTGGGTTTCCACTAGGGACACTCCCTGTAAAATTTCTGGGAGTTCCTTTATTGCCGAAAAAGATCTCTTTCAAAGATTACATCCCTCTTATCCAAAGGATCACCAGCCGAGCCTCTTCTTGGACTTCAAAGGTTTTATCTTACTCCGGTAGGCTGAAACTCATTAAATCTATCCTCTTCTCCATCCAAGTCTACTGGAGTTCCCATTTCCTTCTCCCTAAAGCTATTATAAAGGAGTTACAATCTATTTTGACTAGATTTCTTTGGAAAGGGGCAACACTTGACAAATATGGGGCTAAAGTAGCTTGGTCCATAATATCTTTTCCCCTTTTCTGAAGGTGGTTTGGGAATCAAAAACCTGGTGGATTGGAATTTTGCGTGCATCCTACACCATCTTATCAACATCATTAACCCCACTTCTTCCTCTCTTTGGGCAAACTGGGTTAAAACCACCACCCTCAAAACTAAATCTTTCTGGCAAGTATCACTAACCCCAGACAGCTCTTGGATATGGAAGCAGGTTTTGAAACTTAGACCTCTTGCCCTTCAGCACTTGCACTATGTTGTTGGCAATGGGCAGCACACAAATCTATGGTATGACCTTTGGATAAATGGTAATGCTATAAACCCTTCCTCGGCCCTACTATCCAATTCTGGACTGCCAACGTCAGCCACAGTCAACCATATAGTTCTGAATAACTCTTGGAATCTACCTATGAGCAACCACCATGATATGATTATGCTTAGGAGGGGTATCCACCTCCTACCCTCCCCCACTCAACAGCAGGATAGAATCCTCTTGGATACATGGGATATCCGATTACTCAAATCAAAAAAAATCTGGGACTCCATCCGGAATAGAAATTAGCTGGTCCACTGGAGCAGGTTTGTTTGGCACAAGCTCCACGTCCCCCGGTACTCCTTTATCTTATGGCTTGGTTTTCTCAAGAAACTTCCCACCAATGACCGGACTCTGCATTTTTCTGGAAGGACTTGGAACTGCCCTCTATGTAATCTTGTCCCTAAAACTTTCAATCATTTGTTCTTTGAGTGTGCTTTCTCCAATCACATTCTTCACCATGCTATTAATCTTGGAAACTGGGGCTCCTTTCCAGACTCATGGGATGAAATAGTGGACTTCCTCACTAATTTTTAAGGCTCCTCCCTCTTAAGGAACATCATATGCTTAACAGTGGCTGTGTGCTTCTATAAAACATGGGAGGCCCGAAATAACAAGTTACATAGGAACACTATCCCTCCAATGATCAGTCTTGCCAAGGATGTGATTCATATCATTAAGTCTAGGTTAAATACATGCAAATCATTTCTTAAAGCAACTAACTCCCAGTATTTTTGCAGTTGGCTAATTACTAGCTAGTTCTTATCTATGCTTGGTTGGGGCTGTTTTTTGATGTAGTAGCAACACCAGCTCTGGATCTCTATTTATTTTGAGCTACCCCATGTTACAATTGTTTATTTTGATCTGCCCCATGGTAGCAGATGCGGAGTGCTGTTACATACATGGTATGTCCTTGACCGAGTGCTCCATGACTGTGCTTGGGGTGATGGCTAGGTGCAGTCTGTTGGTTCTGCTTTTTGTCTGCTGCAGGCGCCTTTTTCGGGTTACTGCTACTGTTTTGTGCTGCATGCGCCTTTTTAGGTGCAGTCTGAAGGTTCTGCTGCTGCTGCTTGAGGTGCAATTTGTGGGCTAGACATGTGTTTTGGATTTTCGGCCTCATGGCTGGGCTTGGTTTTTGTCTTTGTTCATGGGTGGTCCACCATGAATCCTTGTCTTTGCTGAGTTTCGACTGTAGTGGCTTCTTGCTAGTGCATATCGGCAAATACTTGCACTTTTTGGGGCTTGCAAATGAGCATGTTTTTTTCAGGTTCTGGTTTGCCCATGCTGCTTTAAGTGTGCCCTTTGTTGTTCACTTGATGCTGATGATTGATGCTGGCAGTTGAGGTTTAGGGACACCGCACCTCTTCCTCCTACTCTTAGCTGGTTAGTTTTGGCTCGTGCCCTCGGCTGGGCTTCTCGGTTATTTGGCTCTTAGGGACTAGCTGCTGCTATTACTGGCCTTAAAAGGGATTGTTTCTGCTATACTAGATTATCTACATATATTTCTTTTTCAAGCTACAAGTTGTAATTTTTTTTTTTCTATAATTAGCTTTTAATAGCTAGTTGGTTTCTGGTATAGTACTTTGTTTAGTTTCCTCATCTTGGGCCTGTCACAGATGATGTAGCTATACTCTGGGGTATGCCCCTTGCCTTTGTAATTTGGTTCCTTTAATACAAAAAAATTAGCAAAAAAAAAAAAGGTAATACCAAAAAAGTGAAGATTTTAAATAATTACTTAACAAGTTGTGTAATGAATAAAAATTGATGTTTGCAAGAGTTAGAGGTGAATGATAAAGCTTTATATTAGGTGATAGTGAGCTTTCAGATTCGTATGAGTGGTTAACCAACATGATTAGACATTAAGTTAAAGGTTATGACTTAGATGGTGGATTAAACCTATAAAGCTAATGATAGTATAACTAATCGGTATTGCGATTTCAATGGTATATGTATAAGGTAATTGGCGAACGTTTAATATACTTGTGTAGCTTACACATGAGGCAAGTTCCCTAACTTCATTCTCTCTATAATGAGTGTAAGTTTCATAATTGTGTTTACCCTTTGTTGTCAAGCAAGCTTTCTAAACCTAATTTATCATTATGCAAGTTCCTAAATCTTATATTAAAGTTGAGCAAGCTTATTAATTCCATCTTGTTTGTGATCATACAAGCTCTTGTAATCTAATTCTTTACGTCGAGCGAGTTCACATTCTTGACTCTTGTTATTGCTATTCAAAGCATATACTGTTTAAATTCATTGTTTCAAGTGAGATTTTCCTAACTCTTTTGGATGTAGTACTTTGCATATATACCATGTCTATTCAATTGTATATTGTCATTATATAATCTTTGACTTAAGAATCATTGTACAATTTTATATTATTGTGTTGAATCTTCGAATAGCATGCAAGCTCTTATTGATTGGACTAATTTGTAATTGAATAGTGTTCTAAAATTCTAGAACCACTGATAAGCTAGTTCCAAACTATACTTTCTTTAGTGCGGAAATTCTAAAGTCAAACTGAGATGAACAACCCTAATATAGGAGATTTTGTACGTGTTAACGTTTAGTTGTTTGTGCACAATACATAGTACAAAGGGCTGATCCCCCTAAGTATGTAAGGAAGGGTCTATATAGTCTAAATGACAGTTAAGGTTGAAGTAATAATACCTAATTACCGGGGACATAGTTCTTGGTCTTAAGACCCTCAGATATAAATCCTGAACTTATTTTCTATTTTTGATTCGTAGAACAAGCTCTCCATTATTCAGTATTCGTTGTCTAATCTCATGTTATTGTTATTATTATTCTTTATAATAGTGAGCAATTGTTTGCTCACTCTTGCAATTAATACTGCAACTAAAGTTGAGAAAGTCGATGAGACATCTTCTAGCAAAGGAAAGGGCAAGATGTCCAAGTGATGAAGACTTATTTGAATGAATTATGTTATAAGACTTATTTTATATTGTGATATATTTCGCGGACATATGTAATAGTTTAAGGTTAGATTACTTGGGATTGATTTAAGTTGATGTAACCCTTTAATGGGAAATATTATTGTTTAAATTATTTAAGTTACGTCTTTATCCTTTATTATGGGTAGTTAGATGTAATTGTTTTGGATAGTGAGCACCAAATCCTGTGGGAATGGAGTACCCGAATTTGGGGGTGTCACAAGTTGGTATCAAAACTTTAGGTTATAAACCTTAGGTGGGGAAACCTTAGGAAGTAAACTTTAAATAGGCAGAAAACATAGTGGTGATAAACTCATATCGAGTTCTAAGGAATGAATTGAGGAAATTCATTAAAAGATAAACAATAAAAACCTTATTGTGATATGTGTTAATAACTTATGTACTCGCGAGTATCGAAGAGTGTAACATAATAAATAAAACTTAAAAATATTTTGTTGTCAGGATGTCTAACGTTGAAGGATCCAGTCAAGCTAGGGAAGTGATACCTCAGACATCTAGGGATGAGGAATCCCGAGACGTTCATATGGTTTAGGAATAGTTGATTCCGTGGGAGCCTTCTCTATTGGTTGCTGAGGAAGAACAGGAGGATGAGCCTGTGTCTGATCCTGAGGAGGAGAACCCTGAAGAGATAGAGGTGGAGGATGAAGAAGAGGACCCTCTGGAGTTTCCACCAAACTCTATATCAGCTGAGATGTATGATGAACTATATGACCGTAATATAGAATTACAAAATAAGGTTGAGGAGCTAAAGGAGTTAGCTGAGATGCATCAGGATACTATAGAGCAGAAGGATGCGGAGATTCAGGAGCTCGACTCACGTCTTGGAAACACGGAGTGGAACCTAGTTCACATAGAGGGACATTAAGAGGAGCTGTTGGCTGAGAATGAGAAGATGAAGACTGAAGTGGAAAAGCTAAAAGATGACTTGAAGGAGGAGTCAGTTAAGCGTGCTAGAACAGAGGAAGGCTAAGATGAATGAAATGGATCATGCCTTTCATTCTACGATTGATAGGTCCCAGGGTCGAGTCTTTTATTACCCACCTCAGTTTGAAGACTTGTCGTGGTTCGTGATGGATCGTAGGCCATCATATCGTATTATGGAGGAAGAGCGTAGAGAAGCCTCTCGACGTCTTAATATGCTAAGATAGAAAGAATAATAATAATAATAATATGTGATTCAGTATGTGAATAAATAAATTGTAAATCCCTTATTTTGAGATAAATAAAGGGGTTAGATGAGTATGTAATCCTCAAACCTGTCTAGTTCAGGAAAGTGGATGTTGATAGTAGAGATGTTATCCTTACTATGCTATGAAAAGTTATGTATGAATAAAATATCAAAGTTTATTGAAATGTTATGTGTTATAGCTTTAGTCTTAGAATGTTTAAGCTAAACTTTAAATATTCAAGAAGTTGAGCAATGAACTAATAAGCGTATATTTTAACAGAAATGCCTCCTAGAAGAAGACAACTACGCCAACAACCACCTCCTGAGGGGTCTACTAACAATAATAATGAGGCCAACTCTAATTCGGTTCAGTAGTTGGTGACTTTGTTAATGGGAGCACTTGCAAATCAATCGCAAGCTCAAGTTACGACTTTCAAGGACATCAAAGCGATTGGACTGCCGGAGTTTCAAGGGTCTATGAAACTAGTTGAAGCCCAAACCTGGATCATGGAAATGGAGATAGTGTTCGACGTTGCCAGAGTCAACGAGGATTAGAAGACCGCTTTCGTGACATTTATGTTGAATTTTGAAGCTAGTTATTGGTGGTAGGCGAATAAGGTTCGTGGGGGACAGGGAATAATAGTGAGGGATAGATTTAAAGAGATGTTTTTCAAGATGTACTTTCCAGCGAGTTCTCAAAATCAGTTGGAAGTTCAATTCTTGGAGCTAAAACAAGGAACCATGTTTGTGCCAGAATATGCTGCGAAGTTTAATGAGTTAGCAAGGTTTGCCACTTATCAAGTTAATACCGATGAGCTTAAGGCAAGAAGATTTGAACAAGGGTTGAAGCCCTGGCTTATGGCAAGGTCTCAATGTTCCAGTTAAACACATTTGCGACAGTACTGGAAAAGGCAATTATCACGGAAGGTGGAAGTGATGCCTTAACCAAGTATAACCAAGAACAGAAGAAGAGAAAGAATGAGAATGAAAACAAGGTTGGTGGAAGAAAATAATGCGTAATGATCGAGATAAGAGGAAGTGGGTGAGAATTGAATCTTGGAGGACAAAGAAAGAAGTCAACAAAAGAAGAAGTTTGAGGCTTATACTACTTGCGGGAAGAACCACACTGAGGTGTGTTTGAAGGGTAAGAAGTTATGCTTTAATTATGGTCAGGAGGGTCACATTACACCAAACTGTTTTAGTCCAAAGAAGGGAGCATGTTTCACCTGCGGGTCGAAGGATCACATGGCTCGTGATTGCCCTAAAAATACAGCGAGAAGTGCAAGTGGAGGAAAGGGAAACAACGGTGGTGGTACATTAACTATCACTGGACCAGCGCAATCCATCCGACCTACTGCTAGGACTTTCAATATGACCGTGCAGGATGTTGTGCAGTCAAAGGATGTGGTGTCAGGTATCATTCCGATTAATGGTATTAATGCTTATGGGCTATTTGATTCGGGTGTTACTTCTTTATTTATATCCGATGAATTTGCTCAGAACTTAGATTTGCCTCAAGAAGAATTAGAATTTCCCTTAAGCATAGAGATTGCAAATAAGGAAGTGATTCCTGTTAGATTTATCTATAAGAATTATAGAGTGATTATAAAGGGTCACGAGATGATGGTAGATTTGATACCAATTAAACTTGGGGAATTTGATGCCATACTGGGAATGGATTGGTTATTCAATTACGGTGCAGTAATTGATTGCCAAAAGAAATGTGTTAACCTTATGACTCCGTCAAAGGTGGTGTTTTATGGCAGTAAGTCACCTCGACAAGCAAGTTATCTGACGGTGATGCAAGCCAAGAAGTTACTAAGACAAGGATGTGTAGGATACTTAGCTTACATAGTCGATACACAGAAGAAGAGTGTGAAGTTAGAAGAGATACCAGTCATAAGAGATTTTGCAGACGTATTTCCAGACGATTTGTCTGGACTTCCGTCGGATCGAGAAATCGATTTCGTGATTAATTTAGTACCAGGAATGGCCCCGATATCTAAAGCTCCATACAGAATGGCCCCAGTAGAGATGAAAGAGTTGATGGTGCAGTTACAAGAATTACTCGACAAGAAGTATATCCAGCCGGGTGTATCGCCATGGGGGGCGTCGATGTTGTTTGTTAAGAAGAAAGATGGATCAATGTGGCTCTGCATTGATTATCGAGAAATAAATAAGGTCACAATTAAAAATAAGTATCTGTTACCAAGAATCAATGACTTGTTCGATCAATTGAAGGGAGCGAGATATTTCTCTAAGATAGACTTGAGGAGTGGTTATCATCAGTTAAAGGTGAGGCTAGAGGATGTACAAAAAATAGCGTTCAGAACTCGGTATGGTTATTACGAGTTTTTGGTTATGTCATTTGGTTTAACTAATGCACCTGCAGCGTTCATGGACTTAATGAACAAGGTGTTTAAACCATTCCTAGATAAATTTGTGGTGGTGTTTATTGATGATATATTGGCGTATTCAAAGACCAAGGACGAACATGTTGAACATTTAAGAGTGACATTGGAGACGTTGAGGAAAGAGAAGTTGTATACTAAATTCTCAAAATGTGAGTTTTGGTTGGAACGTGTACAGTTTCTTGGGCACATTATTGATGAGGACATAATTTTGGTAGATCCATCAAAAGTTAAAGCTGTAATCAACTAGGATCAGCCGAAGAGACCGTCAGAAGTAAGAAGTTTCTTGGGATTGATAGGTTACTATAGGCGTTTTATTCAAGATTTTTCCAAAATGCAATTCTGCTGATGAATTTAACTAGGAAGGCAGTTAAGTTTGTTTGGACGGAGAAGTGTGAGGAAAGTTTCTGAGAATTAAAGAATAGATTGAGTATAACACATATGTTGTCGTTGCCTGATGATACAGAGAATTTTGTGGTGTATAGTGATGCATCACATAAAGGACTCGGTTGTGTGCTTATGCAGAATGGCAGAGTTATTGTGTATGCATCACGTCAATTGAAAGATTATGAGAAAAGGTATCCGACGCATGACTTAGAATTGGATGTGGTGGTGTTTGCCCTGAAAATCTGGAGACATTATCTTTATAGAGAAAGGTGTGAGATATATACAGATCATAAAAGTCTAAAGTATATCTTTACACAGAAAGATTTGAATATGCGACAGAGAAGATGGTTGGATTTGATTAAAGAATATGACTGCGAGATTTTTTATCATCCCTGAAAGGCGAATGTTGTTGCTAATGCCTTAAGTAGAAAGGGACGAGAGAAATTAATGATGTTGACTGCTCAAGAAAAACTTATAGAAGAAATGGCAAAGATGGAGTTTGAAATTAAATATCCGACAGAATCAGATGAAAAATTATTCCAGATGGAAAATAGTTCAACGTTGGTAGACAAGGTGAAGAATGCACAACTTCAGGATGAAAACTGTGAAGAGATAAGGAGAAAGGTGTCTAAAGGTGAGGACAACAAATTTAAAGTTGATTCGGAAGGGTTACTTCGATTCGAAGGGAGAATTTGGGTTCCACCAGTACTAAAAATTAAAGAGGAAATTTTAAATGAAGCTCATAACTCAAGATATTCGATTCACCCTAGAAGTACGAAAATATACCAAGATCTCAAACATCATTTCTGGTGGTCGAATATAAAAAAGGACGTGGCTGAATGTGTGGCAAAATGTTTAACATGTCAGAAGGTTAAAGCTGAACATCAAAGGCCAAGTAGATTGTTGCAACCGTTGGAAATACCAAAATGGAAATGGGAGCATATCACAATGGATTTTGTGGTAGGTCTTCCAATGACTCAACAAGGTTACGATGCAATCTGGGTGATTGTCGATTGATGAAATCAGAACACTTTTTGCCAATCAAGATTAGATGTAACCTAGATCAGTTGGCAAAACTGTATGTGAAGGAAATTGTTTCAAGACATGATGTTCCAGTGTCCATTGTATCAGACAAAGATCCACGTTTCACATCAAATTTCTGAAAATGACTACAAGAATGTTTGGGAACATAGTTGAGAATGAGCACAGCGTACCATCCTCAAATCGACGGACAGAGTGAGAGAACCATCCAGACACTGGAGGATATTCTCAGAGCCTGTATTATGGATTTCAAAGGGAATCGGGATGACTATCTACCATTGGTTGAATTTGCTTATAATAATAGTTATCACGCAAGTATTGGCATGCCTCCTTACGAAGCATTGTACGGCAGGAAATGCAGAACTCCATTATGTTGGGACGAGGTTGGTAAACATCAGCTATTGGGTCCAAAATTGGTATAACAAACTGTCGAGATCATCAAGGTGATTTGGGAAAGATTGATAGTTGTACAAGACAGATAGAAGAAATATGCCGATCAACACCGAGAAAATTGGGAATTCGATGTCGGTACTTTTGTTTTCTTGAAAGTGTCTCCCTGGAAGGGGAAAATTCAGTTTGACAAAAAGGGGAAACTAAGCCCTAGGTTTATAGGACCTTTTGAAGTGCTACGACGAGTTGGTGAAGTAGTATACGAGGTAGCTTTACCTCCATAATTAGAACATATTCATAACATTTTCCATGTTTCGGTATTAAGGCCATATAAACCTGATTATAAGCATGTTATAGAATATGAGTCATTACAGTTTGAGAAAGACTTTTCATATGAAGAGGTTCCTATTCAAATTATTGACAGGAAAGAGCAAGTAATAAGGAATAAAGTGATACCTTCTGTTAAGGTAATCTGGAGAAACCACAATGCTGAAGAAGCTACGTGGGAACTTGAAGATGTTTTGATGAAAAATTATCCTTAGTTATTTGCTTAATCTTGTATAGCGATTATGAGGATAGAATCATGTTAAGGAGGGAAGAATGTAATGAATAAATTTATTGAGTCGTGATTCCGGGGACAGAATCCTTTTAAGGAGGGAAGGATGTAACGAACGAGAATTTTGTAATTAATTCTAAATAGTTATTGAATTAAATAAATATTTTAATTAATTTATTTATTGAGATAAATAAATAATAGATGAAATTGTGGAGCAAAAATTCAGTTAAGTGTGTATGTTAACTAAAATAATGAATGGTAATTTTATTATTTGAAGATTTAATTTAATGACATAATTAAATTAAATAAATTGTTTAATATTTAAGAAAATAATTAAATTAAATAAAATGATGTTCTAGTTAAATTTAATAATTAAAATTAGATATATAATAATTTATTATAATTATTATAATTGTAATTGTAAGTTATTAAAATTAATTAAATAAAAGTGTGACAAGTGAAACTATATAATATAAATATTATCAAAATAAATTGAAATAGAGGGAGATTTTGTGTAGCCAAACACGGCCTTATGGCCTTTGGCATTACATAACCGATAAGCGCTTTTTTTTAATTGAAGTGTACGTTGGGGGAAATGCCATATCAGTTTGTTTTTATGCGTGATATCATAAGGCTAAGAAGAACAGAGAAAGATAGAAACACAGAAATTGTTAGAGGGTTAGAGAAGAAATTGAGGGATTTTGCTGTGGAAGAGGAAGGAATTGAAGCAACTCTATTATTTTTCTTCAGTAATCAAGGAGAAAGGTATAACTTACTCTAATTTTAACTTTTAGTTTTATAATTTCTATTCTCTGTGATTGAAATTTTGTTGTATTAGGGTTAAAGTGTTAATCATATGCATGTAACTTGATAATTGTCATACATAAGTGATGTTGAAGTAATCAAATTCATGAAATTCAGTTTGAAGAAGAAAAGTTAGACTAACAGTGTTATGTATATATAAAATGGCTTAATTGAGTCCAAAATTTGATGTTCAATCCTTATAGTAATCTATAAATTAATTGTAGATTCTGTTAGTATATCAAGAAACGAAAACAACGTAGTTGGAATGGTGTCAATTGTTTTAAAAACAAAGGTTTGGTGATTGAATTTGCTAAAAGTATTGGAATATGAAGAAATTGGTAAAATATGATTTTTGATCCTTAAAAGTTAATTATATATAATGTTTATATTGGTAGAATTATGGAGTGCATGCTTGGTGATGTTGTTACCAAATTCTAGTAGTTGAGGTTTGTGAATTTTTGTAGTAATTAGGAAAAATTGGGGTTTGGAATCATAACAGGGAAAGTCACGTAGCTTTTTGTTCAGATACTAACAAGAAATTGCTGCTTGCACTAAAGGCAGAAATGGCATAGCTGTGCCTATTGGTTTTCTGGAGTTGTGCACCAGTAGCAAATGCACCCAAGAGAAGGCTTGGGACAACAATTAAATGCTGCATTCTCTGAAAGCAGAGGCAGTGTGTTTCTTTTATAGCATACTATTTGTATGAAGACTTAACCTAACCTTGTGGGCTTGATAAAGATGTTAAACCATATAGGATATAATAACAGATGGTTATGTATGGTAATACCAAAAAAGTGAAGATTTTAAATAATCACTTAACAAGTTGTGTAATGAATAAAAATTGATGTTTGCAAGAGTTAGAGGTGAATGATAAAACTTTATATTAGGTGATAGTGAGCTTTCAGATTCGCATGAGTGGTTAACAAACATGATTAGACATTAAGTTAAAGGTTATGACTTAGATGGTGGATTGAACCTATAAAGCTAACAATAGTATAACTAATCGGTATTGCGATTTCAATGGTATATGTAGGGTAATTGGTGAACGTTTAATATACTTGTGTAGCTTACACACGAGGCAAGTTCCCTAACTTTATTCTCTTTATAATGAATGCAAGTTTCATAATTATGTTTACCCTTTGTTGTCAAGCAAGCTTTCTAAACCTAATTTATCATTATGAAAGTTCTTAAATCTTAGATTAAAGTTGAGCAAGCTTATTGATTCCATCTTGTTTGTGGTCATGCAAGCTCTTGTAATCTAATTCTTTATATCAAGCGAGTTCACACTTGTAACGACCCCAAAATTCATACAATTTAATTATTAACTTCGGTCGTTAAAAACACATCTACCTTCTGATTTTACATCATTATTCGATGTTGAACTTTATAAAATGCGAAATAATTTAAACTTTTATGTCTTCTTACTTTAATTCCCTGAATCAAAACCTTTATCATCTACATGTCTTTGAATCGATCTTATTTTATGATTCACTTTATCACTGTTATTATATAAAATTTTACATTTCAATCTGATAACCTTTACATATCAGATAACTCTAACTTTAGCTTTACAACTCAACATAAAACTATACATCATAAAACATTTAGTACATCTCATGAATCTTAATCCTGGTATAAAGAAATAACAACTTTAGCTAAAATATTAATCTTCGTGTATTATTTCTGATCCACGACATTCAAGTAGCACATAGCGTTACCTTCAATCTTTAACTTGCAAAAATGGTTATTTGCAAGGTTGAGCTCGACAGCCCAACAAGATCTAATAGTTTTCATGCATTACATAGCACATAATAACATGCTCAACATATAACATACATACTGCAGTTCATATACCAAGTATAAAGATTGAGTTCCTTACTCAATCAACATGCTTTAATCAATCAACGTAGTTATAAATTGACTTTAACATTTCATACTTTCAACATATAAATAACACATCATACTCTTTTCAATAAAGATTTAAAATAGTTAATCATCAAGTTCACATAGCAAATAAGAACTGAAAGACTTGCCTTGATCGTTGTTTATCAATAACAGTTTAACAGCTTACAGCTATCTGCACTTCACGTGCCCTATACAATTATATAATCATTCACATTAACTATTAGTCACATAGAAATGAGTAGTAATTGTAATGTAAACTCTACTCCACATCTCATAATCCTTCTTGTTAATTAGCACACAATTTTCAATTAGATTGTGTTAACTTTTTGACTTATGTAATATTCGAAATTCATTCAAGTGTTTAATTCTTGATAGGAATACTTATGGGTTTTATATTAAACCCATTCCATATCTTATAATGTTCATTAACACTTGTCACGGCGTTTCGACTTTCATTCGTCACACGCCCGAATCGTCTCTCTTGTGTATGCTTAGTGGGCTTACATAACTTATCTAATACATCATTTATTAATGTTAAGCATCATAATACTTCATAATATTCATTTTCTATAACTTAGAACAACATCTTTTATCGTCAAGAGCACTACACTTGCATACGTGCATGCTCGACGCCCTCTGATTGCCTCCGAAAACACAACAGTCCTAAATATGACCATTGTGACCCCTGTTCTAGACCTCTAATTAAAACACTTAAAGAATAAAGGTTGTAGTTCTATTCGTCCTCGTTCCGGATCATCTTGAATCACCTCAATCGGAGTTCGTATGAAAACGTTATGGCCATTTTACCAAGACAGGTTAAAGAAGTCACAATAAGATATACGGCGCTGGCCGCCTTTTCTCACTCATGCCAAGACGCTCACAGAATAACCCCCAAATTTCAAATTACAGTGTTCACAGCAGGCAGACGCAAGCGCCACAAGACGTTAAACTCGTTAAACTCTTAGCTACTCATCTAGAGAATAATTATAACACTTCAAACATATTAACAAATCATTTTAAGGGTTCCAATTCAGTGTTCATGCTATATTTTCATGTTTTAAACACATTTAGAGAATTCATTCACTACGAATTCGTTTCTCACCCAAATTGGTCCGTTTAACTTTCGTTCTTTTTGTTTTTCAACGTACTAACAACATCTATTATCAAATTGCAGATTATAGCAAGTATTGATCATGAAATTTCATACTTTCTATGTAAGACCCCAACTTATTATAAATGAAATTGAATTTTCTCTATTTATTATTTTGAAATAGTAAGAGTTGATTTGATTAGTGTGGTTAGTTATGGGTAAAATGCGCAAAAATCTAAAATAAGCAAGTGATTATAAAATATTCATTGTTGTCGGGCAATATTTGTTTGGTAGTGGAATATTCTTACTGTCGGGGAATATTCGTACGACGGCGCAGCCTTGTGTGGGCCCCATAACAAAAAACGATTGGATGAAGAAAATGACAAGTATAAGTTCTTTTATAAATAACGGCGTAGTTGTTATCGTTAACAATGCTGGAATACCCTTAAGTGGTTAAAACACGAAGATACGCTATTGCACTAATTATTGATTCTTACGTAAGAAGGCACTTCACTCAATAATTGTTACAAAGTAATTATCGCTCAATATTTTATTTTATTGATTCAATAATTGCTACATTAATATTTTATATTATTGTTGTTTCAATAATTGTCACCTGCAAGAATATTTCCTATTATCGTGTCAATAATTCATATTATTTGAATAATATTATTAGATAGCATTATTGGCAATGTCTAGAAAGTTCTGCTCTAAGGAGAGGTTTGGTCACCTAATCATGGCTACCAAGATGAGAGAGAATCCTTATTGAAAGCCCCTCTTTCATGGGAACAGTTCGTTTGTCGTGATTGTGATTCTCGTAATATTATTTATGAATAATTAATTATTGATTTATATGATAAGGAAAATATTCATTTTATATGGATATGATGGAGAAAATTTTTAATGTGATAATTGTTGAAAATTGATATTTTATCTTTTCTGATAAAATAATTCATTTAAATATATTATTATATTATAATAATATAATAACTGTGATATTTTACAATGAATGTGTGATATATGAATAAGTGAGGAGAAAGAGTATTTTTGTTACAAAAAATGTTTAAAACATGTTAAACATGTTCGTGGGCCCCATTTCTTGACTGAAATTTAATTATAGCCTGTAAAATCGTCGGTATGTGGATTTCGGTCAATTTCTGCTTGGAAGACAATATTTTTATTTAAACTCACAGTTTATGTGTTGTCGTATTTTGCACGACAATTGTATTAATAAAGTTATAGTTGTTTCTATACCACATATTTGGTGACTCAGAATAGGTTGCGTGGATTGTACCTATTTTGGGGGCGTCACAATTGGTATCAGAGCTTAGGAAAATGATCTCTGGCGGAGATCGGGAAATAGAACTATGAGGGGAGAGACGAGTAAATCCTTCGTTAGTGTGTCCTACCTAAGCTTATTTGTTGGTTGGTCAAAATATAGGGATATTATGTGATATGTTAATTTCTTTAATTAACCCTGGTTTTATGGCAGTATTTGAGAATGCCAACTGAGAATGTTAACAGTGGAGTAAATGAGACCGTGGATACACCTTTACTCACCAATCAGGAGAACGTGCAACATGACGACAATGTTCCTCGTGTAAACAACACCACTGATCAGACGATGAACGACGGGATGTTTAGAAGCTTTTTGCAGTTGATGCAAAATCAGACGAGGGAGACTCGTGTACAAAATACAGGTGGAAATGATAGCAACGCACGGTTTGTCACAGGCAAGCAGTTCAAAGAGTTGGGACCACCAGAATTCTGGGGAAAGCCGGATCCGATTAAGGTAGAGACGTGGGTCAAGAAAATTACTAAGATATTCAATGTCTTGGGATGCACGGAGGAATGTATGTTCCATTCGCCACTTTTATGTTACTCAGAATGAGGCATTACTACTGGGGAATGCATGAAGCGTACTCACCAAACCGCACTCAACATATCTTGGGAAATGTTTTAGAAACTATTCAATGACAAGTACTTTCCTAAAGTATTCAATCATATGAAGGAGGTGGAGTTTATTAGACTAGAATGTAGAATAGCATGACGGTTCCCCAAAGACGAGGCGAAGTTCATGGAGTTATCCAGTTCGCACCTCATTTGGTGGAGAATGAGGAACGATGACACGGATGTTTACGAGAGGTTTGAACCCGACATACGCCAATATCTCATTTCTCATAAATTTTCTCTATATTCGGATGTTGTCAATGTGGCTCAATTATTAGAGCGAGATAACGAGTACGCTCAACCGAGGGACCACAACTAGGGTCATACCTATGGATGTGCAGCCATTGGAGTAACGATAATCACGGGAGGGAAAAATACGGACAAAAAGCGATAACCACTCTGGTGGTAATCGTGGCCATGATAATAGAAGAAGCGAGTCGGGAGGAGATTTTAAAAAGAGAAGGTAGAACAATGGCAATGCAAAAACATCAGCACCAGCATCAACTGTTCCTAAGGGAGGAGAACGACCATCGGTCACATGCTATAAATGTGGAAAAGAGGGACTCATCAGCCCAAACTGTCCACAAAAGTTCAAGGTATGTTATAATTATGGAAAGGAAGGACATATCGCTCGAGATTATACTGTAGCGAAACCAAGTCCAATGGGGATGGTGACTCAAAAGGTCATTCCTTAAAAAGTCAAAGCTCATGGTTCCCGGAAGAGCGTTTGTCGTGATCGCCAAAATGCGAGGAACCCAAACGAGGTGATCACGGGTAAGCTAATCATAAATTCTTGCGAAGTTTATACCTTACTAGATACCGTTGTACCCATTCATTTATCTCTCTACTTGTGCTCAACGCTTAAACTTGACTCGTGAGAAATTAGACTTTGACTTATCTGTGGAGACTCAGATTAGGAGAAACTTTCATTACATCCACTGTTTATAAATCTTGTTTGATCCAAGTTGGCACCATCACATTACTTGTTGATCTTATCTCTTTAAAGATACTTGCTTTTGATGTGATTTTAGGGATTGATTGGTTAACTACTCATCATGCCAAAATTGATTGCTTTCGTAAGGTTGTTAGTTTTCATATTCCTAAGCAACCTGTTATTCGAATTCAAGCAACCAAACCATTGAAGTCAAACTCTTTCATATCAAGTCATAAAGCCATTCGTTTATTGAAAAACGGATGTCAAGCTTTCTTAGCCCATGTCATGGACTTGAACAAAAATACGTCAGATTTGAATGATATTTCTGTTGTTAGTAAATTTCCTGACGTATTTCCTAAAGAATTTCCTGGTCTACTCCTAAAGCGTGATATTGAATTTTGTATCGACTTTGAACCCGGTACAAAACCCATTTCTAAAATCTCATATTGAATGACTCCTATTGAACTTCAGGAGTTAAAAACCCAACTATAGATTTGATAATCGAGCCTCTAACTGGTGACTTCATTTGTGGAATGCACCGAAGCCAGATTCTCCGTAGGGGACGCCATATTCGGGCGGTAATAAACTGATAGGTGCCATTGTGACGTGCTATCCAAGACTGGGATATGAGTCACAGTTGAGAGCAACCTAAGTCTGTAATCAAAATACGTAGCTTTCTAGTCTTAGTTGGTTACTATCGGAGATTCGTGGAAAGATTTTCTCGAATCGCTACTCCATTAACTCAGCTGACTCATAGAGATACAAAATTCGAATGGAGCAAGGAATGTGGGAAGAGCTTCGAAGAACTCAAGAGGAGACTCATTTCGGCACATGTTCTGACCATACCATTCTGGAAAAGAGAACGTGGTAGCTGACGTGTTGAGTAGAAGATTGTATACGAGTACGAGTGCGATATTGTCAAAAACCCATTTCGTATAACTTATAAATGATAGAGATAGAGTGAAAGACTCTAGGAACCCACGTGATGATATACGAGTAGAATCGACTTTAATCGATAAAGTTAAAATCGCTTAAGCTACACACCGGAGCTGATGAATATAAAGAAGAAGGTACAAGAAAGCGTTATTCTAGAAGTACGAGTTGATGAAGAGAAAAATCTCAACCTTCGATTTATTAGTCCATTTGAAATCCTCGATCAAATATGAACTGTGGCCTATAGACTCATTTTACTGCCAAGTATATCGCGTGTTCATAATGTTTTTCACGTATCGATGTTACGAAAAGATGTGAACGACCCGAACAACGTTATTGAGTTAGAATTAGACGAAATAGCCAAAGATTTAATGTAGGAGGAGGTACCTGTCAAGATCTTTGATAGGAAGGAGCATGTCCTACGCACAAAGGTTATACCGCAAGTTAAGGTTTTGTGGAGGACCCATGCTATTGAGGAAATGACCTGGGAGTTGGAAACGGAAATAAAAGCGAGGTATCCTCACCTTTTCGAAACACCAGGTACGTACGTCAATTTTGAGGATGAAATTTCATAAGGAGGGGAGGTTGTAAGACCCCAATTTATTATAAATGAAATTGAATTTCCTCAATTTATTATTTTGAAATAGTAAGGGTTGATTTGATTAATGTGGTTAGTTATGGGTAAAATGCGCAAAAATCTCAAATAAGCAAGTGGTTATAAAATATTCATTGTTGTCGGGGAATATTCGTTTGGTCGTGGAATATTCTTACTTCTTGTGGGGAATATTCGTATGACTAGCCGCAAATTGTGTGGGCCCCATAACGAAAAACGACTGGATGAAAAAAACGATAAGTATAAGTTCTTTTATAAATAATGGCGTAGTTGTTACCGTTAACACTGTTGGAATATCGGGTAGTTAAAACACAGTATTACGCGGTATTACACCAATTACTGATTCTTACGTAAGAAGGCACTACTCAATAATTGTTACAGTAATTACTGTTCAATATTTTATTTTATTGATTCAATAATTGCTACGTTGATATTTTATATTATTGTTGTTTCAATAATTGTCACTGCGCAATATTTCCTATTATTAGATCAATAATTCATAAGTTTTTCTAAATTCCAAGCGTAAATTCGACCAAAATCCACATCTGAGCATAATTTTACAAAAGCTATAATTAAATTTCAACAAGAAATGGGGCCTACTAACATGTTTAATATGTTTTAAACATTTTTATAACAAAAATACTCTTTCTCCTCACTTATTCATATATCACACATTCATTGTAAAATATCACGCTTATTATATTATTATAATATAATAATATATTTAAATGAATTATTTTATCGAAAAAGATAAAATATCAATTTTCAACAATTGTCACATTAAAAATTTTCTCCATATTCACATAAAATGAATATTTTCCTTATCATATAAATTAATAATTAATAATTCACAAATAATATTACAGAATCACAATATTGACAATCGTGCCGCTTCTGTGAAAGAGGGATAAGGATTTCTCTCATCATGCCAAGCAATTTGGTGACCAAACCTCTCCTTAGATGTAACTTTCTAGACATTGCCAATAATGCTATCTAATAATATTATTCAAAATAATATGAATTATCGTGGAGGCGAGAATATAAGCGAACTAGTCGTAAGTGTGGAGTGATGGTTCAGGATAGTTGTTTTAGTAGTCCTCACTATTTTGTAAAATAGTGTATCAATAATTGTAATGAGGACTTATTTGAGTGTGGATATTATCTAGAAGACAATATTTGTATTTAAACTCACAGTTTTTGTGTTGTCGTATTTTGCAGGACAATTGTATTAATAAAGTTGTAGTTGTTTCTGTACCATGTATTTGACGACTCAGAATAGGTTGGGTGGATTTGACCTATTTTGGGGGCGTCACATTCTAAGCCATAACCTATAAACATAAACACTGTTTTTACAATTTCTTCCTACAATCCCAATTCTCACGAATTTGACAAACAAGTATCAATCATATATGATGGTTAACAGATTATACATACCCAATAATCTTTATAAACCAATTCTTTACTCAAATCATGCACCATAACCAATTAAAGAGAAGAAGTTTTGATAAAACACAACTAAGAACTAGGGCTATATTATTACCTTTTTAATTTCTCTATAAGCTTAATTAGAGGATGAGAATGGCTTGATTATCCTTCATCTCCCTTCTTTGATTCTCACAATCACCTTTTTTTTTTCAGTTTCTCAGAGAATTAATATGCATTCTTCCCTTCTTCTCTGCTCTCACACTTATGAAAATAATAAGCGTAACACAAAATAACTGAATAGTAGTCTTTACGTAGTTTTATCAGTTAAACAAACCAAGAGACCCAGCTGTTACAAAAGGTAAAGGGTCACAAGGCCATGTTTGGCTAGACCCACAAAAACCTTTTTAATTTAATTTTTTTTTTTATAATTTTCATTATTATATGATCCATTTGTCACACCCATTAAAATAATATCCTACATTCTTAAATTAATTAAAGTTAAACTTAATTTATTAAGTCAAGCCTTATCAATATAACTATAATTTATATTCAACCATTATAATTATAACTTTATTTAAAAATTTCTCAATCCTCTAATTTAACTATTTAATTAAATTAGAATACTTCCATCAACCATTTCCACCCAACTTCCATAACAATTACCAATAAATATATTTATATTAATTCACCATTTTAATTAAGTGAATTACTCTCATTATTTATAAAATTTTAATGCATACCAATTTCATTGTCATAAAGCATAATAATCTAATTATATTATTTCATAATATAATTTTCAACTTAATTAAATTAACTAATATTATTTAGTTAATTACCTTCCTGTAACAATCTCATTTAATTTCTTTAATAGTTAAATTAACTAGTAAACCTTATTTTCCAAACATATACATCTCTTTTATATTCACACTTAATCTCATCACACCAAATCACATATTTCAAGATAAATTACAAACATATATACTTACCCACACTCAAAACACATAATTCAAAAAATATACATTTCATAATAAGAATTTTTTTTAATTATTAAATTCTTATTTTGATAATTTAAAAAAATTCGGGTTGTCACAACATTCCTGACTCTTGTTATTGCTATTCAAAGCATATACTGTTTAAATTCATTGTTTCAAGTGAGGTTTTCCTAACTCTTTTGGATGTAGTACTTTGCATATATACCATGTCTATTCAATTGTATATTGTTATTATACGATCTTTTACTTAAGAATCATTGTTCAATTCTATATTATTGTGTTGAATCTTCGAATAGCAAGCAAGATGTTATTCATTGGACTAATTTGTAATTAAATAGTGTTCTAAAATTCTAGAACCAGTGATAAGCTAGTTCCAAACTAAACTTTCTTTAGTGCGAAAATCCTAAAGTCAAACTGAGATGAACAACCCTAATATAGGGGATTTTGTATGTGTTAACGTTTAGATGTTTGTGCACAATACATGGTATAAAGGGTTGATCCCCCTAAGTATGTAAGGAAGGGTCTGTATAGTCTAAATGACTGTTAAGGTTGAGGTAATAATACCTAATTATTGGGGACATAGTTCGTGGTCTTAAGACCCTCAGATATAAATCCTGAACTTGTTTTCTATTTTTGATTTGTAGAATAACTTCTCCATTATTCAGTATTCGTTGTCTAATCTCATGTTATTGCTATTATTATTCTTTATAATAGTGAGCAATTGTTTGCTCACTCTTGCAATTAATACTGCAGCTAAAGTTAAGAAAGTCGATGAGCCATCTTCTAGCAAAGAAAAGGGCAAGATGTCCAAGTGATGAAGACTTATTTCAATTTATTTAAATGAATTATGCTATAAGACTTATGTTATATTGTGATGTATTCCGCAGACTTATGTAATAGTTTAAGGTTAGATTACCTGGGATTGATTTAAGTTGATGTAACCCTTAATGGGAAAGAGTATTGTTTAAGTTATGTCTTTATCCTTTATTACAGGTAGTTAGATGTAATTGTTTTGGATAGTGAGCACCAAATCCTGTGGGAATGGAGTACCCGAATTTAGGGGTGTCACATTTTATCTATGTTGTGAAAATTTAGCCACTTAGGATTTCAAAGACCGTTCAGATAATATTTTTTAAGATATATTTCTAAATATCGGTATCTAAGTACTGACAATCTGATATTTATATAAATATTTTCGATAGATCACTTAGAACTTCAAACACCGTTTGAATAATATTCTTGTTAAAGAATATATCCAAATATCGGTATCTAAAACTGGTCTATTTTATGATATTTATATAAATAAAGTATATCAATAAAGGATCACTTAAAACTTCAAACACCATTCTAATAATATTCTTGTCAAAGAATATCTCCAAATATCCAGTATCTAAAATTGATCATTTAATCAATAAGAATTGATGATATATATATATATATATATATATATATATATATATATATATATATATAATGTGTATAACAATTTATATTTGTATATCTATAATTATAACAATTATGAGATAATGTAAATATAACAATTTAATAACTTATCTCAAATATTTGACTAATTTTTATCTTCTTCAAAAGATTAGAACTATGAGTAGAAGATAAAGAAAAAACTTTTTCACAGAGAAATTATGTAGGCAATGAGATGGAGCTTTTCTTTGATTTGTGAATTGGTAAGGAAAAATGAATTAAAAAGCTTTTTATTTGTAGGAAATTTTTGAGCCAAGGGTAAACATATAATTTGGAAATTTATTTTAAATTTAATGGCTCGAATTTGTTTGATAAAAATTCAAAGGCTCAGATGAAATGATAGCACACGGATTGAGTCTTAAGAAAAATTTCAACCCATAGTAATTATTACCAACATGAGTCAGCACATGGCCAAAAAAGATAAATCACTCGGTCAAGGCATGGTTGATTAGCCAATAGGGAACTTCACTTCACTTGGGCATACACAACACACACACACACACAGACAGACAGACACACACACACACACACACACACACACACATATATATATATATATATATATATATATATATATATATATTTACAAAGCTTTATTTATAATATATATTTAATTCTCATACCTAATTTATAACATTAGGCTACAAAGCTTTATTTAATTCTCTTTGTATAAAGAATAAATATATATATATTTACAATATATGAATTTACTCAATCTCACACATGTCCCACATAAGCCATCATGTATTTATCCTTATCATTCCTGTTGCTACTATATATATATATATATATATATATATATATATATATATATATATATATATATATAGCATCTCTTCACTTGAAATTTATTTCCTTAATAAAATTTTCCACATACATCATCTTTTTCTTTCTTTGCAAAATTTCTATACTTCTCATTTAATTTCTTTACATTGCTTAAAAATTCAAATTAAACCATATAGGTTCTTTAAAATTTTTAATCAATCCTCTAATTCTCATCTAGGTTTTATTCTTTAACCTTTATTTTAATCATTCAAAATCTTATAAATTTTTGGGTTGTCACAGATTGTACCTGAGTCCAATGACTGATTGAACGTTAGAGATTGTTATGTGTTTATTACCAATACTTCTAATTTCAATAACTTTACCTTTGTTGTTATCTCCAAAGGTTACCTCACAACAGTCTGTAGCTTGTAGATTGCTCAATTTTGATTTGTCTCCTATCATTTGTCTTGAACAACTACTATCAAGATAACATTTATTATTACTAGAATCAGTTGCGAGATATGTCTGCTATAAATAATAGTTTCACAATCTGCTACCCTTTAATAAGAAGGGTCCTTTGGGTGAGTTTTAATTCCATTTTGTATAAAGATCATTTGTATTTTCATGTACAAAATTTGGTACAGGATAATAAGTTTTAGTAGTCACAAGTGTTCTTTGGTAGTAAATCTATAAGATACATGAATTACTCTATTATTGTATCCTGAAAAGTTTTGATGAAGATTTCTAGACAATCTTTCATTTTTCTGATAATGAAATTCTTTTCTTGTATTCTTTGTGACAATAGGTGCATAGTAAGTTCCTTTTGGTACCCAACTTAATTTTCCTTTATATTTTCCATTTTTGGCATTGCATGTGTGAATGGAATGACCATTCCTATTATAGTAAGAACATTTAGTAAAGGGTGATGTATGCCTTTCTTTTTCTTTTCTTTTAACATGATAAAGTCATTTATCTTTTGTTCTACTAGATTCTCTAATATATCTTAATCTCTCTTTATTAAAATTACATATTTGTTGATTAAGCATAACATCAATGTTTTCTTCTTTCATCTTTCTGGGCTATTCCTATTCCTCTTGACTGCTCTTGGATCTGGAGGAAAGTGTTACAATGTAGGGATCTTGCCCGTAGGCACATATCTTATGACATAGGTAATGGAGCTAATACTAGCCTATGGTTTGACCCATGGATTGGTCAATCTCCTTTGACAAATTCTGCTCACTCGTCTCTGATTGTCAACTCTGGGCTTGGTCCTCATGCCTGTGTGAATAGCATTATACAAAACTCGAGGTGGATGTTACCTGCTTCTAATCATCAGGATGTCATTACTTTTCAGAATTCTTTTGACTACTCTAGACCTTGTAACTCAGCAAACCATGATGGTCTTCTCTGGGATGGTACCATGGCTAAAGATGTAAAGGCTACTACTATCTGGAATTCTATTCGGATGACTGGGCCTACCATGTGTTAGCATAGCTTGGTTTGGCATAAGATTGTACCCCTTGAAAATCTTTTATTCTCTGGCTTGCTTTTTATAAGGGACTTCGGACCCTTGACAGATTGACTCAATTTGGCATTGATATCAACCCTATGTGTGTGCTTTGCTCGAATGATAGGGAAACCTTCAACCATTTATTCCTTGAATGCTCCTTCTTTTTTCAGATTCTGGTAGTTATCCTTAGGCAGTGCGGTTGGAGAGGGTTTAGTAGGAGTTGGGCTTATATTACTGGCTTTATCTCTAGCCGCTCCTACAATTTTCACTCTAGCCTTCTCCATTTTGGGTTTGCTGCTGTGGTTTATAGAATCTGGACCGAAAGAAATGCAAGGATTTTCTCATATACTTCCATCCCTGCTCAGATTCTCATTCGCGATATTATTCATTTGATAAAGTGTGGGCTTCATTCTAATGCTTAATTTCAAAAAATCAAGTCTAGACTATGCCATAGATCTTTTGTGTTGTAACTGTACTCGTCTTGGGATTATGTGTGGTCTGCTATTGCTGTTGCTGCAGGTTTTGGTTATGCTTCTAGTGGCTACAAAGCTCGGTTCAGAACTGGTCTGGTTTTATATGGCAAATCCTAAGGGTTGCTGCTGTTGTGGTTGGGTTCTAGCTTTGCACAGGTTGGATGGTACTTGCTGCAGTTGCAGCTGCATGCTCGGGCTGGGTTGAGCTGTTACAGCTGTTATACGACCCCCTTTTTGCACTGCTGGGGCTGGGACTGATTGGGGCTAGCACCGCTGCTATTGTAATTGCTGTTTAATCTGCTATTACATGGGCACTGCCGCTGCTGCAGTTGACTACTGCTGCTATTCTTGACACGGTTGCTATTCCTTAACACTGATGGGGTTGGCACTGCTGTTGTCTTACTTGCTGAGGTGGGTTGGTAGGCTTTCCTGCTGCTGCTGCTGCTGCTATTTCCTGTTGCTCATTCCTGCTCTTTCCTGCTGCTGCTGTTTTATGGGCATTGCACTGCTTTAGATGACTGCTGCTAATGATGTTGTAGGTGGCTTCTAGTTTTGTTTGTGGCTGTTTCTACAGCCGACTAATGGGGCTTAGGATGTGATTTGGGCTTTTATCAGTTTATTGATGTTGTTTTGTTTCTATGCTAACGGGTTGCTTATTCTTATTGCTTTGTCGGGCGCTAAGCCTGGAATCCTTTTTAGTCTTGACATCATAGGGCTTGTCCTATGTTGTCTATGCTATATTCTGATTGGGGTTCCCCATGAGGTGTTGTAATTTTCTTTATTTTTTAATACAGCTTAAATTTAGCAAAAAAAATCAAGGTTTTCTTTTCCTTTTTTGAATTTAATGACTGTTGAGTTTAAGTCATCATGTTCTATAGTTAACATTCTAATTTGATTTAATAAAGTGGATTCTTCAATTTACTTTTTCTAATCCTAATTTTTAAGATGAATTTTTTTACTTGAGTGTTTTAATTTCTTCACTTAACTCTTGATTTAGTATTTGAGAATCCTCGATAAGAACAATGAGAGTTGAATTTTCAACTCCAAGATTTTCAATAAAAAGTAATAAATGTTGAATTTTCTATTTAAAGATTTTTGTTTATTTTTCTTAATTTTTCTAGTTCTTCCGTTAATACAAGATTTTCTGAAGAATCATTTTCTAGTTTTTCATTTTCTTCTTTTAAGGTTTCATTAATTATAATTAGATTTGAATTTTCTATTTCAAGATTTCTATTAGTATTAATTAATTTTTCTAATGAATTTTTAATTTAATAAAGTCTTCTTTAATAATTTCATTATCCTCATATAAACAATTATGTGCTTCTTGTAATTCATGATGTTCTTGATTTATATATTTTAAATTTTGTGTGACAAATGAAGTACTAGGTAATTGATGTTCCGAATTTACTTCAGATCTTGGTGATGAATGATGAGTAGGTTTTATACCTGCGATTCAGTTACTATCAATGGCTTGAATTGTTGTTTATTTCCATGGTTTTGTTACTTTTCATGCATTTTGTGTTCTTTTTGTAGATCTTATGCTTGAGAACTATGTGAGTGAAGAATGGCATGAAGCAGGATGGAAAAGACAAGGAAAACTACATTGCAAGGGAAACGCGACCGCAACCAAAAGGGCTTAGGGTGCAGCGCGACCGTGCCTATCTTTAGTCAAAGAAAAATGGTTCGCTACAGAAGCGCGATTGTGGCGTGGCCAGTCCTGTGAAGGCTTATGGGCAGTGGCGCATGGCATCAGTCGATAGTTTACCAAAATAGATTTTTTCATTAAGCAATGTAATAGAGTTGTAACGTGAATGGGATTTCATAATTCGATTAGGATTTATATTAAAGGCTATGTATGGTTGTTTTCATTCAGTTTTAGGGGACTCTCTAGTAGATTAAATTCGATATTCCATTAGATTTAAGGGAAAAACCCCTAGTTTTGATATTCAGACTTGGAGATTTTAAGCAATTTGCTAGCACGAAGGATTCAAGGCAGGAGCTGAAAGAGAGATTCAAGGATTTCGTCTACATATTCTATTCTCTCCCTTATCTTTTACTTTGTGTTTTGAATGCTTTATCGATTGTGGATCATTAATTTTACTTCAATTATGAATTAATTTATGTTTAAGATTACAATGGATCTTTATTTTAGTATGCTTCCTTGTTGATTATTGTTAACTATTCTATGGATTGTCTATTATGGTTTGTGTTTAATTGCTTAATTGTCTGGTCAACAATTACCGTGATAATCTATATGAAATTCAAAAATGGAATATATATTTAGATCTAATCATAATAGCATGTGAGATTGTGTTTTCTGCATGGCGATGGAACTCATGATTTGTGTCTAGGATAAAGATATACCTATACACCGCATGTAATCCGATAGAGAACATGTGCTTTAAATCTTTTTTAATTGTAATTCACATAGAGATATAATGAATTAGTTAATTAGGGTGTTCATCTTAATTCTATCATTTGTGGATTTAAGTTGATTTGAGTATGATGTATTGAGAAATGGTCATATTTATGTATGTGTTCTTGATGAACAGTCTAGAATAGTTAGCGTAACTTAACATGAAGTGTATTGATCTAAGTGAAGTAATAAGTGAAGTTGTGATCTTAAATCTCCATAATCTGATTTTAAACTAGTGGTAGTTAATATTAGTTTTGTTAAATATTTTAATTCACTATCTTAAATCATTTGTTTAAAAAAAAATTAATTTGGTTAAGACTTAGTACTTGATAATTTTTATTAAATAATTCCTCGTGAGAATGATACTCTACTTTTACTTCTTTTTTTTTTGCTAAATTTAGACTGTAATAAAAGAAAGAAAATGTACAAAGTAAATGGGTCAAAAAACCCCAGAGTATACCATAGCCATCATAGGACAGGCCTTATGATGGATGTAGTAAACCAGGCTAGAAACTAGCAAACAAGGATTCAACAAGGAGCAAACCAACAATAATAAACAATCAATAATGCTAGAGATCAGTAAGTGCAACTACAGCAACAAAATTTTTCAAGAAGCCAACTGCCAAGACACATAACAGCCCAAACGAGCACAACCAGTAGCACACAACTCATAGCACACAGCAGCCCAACATCCCTGCCCAGCACCCCAGCAGCTGCCGAGAAACTGCAGCAGAAGCTAGCCCAAAGAAACAGCTGCCGAGAAGACAGACAAAATGCAGCAGCAGTTGCCCAGAAGATAGCAGCAGAGCCCACCCAAACAACAGAAGCCCAACACCCATATAGCTGCAGCAGCACATGAGCCCCAAAGATTGCATGAAGCATCTGCTGCTGACCCCACTTAGCAGACCACAGTCCCAACAAAGCAGAAACCAACATAGTACAATTCCAATAGAACCAGCCACACGCCAACCCCATAGCAGCATCGAGCAGAAGCAACCCAGCAACATGAAATAGCAAAAGGGATAGCAAGGCTGTAACCCATCACAGCCCACATCCGGCTGCAGAAGCAGCCCACAAAACAACAGCTTGAAAGAGAAAGGGAAGAAGCAAAGAACCAACAGTAACCCAGCTGCAACAGCCTCCCAGACCATGTCATCAGTCCAAAGCTAGCAACAGCCCTCCCTAGCCCAAACAGAACATAGCAACTACAAAGGCACACAGATGCAGCAAAAACATCAAACGACTAGCAACCCAACCATGCAGCAGTAGCAACCACATATTATACCCCACTCACAGCACACCAAACCTATAGACCAGTGATGATATACACAACCAACCCATCCCTAGCCCAAACAGATCATCATAATAGTTGTAGAGCAGCTACAAGAAGGCACGGAAGAACTGCCTTTCCAGATCAGAAAATCCCATAAGGCTTCCCATAACAGTAGATCCAAAACCAGAAAATGTTCAACCTGACCAAAGCCAACACAACCATCAATAACATATGAAATTCAGTAACTGCCTCATATAGAAAAAAACACAACAGTATCCTGCAAACCAACTTTCACTTTATTAGTTGTTGACCGCATATACTTGTGTGTTGTGCTCAATTGAATTTTAACCAACAAGTTTTTGATGTCGTTGCCGGTGAATTAGTTTAATATTTTTTTGTCAATATTAATGTCAATCAAATTAGTCTTAATTTAAACATTTTTTTATTATTTAATTATCTTCCTATTTCACTTTCTTTTCAGATGCCATGGCTGAATTTAATTATTAGTGGACGTATTCGAGTATGATTCAACCAAGGGAAACGGAGATTTATGGACTCGAGACACTTTTTGCATTGTCAGCACAGTTAGAGACACTTTCGAGGAAGTTTAACGCTTTAACAGAATAACTTATTCAAAGTGTGGCGGTTATTTGTGATTATTGTGCTGGAGACCATTTGAGTCAGAAATACGACATCATTTTTGAGCCGATATAGTTTGGCGGTGATTACCCCAACAGTTATGCCTATCCCAACAACTATCATAAGGATTGGGGGTATCATCCGAATTTTTCATGGAGCCTGTCGACGTCGGGATTTTTATTTGTCCCTTTTCAGTTCTTGTTCTTTGGTGTTCTCATGTTATGTGAGATTTGTTTAAAAAAAACAAGTGAAAAAGGTCCGACATGTATCATGTCGACGATTTGACTGTAAGAGTCGTCAGTTGGTGTTTTTAACTGGTTGCACCAACGCAACCGAGAAAAGGTTTACACATTGACCCATTGATGTGACACTGCTAAACGGGTCTGTGAAACGGAGATTCATTTAGGTTCGGGGGTTTGATTATGTGGAGGGAAGGTGTTAGGAACCCCCTGACATCCGTGTTGCCACGGTGACCGCCACTTTTCAAGAAACTGATATATGAATGTGCGTGTGTGTGTGTGTGTGGATCAATGTGCAATTTATTTGGAAGTAGTGGTCGGCTTCGTTCGCACCTATATACAAAGGGTTTGAATTTATAGAAAAATTTAGTTTTAAACATGATATAGCAGTGAGGTTTCATAAAAGAAGTTTTTCAAACCCTGTGCTAAATAGTAATTGAGGCCTTTTCATACTTCCATTTTATTATTAAATGTTCGGCTTGTTTGCTTTTATTTTCGAGATGCAAAGCATCTTCGAGAAAATAATATATAGCGGTGCCGAACTCCTCATGGGCATGACAGGCATCTAAGGAAATTCAATCACCGTGAATAATTTACAAGCTGCTTACATCTGAAAAAGTCCATCACGAATCAATCTAGATTGATGAGATCAATCTGTGATCACATGATTCCTAGGCTCACATGATGCCATAGATTTATATGAAAAGCGATGGCGATTATATATATAAAAGCTATATATATATATATATATATATATAGACATGATCAACCACCACGAAGCACCTCCATGGGGATCGAGAATGTAAATAAAGCAATAATGCGATCAACCGCCATACGAAGTAAACTCCAAAGGACTAAATGTAAAAAAGCGATAAGACGATTAACCACCACGAAGTAAACTCAAAATTTGGACTAAATGTAAATAAAGCGGTAAAAGGCCACAAGTAAACTCAGTGCCCCCATGAAATGAATATATATATATATATAAGCGGTATACGCGTGGATGTTTCTCAATCCCATTTCGGTTTATCATTTCAAAGAATTTGTCATTGTATATATATATAAAAGCGATGAACGCACTGGATATAAAACCTGTGCTCATCGAATGCGAGTTCAATAACATTCATATATATAAGTATATATATATATATATATATATGAGGATGTTTCTCTCAATCCCTTACTCGGTTTATCATTTCAAATGATTTGTCGTTATATATATATATATATATATATATATATATATATATATATATATATAAAAGCGATAACGCATAGGATATAAAACCCAAAGAAACGCATTCTGGATATAAAACCCAGTGCTCATCGAATAGAGTTCAATAATAGTTCATATATATATATATATATATATATATATATATATATATATATATATATATATATATATATATATATATATATATATATATATAAAAGCAAGTAAATGCTCCGGACATAAGTCTAGGCTCAATCGAGGCATAACTCGATAATGTTAGTTCATATGTAAAAATATATACATATATAAGTATATATATATATATATATAGACAGAAATGAAAACCACGGACCAAAGTCCGGGAAAACACACACAACACAACTCTCAATGTGAAGAATAGTGTGTGCAAAGATGAAGAGAAATGCTTTATAGAGTGTGAGAAGGCTTACAGTGGGCTGCCAAGGTAGGCTTTTATGACTCTAGATGGATAAACACTAAGCTCCAACCGGTAAAATATAGCCATATGTGAGCTAACAGGATTCTAAAATGAGAAAACACTTAATATGGGGTGTGTACAGAGAAAATTAGACAAGGCTTCCTTGCCTCTTTTTCTCTTATAAATGGCCACCCCAAGCTCTTTATTTATAGAGTTGGAGCCACGTGTGTAGTCATGGGCAATCAAGTTAGATGCACACGCGTACAGCTGAGATGCACTGCATGGTTGCACAGGGTGCCCCGGCTCATGAGTCCCCGCCATCTCAAAGTACATGCACTCATACACTGTGATGTCCGCTCGAACTTGTAGAACTTCAATTCGAGCATCCGAACGAGGTGTACAAGACCTTCTTCGAATTGCTTTTGTCGAGAGTTACACAATGACATGAGATTAGAGGTTATATGAAGTCAGGAAGAGGGGACCATGCCCATGGTCTTCAAGCTTCAAATTGTATCTGGTATGCTGCCACGCGTAATAGTCACTCGGGATTGGAACTCTTTAGCTCTTTTGGGACATTGGTTTGTAGAAATGTATGTATGAAATGTTGAGACGGCGCGCTGGGGGTTGAGGTGGCAAGATGACAATTTTGCCTCTCATCGGGGTTATCTCTGGTTTGGGCTGATAGCAGACGTTGCTCAGTGTTACATCTGAGATTGGACTGCTGCAAGTGTTTGAATTCTGCAGGGTCATCTTTAAGTGTGCATATCTTCCCGATGTTATCTCTTAGTCTTTGGAATGAGTGCCTCGGTAGGAGGTCTGAGATTGAAGCTAATTGCATGCATTTGAAACAAGCATTTCCGGAGTTATCGCCGGAAATGCAATGGCATTCCTTGGGGTTATCTCCAAGGATGAAACTCGGGGTTATCTTCGAGATTGGAATTGATACTCCCGGTGTGTGTTCTGGGGTTGAGATTGAACTTCCGGTAGTATCCGGAATGGATGTGAGCTATTTTTTCAGGGTTATATCCGAAAGACGAATCTGCCCTCCTAAAATGTTAGTAACAGGTGTGCAGAAAATTTCGAGGGTCTACAGATGCCCCTCTTTATCATATTCATGCAATGCAAGGCATGGATAGGATAAAGAATCCTAGACACTTGAAATGCAACAAGATAAATATGATGCCATGTGTAGCAACATGATGCAAATGCATGATGCATGCATGTTGTTAGGTTTTTAAGTGTTTGTGTCTATTCATGCATGTTTTTACGTTGTTTTGTAGGAATTGGGACAAAAGTTACTTGGATCGACGTTTGGGGTTGCTAGATTCGCGTTTTCGGATTGCCATTTACATAACATCCACTTTAGAGCCAATTTCAGTATTTCTAAAGACCTTATTTCGAAAACCTCAAAGAATTATGTTGTAGATCTATGTCTCCTCTTTCTGGAACATCTTGAATCATCTAAATCGGAGTTCGGACGAAGAAGTTATGACCATTTTCCCAAAGGACGTCGAGCCAAAAATTCTTGAAAATGCCCCAGCGCCGGGGCGCCCAAACCAAGGCCATTTCCAAGTACTTGGGCTAGAAGGCAATGGTAAATATGCCATGTGAACAATTTGGGGCTCTGGGGAAGGGTTTGGTCAAGCTTGGACGCATTTTGGGGCGAATTTTGACACTTTTTGACTCCAAATTGGATTGGGTTTGTTCCTAAGCTAAAAATTGGACTTGTAACCTATAAATACATGATGTAAGGCATAAAATAAAGGGAGATTACATACATTAGATTAGAGATACACTCCATTAGATTAGGATATTCATTCATAACTAGAGACTAATCAGGAATCAAGAGAGATTTTGTGGAGAAGAATTCCAATTGAAGATTGAAGCATGAGAGATTTTCTTTAAGAGTTTCTTCTTCTTATTATTTTTAATTGTGTAATTCTTTCAAGATGATTTTCATGAGATTGTTGGTTTTATTTTTTTTTGTTATGAACTAACTCTTTTATTAAGACTACAAATTGAACCTTTTATGTCTATGAATTAATTATTTAATTTAGTCCAATTATTTATGCCAAGGTGAATTGTTTATCATGTCTTGTGCGTATTGATTAATTATTTGGCCAGTAATTACCGTGTTACTCTAGAAGGATTCGGAAGATGAAATTTAGGGTTAGAACTGGACATGATAACATGTATGCTTGATTATTTGCATGAGACGAATAATTAGGGTCGTGAATTGAATAGGAATATCTGTTCACTGCATGTAACAAATTGGGAATTGGAACTTAATGGGTTTAATTTAATTATTTTGCATAGGAATATCGCAAGATTAATTGAATTGAATAAAAGTTAACTGATCACTTGGGAAAGGGCTTTTAACACTTAGAATTCCTGTTAACAATTCATTAGGCATAATAATTGGATTAGTTGGATAATTGGTTTGTAGTACATAAATTGGGGATATTGTAGTCTTAACCTTTATTTATCTGAATTCATTCGTTGAGTCTTAATCTTTATTTATTTGAATTAATTTTAGAGTAATCTAGTTTTAATTGATTAATTTAGTTTTCTTAATTAGAAAAATCACACTTTGCAATTGTTTAAATAAAATTGATTTGGTTAAGAGTTAGTACTTGGTAATTTTTATTAAATAATTCCTCGTGGGAACGATACTTTTCTTATCACTTTATTACTTGTTGACCGTGTATACTTGCACGTATTCATTGATTGCGAAATCGATCAACAAGTTTTTGGCGCCGTTGCCGAGGAATTAGTTTAATAATTTTGCCAATATTAATTTTTATCAAATTAGTTTTAATTTAAACGTTTTTTTTATTATTTTCTTTAATTCTCTTTTTATTTTTTTTCTTTCTTTTCGTGTACCATGGTGGAATTTAATTATCAATGGTCGATATCTAGAATGACTCAAATTAAGGGGAGCGGAGATTGATGGACTCACGACAAAGATTTTCTCGCATTATCAAGACAAATTGAGACACTTTCAAGAGGTTAGACACTTTTTTGCGACAACGTCATCAAAGTGTGGCGATTACTTGTGATTATTGTCTTTGGAAATCATATGAGTCATCAATGCGCCATCGCTTTTGAGCCGAGATGCAAGATGGTGGTGATTACCCCAACAATTATGTCTATCCCAACAACTATCATCAGGATTGGGGGTATCACCCATTTTTCATGGAGCCATACTCATCAAGATCAATTTTATGTTCCAAGTCCAATATACCCACCGAATTTCTCGTGTCCACCTCCACTACAACAGGAGGAACATTCAAATTTGGAGGAAATTTTGTCCAAGTTCATAGCTTCAAGTGAGGAGAGGAGGATTAATCAAGAGATATCGAGTCAAAATTTTGCGAACCAAATGGAACAACTAATCAATGCCTCGAACATTTGCCTCAATACACTTGGCCCTATGACATGGATTCCGAGACTGATGGAGAGCCCGAACAAAATCTGCAACTAGATGAGCCACAAGATGTTGAAAGAGAGGAAACAATTGGGAACCAAGAAAAGGAGATCGACGAAGATTTAACTATAAGATTCAACGAAGATGAGCCGATTTCATTAGTATCCCATGTGCCTCCTCCACCAAAGTTCAAGAATCCGGGCAGTTTTGCAAAACCATGCCCAATTGGCAGTCATGTCGTCGGCAAAGCTCTTTGTGACATAAGAGCTAGTACAGTTGTGGAGTCATGGTGGGATGAAAAGGAGAAGATAGAGGAAGATCCCATTATGTTTATTAAGCTTCAATGCCCTAATCTGATCATCGACATAATGGAGAAAACACCTAGTTTTTGGACGTTCTTAATGGGGAACATATCTACAAAGAGCATGCTAGGTGACTTTCATTCAAGGGTCATTACTAATGGGAACCTCCCAAAAGAGACATTATTACTGATGGATGGAGGGTTCCTCAATTTTCATAGGGGAATTGGATAGAGAATTGAAGAAGTCAGGCTGAGACTATAAAACAAGCGCTTATTGGGAGGCAACCCAAGTTTAATTTTTATTTTTAGTTTTTATTAGGTTTTATATTAGTAGTTTTGAATTTGCATTTATTTAGAATTTAATAAAATTGTTTCTATCATGGTTTACAGGTTATTCAAGTCAAATTCAAGTGTGGGGCCCAATTTGTTCCATGTGCTCTAGCCTATTCTCCAAACTTAAGCGGACAAGGAGGAAGATTGCTATATTTTTTCGGAAGTCCTCTGCTTTAATTTTTTCTATTTTAGTCATTGAGGACAATGTCTAGTTTAAGTTTGGGGGCATTTTAGTGTCGTATTGCATATAGTTAGTTATTTGCATTATAGTTCGTTATTTTTACGTGTTAGCATTGTGTTTTTGCATTTAGTGTGCATATAATACATGGTAGTTAATTGCATATTCATATATGTGTTGCATTAGTATGTGTTCATGTAGTATTATAGTTTTATTTGCATTTTAGGATTGCATGTTCATAGTAGATTGAGGCATTTAGGTTATGAAAATGTTTTAGATTGTTATAGTTTTATCGCGTGATTCCAACTGTTAGATAGTTAAGTATATTTTGGGCTAATGATGAGACTGGAATTGCATAAACAAGTTAGTACTGATTATTAAGCTTTTGATGTGATTTCTTGTCTTGATTTAAATCTTTATCTGTTTGAAACTGATATTATCAGGATAGCACATGTTAAGAAACGACCATGTTGGCTGATTAAGTCTAAATGGATATATAATGGATTTCTAAAGGATAATGCCAGTTGAATGAAAGATTAACAAGAATAGGCAGTGATGGCTAAAGTTAGACATGAATTTAAGTTTGGGGGAAATATTTGGAGTATATAAGCTTTAAAAAAAGAAAAAAAAGAAGAAAAAAAAATCGTGGCTAGTTTTGTTTCGGGGCCTTTGTTACTTGAGCAAGTAAGCCCGAGGGAGTGTCTCTACACCTAGCGCCCTAAGGTCTTATATGGTCTGGGAGTCGTTGGTCGAAAGCTCGCTAAGGGGTAGCACTGTTAGCCTAATGGAATGAGACATTGCACAGTCATGAAAAAAAATGAATAAAAAGGAAAAAAGTGCAAAAAGCCCCCGTTAAAAAAAAAAAAAAATAAAAATAAAGCATAAGTATTCCATTTTGACCCTTGAACTTTGGTAATTGTTTGATTTTAGCCGAATCTAGTTTATTTGAGGAGTTCTCGAGTTTACACTGTATGATGCCTTCTAAGAAATCTATTATGTTTCGTATTTTGCTTTTCATCGGTTAGCATGGTTGTTGAGCACACACACACATATATCGATAATAAGTTTAGATTTGATGATTGTTGGGATATTATTGATCTGTCTTGATATGATGTACTAGCATGTTATTGTGATTTTTCTGAGGCCTGATGAGTATACTGTATTCGGTTTGACTGCTGGAATTACAAACATGTAGATAGTTATATGTGCATTTGCATGGTTTATTTAGTTTTTTTTGTTGCATTATGTTTTTTGTTGCTTGAGGACAAACAAATGTTTAAGTTTGGGGGTATTTGATGAATGAGTAATATACCCATGAATTGGATACATCCGTGCTTAATTTATTATTGTTCTCAAGTCTTTTGAATAGTTTTAAGTTTTTGTGTCTATTCATGCATGTTTTTACGTTGTTTTGTAGGAATTGGGACAAAAGTTACTTGGATCGACGTTTGAGGTTGCTAGATTCGCGTTTTCGGCTTGTCATTTATATAGCATCCACTTCAGAGCCAATTTCAGTATTGTTATAGACCTTATTTTGAAAATATCAAAGAATAAAAGTTGTAGATCTACGCCTCCTCTTTTCGGAACATCTTGAATCATCAAAATCGGAGTTCGGACGAAGAAGTTATGACCATTTTCCCAAAGGACGTCAGAGTAGAAAATTTTAGAAAAGACCCGGTAAGGGGCACCCAAACCAAGGCCATTTCCAGTACAAAGGGCTGCTAGAAGCGATGGTGTGTGCCGAATGAACATTGACTGAGGGCTTTGGGAAGGGCTTGGTCAAGCTTGGACGCGTTTTGGGACGAATTTTGACACTTTTTGACTCCAAATTGGATTGAGTTTGTTCCTAAGCTAAAAATTGGACTTGTAACCTATAAATACATGATGTAAGACATAAAATAAAGGGATATTACATACATTAGATTAGAGATACACTCTATTAGATTTGGATATTCATTCATAACTGGAGACTAATTAGGAATCAAGAGAGATTTTGTGGAGAAGAATTCCAATTGAAGATTGAAGCTTGGGAGATTTTCTTTAAGAGTTTCTTCTTCTTATTATTTTTAATTGTGTAATTCTTTCAAGATGATTTTCATGATATTGGTGGTTTTATTTTTCATTTTGAACTAACTCTTTTATTAAGACTACAAATTGAACCTTTTATGTCTATGAATTAATTATTTAATTTAGTCCAATTATTTATGTCAAGGTGAATTGTTTATCATGTCTTGTGCGTATTGATTAATTATTTGGCCAGTAATTACCGTGTTACTCTAGAAGGATTCGGAAGATGAAATTTAGGGTTAGAACTGGACATGATAACATGTATGCTTGATTATTTGCATGAGACGAATAATTAGGGTCATGAATTGAATAGGAATATCTGTTCACTGCATATAACAAATTGGGAATTGGAATTTAATGAGTTTAATTTAATTATTTTGCATAGGAATATCGCAAGATTGATTGAATTGAATAAAAGTTAATTGATCACTTGGGAAAGGGCTTTTAACACTTAGAATTCCTGTTAACAATTCATTAGGCATAATAATTGGATTAGTTGGATAATTGGTTTGTAGTACATAAATTAGGGATATTGTAGTCTTAACCTTTATTTATCTGAATTCATTCATTAATTTAGTTTTCTTAGTCTTAATTTTTATTTATTTGAATTAATTTTAGAGTAATCTAGTTTTAATTGATTAATTTAGTTTTCTTAATTAGAAAAATCACACTTTTCTGATTGTTTAAATAAAATTGATTTGGTTAAGAGTTAGTACTTGGTAATTTTATTAAATAATTCTCGTGGTGAACGATACTTTTCTTATCACTTTATTACTTGTTTTGCGAAACCTGTTTTTCTAAAAACTTGAGGTTATAGTAACAAATTTTGAGTTGGTTGGACTGGTATCTCTCTCTGTTGGATTTTTAAATAAACAAAGACTTTTTGCTTTTTGAATACATTTAATGGATTAGACAATATCTTTAGCAATACTCTTTTATCCTCACACACTCATACTTCAGACACACCTATGCCATATATTCCCTATATATGTCTACGTCTGTTCAATAAGTACCTACTTCTGTGTGCATTAACATTCAAACTATCACTTATTTACTACTTCTAGAAATGGCTTACACACATGTTTATTGCAAATACCCTTCATTTCTCTGTGTTTGTCCTTTATCTATTTGCATCCTTATCTATCAGCGTTTTTCCAAAATGGACAAAGTTTACTCTTCCAAAAGAAAGAAGTTACCACTTCTTTCTGAGGTACACCCTGATTCATTTGCACCACAGTTGCTCACTCTTTCTGCACATGTCAAATATAGGCACTTAAGACACAATCTTACACTTGGAATGAGTACTTCGTTTAACAGTTTTCCTGACTTATTTGAAAAAAATTAAAAATGTGGGCTGGGAATGTCTTATCAATTTTTCAAATAGGCAAATTTATCATGCTCTAATAGCAGAATTCTACTCTCATATGACCTTTGTCAAAAACTCTCTTAACTGTTATCTGTACTTATATGCTTGGTCAGGAGTTTGTCATTGATGAATAACTTATTTTAAATGCATTACATCTAGGCAATAGTGTGTTAGAATTTCCAAGAGTTAATGATTATACTCATCCTATGGTATATCTACCGGTAATTGCATCACATTTAAACAAAATTTGGCCACGGTCACTGATTAGTTAGTACCTACTAAACTATTTGATTTTCCATGTAAAGTTGGTTCTGGGTTCTTGACTCCACAATGTCAATTTTTGGCTAAAATTTATAGGCACAACATTATGCCTGTTAGAGAAAATAAACTTCTTCATCCTTTTGATTTAGAATTACTAAAGTGTGTTTTGACTCAGAATATGCCCTATAATATCTCATATTTTTTTGCTAACTTCATTTGAGCACTGTTATCATCATAATTTCCTGGGTTATGATCATGTTATCATATCTATCTTTCAACATCTTGGTATCAATATTCTTAATCACCAAACACAGTATGTGTAAAGTAGTAACATTGTCTCACACCTGAATCTACCCCCACGACCACTGATAATTTTCAAACCAGAAACTACTGAGTCTCCCGAGTCCCATCTGAATCTACTTTTCCAAATAGATGCCCTGAATATTTTAACTCAACTTTCCCTTCAAAATCAAAGCAATTTTTTGAGACAAATAAAATCTCTACAATTATCTGTGCATCACCTCAGAGACATGCTATATATGTTGATGGAACTCCAAAAGATCTCTGTACCACCTTATCACTTTTCTGCCAGTACAAGCTCTGCTAAGGACGATCAGTCTGTTCACACACCTCCGGATGATACTCTTCCTCCTCTTGGTTTACATTTCTCCCCTGCTCACTTGCCAGATTTCTAAGCATGATATATCTCTTTCCTATAATTATCTTTTCTGACATGTTCTACTGTAGGTTTCGAAAAGCATGTTTTGCTACTAAAAGTTTTTGCAGGTGATGAAGAGTTTTCTGTTTTCCCCACTTTTAGTAATGACAAAGGGGGAGAAGAAAAATATAATATATCATATTAACTGCTCTATTCTGCTATTGCTATAAACTGCTGCAAACTGTTGAGATAAATGTTTTTCGAAAAATTTCAAAATTTCAAAATTTATCTTGAGTATGCATAAACTAAAGGGGAGCAGTTATAGAAAAATATTTTTAGCTCGTTGTCATCTCAAGAAGGGGGAGATTGATAGGTCTCTAAACCAATTAGTTTTATTTTAATGATAACAAACTTTAGTGAATAGAATTAATTAAATAGGTAGAATCCTCTCTATAGAATTTTATGTGATTGATTTTTAAATATTCTATTTTACTATGACCAAAAATATTTTTCATCCTAAAATTGAATTTATTTTTCTTGACCTTCATAATTAATTATCAAGTGTTAATTAAATTAATTCAAAAATTGACATTTCCTAAGGCAATGAGATTTCTTTTCTTTTCAAAATGATTTTCCAAATAAACTTTTATTGGGAAAAAAGAAATATATATATATATATATATATATATATATATATATATATATATATATATATATATATAGAAGGTCTAGGTTCTGTAAGGGCTCACTACTTTGTTAAAATCTGGACTTTTTTTGATTTTTTTTTTTTTTAAAACAACTAAAAAAAGTTTAATATTTTATGGAATGAAATTTTTTCATATCTGAGAGTGTTTTGGATGTGATTTGGCTACATATAACAAAAGCAGTCTATCTGATCTGTCTTGTTGTATATATATATTTTGGTTTAGGTATCCAAATCACGCCCAAAACATTGTATTATGGAAAATTTCGATTCCATAAAATATTAAAAAAAATTTAGTTGTTTTTTTAAAAAAAAAGTCCGCATTTTAACAAAGTAAGAAACCCTCACTGATTACAGTTACATATATATATATATATATATATATATATATATATATATATATATATATATATATAGTCAGAATCTTAAGCTCACCCCCTTTAGCGATGGAGCCGTGACGGTTGGTCATCTGACAAGTAAATACATACTTTTAGCGACGGACAACATATAACATCGCTAAAAGTATGAGGCGATGGTTGTATGACCGAAGGCAAATAAATAATAGGTCCCGTCTTAAAGGGGGTGAGCTTCAAAGTGAGTTAAATAAGGGGTGAACTTAAGATCCGGACTCTATATATAGATATATAAATATAAATTGTTATACAAGTTTACATATATCTATATTTAATCTATTAAATATCATATAAAAAGTCAGTACTTAGATACCGATATAATTTGGAAGTAATTTGTAACACCCCCTTTCCGAAATAAAAAGAGAGGTTACTCAAAACACAACAAAACTAATGAATTTAATAGCAAGGCTCAAAGCCACAAAAGAATAATCTTAATATCTGATAAATACCACAAGCCAACTATAATAAATGACAAAATGACTCAAACTATAATATAAAATAATTATTATACTCCAAACAAACTATTGGATCACAACTTAAACAAAATATCTAAACCATTTGGATAAAAGGAAGCTCTCGTCACACTTTCCCTTGATTCCCCTGATTACCTACCTGAAGAAAAACACAGCATGAGCCAAATGCCCAGTACGGATACAAAGTACAAAATAAAGAACTGAGATAACTAACTTAATTTAATGAACTGAACTGTAACGAACAAAACTAATACAACAAAATAATAGGCTGAGACAAATGGTTGGGGTTATTTCATACCGAGCTCAAAACAAAATAGAAATATATATCTTGCCACACAGGCAAGTTAAATAATGCCACACAGGCAAATCAAATAATGCCACACAGGCAAGTCACACACATTGGACCGCGAATCCAATGCATGTAAAATTGGAAGGTATGTTTGGCATAAACATCACCAATCTGCAGAACAGAACAGAACAGAAATTAGAATCAACCCATACGCCTCCCACAACATAACACCAAATGGCGACTCCATCGAGCACACAAAGCGGAGATGTCGTGGTGATCACACGCCGCCTTCACGGAAGGTGTCATGCCTCGGTGCCAAGAGGACATGCCCGTGGTACCCCCACAAGTGGTTATAGCTCAGGTATACCCTACGGTATTTTAACAAAATTATAATGTCACAACACATGTGACAAAATATCAATACAAAGGGGTTCTAACGTGTACATGTTAAATCGAACGAATTATCAACACAAGTCTCCAAAAATATACAAACATGTACATCACTATAGATATCAAAATAAAATTTAGACATGATACACTAGTCTAAAGAGTACAAATATGAGTTCTAATACAATGCCAAAATAAATTTATCACAATAAATTGACAAGGAACAATTATGAGAGGCAATATTAAATTTCGAAACGAATAACAAAACAAACAAGTCAAAAACAAAAGAGTCTCGCTGAAAGAGTACGAAATCCATACCTAGAATCGATAATGCAATACCCAAATTTATATTCCAAATATAATTCTTAAATTCCTTCCGTTTGAACTAATTAAATAAAATAATAATAATAATAAAATGAATTTATCAATGGGCTAAAGATTGAAGAATATTTTTTTTACAAGTGTACTTATATTTATTATTATTTTGTTTAATTGAGTTATTAGACGAATATATTGAAAATATATTTGAATATAAAATTCAGAAATTATTATAAATTCAGAATGCAACTCTTTACTCTTTGAACATGTGTTGATATTTGTTAAAATTTAACTTTGTTTAATTGTTCGTTTAGCATTTAATGGCAGGAGTGAATTATCATGATAATTTTATTTTTGTGCATTTTCTATGATTTGAATTGATTTAATAACGTGTTTAATATCGTTGGATTGTGCTATCAAACTGATTTGGCAAGTGAATAACGTGTTGAACTTATTATGTTTGAGTAACCTCTCTTTCTATTTCACAAAGGGGGTGTTACATAATTTCTCTAAAATTCTCCAAACGGTCTTTAAAATCCTAAGTGGCTTTTTATTGATATAGATACATTATATAAATATGAAAAAATATTTATATAATTATTAGATTGTGAATGTAGACACTCAAAATTTCATTTTTCTGTTACTAACTATGATGGAGGGCAAAAACGTCTTTTTCACACTTCAGAGATAACCCTGGAAGACCACAACATCAAATCTAACCCCAGATATAGCACCGTGAGACATCAAATCAACCTCAGAGATAACCCTGAGAAAAGACATAGTCAACAACAGTCAAACCCCATAAATAACCCTGAGGAAAGACAGCTGCATCACATCAAGTCTGAAGATAACCTCTGGAAGGGAAAAACAGTCATTTTGATAAGTCCACTTCAACAGCCACAAAACAGATGTAAATAGGGTAACAAAGAGCCATTGCAGCATTTCTGAGCGCAAACTACGTAAGATAACTCAACGGACTGCCTACGAGGACCTGAAAGATGCCATTTCGATCATGGACCAATCTTTCCGGATTCAGAAAAGGGAAAACCCTATGTCATTGTGTAGCTCTCGGAGTGGGCTTTTCGGAAAGGTATATCACGCCTCCATCGGATTCCTGGATTGAAAATTATGAAAGTTCGAGCAGACAACGTGTTGGCCGGAGTACACGTACTTCATGACGACGGGACCCACGGAGCCCAGGCCCACCTAGGTAGCCACAAGTAGACCCGCGTCTGCTGCGGGTAGACTCGCGGCTACTTTGGTCTGTAAAATAGACCCCCTATCAGCCAAAATAAAAAAAGAAGAAAACAAAGGGAATTACGTCCATTTCAGCTCTTAACCCCTCCTATAGTGTTCCAAACTTTGACATTCTTCTTTGTAAACACTATTATACATATATACTACAACATATCAAATTTTAACTACTGGAAACAAAGTTTTCAAGCTTCAGAAGTGGTTTAAAGCTCTCCTAGCTACACACTGTAAGATCCTTTCAGATCTGAAGCTTTTACTCACTTTTCCACATACACAGACACACACGCGCATATATATATATATATATATATATATATATATTGATAGTTGATTATGATTAAAATATCTGTTTTAACTGTTCATTCATTGTAAAGTTGTGATATTAATGTTTATGGACTAGATTTATCTAAATCTAGCCATATCTAACTTTTGACCGGTTCAAAAGTTATAAAACTGGAACCGTTAAGCTATAATGGCTAAGGTTTATTTAAATATGGTTTTCTTTCTATTTCTTTTTATAAATATTAAGCAACCACGCGTCCCTAGATCTGTATCTAGAGGAAACGGGAAGCTTGGCTACGCGCATGCAAGTATTTAATTGATGAATCCTTTGTTTTGCAATGTTTAGATTAAGAATCTGTTTTATTTGCTATGCAAGCTATTCATGTGACATTATGTGAGCCTAGGAACCATAGGATCTAAGATAGCTGACAGATCAAGATTTGGTTCCCATGATGGACCCTTTTCAGTTATATAGTTAGCTTGTAGATCATATTTGTGGTGCTCAGGTCACTTCGATGGCTTTCATGCCCATAAGGAGCTCGACACTTATATGTATATTATTTTGTCGAAAATGCTTCGCATTTTGAAAATAAAATGAAAACAAGCCGAATACATAATAAAATGGAAGTATCAAAGGCCTCAATTACTATGTGAGCATAAGGGTTTGAAAACCTATTTTCAAAACATCATTTTATATGTCTTGTATTAAAATTGAACTTTTATACAAATCAAACCCTTTGTATATAGGTGCAAACGAGGCATATCGCTACTTCCAAATAATGCACTTAGGCCCAATTAACTGCACACACATACACACACATACACACTTCAAATAATTAGGGAATTAAAAAGACGCGATAACCGTGTTTTCACGGAAGTCGGGGGGTGCCTAATACCTTACCGCCACTTAAGCAAGCCCCCGAACTCTATGAATCTCAGTTTCCAAGGCCTGTTAAATAGAGTCCAATAATTGGGCCTTTTCACAAAACTTTTCATAAACTCGGTTGAATTGGTACAACCATTTCACTCATACCAACTGGCGACTATATAAAAAATCAATATTTTTAAATCTTCGACATTTCATGCGGACTCTTTTGTCAATTTCACCCTTTCAAACCAAATTCAAACCACATAGAAAACATAAAGGGTAAGAAATATTTAAAAGAGGAGTTCCAAAGGAAATTTTTCCCGACGTCGACAAGTGGTGACTCTACTGGGGATAGTAGAGGGCTTAAGACACTTTTCAAACTTTTCAAATTCCCTTTTTTATCTGCTTATGTGTGGATGTTGTCTTTATCTAGAATGGATGTAAATAAATGTTTTACTACTTTATATTAGTGCCTCGCACAATGTCATCATTACATACGGTGAGACGCGTTGTATGAGAATGTATGTTGTGTGATTCCTCCACCAGGAGGCGAACCTGTCACTGTTTGATTACTGGACTTAAACGAGACTAATCCTGCGAGGCTCATGAAAGGTGCCACTCAGATCTGCTCCAATTGAAAGATCGAATTAACTTCCCATCTAGTAAATTGTGATGATCTGGGGACCTTCATATCAAAAAGCCGCGATAGTAGCCTAAGATAGGCCAGCCTCTGATAAACCAAACGTGAAGGGGAGTCTCTTCATGCCTTTCCCTTTCAATTCCATGTAAATTTATATTCAATGTAAATTATGATTCCATGTAAATGTACAGAAAAAGAATAGAAAAGAAAATATGAATATCATTTCCATTCCCTGTCAATGTATTATTGTACAAATATTAAATCTTGTCATGTTATCTTGTCATCAAAACAACTAACAACTGTTTTGCAAGAAAATAGTAAAATCCTAAAACTAACACATTGCATAACATACTACTGTTAATGCTAAACTACCTACTCTTCTTATAGGATTAGTCCCATTACCAAATCAAAATCTAAGAAGGCACAAAGTCTATCCATCGACATGGCTGAAAGTGCCCAACATAAATCAGGTTCCGTATCTTGAAAGGAGTTTCAGGGACTTAAGAATCAAATAGCAGAATTGGCTATCCTCCTAAAAGAACAAAGTAAAAGCACTTAGGGCCAGACAACGTCCAATTAACCAGAATCCTCCTCACAAGGTGGCAATCAAAGTGCTGACAAAAAGAAGGAAGTACAAATGCTTGAACCTCATTCCAATAAAGGAACCAACAAAACCCCTTAAATTATAAACCTCAACAATGATCGAGAAACTGGGGATATATGAAAGAAAGTCCAACAAATGGAGGAAACCATTCGGTCAATCAAAGGGACTGGAAACCTTGGAAGTGTCACCTACTCAGATCTCTGCATATTCCTAGGGGATAGATACCCTGACAAATTCCAAGTCCCAGAGTTTGAAAGGTACAATGGGGAAGGCGATCCTTATATGCACCTGAAAGTATACATTGGCGAGTTAGGGTTGATAAGTAGGTTTTTAACCTATGATTTATGTTTGTTTGGCTTGTTATATTGTTAGTTTTTGGCACTTTCATGTTACTTTTGATGGGTTTTGTGCTTGTTGTAGGATAATCAGGTTGATCCATCAAGATGTGAGCATTGGAGGAGTTTTTAAGCAAAATTTCAACTTTCTGACTACATAGCGCGGACCGCTATTTGTGATGATGAAACAACGTAGGCGTGAAGCGTATTTGAGGCGAGAATAGCTCTTGATTGGATAAGCGCGGGTGTGCTAAGAAGACTATATGCTAGCGGGGTGTATTTATTGTGAGGAAAATTGTCTTGGGCAGTTTTGTTAGACAAGGAGAATGGGTAGTCTTATGAGCCATAAATTCCTTATGTAATACATTTATATTAGGATTGTGCTATGGTGATTATTGCATATTCTTGGGAGTCTTTGGTTTACTTGTTGGTGTTGATAAGAATTTTGATTCCTTAGAGTTTCTCTTGGGAATGAGTTAGAGTTGGATTAGGAGTTATGGTATGGAGTTGAGAGAAGTTATATGGTGTGTAAAAAAAAAAGGAAGAGAAGGATTATCAATCAATACACACACTTTTGAGAACAAGATTGAAGAACAAGAATTTGGAGGATTAAAGAGGAGGAGGATTTTCACGAAGATTGCAAATTGAATTGAGAGAAGGGTGGTGTATTATTATTCTTCTTTAATTTTAATTTGTGTAATTGGGATGATGTTTTCTTTTATTTATTCAATGAATTAATTCATTTATTATGAACTAATTTACTTTTTAGGCGAATGATGGATCCTTGAGTGGAACAATGATTATGTAGCTTTTATTTCGAGTTTAATAAAATATTTTCCAGTTTATCTATATTAATTTGAGCTTGAATTTATGAATTGCCTGATCAACAATTCTTTGTGGATTTGTATGGAATCGAGAGAGGATATTCGAATCTAGACTTAGTTAATATGGCATGTGTTCATGAGTTTTGTGAATAGCAGAATCGTGATGAATGTTAAGGTAGAGATATGCTTGACATCGCATGTAATCGGCTAGAAAACTTAATCTTAAACCTTCTTTAATTATAATTCACATAGAGATATAGTGAGTTAGTTGATTAAGGTGTTTAACTTGTTTCTATCTAATTTGTGGATTTAAGTTAATACGGTATTAGTGCATCGAGAGGTGATTAGTACTACATTCGTGTTCTTGATTAATAAACTGGGATATTAAGTTGAATTGGAACAAAGGTGTATAAATCAGAGTGAAGCTTAGGGTGAAATCATGAGCCTAATTCTTCAATAATTGTTTGAAAATTCAAGTTTTTATTAGTTGTGAGTATTTTGTGATAATTTACTTAATAATATTTTAGATTTTATAATCATTGAATTGAATAGTTTAATAAAATTAGGATTAATAGGGAATTGGTAATTGTAAGGTTAAGTGTCTTACTAAATTGTCTTTGTGGGAACGATACTCTACTCATTATTATATTACTTGATTGACCACGTATACTTACTTGTTGTGCGTAACTAGATTTTACTCAAAAAGTTTTTGGCGCCGTTGCCGGGGATAATTTAGTATAGATCTTAAAATTTTTACAATATCAGTTAAATTAATCCAGTTTTACTTAAACATTTTTATTTTGTTTTGTTCATCTTATTTGGAGGTGTACGAAGCGGTTTATGCAAACTCGGTCCAAAAATCCGGACCTCTTTGCCTTTTGAGGATGACATTGAGAAAAGGTTCGAGAGGTTAAGTAAGTGGATCAAGGAAGCGAGACAAAATTTGAAACATCCCGAGAAAGAAGAGGAAATGGCGGTTGAAGATCATAAAGCGTTAAGGGACTTCGCCACACCCAGGGTGGTGAAGCTGCGATCGAAGCATCACCGAGGCCCATAATTCTTTGCAAATACATTTGAAATCAAGCACTGGGATGATTCAAATGATTCAGAATTCAGTTCAGTTTGGGGGATTGGCAAATGACGATCCGAATGAACATCTAGTCAGCTTCCTGGAGATATGCGACACCTTTAGGTATAATGGGGTGTCGGATGATGTGGTGAGACTTCATTTGTTCCCATTCACTTTATGGGACAAGGCGAAGAGTTGGTTACACTCTCTACCACCGGGATCGATCACTCGTGGGAAGACCTAGCTCGAAATTCCTTGCAAAATTTCCCACCGGCCGTGGCTACAAAAATGAGGAATGAGATAACGATGTTTGAACAACAACAACACGGGGAGTCATTGTATGAGGCATGGGAGAGATACAAAGAATTTCTTCGAAAGTGTCCACATCATGGGTTTCCTAAGTGGTTGCAAATGAACACGTTTTACAACGGATTGAATGGGAACCTCAGAACCAGCATTGATGCAGCTTCGGGTGGAGTGTTTATGGCAAAGAGCTATGAGGAGGCCTACGAATTGATAGAGACTATGGAAGCTAACAATTACCATTGGCCAGGCGAAATGAATCAAGCAAGTAGCGATGGTGTTAGAAGTAGATGGTATACAATCTGGCGATTTAACACTTTCAAAGAAGTTTGATTCTATGGCGAGTGCAAGCTGACAGCACACAAGTGGCAATTATATGTGAGTTGTGCGGGAGAACATCCTATGGGATCAATGTGCAATTAATCCGACCTCTCCGTGCAATTTGTGGGCAACTATAATGAAATCCTGAGAACACATATCGAAATCACGTACAATCGAGGAATAGGAATCATCCAAATTTTTTTAGTGGAGCAATAACCGGCAACAACAAGCTCCAAGACCATCATATCCCCGAGTTTGAGAACCATCAACAACCGACTCAACATCAAGAAAGGAAATCAGATCTAGAGGAGTTGGTGAAAAAATACATAACTAGTAATGAGGTGGCTATGAAAAATCAAGCAATGGCTATGAAATCACAAGAGATGGCAATCAAGAATCTAGAGAATCAGATAGGACAAATTGTATTGGCATTGAATAATAGACCACAAGGAACGTTACCAAGTGACATCAAGAGAAATCCGAAGGGTAATCACGAGCAATGTCAAGCTATTATGTTGAGAAGTGGAAAAGCGACTTGAGGTCGAGAGATAGAAATTTGATTTACAAAGGAGGTTGAAACGAGAAAAGAAAATCTGATGGTTGAGATAAAAGCGAGGGACGAAAAACTAGTGGAAAGAAGCAAACTAGTTAACGAACGATTGTCTATCCTCCTCCACCATTTATTGACAAAGAGTTCAAAAATAGAAATTAGACAAGCAATTTGCAAAATTTTTGGAAGTTTTAAGAAACTTCAAATCAACATCCATTTGCGAAGCCACAGGCAGATGCCTGAATTCATGAAAATTCATGAAAGGATTTTGTCCGGGGAAAAAAGTTGGAAGATTTTGAGGCAGGTGGCATTAGCAAGAAGAGTGTGTAGTGCGATTATTACGATGGAAGTTGCCACCAAAGTTGAAAGACCGAGGGAGTTTCACCATTCCATGCACGATTAGAATATGGCGTTCAACAAATGTTTGTGTGACTTGGGGAGCAAGTGTGAATCTTATGCCATTATCGGTTTATCTGAGAATGGGTTTTCCAGCATGCAAAACCTCTGAACATCTCATTCTTGTTGGCGGATAGGTCGATCACATATCAAGAGGCATTGTAGAGGACATATTGGTTAAGGTTGACAAGTTCATATTCCCCAGATTTTATTATTCTAGATTTTGAGGAGGATAAGAACATCCCAATTATCCTGGGGAGACCTTTCTTGGCTACTGGTGGGACACTCATCGACGTACAAAAGGAGAACTTACTATGAGGTCGAAGACGGGAAATTAAATTTAACGTGTTTAAGGCCATGAAATTCCCGACAGATGAAGAAGAATGTTTTAGGATGGATCTTATTGACCAAATAATTAGTGAAGACATGAACAAGAGTTTGGTTAACGATCCATTGGTAACGACATTATTGGGGGATGAAGAGCTCGATGATTCAGAATTTGTGGACTATTTGTAGATGCTAGACTCCTTGCCATGAGTTAGCAGATTTAAAACACCATTTCAAACATTGCACACGGAGGAGAAAGCCACGGCAAGGATGAAATCGTCATTGGAGGAGCCACCAACTCTTGAGCTAAAACCACTACCTAAACACCTCGGTATGCGTATTTAGGCAATTCAAATTCTTTACCTATTATTATCTACGCCACATAGCAATTGCGAATTGAAGAAGAAAAATTTGTTGAGAGTGCTTAGGGAACATAAATCGGCGATAGGATGGACAATTCTTGATATCGAGGAATCGATCCATCTTTTTGCATGCACAAAATTTTGATGGAAGGCGATGCAAAACCGATGGTGGAGCAACGAGAGACGTCTCAACCCTATTATGAAAGAGGTAGTCGAAGGAAATACTGAAATGGTTGGATCGGGTATCATTTACCCGATTTGAGATAACAAGTGGGTTAGTCAGGTGCGCAATGTGCCAAAAAAAGGAGGAATGATAGTGGTTCGAATGATGACAATGAGCTGATTCCAACAAGGACAGTGACTGGTTGGAGGGTCTGCATGGACTATAGAAAGTTGAATAAGGCAACCCGCAAAGATCACTTCCCTTTGCCCTTTATCGATCAAATGTTGGACAGATTGGCGGGACATGAGTACTACTGCTTATTAGATGGATACTTGGGTTATAATCAAATCGTCATCACTCCTGAAGATAAATAGAAGACTACGTTTACATGCCCATATGGTACATTCGCATTCAGGAGAATGTCATTCGGGTTGTGTAATGCACCCGCTACCTTCCAGCGGTGTATGATGGCCATCTTCTCGGACATGGTGGAAAAGAACGTGGAAGTCTTCATAGACGATTTCTCTGTCTATGGGGATAATTTTGATGCGTGCTTGGAAAACTTGGTAATGGTTTTACAAAGATGCATCAACACAAATTTGGTCCTTAACTGGGAAAAATGCCACTTTATGGTGGAAGAAGGTATAATTTTGGGGCACAAAGTCTCGGCTCAAGGATTGGAGGTTGATAAAGCGAAGCTGGAAAAAATTGAGAAACTGCCTCCACCAAGTTCAATTAAAGGAATTAATAGTTTTCTGGGACATGCTGGGTTCTATAGGAGATTCATAAAGGATTTTTCTAAAATGGCAAAACCTTTGTGCAGTCTTCTAGAGAAGGATTCAATTTTCAATTTTGATGAGGAGTGTAAGTTGGCTTTTGAGTTGTTGAAGAAGAAGTTGACTACAGCCCCCGTGATCGTCGCACCGGATTGAAACATGCCTTTCGAACTAATGTGTGATGCAAGTGATTATATAGTCGAAAAACATTTTTGGGTCAACTTGAGAAATAAGATATTTCATGCTATCTATTATGCAAGTAAGACACTCCACGAGACTCAATTGAACTACACAACTCTGAGAAAAAAAATTACTTACGATGGTGTGCGCGTTTGATAAATTTTGGGCCTATTTGATCGGAACAAAGGTGATAGTCTACGGATCATGCGGCTATTCGGTACTTGATTGCGAAAAAGATGTTAAACCACGTCTTATCAGATGGATTCTCTTCTTACAAGAGTTTGATTTAGAGATAAAGGATAGAAAGGGGACGGAGAACCAAGTTGCTTTGATCATTTGTCAAGGTTGGAAAATCAAGATAAGCGAAGAAGACAAAGTATGTAATCAACGAGTCATTCCGGATGAGCAATTGTTAGGGATCGATCGAAATTTCCATGATACGCGGACTTACGTGAATTATCTAGTGAGCAACATTCTACCTCCACGATCTTACGACAACGAAAAAAAGTTTTTTGCATGACGTCAAATGGTATATGTGGGATGAGTAGTACTTGTTCAAACGGTCTTGTGCGATAAGATGATCAGAAGATGTGTGCCCTATAGTGAAGTGAAGAACATCTTGCACGAGTGTCACTCATTTGCGTATGGCGGACGTTATGGTAGCGAGAGGACAGTAGAAAAGGTGCTGCAAGTCGGGTTTTATTGGCCTACATTATTTAAAGGCGCCCACCGGTTTGTCAAAACATGTGATCGATGTCGAAGGGTGGGCAACATTTGAAAAGGAATGAGATGCCACTACAAACAATTCTAGTGGTTGAAATTTTGATGTATGGGGGCATCGACTTCATGGGGCCATTCCCGTCTCTTAACAATCGATACATTATACTCGCGATGAATTACGTATCAAAATGGGTTGAAGCATGACACTACCATCGAATGATGCCAGGTGGTTCTAAGATTCCTCTGAAAAATATCTTTACGAGGTTTGGGGCGCCAGGGGCTATAATAAGTGATGAAGGTAGTCACTTACGCAACAAAGCGTTCTGACTCTCTTGGCAAGATATGGGTCAACCACAAAGTAGCGACGACTTATCATCCCCAAACCGATGGGCGGTGAGGTGTCGAACACGGAAGTCGAAAATCTTGGAAAAAGTAGTGAACCCAAATCGAAAGGATTGGTTGCTTCGGTTGGATGATGCATTATGGGCATCTGGGACTGCGTATAAGACACCGTCGACATGTCACCATATCAATTTTGTATGGAAAAACTTGTCACTTCTTATCGGTCGAGTTCTGACCTGAAAGGCTTATTGGGCTATCTAGAAACCGAACTTGATCAAGCGGCGGTGGGGAAAAGAGACTACTTTAGTTAAATGAAGCTTGATGAATTAAATTTTGCAAAACTACGAGAATTCATAATTGTACAAGGAAAATGTTAAAAGATGCACGACCAGAAAATTATGCACAGAACATTCATGCCAGGTCAATTAGTACTTTTGTTCAACTCAAGACTAAGATTGTTTCCAGGAAAACTAAAATCACGATGGTCGGGTTCATTCACCATAAAGATAGTTTTCCCGTATGGCGTAGTTGAGCTTTCTGATAGAAATCCATTGGAGACTTTCAAGGTTAATGGCCAAAGATTAAAGCATTATTGGGGTGGTGATTCAAACGGGATGTCATCAACATTACTCTCAATGACACTCGATGATCAAGAGGCACATCGTCGGGCTAGCGATGTTAAAACTAGCGCTACTTGGGAGGCAACCCAAGCTCTAAACTCTTCCTCTTAATTACTATTTACATCTTAGTTTATACTCTAGTCCAAATACACGTTTTAATAGGAGATTAACTACATCTATGGAAAACTTGAAGAGAATTCAAGAAAAATCATTCATTCGACTCTCCCTTACTGTAAATGTGGCAAGCCTTCCTCACGACTTATCTCGGTATGAGCGTCTGTTAGCTTTCGAGTGACTATTGTCCTTACAGTACGGTCCGCTACACAAATCTTAGACCCTAGCGTGGGGCGCCTCTATCATCTCGAGAAAAATCGCACCCACAAAGATGGACCGCGCCACTTCACCGATTTGACGGTATGAAATGCACTTATCTTTGCCTCCACATAACTGCCCTTGTGCGGTGAGCACTATATACCATACCTATACAAAGCGTGGGCGCTGCATCATCCAATTCACTTCCTACCTTGCAAGCGGCGCACATACCTCATGCCTATACCCGGTAGCGGAATCTTGCTTCTACTCGAGAATTTCAGTGACCTTTGAGCAGTGTAATCGACGTGTTCTAGATTGATCCAAGCCACGTCTCTCCTTAATACATACAACTTCTCCACTTCTCCTACACCCATTACACTTCTAATCCTCCATAACCCCTATTACACAATCTTTACCTCTCCTTCTCCGTTTCAACTTCCATTCCCATTAAACCCATCCATCCCCATCTTCCAAACCACGTTGGTCTTCCACTTCCTATATGAACTCCTACCATCCAAGAAGTCAATGTCCTATCAATCATAAACACAACACAACACTCCAATCCTAAATCTAATCCACTCCTTGCACAAATTCATACAAATTGGGACATCTTTACAAAGAGGGAAACCCAAACTCATTAAAGGTAAGCACAATTCACTTTATCCTCCATACAATTCTCTATTCTTGATATCAATTTGAGTGAAAAATCTTGGCAATTGAGTGCCCAAGGAGTGGGTTGCGTGTTTCTAAAAATTTGGCTAGCAAAGTAACATCAATCAACCAATTTTTGAGGAAATAATTAGTCCGCCCACCAACTGTTTGATAAAAGTCCAGAACCAGATTTTTGTGCCCAACCTCACTGGAAACAACATGTCTTCCCACAAAAGACAACGACCGTCAACCTCCACTACTCGGCCTCCATATGACCATACAAAATTTGTTAGTGAAAGGGCCGCGAAAAGATTCAAGTCATCCATCGACAAGAAGAACTTGGTGCTAGAACGAGGATTGAAGACGAATGCTAATTTGGATGGCGACATGGCTCTGCAAATTGTAGAGCATAATTGGTTTCAGTTAGTCGAACAACCACTTCCAGCGGCGATCAACATAGTAAAAGAATTCTATGCCAATGCAATGGAACATGTCAATCATGTCGCCATGGTTTGAGGCAAACCAGTGGCATTTCACGCCGATGCTATCAATGCTTATTTTGGGTTAGAGGCACCACAAGCTGACCGATATGAAGATGGGTTACCCAAGCTAGATGAGTTGATTGCCCGATTATTCAAACCAGGGACTCAATGGGTAATTCAAGCCGGAACAAATGAAAAGATAAGTTTTCCCCAATCAACACTTAGTCGATATGGTAAAGCATGACATGCATTTATGTGTGCTCAAATCTAATGCCCACTTCGCCACCAAAACGATGTAACTAAGGCACGGGCTCAAACTATTATATGGGATTGTTCACCACCACTACTGTGTGAATAACTCAATTGCATTCTACAATGTTGATGTGGGGGAGTGTATTCAAGAATCCATTGATCGGGTGTTACGTGGGAGTACTACGGGAGGTTTGCTTCACGGGTTCCTAATCACCGATTTATCTTAGTAAAATTTGGGGTGCGATGGCAACCTTCTTGAGCCAATCCAACAACCAATGGCCATAATTGATCATACTTCTATTGAGAGGTACAAAGCATGGGATGGAGCGCAATCACACCGTAGCAAGTGAAGGATACATTATGATCCGCCAACCCTCACCCCCAGTTGGTGCAGAACAATCACGGGGCCCAAGGAATCAACTTATGTGGTTGGCCCAATGTCAAGATTTAATGCATCAGTACAATGTAAATGTATTCAACACGCTTGCTGATGCTTTTTCCTGTTGCAATCCTAATGCTCAACCGGTGGTTATGCTGTTCCTCTATCCTGCCAACATATCCTCCTTGAGATGACGACGAAGCGATAACTTCGTTTTGAAAGTCCTCATCCTTTTATTGAGCTTATTTGACGTAATGAGGGCATTACTTGATTTAAGTTTGGGGGATTATGTTTTCTGCCTAGTAATTTGCATGTTTAGTTTTTAGTTTTTAGTCTTTATAATTGTGTGTATTCATGGCATATATCTAAAAAAAACCATGTAGTTGCATGAATCCAGTTGATAGATTGTATATGTTTGTTCTTGGCCAATGATGAGATTGGAATTCGGTAAACAGGTACAATACCAATTAAGGGAACTTTAATGTAATTTCTTATTATAAGTTGAATCTCTCTTCTGTTTGAAACTATTATAATAAGGAATGCACAAGAAAACCAACTTGTTGATTGCGTGCATTTAAATTGATTCATAATAAGCCTCTAAAGGATATTGCTAGTTTGAATAAAAGAATAACACGAACAGATGTGATGGCTAAGGTTAGATAAGAACCTAAGTTTGGGGGAATATTTGGGGTATATAAACTATAATATATATATATATATATATATATATATATAATAAACACCGTAGCGTGCTTGTCTAGTTTTGTGGCCTTTGTTACTTGAGTAAATAAGCAGGGGGGATTGTCTTTACACCTAAGCGCCCTAAGGTCTTAATGGTGCAGGAGTCGTTGGTGAAAAGCTCGTTAAGGTAGCATTGAAAAGCCTAAGGGAATAAGACATTGCATAGTTATATGTATAAATAAAAAAAAAAATGAATAAAAGCGGAAATAAGAGCAAAAAAATGCCTAGTAAATGATAATTAAAGCATAAGTATCCAATGTTGACCCTTGGCATTGGTTATTGTCTGGCGTTGGTTGGAATTAGCTTGTTGTGGATTTCTTGAATTTACACTATATAATGCCTTAGAAGAGATTTGTTATGAATTAAATTTGATTGTATATCAATTTACATTGTTGGAACGCACACACAAACTATAATAGTGATAACAGTTTGATATGTAATGGTTGACAAGGAATTGTGAATTGGTTTTGTTTTGAAGTGTTGACATGTTTACTTAATTTCTCTGAGGCCGTATGAGTGAATTATTGTTACTGTCATAATACTAGATTCGTAGTTTTAGTGCTAGATGCATTGCATTACATTGCATTTTGCTTGAGGACAAGCAATGTTCAAGTTTGGGGGAATTTGATGAGTAGGTTTTTAACCTATGATTTATGTTCATTTGGCTTGTTATATTGTTAGTTTTTGGCACTTTCATGTTACTTTTGATGGGTTTTGTGCTTGTTGTAGGATAATCGAGTTGATACATCAAGATGTGAGCATTGGAGGAGTTTTTAAGCAAAATTACAACTTTACGATGACATAAGCGGACCATGTACCGTTGTGATGATGAAACAACGTAACGAAGTGCCTTTGGGCGAGAATGGCTCTTGATGGATAATGTGCGGATCATGCTGAGGTAGAAGACTATGCTAGTCTTGAAGCGGCGTTTGTGCAGAAATTTCTTGGGCGGTTTTGTTGAATAAGGAGAATGGGTAGTCTTATAAGCCATAAATTCCTTATGTAATACATTTATATTAGGATTGTGCTATGGTGATTATTTCATATTCTTGGGAGTCTTTGGTTTACTTGTTGGTGTTAATAAGAATTTTGATTCCTTAGAGTTTCTCTTGGGAATGAGTTAGAGTTGGATTAGGAGTTATGACATGGAGTTGAGAGAAGTTATATGGTGTGTAAAAAGATTACGAGAAGGAGATTATCAATCAATACACACACTTTTGAGAACAAGATTGAAGAACAAGAATTTGGAGGATTAAAGAAGAGGAGGATCTTCACTAAGATTGTAGAATTGAATTTAGAGAAGGGTGGTGTATTATTATTCTTCTTTAATTTTAATTTGTGTAATTGGGATGATGTTTTCTTTTATTTATTCAGTAGTTAATTCATTTATTATGAACTAATTTACTTTTTAGGTGAATGATGGATCCTTGAGTGGAACAATGATTATGTAGCTTTTATTTCTAGTTTAATAAAATATTTTCCAGTTTATCTATATTAATTTGAGCTTGAATTTATGAATTGCCTGATCAACAATTCTTTGTGGATTTGTATGGAATCGAGAGAGGATATTCGAATCTAGACTTAGTTAATATGGCATGTGTTCATGAGTTTTGTGAATAAGCGAAATGTGTGATGAATGTTAAAGGTAGAGATATGCTTGACATCGCATGTAATCGGCTAGAGAACTTAATCTTAAACCTTCTTTAATTATAATTCACATAGAGATACAGTGAGTTAGTTGATTAAGGTGTTTAACTTGTTTCTATCTAATTTATGGATTTAAGTTAATACAGTATTAGTGCATCGAGAGGTGATTAGTACTACATTCGTGTTCTTGATTAATAAACTGGGATATTAAGTTGAACTGGAACAAAGGTGTAAAAATCAGAGTGAAGCTTAGGGTGAAATCATAAGCCTAATTCTTCAATAATTGTTTGAAAATTCAAGTTTTTATTAGTTGTGAGTATTTTGTAATAATTTACTTAATAATATTTTAGATTTTATAATCATTGAATTGAATAGTTTAATAAAATTAGGATTAATAGGGAATTGGTAATTTTAAGGTTAAGTGTCTTACTAAATTATCTCTGTGGGAACGATAATCTACTCATTTTATATTACTTGATTGACCACGTATACTTGCGTGTTGTGCATAACTAGATTTTACTTAACAACAATGCCAAAATCCACAACTGGGAAGAATTAGTCCACGCCTTCCTAAATCAGTACCGTTTTCAGTCACAAATGACACCGGATCGATACCAAGTCACTAAAGTCAAAAAGCAGAGTACTTAGTCTTTATGTGAATATGCCCAAAGATGGAGGCATATGGAAGCACAAGTTAGCCCACCAATGACGGAAACTAAAATGGTAATGACTTTCATAGACATCCAAGAGGCACCTTACTATGAAAGAATCCTAGCAGGCATAGGAAATCCATTCTCGGAGATGATCAAACATGGTGAAATGACAGAGATGGGCTTGAAAGTAGGCAAGATTAAAGACTTCACTGCCCTGGAAGTAGTCGCCGAGAATATACACACTGTCAACTATACGAGTGATCCCAAGAGGGTACCCAAGAAAGGCGATAAAGATGTATCCCTCATTTTACAAGGGAAAGTTGGGAGATCAACCTATAGTTCCCCCATTTGGAAGAAGTAAGATAATTTGTCATTTTAACAACAGGCTGCATTCAACCAATGCCAGGACAGAAAGAGAAAATTTGAAAGAACAGAAAATTGAGTGTTCACTCCACTGGGCGATTCCCTTGAAAATGTATTGGTGATGTTAATGGATCACAAGAAAATTACCAAATTGGATCCACCTCTAGATCCAGGAAGCAAAAGATACAATCCAAGCCATAGATGTACTTACCACAAAGGGTCTCTAAGACATGATACACAAGATTGTTGGTCCTTAAAGCATAAAATTCAAAATCTGATTGAAAGTGGCAGTATTGTGGTCCAACGACCTGACCAGCAAAATGTCAACACCAACCTTATGTTACAGCATGATACAGAGGGAGTGAACACAATCAGACCAGGAAGCATTAAAATGCATCCAAATCATAAGTACATGTGAAGGATGGAGGAATACCCCCAAAGGAACCGAACAAATGTCCTCGAGTGGGAAAATTTAGGAGAGTGTATGACAGTGATGAAAAAATTAGAGTCGATCCAACATTAAGTAACTATGTTGCCTAATCTTGTAGTGCGTCAACATCAAGTTATAAGGCAACTTTTCATTCAACTATCAGAAAGCCAATAGAAAAAAGAGGTTAAACATAATTCAAGCCTATACCCCTCTAGGATGAGCCAGCTAAATGAATAAGATCAAAGCAGGCTGAAAGGATAAAAAAAGTTGAATGATAAAATTATTAGAAAATCTCGTTAGTGGAAAAATCGCTCGGGGGAATGCAAATTCTTAAAGAAGAGAGATCAAACAACCTCCAAAAGAGACCAAAAATTCACCCCTCTAAACAAATCAAATGAAGAGATTCTACACTTTCTGATAAGCAAATGAAAGATTCCAGAGTTGCTGCCTCCTGTAAATCCCGAGATGAAAAGTTATGATTCCACCAAGATATGTCTCTACCATTCTAACTCACCTGGACATGCAACTGAAGAATGTTGGTCTCTAAAGCATAAAATCCAGGATCTCATTGAAAATGAAGAACTGAAGATAGAAGTCCCCATAACCAGAAAAGGAGAAAGGGAAACGAAGAGCTTAAGATTTCCACTTAAGACAAACAATTCAAAGAAAGTGATGGCTATGAGCTCTAATCCTGACGGAACACAAGGTGAACCCATCATAATGAGGGGAGTGGTAGAGGAAACAAGGCATTCCCCTAAGAAAATTCCTCCGCAATTGTCAAACATTATGTTGCCAAAAGTTAGCAACCACATTCCTGATTTTACCTTTCTGGATGATGTGGAGAAAATACTGATCCTTCCTAGTGCAGAGAAAGCCAAAAAGAAAAGTTTCTTGCGAGAAATACAACAACAGTTCGAGAGAGATTTCATAGTCAAATCCTCTTAAGCCCATAAAAAAGGTGAAGGAACAGATGAAGAAAAATGTGGTGAGGTTATCGGGGAAGCCAACCCATTGAGGAATCAATAGTTCATCCCTTTTTGCGACGGGTCCAGTCTGAGCATACTCGAGGGATATGGCAAATCAGGAGGTGATCAAGTTATGGTAGTAATCAAAGATATTCAGAACCAGGAGGTGACCTTGATTGGGAGCCTTGAAGGCAACATAACCACTGATAACATGACTATCAAGCCTCAGCCAGCCAGGAAGACGTAGATCTAGAGGGAAGTTGAGAGTTCCAGGAGTTGTTGTGACGGTGTCATTATGCCTTTTATTTTCCATGCATGTAAATATTGGAAAAAAATCAAAAAAAATCAATAAATCAAGAAAGTAAAAAAAAAAATCAAAAATTCAAAAAAAAAATCAATCAAAAAATCAAACCAATCAGGTTTCAGCCAAGATTGAACTACAAAAAACTTGATCTCCCCCCATCAATGGGAGTATGTAGGCAACCATCTATGGTGCGGTCAAACCAAATAAAATAAAATCCAAAAACCCCTCAAATCAAGCTCAAACCCAAATAAACACTTTTCAACCATTCAGGCCAAGCTTGAACTACGAAAGAGTTGATCTACCCCCATCAATGGGAGTACGTAGGCAACCATTTATGGTGCGGTCCAACCTTTAAAAGAAACATCCAAACCTAAACATCAATCCTAAGACACCAAAGTCAAACCTAAAAAACCTACACCCAAGAAAAACCCTCAAAGTTGGTGCCCCATGTTGAGAAAACCCAACGACACCTCAATGTCATTCCATCAAATCTGGCATAAGTCCTAGGAAGGAAAAGATAGCGATACATCAAGATGACCAATCACAGGGATGAAATGGAAATTATCATAAGATGCAACCTGTCAGCAACTCATCACTCCTGAAGTGCGAGAAGACTTGATCTCTTTTGACCTCGAGAAATACATGGACAACCGTCATGGCAAAGTCTATCTCATACCTGGCAACCTGTTCCCCCATATCAAGACCATAAATCAAACCTTTCAGATCAAATCGAACTTGGGTGAAGTCATCACCAACCAAGTTGAGATCTTAGGGCCAATTTAGTGGAGTCCAAAGGCCTCTCGATATCAATCATAAAATTTGAAACAACAACATAATGATATATCAAGCATGATCATCAGCAAGGACATTCAAAGAGCTGACACCCTCAATCACAAGTCTTCATCAAATCAGAAGAAAATCATCAAGGCCAATTGTGCCAACAAGTCAGAAACAATGATTAAGGGCATCCAAGCATTAAAGCCCAAATCCATTACATGTTCACTATATGGTCCAGAGGTAAAAGACTCTTAAGATCTCGACATCTTATCAGCCCATCTATCAAAGCAACTATTCCAGAAGACAAACAAGGTTGGGGCAATTTCAGAATCAACGACAACCAGATATTGGGACCCTTACATCAAACAAGACTAGGGCAATGTCGAAAACATGGACTTTTTCAACACTAGGGCATTCATCGACCATCCTAAAAAGGAAAATGCACCAGTTGACATCATCAGTATGGTCCATCATCAGAGCTTCCCTCATATCATCTCAGTAGCGATCCGGTATGCTCATGTGGTCTTTTCTAATTATACTTTTCTCGAAATAAATAATTCACATGTGAGGTATGACTCTTTCATCTCTTTATGTGCTTTTAGTTTCCATTTACATGCATTAGCGATAATATACATATTAAATATTCTTAGAAAAAGGTTTTAAAAGAGAAAACTTTTGCGTAACTTATTATGAATAGGATTAATTCTGATAAGCGTCCATGGAGAAAGAATCACGGGAACAATTAAAGAATTAAGACTATTCAACCTTTTGATTGGACATGACATCCTAGTTCAAAGCACTTTTTGGAACAGACTTGACCTCATATGCATGTCTGCACTTTGCGATTGCCCTGACTCTTAGTTGTGGGGTATGAAGCTATGACAAAAATAATGGTAATTAATGAAAAGTTAAAAGATAAGTCACCAGCCTAATATCTCAAATCGTGGCCTAGGTTACTCGAGTTATTAAGCCTGAGGGGTGTCTTTACACCTGGTGCCTTAAAGCCATCTGGTTTGGGAGTCATCGGCCCAACGCTTGTTACATGGGTAACTTATTGCCTAAGAAAACAAGCATTAAAAAAAGAAAATGCAAAACATGAGCAGATCCGAATCGTGGTCTAGGTTACTTGAGCAATTAAGCCTGAGGGGTGTCTTCACACCTGGTGCCCTAAAGTTGTCTGGTTTGGGAGTCACCGACCCAACACTCACTACATAGGTAATTTAGAGACTAAGAAAACAGACCTTACACAAGCTTTGGAGAGAAGCAAATAGATTGGCCGCTTGACTTAGCTTAAAGTGTGGCCTTTGTTACTTGAGCCAGTAAACCCGACGGGGTGTCTTAACACCTTGTGCCCTAAAGTCGTTAGGTTTGGGAGTCATTGGTCCAAAAGTCATTAAATGGGTAACTCTGAATAGCCTAAGAAAATGAGACAAGTGAAGCGAAAGAAAAAATAAATAAAATTTGGAATCATCTAAAAGTCATGGAAATGAAACCCCTGCTAAGAGTTGTGTCACTCATAGTGTATATGTCATATGAAATCAATTCTGTGAAGAATAACATCTAGAGTAAAGATAAAGTATCTATGATATAGGGAGATAAGTCTTTTGAGTCTAATCCTACCCATGAACAATGACCATGGATGCTTCAAAATTTCCTTATAATTTCATAACTCATTCAATTTCATAAACTTTTACTTCAAATGCCTTATTCATAAGAGTGTACTAATCCTGACGGCAGAGCCGTCAAGATTTTGGTGCATTTTGTTCTTTTGATGTGCAGGATATTGCTCACTCTCGACTTGATCTACAAAGAAAGTTTCTCATATGAATCCCTGACATCAACATGCGAAAGGACTGGGGCATTTTTTGATTCCAAGAAATGAAAGGAGTATAAGGAGAGATTAAGACTCTCATCAAAGGAAAAGGGAGAACTCCTGAAAGAAATCACGACAACATAAGCTTGCCCCTATAAAAGAAGGGGAAAATTCTCAAGAGAGTCCTTAACTCAAAAATAGAAGCCCAACGACAAAAGGTCTAGTGAATGAAATCTACACCATCAAACATATAAACCTGCGCCAAGTCCTCACAAGTCGAGGCCTCTACACCGAAGTTCAAATTTGGGCAGTGAAAGAATAGGCCACACCCTCCAAGGACGTCAATGACACCTAGATAATCAGTCCTACCGGGTCACAAATTAAAAGCACAAGGAAATGGGGAACAAGCACCCAACAGTTAATAGAAACTCCAAATTGCCTCAGAAAGGGTGAGGTATGTTTCTACATCTAGTCAAGTCAATTAAGCATGTGCATCAACCCAGGGCAATAGACTCCTAAGATTATCACATCATGCATGGTCTGCACACGTGTAACCGGGCTATATCAGTGCACATCTCCATTAAAAAGTTTAGCATGCATCCCTAGTAGAGTCAAGTATGCATACACATTAAATGCCCAGACTTGAGAAAAAATTTTGTTGTTGAAAACTATCGTTCAAGTAGGCATTAAGACAGTCCAGTGATTAACCGTTGTCAACTACCAGCAGGGTAGGCACCGTTGTTAACTACCAGTAGGGTAGGCATCGTTGTTAACTATCAGCAGGGAAGGCACCATTGTAAACTACCAGTTTATACATCGGGAACAAAGATGGGAAAGATAAATGCTTAATCAATGAGTCGTTCCCAGATGAGCAGCTGTTTGGAGTCAACGCGGAAGTTCCATGGTGTGCAGACTTTGCCAACTACTTGGTGAGCAAAGTCTTTCCCCTTGATCTGACAAGTCAGCAAAAGAAGAAGTTCCTACATGACGTTAAGTGGTACACATGGGATAAACCGTATTTATTCAAACAGTGTGCAAACAAAATGATTCGTCGATGCGTGCCATAGAATGAAGTAAAGAATATCATGCATGAGTGTCGTTCATCTGCATATAGGGGACATTATCGGAGTGAGAGGACAGTGACCAAGATACTTCAAGCAGGGTTCTATTAGCCTACTATATTCAAGGACGCTCACCAGTTCGTGAAAGTTGTGACATGTGTCAACGGATGGGCAACATCTCAAAGAGGAACGAAATGCCACTCAACACAATCATGGAAGTAGAAGTCTTTATGGGGAATGGACTTTATGGGGCCTTTTCTTCCCTCATTCAATAACTTATACATTCTGCTTGCTATGGACTATGTAACAAAATGGGTGGAAGCTGTGGCACTCCCTATAAACGATGCCAAAGTGGTCCTAAAATTTCTACAAAAGAACATCTTCACACGGTTCGGCATACCAAGAGTAATCATAAGTGACGAGGGAAGTCACTTCTGCAATAAAGTATTCACAGCGCTCTTGGAAAAATATGGGGTTAATCATAAAGTAGCAACAACATATCACCCCCAGACAAGTGGTCAAGCTGAAGTATCCAACAGAGAGGTGAAGAAAATTTTAGAGAAGGTAGTCAACCAGAAAAGAAAAGACTGGTCTCTAAAATTAGACGACGCATTATGGGCTTATAGGACAGGATATAAAATGCGAATTGGGATGTCTTCGTATCAGTTGGTTTACAGAAAAGCATGTCACCTCCCTGTGGAATTACAACATAAAGCATACTGGGCAATTCAGAAGCTCAACTTCAATCAAACAGTAGCAGGAGAAAAGAGGCTACTTTAATTGAACGAACTTGATGAATTCAGACTACAAGCATATGAAAACTCAAAGTTGTATAAAGAGAAGGTTAAGAAATGGCACGACTAGAAAATCTTGTAGAGAAAGTTTGAACTCTGGCAATCGGTACTATTGTTCAATTCAAGACTGAGATTATTTCCCAGAAAGCTCAAATCCAGATGGTCGGGTCCATTCACTATTAAGAGGGTCTTCCCACATGGCGCCATTGAGCTATATAGCAGAAATCCGCTCAAAACCTTTAAAGTTAATGGGCAAAGATTAAAGCACTACTGGGGTGGCGATATCAACAATGAAGCCATTGCAATTACACTTGCCGATGCACCTTGAAACAAGAGGCACCGTCGGGCTTACGGCGTTAAAACTAGCACTACTTCGAAGGCAACCCAAGCCCTAAACCATTTCTATTTTATTAAGTACATTTTAGCTCATAGTATAGTTTAGACATTTCTTTTTCAAAGAGTAATGACTTCATTGTGGTATGCTTGTAGGGAATCAAGGAAAACGAACGTCACTAAGTCACTGCACTAACGGTGTGGGCCGTGCCACCTTAAGCATATAAACAGCGCGGGGCGTACTATCAAGCGTGAAGATACTGCCCACCTAGCGCGGGGCGCGCCATCCTGAAGAAAAGTTTTTGCTCACCCGACGCGGGGCGTGCCACTGGAAGTTTACACACGATGTGGGGCACGCTACCTAAACAGAACCTACTGTCCACATAGCGCAGGGTGCGCCACATAAGACCTACACACGGCGCGGGCCACGCCGCTCGGAAAACTCAGATTCTCAAAATGCATTCTTAACATTCTCGTGTTCAATTAAACTCCCATAAACTCCTTATTACACTTAGTCTTCCCAATTTCTTTTCCCACACAAACTCTCCCACTCCCCCATAACTCCCATAACCCCCATAACTCTTACAACTCCCAAAACTCCTTTACAACCCTTCTCCTTCTCCTTCCCAACTTCTTCTCCCATTAACCCACAAACTCTATAACTCCCCACACATGTTGGTTTTCATCTTCTATATGAACTCAACTCTTGCAAGTAGCTGTCGACGTTGGGATTTTTATTTGTCCCTTTTTTGTTCTTGTTCTTTGGTGTTATCATGTTATGTGAGATTTGTTTGAAAAAATAAGTGAAAAAGGTCCGACGTGTATATGTCGACAATTTTATTGTAAGAGTTGCCAGTTGTTGTTTTTAACTGGTTGTACCAACGCAATCTAGAAAAGGTTTGTACATTGACCCAGTGATGTGACAATGTTAAACGGGTCTGTGAAATCGAGATTCATTTGGGTTCGGGGGCTTGATTATGCAGAGAGAAGGTGTTAGGCATCCCTGACATCCGTGTTACCACGGTGACCGCCACTTTTCAAGAAACAATTATATGAATATGTGTGTGTGTGTGTGTGTGGGTCAATGTGCTATTATTCGAAAGTAGTATGAGGCCTCGTTCGCACCTATATACAAAGGGCTTGAATTTATATGAAAAATTCAGTTTTAAACATGATATAGCAGTGAAGTTTTGTAAAAGAGGTTTTTCAAACCCTATGCTCAATAGTAATTGAGACCTTTTCATACTTCCATTTTATTATTAAATGTTCGGCTTGATTGCTTTTATTTTCGAGGTGCGAAACATCTTCGACAAAATAATATATAGCAGTGCCGAACTCCTCATGGGTATGAAAGCCATCTAAGGAAATTCAAACACCGTGAATAATTTACAAGCTGTTTACAACTAAAAATGTCCATCACGGGAACCGAATCTAGATTCAATGGATCAATCATGATCACATGATTCCTAGGCTCACATGATGCCGCAGTTTATATAAAAAGCAGTTATATATATATATATACAAACATGATCAACCACCACGAAGCACCTACATGGGGGATCGTAAATATAATTATATAAAAGCGATAAATATATATATAGAGACATGATCAACCACCACGAAGCACCTCCATGGGGGATCAGAAATGTAAATAAAGCAATAAATCGATCAATCAACGAAGTAAACTCCAAGGCGAGACGGAATATAAATAAAGCAGTAAAAACGATCAACCGCCACGAAGTAAACTCCAAAGTGGGACTTAATGTAAATAAAGCGAAGAAAAGGCCACAAGTAAGCTCCGACCTAACAAAAATGTAAATATATATATATATATATATATATATATATATATATATATATATATATAAGCGATAGCACGACATGATGTTTCTCAATCCTGGCTCGGTTTATCACTTCAGCGATTTGTCGCTATATATATATAAAAGTAGTAAATGCGCCGGATATAAAATTTAGGCTCATCGAACAAAGTCCGACAACAGTTCATATATATATATATATATATATATATATATATAAGTAGTAAACGCTCTGGATGTAAAATCCAAGCTCATCGGACATAATCCGACAACAGTTCATATATAAATATATATGTGACACCCCCAAATCCGGGTTACCTGACCCCCAAGTTTGGTGTTCACGATCCATAATATAATACCATCTAACTACCCATTCATATAGAATTAGTAATATATAACTCATTAACAGATATTGTTAATACATAAGTCCCAGGTCCACTAACCTTAACATTATAGACATACCCCTTAGATATACAAAAAGGATTTACAATACAACATAATAATAATAATGTTAATTATATTAGTTTATAACTATGCCTTTTTCGTTTGTTCTTCTTCGCAGCACCTTCTGCAACTTCGTCCCTAGCTTAAAAGTTTTATATATAGCAAGGGTGAGCAACAAGTTTGCCCCGCAAGTTAAGACATAAAATAAGGGTATAGAAATCAATATCAAGTCTTCTTACATTCTACGCAACAATAATCTGATAATGAAAGAGTACAATACTTTCAAGGTTTTCTACGATATTCAAATGAATAATCAAGAATTAATTCTACGAAATAGCAAAGTGAAATATTTTCCAAATTTATGCTGAGCGATCCATTGGATCTTGAACTTCTCTTCTCGAGTAGCTATCAAAGTTATACTTTGATATACTCAGGTGTATCAGATAACTATAAAGATTAAATCATACCCCTTTGCAAGTATATAAAGTGATCAGCTTTATTATACCCTATATTATGCATAATACTTAATCGCGCGCAAAGGCCGAATATACAACCAATAAAATATTCCATTTATATAAAAGGTTGTTCTTCGTAGTCTCAAAATCAAGATTTGATTTAACAACGAAATACTGTGATTTCAATTTCTAATTACTTCTCGATCTAGTCGAAATAACTGGCATCGATCTATCAATAATAATTGAATTCTCTTCTCGAATCCTATTAAGTTCTAACAAATGTTCGTCTAGCCATAATAATTGGCTAAGACACATCTCAACATAATTCGACAATAAACAGAAATTATCTGTACTGTCAATTCTATCTTCTACGGATATGAATATCCAACAACAGTTATTCTACAAATGTATATTTTCCGAATCAGTAATTCAATTTGAATTATTAAACATACACTAACTGCGAATAACCAACAATAAATTCTTGGACATAGTATAATTAACAATAATTAACCACTATAATAATTGAATGAAAATAACTCAAGGTTGAGTTAGGAAACTTGTCTCTTCCGCTGATTACAGCTACACAATAAACTTATCTGCTTTCGAAAGACCTATATTCACAATATCGGTCTCACAATTAGCATAATAATTCACAACACGCATCACTGTATTCTACAGTCAAACTTCTCTTAGGAACATTATCACATAGCCACATCAGTGTTTATAGACTATATAAATACTTATCAAGTCTAACTAATTCGGTCCGGTTAGACTTCGGTCTCATCTCGGTGTTCTGGTCACCCTATCCGACAATTAACACATTGATTGTCAATTAATCTCAGTTTCAATGCTTCAATATTAATTTAGATAAGTCAATTATCATTTATAATATTTTTTGGAAGCTTTTAATAATTTATAAGCAATTATTATAATTTTTAATAATTTTTCAAACATCAGAACCATTTTTAAATGATTTAATTATCAAATAATCTTATCATCATTTATATTTAATATTATAAAAATATTAATGTTATATTTGTCAAAATATTAAAGTTATTATTAATAACTTAAAATATTTTTAAATCATCAATATTCTACTTAAATGATTTTTAAAATAATTAAAATCATTTTAAATCATCACCATTAATATTCAAATATTAATGAAATATTTACCAAAATATTAAAATTCATTAATTATAACTTAGAATATTTTTAAATCATTTTTCGCATTTTTAAATCAATAAAATCATTTTTAATTCATTTATTTAATATAATAATTAAATAAATCAAATATCATTAATATTAATTTATTAATGAGAATTCTCCAAAAATATTGAAAATTATATTTTATAATTCAAAATATTTTCTAACACTTTATTCTTATGTAAAATGATTTCTAAATTAATAAAATAATTTTTAACTTATTTATTTAATTTATTAATTAAATAAATATAATATAATTAATATTAATTTATTAATGAAAATTCTCTAAAAATATTAAAAGTTAAATTTTATAACTCAAAATATTTTTAAATACATTATTTTTATTTAAAATGATTTTTCATAATATTAAATCATTTTCCTCTAATTTATTTAATAAAGTAATTAAATAAATTAAATACCATTAATATTCAAATAATTATAAATATTAAAGAAAAATATTCCAATTGGTCAAAAATTATTTTTCATAATTTAAAATAATTTTTAAAACCATTTTTAATAATTTTTATTATTTCTATTTTTAAGTAATTTCCGGAAATTCAGAAAATAATTATATTAAAAATTGTCGCTATAGGGCTTTTGCGACACAAAGCGTCGCTGTTGGTGTTCTTGAGCTTAAGAACATTGACATTCCATGTTCAAGGCTACTACTTTGACCACGTTTAATTCTCAATATAATTAGTTTCTAGGCTAGCTTGAACATCCAACTTGTAGTGTTTATGTAACTTTATAAGTTACAATTCTTAGTTGAGTCATACTACACCATATCATGAAGATCAGGCCATGTAAAGTCACTATCAGACTTAATCTGGGTTTTCTGGGTAACCCAGAAACTCAGACAGTCGCGAGGTACCACTTTGTGGTTCAATTTTAGCTTAGTTCTGGTCATTAATTAGGTGTGTTATTGGTCCAAACCTGTATTACATATGTCAAGGAATGTATATACATCACCAGATCATTCCAACAACAATAGAATTACAATTTATCACTTTCATATCAAAAGGTCGTCGAAAATAATGCTTATACTGCTTTACGGGTTTTCCGAAGCTATCGTCATCGTGATCTACAAGCCTAGTTTGACCGTCCGCTATGTTCGATCAGTTGCTTGTTTAAAGGATCTAAAGCCACCAATTTACAGTACATTTACCAAACTACAAACAGGTTACAAAAACATCAACAAAACACATTATTACTAACAGTTCAAAGCATTTGAAAGTGTTGTCAGACGCTGTTTTCAAATTTCTGGGTTGCCCAGATTATGCTCGGTCATGGTCGGTCAACCGACTTTAACCGATTATAACATAAAATCTAAACATTCAACGACCTTGATTTCACTTGCAGAACAAAGTACTCATACCAGGCTACCGATTCAAAACATAAAACAACAAGAATCATAAACACACACGAATCTGTGGCTCCTAACATTAGCTTGTCAAACCACAAACCATGTTCTTGGTAGTTTTGAAAATCATCACTTTTAAAGCATTTTGATGCTATGGATATATATTATATCAACATAGATCATCATAAAACATCATCTAGCAAAGATCTAAACACATAAACATAAAATTTTACAAAGCATATAAGATCAAAATGAAACTTAGGGTTTATACCTTTATGTTCAAGATTTTGATCTTTGATCTCCAATATGTTCTTAGGTGATCTAAGAGGTGTTTAGAGGATTAATCTACTTAACAATTTTAGATATGAAGAGAGAGAGAGAGAGAGAGAGAGAGAGAGAGAGTTGTGGGAGAGTTAGATATTTAATAAGCCAAATACATGCACTTTCTTTCTCTTTGATTTCTTATATAATGTGATATGTTGCTAGATCTGATGTTAGCTGTCAATTGGAAGGTTGATTGCTAAGATTTTTAAGTTACAAAGTCAATGTAGTTGCTCACCTACTAAAGTTGCTAGAAATTTCTACAATGTAACTTACTAAAATATGTAAAAAGGGTATTTTGGTCATTCTCCATATATTTTTAATGGCATACTTGACAATTGCACAAACCCTTAGGGTTTAACCCTAAGGTTCTAACCCTAGAGTTTTAGAAATTTAGTTTCTATAATTGTTTTTTAATTAGGGTTTTAATTAGAAAAAATAAAATTTTAAAATTATAATTAGGGTTTCCTAATTAAATTAGAGTTTTCTAATCACAACAACGTTTAATAAACACATTAAGCTTATCAATTAGGATTAGGGTTTCATAATTTAGGGTTTAGGAATCCCGGATATAAAATTAGGGTTTTCAAGCTTTCGATTAGGGTTTCTAACTGCGCGTTAGGGTTTCTAATCCCGAGATTAGGGTTTTTAATCTCTTATTAGGGTTTATTAATTACAAACCTTATCCGATCAATTATTAATCAACATTTCTATACAGTACAAACACGTACTCAGCAGTATAATTATTTTAATTATATTTTCCATCAAATCCCTATCCAAAAATTAGGGTTAGGGTTTTCTAAAGTCATAAGACAACTCTACTCTCTAATTTCTCACCAATACACATATTGACTAATTCTCAAGACTCGTATCACGATATACAAAGACAATATTAATAAATCAATGTCAATATTAAATAAAAAAAATTTATTCAAAAATTTGGATTATTCAAATCCCGAAGTTATCACATTCACCCCTCCTTAAAAGGATTCCGTCCTCAGAATCACCGCTTTCTTATTCTCTACAATCTTTTAAAGTTGTATCATCAATTCATTTTTATCAACAAAATATTAATTTGTGTTTCAAATTCTAACATGTGACTTGAATCTATAAAAGAAAATAGTTCACAGAAATATCTGACTCATATTACTCGCGTAATTGAAGTATAGCTCGTAATCATTACCTGTTGCCACCTCCTGAGTAGCCATTGCCTCCTGCGCCGTCATGTTGAATGTACGGGCGGTTGATTTTCCTGGATGTGCAGGTCCTCGAATTTCCAAGGTTCTACCACCAGGTCCCTTATTAACACTTTCCTTCTTAGCATTTCTCTTCTGACAGTTCTGTACCATATGGTCAGTTGATCCATAGGCATAACAACCTTGTATCTTCTTCGGATGGGGGCAATTGGGTGACATGTGCCCCTCTTGCCCGCAGTTGTAACAGACTCCCTTCTTCTTTAGACAGACTCCAGAATGGTTCTTCCCACAAATCGCACATGGCTCCCTCCCTTGCTTATTTCCTTCAATCTTGCTACCCGATTGGGTATTCTCACTCCACTTCCTCTTATTAAGGTTACTACCACCACTACGTCCTCCATCACTTGTCCTCTTCTTCTTTTCTTGATGAATTCGAGATGCAGCTTCGCTCCCTCCTTCAGCAATTAATACTTTCTCCAATAAATCCGTGAACGTATTGATTTGCAATACCTCTACCTTATTGTAAATCCCTGGCTTCAATCCATTCTCGAAACTTCTCGCCTTTCTTGCCTCTGTGTCCACCCGATGAGGTGCAAATCTTGCTAATTCGTTGAATTTGGTAGCATACTCCGAAACCGACATATTTTCCTGCTTCAATTCCAAGAACTTAACTTCCATCCGAGCTTTCATACTCGATGAGTAGTTCTCAAAGAACAATTCCTTGAATCTTGTCCACATCACCACCACCGCATGCAGATTTCTTTTTCTCGATTAGTCTCCCACCAAGAATTAGCTTCTCCTTCATCAAGTATGTTGCAAAAGCCGCCTTTTGCTCTTTCCGCCACTCACAAGATAACGAATGCTTTCTCCATTTCCTTCACCCAAGTCTGGGCTTCAATCGGATCCATGGTCCCTTTGAATTTAGGCGGTCCTACCACTTTAAAGTCTTTGAAGTTTGCCAATCTGTTGGTTGGCTGATTCCTCGCTCTTCCTTTTGCGGCTGAAGCTCTATTTTCTATAGCTTGGGCTAGCATGTCTACAAAATTCTGTATATGGTCCGCTTGACCTCCTTCGTTATTCACTGACTGTTCTTCTCGTTGGTTTCGATTCTGTCACCTAGGCGGCATGATCTGATTTAAATAAAAATCTTATATTAATTCTCTTTCTCTACATAGATTCTTAACACAATAAGAATTCAACACATAGTTCTCATATAATCGCATATTTATTCAAATAGCACATAGTACATATAGTACTTAACACATATTACTATCCTTTTTTTAAAATAATTTTAGGATTAACATACACAACTTTATAAAAAGTTTCAATTCTCCAACTTTACACAAAAAGTTTCCATTTACCATTTTTACATCACTATTTCTAGTTCATTAAACTTACCACATGTATGAGTTCAGTAACTTGCCACAATTATATGAGTGTATGAATTTATCTTAGTCAGACCTTTGGCGTCCATTCGCTAAGGGGTTCAGAACATTTCATATAATCATGAGTTATGAACTTACCATATGTATGAGTTTTAAGAACTCACAAATTTATCTTAATCTTATATTCATATAGAAAATAAAGATTTCATTCATAAAACATATATATTTACATATGCTTTAACATCATTCTCGATATTATAACACTTAATATCAGAAACTTCTACCAAAATATATTAACGCTCATATCTACGTCGTCTACCGACCACTCCCTTCACCCGTCTTCTTCTTATTGGGACACTTGTTGAATCTGTGACCCGTTCTACCACATGAGAAACACTTCCTCATATTCGGCTTAGGACAATGCAGAGAAATATGTCCTTCCCGCTTTATAGCTTGAAACACACGCTTCTTCCACATCATGCATTCTCCCATGTGAGTCTTCCCACACTTGCTACAAGCTTGCTTCTTTCTTTGGGTTTGAATTTTCGAGTTTTCACCGTCTTTTCCCTCTTTCTTCTTCTTTTGTCCTTCTTCTTGGTTCCTTCGCATGATCCACCACCTTCACCTTTCATTCTCATCCACTGCGCCTTTCACTCGTTTCCTCTTCTTTCAATCATTTCACAGAAACTCTCGCTCCGTTTTCCATAACTCCTCTAAAAGAAATACTTTACTTTGGAGTTCCTGAACTTGTGCAGATAGTTGATCTTGTTCTCCAACTTTGATCTTATTCTTTAACTCCATCTTAGCTTTTTAGTCTCCGCCTCCTCATCACTACTCAGATACATCTCGGGATAATCATCGTGATCACTCCCGAGATTAACCATGGGTTCATCTTTTCCTACTTCTTCCACTGACTCGCTCTGGCTGGGCACCTCAACCATCGGCATCACTAGCGACAATATGCATCTCCGTACTTATCTTATCTTCTCTCGACATCCTATAATTAGTTTAATCAACTTGATTAGTACTTTACCAGTACAAACCTTCTCACACTATGTGTCCACATATCTCACTATTGATGCGCTTCGGCAATCCCTCACTTAGTACTCTAAATGAGTATTCTATATCTCACTTATGGTTATATTCTTGGGGTTTTCCCCACCACACTTAAGGTTTATAACCTACAGCTTTGATACCAACTTGTGATACCCCCAAATCTGGGTTACCTAACCCCCCGAGTTTGGTGTTCACGATCCACAATATAATACCATCTAACTACCCATTCATATAGAATTAGTAATATATAACTCATTAACAGATATTGTTAATACATAAGTCCCAGGTCCACTAACCTTAACTTTACAGACATACCCCTTAGATATACAAATAGGGTTTACAATACAACATAATAATAATAATAATGTTCATTATATTAGTTTATAACAATGCCTTTTCCTTTGTTCTTCTTCGCAGCACCTTCTGCAACTTAGTCCCTAGCTGAAAAGTTTTATATATAGCAAGGGTGAGCAACAAGTTTGCCCCGCAAGTTAAGACATACAATAAAGGTATAGAAATCAATATCAAGTCTTCTTACATTCTACGCAACAATAATCTGATAATGAAAGAGTACAACGCTTTCAAGGTTTTCTACGATATTCAAATGAATAATCAAGAATTAATTCTACCAAATAGCAAAGTGGAATATTTTCCAGATTTATGCTGAGCGATCCATTGGATCTTGAACTTCTCTTCTCGAGTAGCTATCAAAGTTATACTTTGATATACCTGTGTGTATCGATAATCCATAAAGATTAAATCATACCCTCTCGCAAGTATATAAAGTGATCAGCTTTATTATACCCTATATTATGCATAATACTTAATCACGCGCAAAGGCCGAATATACGACCAATAAAATAGTCCCTTTATATAAAAGGTTGTTCTTCTCAGTTTCAGAATCAAGATTTTCATTTAACAACGAAATACTGTGATTTCAATTTCTAATTACTTCGATCGATATTATAAAAATAATTGGCATCGATCTGTCAATAATAATTGAATTCTCTTCTCTGAACCTATCAAGTTCTAACAAATGTTCGCTCTAGCCGTAATAATTAGCTAAGACATTTCTCAACATAATTCGACAATAAATGTGAATTATCCGATCATCAATTCTATCTTCTACTAATATGAATATCCAACAACAATTATTCTACAAATGTATATTTTATTTAATCAAGAATTCAATTTGAATTATTAAACATGCACTAACTCATGAATAATCAACAATAAATTCTCGGACGTGGTATAATTAACAATAATTAACCACTATAATAATTGAATGAATATAACTCAAGGTCGAAGTTAGAAACTTCCTTCTTCCACGATTACACCTACACAATAAACTTATCTACGCTTTGAAAGACCTATAACCAATAATATCATTCTCACAATTAGCACAATAATTCATAACACGCATCACCGTATTCTACAACAAACTTCTCCTAGACACATTACCATTAGCCACATCGGTGTGTTTATAACCTATATAAACACTTAACAAGTCTAACTATTTCTACTCGTTGAACTTCTCATTCATTCTCTGTTCTCGGTCACCCTATCCGATAATTAACACATTGATTGTCAATTAATCTCGGCTTCAAAGCTTCAATATTAATTTAGATAAGTCAATTATCATTTATAATATTTTTCTAAGCTTTTAATAATTTATAAGCAATTATTATAATTTATAATAATTTTTCAAACATCTAATCATTTTTAAATGATTTAATTATCAAATAATCTTATCATCATTAATATTTAATAATATAAAAATATTAATGACATACTTGTCAAAATATTAAAGTTATTATTAATAACTTAAAATATTTTTAAATCATCAATATTCTACTTAAATGATTTTTAAAATAATTAAAATCATTTTTAAATCATCACCATTAATATTTAAATATTAATGAAATTATTTATCAAAATATTAAAAGTCATTAATTATAACTTAAAATATTTTTAAATCATTTTCTAATTTTTAAATGATTTTTAAATCAATAAAATCATTTTTAATTCATTTATTTAATATAATAATTAAATAAATCAAATATCATTAATATTAATTTATTAATGAGAATTCTCCAAAAATATTAAAATTATATTTTATAATTCAAAATATTTTCTAACACTTTATTCTTATTTAAAATGATTTTTAAATTAATAAAATCATTTTTAACTTATTTATTTAATTTAATAATTAAATAAATCTAATATCATTAATATTAATTTATTAATAAAATTCTCTAAAAATATTAAAAGTTACATTTTATAACTCAAAATATTTTTAAATACTTTATTCTTATTTAAAATGATTTTTCATAATATTAAATCATTTTTCTAATTTATTTAATACACTAATTAAATAAATTAAATACCTTTAATATTTAAATAATTATAAATATTAAAGAAAAATATTCCAATTGGTCAAAAATTATTTTTCATAATTTAAAATAATTTTAAAACCATTTTAATAATTTTTATAATTTATTTCATTTTAAATAATTTTCGAAATTCGTAAAATAATTATATTAAAATGCGCTATAGTGGCTTTAGCGACCTGGCGTAGGGCTCGAGAACTTTACGCTCAAGGCTATTACTGACCACATTTAATTCTAAGTATAATTAGTTTACGGTGTTGAACATCCAACTTGTGCGTTTAGATTAAACAAAAAGATATGAAGAACAAGAATCATACCAAGATTCGAGCTTCCTCGAATGCAGTTTCACCTCCAAATCCTTTCGCGTTCAACTTGAATCCACCGGGTTTGATTCCTTCCTTTGATCAACGTTAGCCACCCAAGTGTTTGGCCTCTAGAGATGATCCACCAAGAAAGAATAAAGATTCAAGAAGATGGGTGGTTGGCTAAACCCTAGTTTTTCTATCTCTATAGAAAAAAGAGCGTACTCTCCAACTCTTGGAATTGCGTATATTTGATATTTGATATAAGACTCTTCTTATAAAGATATCAAGTAACCCTATTAAAATAAGGTAGTATTTATTTAATTAAACTCTTTTAATTAAATGGGCTCCCTAATCTTATTAGGGATAATTAATTAACTCCTTTAACTAATTTTCCCTCCTAATCCTATTAGGAATAAATGAGAGTACTTATATTAAATTAATTCCTAAACTCTTTTAGAAATTAAAATAATAATAATTGTAATAATATTAATAACTCCTCTTATTAATTTATATTTAATATTTCTAAAATATTAAATAATAAATATTAAGCTATTTAATTTATTATATCACCATAGATTAAATTAAATATACTTAACATATTATTATGATTATGCCATTAACTTCTTAAATAATTATTCTTCCTTTTATGGTGTGACCCTTTAGGTTCTTTATATTAAAACCGGTTGTGAATAAATCAATTAGAACAATTCTAATCTTATTTAAATAAATAAATTAATTGATTAATTTATTTAAATAAATAATATTTATTCTCTGATAATAGGATAAGCCTCCCAAGCGATCAACGACTTTCTAGATAATATAGATTTCAACATTAATCAAAAAAACCTTTGAGTTAATAGTTACTGTATAATTCAATCCTTCCACCATCTGATGTCCCAATTAAATATAAGACATAGAATTACTATCAAGTCTTATTTTATTTAATTATATGTATTTTCGACTCTTAAATGCACAACTCCAAATAATGCAAATTAGAAACCCTTTCTAATTTCATTTGCCTTAACCAAAGACTCTTTGGGTTGTCATTTATCGAATCACATAGGATATTTTTCTTCTTTTACTAGAAGTGGTAGATTCTTTATTGATCATACTTTATCTTCATGTACAACTTATTATACCCAAGCATACCCTTTGATATACCCTAAGGGTCTTAAGGAATAAGTCAAAGTATAACTCATCATACACAAGATACTATGATGATCTCAAGTCTAAGGATCACTTATACTACTATCACTACATGAATTCCTATTGATGAAAAAGTAAAACTCCATTAGGTATTCCTTAGCGAGCCACGTTCAGTGAACTTATTCTCTAATAAGCACCTACATACTTGCTTTAGTGTCTCCACACAAATGATCATGAGATCAATCATCCTCATCCAATGAGTAAGCAACGTATGTACCAATCTATCCGGATCACTAATCCCCAATTTAGTAATCCAACGATTGGGAACTATTTTAGTTTTAAGCTTTCTAAGAATTTAGATCTCATTAGAATGATCATCATCATTATTCTAAAAGCATTGCTTAAAACTATGGGTTTATCACATATTATAAAATAGCATCATGTAGATAATTTAAAAACCTTTAATAAATTAATACTTTTTATTAATAAATGAATAAGATTGTTACAAAGTATATGCTTTATCATCAAACATGATTGGCTTGTGTGCATACTACTTTCAATCTCCCACTTGCACTAAAGCCAATCATCATGGTATCTCATACCCTTCTTCTCTAAGTGACGATTATCCTGCTGTTGGATAAGGTTTAGTTAATGGATATGTAATGTTGTTCTTGAGGGTCCACTATCTCTATAGTTATTTCCCATCTTTCAATGATTCCTATAATCAAATAAAAGTGCCACAACACATGTTTAGATCCAAGATGAGACTTAGGAACTATTCCTAGTTCTGTAATGAACTTTTATCCAAACAATCAACTTGTAGCTTCATTTACAGCTATATACTTTGTCTTTATCACTAAACTAGCAACTCTTTGCTGTTTGGAACCTTTCCAATTCACTGCACCGCCGTTCAAGGTAACGCTTTACCTTAAAGTGGATTTTCTGTCGTCTTGGTCTATCTGAAAAACTTGAGTCTATTAAGCCCTCTAGTTTTAATTTAGACCCACCATGAATATGATCACATCCTTAGTGTATGTTAAGTACTTTAAGATATTTTTCACTGACTCACAGTGAACTTCTCCAGAATATGACTGATCAACATCAGGTCTCGTATATTTCATTACATACATGATAGTTACTCATGCGATCTCTCTTTTAGGAGTCTATGGGGACTATTAAGAGAGATACACTCCATGTCCCATCAACATGAGACATCTCTTGGAGTTTTCCATGCTAAACGACTTTAGCATCAAATGAATATACGTTCATTGGGTTAAGCTGAGCATCCTTTTAAATCTATCTATATAGATTTGTATCCCCAATTACGATACTCTTCCCAAATCATTCATGGAGGAATATTTAGACAATTTTATCTTTACTGATTGTAGCATTGGTATGTCATTCCTTATCCGTAGTATATCAACATATAACACTAGGAATGTCACGACGCTCCAACTGACCCTTTTTACACACTAGGTTCATTCTTATTTTTGAAGAAATCAAACTCTTTCGATTATTTCATCAAAATGAATGTTCTATTTTTGAGAAGTTTGCTTCAATCCAATTCTCTGAGTGTCTACAACTCTTACCTCATCGTATGTAATTGGATCATCATTTTCTGTGATGTGTACCTCATCATCATCATCTATGATGAATCCATACCTCCTAGGTATCGTCGGTACTATTCCAGATTTACGATTCGGTAGTGGTACAATAGGTCTATCTACAAGTTCCTCTTATTTGACTTGTAGTGTTTTGTGGTTCTTGAACTCTTCGAGATCTATTATCCTCCCACTAGCCCTTTTAATGATAAACACCTTTATCTTAGAAGGTAGTGTGTTTCGCAATAAACACCTTTCGCTAAGTAGAATTATAGAACATATACCCTAAACTTACTTTAGGATGTCCCACAAATATGTACTTGTCAAATTTTATCCCAAGCTTATCCTTTGAAACCTTTTCAAATAAGTTGGACAACCCCATATCTTGACATACCTAAGATTAGGAATCCTCCCTGTCCATAATTTTTTATTTAGTCTTGAGGCTGGATTTTGAGGTTACCTTTTTCGTAGATATGCAGCCATTTCTAGGGCATTATCCCAGAAAGATACTGGAATATCGATAAAATCATTATGGACCGTACCATATCCAATAAGGTACGATTTTTTCTTTCAGATACATCAATCAATTATTGCGTATCAGGAGGAGTCCATTATGAGAAAACCATTTGAGATGATTTAGAAACTTATTGCACAAGTATTTATTCATTGATCTAATCAAAAAATCTTAATACTTTGTCAATTTATTTCACTTCTGAATTCTTTGAACCTTTCAAATAATTCACACTTGTATTTTAGCAAATACATACATTCAACTCTTTGAATGATCATCTCCTTGTCTTAAACTAATTTGTTCAATATGCAAAATTATTTTCACGTAAGTCAAGTATATAAAATCCATAAAGTAATATTTCAGTTCTATACAAAACATTATTATTATAAATAGAACAACAATTGTTCTTAATTATAATACCAAAGATTTCATTGTCCAACAATAAAATAGAAATAATGTTTCTAACGCTGAACCGGAATCTGATAACAACTTATTGACTTAATAGATTTGCCCGTAGGCAATGCTAAACTATAAGTTTCTATGGCTAATGCAAAGAACCTTTGCTTCATTTCCCCCACACATAAGATTACTTACCTTTGTTTAGCTTTTCTCTTCGCTTGGTCCTTTACATAAATCTTTATTTATGATAACCAAAGTCGGTATCCAATACCCAAGTAGAACCTTGACTTAAAGAAAAATTTATTTTAAATCATTAACAAAATTATAACTTCACTAAGCTTCTTTTGGTTAGCCTCTGCAAGATGCTCCTCGCAGTTTCTTTCCAGTGTCCAGGCTTATTGCAATGGAAACAAACTACTTTACTATCCGTATCAGTTTTATTCTTATTATCCTTTGTTTTTGCCTTTTCTATTTACCTTCTTAGAATCGTTCTTCCTTTTAGAAGATCCTTTAGCCCCTACTAGTAAGACTTGGTCTTTCTTAGTTGGAAAGTGACTCTCAGCATTTTTCAACATGTTAAGCAACTCAGCGAGGCTGATATCTAGCTTGTTCATATGAAAAATTCACAACAATTGCGAGAAGGAGTCCAGGAATAACTGCAAGATCAAATCTTGGCTCAACTCTCCATCCATGACAAAACTCGTTGTCCTAATTGATCAATCAAATTGATAATATTAAGAAATTTTATCTGTACCGTAGTGTCATCGGTCATTCTAGATCGGAAGAGCTCCTTAGATATCTGATATCTATCAGTCCTACTTTCCTCACCATCAACTACTTGATGTGCAAGAATATAGTAGGAACATCCATAGTTTCATGCTGACGCTGAAGCTCGTTACTCATGGATGCGAGCATGATGCATTGAGCCAATTATGCATCATCTTGCCACTTTCTAAAAAGCAATCTCTTCCTCAGAGGCATTATCTGCAACCATTGTAGGGATAGACGTATTAAGGACATAAGATAGCTTTTCAGCCGTGAGAACTTTTCTCAATTCCTTAACCAATCCGTTTAATTCGGTCCGGTTAAATAGCATCTAATATGCTTCGCAGTGATAGTAATTTAGACATTGTAAAATTCTGTAAATAAATTTGTAATTAACAACATTTTAGCATACATTCTTTTATTAATTACCAAAATAAATTAGGTCTTATTTTAAATTGGTATCTCCAACTATTTTCATCAAACTATATTACCCTCACTTATATAGTTCGGCAAAATCTAATTAAAGATTTGCTAGTGAGAATAAGGATCTTATTTCAAATGTATATAGCCTTGTGGTGACACAACAACACTATATATAAATAAATAGGTAGACAACTCTTGTCAATTACATCAACTATGCAACTCCTTGTATTTTGACTCTTAGATTATTTTGATCAAGTGGTGGCACATCCGAATCAAAATTATCCAAGTTAAGTCCAACCTAGCACTCCATATATTTAAAAAAGAAAAATATTGTCCTTGTGGTGACACAACAAAACAATATTGTTCAATTTTCTTTATAAGCATCAAATGTGATAAATTAACATCTTAAATACTTAATACTTGACTTGTGGTGACACAACAAACTCATATTAAATATTTAATACTCTATTAATTTTATCATGCTAGAAGGCGACGTTTGATATTCCAAATATCTTTGAACGCTTAGGACTAAATATAAAAAATTTGAGGGGTTTGTTATTAATATGTCTCTCATCTTGTTTAATACATATATATATATATATATATATATATATATATATATATATATATATATATATATATATAATACGAAGTCATATTAATGAACATGCGAAGCATGTTTGCATAATATATAATATATATAGTATAAGCATGCATATAGAATACTATATTCTACCTAGATTGATTATGAACTTTTATTCTAGTTTGGTTCACTAGAAATACCAAGTGAACCAAAAAGGTCAAACCCTAGGGTGCAAAATTAATATTTAAATATAACTATTACATTTAAACCCTAGACTCCATTACAAATCGGTTCTTCAAGCGCTTGCCTTGCTTTGATCTCCAATTTTTCAAAATTAATTCTAACTATTCCTATTACAAAACTATTTAATATAAATAGAAACCTTGATCAATAGTCAATGGGAAGTACATAAGAGGAAGATAGAATTTACATTAAGAAAAATTAGAGAAAGGCTTAGATACACGAATTCTTCATTTAATAAAACTCATACATTCAAGCATCCAACTAAAATAAAATCCAATCACATTGGTCAATAGTCCATAATCAATCTCATTTATTATCATACACATCACCATATGCATTAATAAATAATATTCATCTCATGAATAATAAACATTCAATATATATATTGATATCATTTAATGGGCAAATTTTGTTAGTATAAAATCTAATTTGAATCAAAATAAACTCTTTTATTTTAATTAATTATGAAATTCAATTCCAAGTCAAAATAAACTCCTTTATTTTGGGTAATATGAAATCTTATTTCATATATTAAATAAACTCTTTTATTTAGGGAAATACGAATTTTCTTTCCTATTCACAATTAAACTCCTTTATTTTGAATAATATGAAATCTTATTTAATATCTAAATAAACTCTTTCATTTAAGGAAACACAGATTCTCTTTTCTATTCACAAATAAACTCCTTTATTTTGAATAATATGAAATCTTATTTCATATCTAAATAAACTCCTTTATTTAAGGAAAGATGGATTCACTTTCCTATTCACAAATAAACTCCTTTATTTTAGGAATTATAGAATCCAATTTCCACTCCAATTAGTTATCATGGAATCCAATTCCAACTCTAATTAGTTAGCATGAAATATAATTTTAAAATTAAAATAAACTTTTTTATTTTAAGATTAAAATAAAATTTTTATTTTAATTATAAAATTATTAAAATATTATATATATATATATATATATATATATATATATATATATATAATATCATATATAATATAACATATGAGATCACCTGCTAGCTTCAGATGATTCACGTTTCTATCCATTTATCCCTTGAAGGTGAATGATTTATGTTATTACTATGTAAGTAATACTCCCTTGGAAGTAACAAAATAATCCTGTAATTCAATACTTCCATATTCGCGTGAGTCAGCAACATGATTAATATATCTATATATACTATTCATATTACCGAAGAAACTGACGGGTTTCGCGATTAACGGAAGAAAAAAAAAATGGGATTACCAATTTTAAAAATAGCTTCCGTTTTTTTTAAAAAAAAAAAATTTATAAACAAATTATGCCCAATTAAATTGTTCTAAATACGTATCAATATACATATCAAATCAAAATAATTAATAATTCGCATAAAAGTTTGACTCTGATGCCACTGTTAGGTTTGTAATATACATTAACGCAATCAAATTGCACAAATTAAGCAGAAACGTGGTAAAATAGGATTTTAAAATTTTTACAAACCATATATCCGGATCACCCTTTATGCAAAATTATTAATTAAACAAAAAGATATGAAGAACAAGAATTATACCCTTGAAGATTCGAACTTCCTGCATTTGGAGTTCACTCTCCAAATCCTTTCGCGTTCAACTTGAATCCACCGGTTTGATTCTTCCTTTCGATCAACGTTAGCCACCCAAGTGTTTGGGCCTCTGAAGGTGATCCACCAAGAAAAAAAATAAAGATTCAAGAAGATGGGTGGTTGGTTAAATCCTAGTTTTCTATCTCTATAGAAAAGAAATGCATTCTCCAACTCTTAGAATTATAGTATATTTGATATCTGATATAAGACTCCTCTTATAAAGATATCAAGTAACCCTATTAAAATAAGGTAGTATTTATTTAATTAAACTCTTTTAATTAAATGGGCTCACTAATCTTATTAGGGATAATTAATTAAACTCTTTTAACTAATTTTCTCTCATAATCCTATTAGGAATAAATGAGAGTACTTATATTAAATTAATTCCTAAACTCTTTTAGAAATTAAAATAATAATAATTGTAATAATATTAATAAGACCCTCTTATTAATTTATATTTAATATTTCTAAAATATTAAATAATAAATATTAAGCTATTTAATTTATTCTATCACCATAGATTAAATTAAATATACTTAACATATTATTACAATTATGCCATTAACTTCTTAAATAATTATTCTTCCTTTTATGGTGTGACCCTTTAGGTTCTTCATATTAAACCCATTGTGAATAAATCAATTAGAATAATTCTAATCTTATTTAAATAAATAAATTAATCGATTAATTTATTTAAATAAATAATATTTATTCTACAATAGGGATAAGCCTCCCAAGCGATCAACGACTTTCCAGGATAATATAAATTTCAACATTAATCATAAAAAACCTTTGAGTTAATAGTTCTGCATACAATTCAATCCTTTTCACCATACAATGTCCCAATTAAATATAAGACATGGAATTACACAAGTCTTATTTTATTTAATTATATGTATTTTCAACTCTTAAATGCACAACTCCAAATAATGCAAATTAGAAACTCCTTTCTAATTTCATTCTCATTGTCGATGACTACTTGGGTTGTCATTTATCTAATCACATATGACATTTCTCTTCTTTTACTAGAAGTGGTAGATTCTTTATTGATCATACATTATCTCTATGTACAACTTATTATACCCAAGATATACCCTTTGATATACCCTAAGGGTCTTAAGGAATAAGTCAAAGTATAACTCATCATACACAAGATACTATGATGATCTCAAGTCCAAGGATCACTTGTACTACTATCACTACTGAGAATTCTTATTGATGTGCAAGTAAAACTCCATTAGGTATTCCTTAGCGAGCCAATGCTCGCGGTGAACTTATTCTCTAATAAGCACCTACATACTTGCTTTAGTGTCTCCACACAAATGATCATGATATCAATCATCCTTATCCAATAAGCAAGCAACGTATGTACCAATCTATCCGGATCACTAATCCCCAATTTAATAATCCAACGATTGGGAACTATTTTAGTTTTAAGCTTTCTAAGAATTTAGATCTCATTAGAATGATCATCATCATTATTCTAAAAGCATTGCTTAAAACTATGGGTTTATCACATATTATAAAACAACATCATGTAGATAATTTAAAAGCCTTTAATAAATGAATAAGATTGTTACAAAGTATATGCTTTATCATCAAACATGATTGGCTTGTGTGCATACTACTTTCATTAAGGAACGTATATACATCACCAGATCATTCCAACAACAACAGAATTACAATTTATCACTCGGTCAAAGGCTGTCAGAAATAATGCTTATACTGTTTATGGGTTTTTCAGAAACTGCCATCGTGATCGACAATCCTAGTTTGACCGTCCGCTATGTTCGATCAGTTGCTTGTCTAAAGGATCTAAAGACACCAATATACAGTACATTTACCAGACTATAAACAGGTTACAAAATCATCAACAAAACACATTATTACTGACAGATCAAAGCATTTGAAAGTGTTGTCGACAACATTTTCAAATTTCTCGTTGCCAGATTATGCTTTCGTTACGGCTCAATAACCGACTTTAATGGATTATAACATGAAATCTAAACATTCAACGACCCTGATTTCACTTGCAGAACAAATTACTCATACCAGGCTACCGATTCAAAACATAAAACAACAAGAATCATAAACACACACGAATATGTAGCTCCTGACATTAGCTTGTCAGACCACAAACCATGTTCTTGGCAATTTTGAAAATCATCACTTTTAAAGCATTTTGATGCTATGGATCAATGTTATATCAACATAGATCATCATAAAACATCATCTAGCAAAGATCTAAACACATAAACACAAAATTTTACAAAGCATACAAGATCAAAATGAAACTTAGGGTTTATACCTTTATGTTCAAGATTTTGATCTTTGATCTCCAATATGTTCTTGGGTGATCTAAGAGGTGTTTAGAGGACTGATCTACTTAACAATTTCGGATATGAAGAGGGAGAGAGAGAGAGAGAGAGAGAGTTGTGGGAGAATTAGATATCTAATAGGCCAAATATATGCACTTTCTCTCTCTTTGATTTCTTATATAATGTGATATGTTGCTAGATCTGATGTTACCTGTCAATTGGAAGGTTGATTGCTGAGATTTTCAAGTTACAAAGTCAATGTAGTTGCTCACCTACTAAAGTTGCTAGCAATTTCTACAAGTTAACTTACTAAAATATGTAAAAAGGGTATTTTGGTCATTCTCCATATATTTTTAATGACATACTTGACAATTGCACAAACCCTTAGGGTTTAATCCTAGGGTTCTAACCCTAGAGTTTTACAACTTTAGTTTCTATAATTGTTTTCTAATTAGGGTTTTAATTAGAAAAATTAAAATTTTAAAACTATAATTAGGGTTTCCTAATTAAATTAGGGTTTCCTAATCACAACAACGTTTAATAAACACATTAAGCTTATCAATTAGGATTAGGGTTTCCTAATTTAGGGTTTAGGAATCCCGAATATGAAATTAGGATTTCCCAACTTTCGATTAGAGTTTCTAACTGCGTGTTAGGGTTTTTAATCCTGATATTAGGGTGTTTAATCTCTTATTAGGGTTTATTAATTATAAACCTTATCCGATCAATTATTGATCAACATTTCTATACAGTACAAACACGTACTCATCAGTATAATTATTTTAATTATATTTTCCATCAAATCCCTATCCAAAAATTAGGGTTAGGGTTTTCTAAAGCTGTTAAGCACAACTCTACTCTAATTTCTCAGTCAATACACATATTGACTAATTCTCAAGACTCGTATCACAGATACATAGTACAATATTAACAGTTAACGTCAATATTAAATAGATAAATAAAAAATTATTCATAAAATTTGGATTATTCAAATCCCTAAATCACAATATATATATATATATATATATATATATATATATATATATATATAAGCAAATAAACGCCTGCATATAAGTTCAGGCTCAATCGAGGCATAACTCGATAATGTTAGTCTATATATATAAATATATATACATATATAAGTATATATATACAGACAAAAATGAAAACTACGGACCAAAGTCCGGGCATACACACACAATACGACTCTCAATGTGAAGAATAATGTGTGCAAAGATGAAGAGAAAGGCTTTATAATGTGTAAGAAGGCTTACAGTGGGCTACCAAACTAGACTTCTATGACTCTAAGTGGATGAACACTCAGCTCCTGCCGGTAAAAATATAGTTATATGTGAGCTAACAAGTGTTTAAAATGAGAAAGCACTCAATATGGGGCGCCACTTGCTTGAATCGAGGTTTGCATATGCAGTATAGGCTTGGCGGTCATGCCACAGAGAAACAAGCTAATGGTTGGCATTTGGGCCATGGATCTCGTGTCTTCATGGCATGCGAATCGCAGTTATGGGTCAAGCGTTGCTATCTTGTAAGAGTGGGGTTCATGCTCGATTTTGGCAATCGAGGCGCCAAATTACAGAACCAACCACACGAAGAACAGAACAAAGCTATTTTGATTGTTTAACAACTAAATTAACACGTATAACTTATGCAATTTACACATAACCTTTATCCATCATACATATACTATTTTAAAACAATTGAACAACAACTCCAGAAATTCTTGAATACCATGGTTTCCACCTAAAACTCCATGGTCGACATTGTTTGATAAAATTAAACACCGTAACCATGATTATACACCAAATTACCTCATTCGAACTACGTTCTTTTTATTTCTTAACATATTAACCTATTCAAGGTTCAATTTCACAACTAGCTCACAATCAAACATTAGTTTTAGTACTCCTACAAGCCATGTTCATACATATATTTTCACTGTAAAAACCAATTTCTTTCTGTTAAACGTTATTTAACATACAAATCAACTACAATCATATATATATGCTAGTTATAATATCACAATCACAATATGTGCGTAATTTATTACCAATCATAAAGAAACTTGAATCACATACAATTTTGTAAAAACTTTATACTATAGTCAAGAACATAGAGACTTAGAAATTATGTCGTAAAACATATATATGTACATATATATAATATTAAGGTTATAGATAATTCCTTCTTTTGCTTAAGAATTCCTTGCTAATCACACACAACTCTCACAAGTCGCTCACTAACTCTCTGTATTTTCTTAGGCTTAGCAAATAACTAGAGTACGTAAACAAACTGATAACCAAACCAATATCAGTATACGTAGAATAAAACTGATAGGCCATAATAAGCATACTTATTATAATATTAGTTACTAAATATAACATATAGGTTATAAATATATTTTATATTTTATTTGATTTATTTGATTTATATTATTCAAAATTCAAAATTTAAAAAAATCCAAAAGCCATACGGCTTTGTTTGGCAAAACTCTTTAAAAAATTAAAGACTTAATATCCTAAAGCCTTGTTTGGCAAAACTAATTTAAACTTCTTTAATTTATTTTAATAACCCACTTATAGCATAGTTTATTGTCACACTTTTATTACCAAATTAAATTAAAAATATTATAATAATCCATTTAATCCCTATTAACTCTCTAATTTAATTATTAAATTAAATTAGAATATAATCTCATAATAATTAATTTCCTTCACTCATTAATTATTTATTTAACAAATAAATAATCACATCAAATCAAATTAAACAAATAATTATTCAACCATAAACACATCAATTAAATATTTATATAATTAAATAAATATTTAAAATTATAATTTAAATTTTCGGATTGTTACAGCTTCCTCGCCTTTTCCTCTCTTAAAATGGCCACCCCAAGCCCTATATTTATAGAGCTGGTGGCCGTAGATACACTTGCGGCTGCCTGGGGTGCCCCGGGCTCTGCGAGTCCCGTCGTCTCGAAGTACGTAAACTCGTGCATTGTGATGTCCGCTCGAACTTGCAGAACTTCAATCTGAGCATCCGATTAAGGTGTAACAAGACTTTTTTCAGACCGCTATTGTCAAGAGTTATGCAATGACATAAGATTAAAGGTTGTACGAAGTCAGGAAGAGGGGACTATGCCCATGGTCTTCAAGCTTCAAATTCTATCTGGTGTGTTGCCCTGCGTAATAGTCACTCGGGATTGGAACTCCTTGGCTCTTGTGGGACATTGTTGTGTAGAAATGTATGTATGAGATGTTGAGATGGCGCAATGTGGGGCTGAGGTGGCAAGATGACAATTTTTCCCCTCACCGGGGTTATCTCCGATTTGGGTTGATAAAGCAAATGTTGCTCAGGGTTATCTCTGAGATTGGAATGCTGCAAGTGTTTGAATTCCTCAGGGTCATCTTTAAGTGTGCCTGTCTTCCTGGTGTTATCTCTGGATCTTTGGAATGAGTGCCTCGGCGGGAGTTCCGAGGTTGAAGCTGATTGCATGTATTTGAAACAAGCATTTCTGGGGTTATCACTGGGACTACAACGACATTCCTTGGGGTTATCTCCAAGGATGAAACTTGGGGTTATCTCAGAGGTTGGAACTGATACTCCCGGTGTGTGTTCCGGGGTTGAGACTAAACTTCTAGTAGTATCCGGAATGTATATGAGCTGTCTTCCAGAGTTATCTCTGAAAGACGAATTTGCCCTCCTGCAATGTTAGTAACAGGTGTGCAGAAAATTTTGAGTGTCTATAGATGCCCCTCTTTATCATATCCGTGCAATGCAAGGCATGGATATGATAAAGAATCCTAGACACTTAAAATGCAACAAGATAAACATTATGCCATGTGTAGCAACATGATGCAAATGTATGATGCATGTGTTTAATTGGATTATTTTCCAACATGATGGGATGATTGCCGGTTCCCTGTTAATCCTGCCAGGGATGACAATCAGTGATGTCTTGGATGTGTGATCCAAGTCTTCCAAGATGTTGATGTTGGGGTTATCACCAAAGTCCTGAATCCTTGATACAGACTTTACTCTGAAGATGTGCCTCTCGTGTGCAAGAGATCTGTGGGGATAAAGCTTTGTCTGTTTGAGGATGTTTATAACATGCTGATGTGTGTATCACCGGATAGATCCCTGTTGGGAAAACTATCAAGGCTGATTAACCTTCATTGATTTGTGTAGCAACAGATAGATACGCATTGTAACCCCCACCGGGGATATGTGGATATGGGTACCACTCATCGAATAGTTTTCGATGCTTCGATGGGTTTACTTGCCATCGACTGAGATGACGTCAACGCTGCTTGACCTTCATTGACATGCACATCAATGGATGAGAATGCGTTGTAACCCCCGCCGGGGATTTGTTCATGGACGAAGAATGCATTGTAACCCCCATCGGGGACCCTTATCAATGAATGAAATTTGCGTTGTAACCCCCGTCGGGGAAGCTTCGTCCCATTCTCACTATATCTTTTGATAGGCCTCTGTTAGTTTTAGGGCAGTTTTGCCCCATTTCCCTGTATTTTAGCTGTACAGAGATGATGTATTAGATGATGATATACTTAGGAATGTATGTACAGTTTTCCATTCCCTATATCATGTTGCCATCTATTGTTTATCATGCATGTATTATGTTATGCATATGTATATATGTCCAGAGATATTCAGTATTGACCCCTGGATGGTCTTATAACACGGCCCGTACAGATGTCTTCTTCGACAGTTAGCCGTATTGATCATACCCCACCATTGTTGGTGGCATCTGGTATGCCATCGTGATATGATAGTATGTCACCATCAGACAGGGTGACTGTAGATCAGTTGTTGCAGCATACTATGACCCTCTTGATATTTCAGGTTCCCACAGGATTCATGGAGGGCATGCTAGTGGGATACCAGAGAGACAAGTTTTCCAATTTGGCATCCATGAGTTAATTTCTACTCTGGAGGAGTATACACGGTTGACGGTGTTGCCTTTGGACAAACCTTGCGCGTATATGGCCATCAGTGACATGAACCGAAAGTTTATGACTCTCACCGGGCTGAGGCGGAGAGTTGTGCAGGGATGAGATCACATCCGGCCATGTGATATCCCAGCATTTTCTGTTTGACAAATTTGGCTCTGAGGATAGCTATACACGGCATTCCGGGGATTTCACCACACCGGAGGATCATTGGTACTCAACCAGAGTAGATGTACTGCTACTATGCGTGTTGTCATATGTATACATGCCACGGTACATGGATGAGCTAGATATTGGCGTTATCGGGCGGTGAGAGCTCTCGTGGAGGTCACACCATTGTCATAGATGATCATCGCAAAGATCTTTGAGGTCGACCACATATTGCATTATTTACCTGCGGGGGTATTCACAAGCTGACTTTCGATGCATGTTATGACGTGTGATTTATGTCACACTTGAGAACGATTGGCACTTTTAGACGTCATGGGTATTGTTTCACCCATGATATAGCCATGTCGTACTCCTTTCAGCCTGCGGAGTGTACAAATCCTGTATCTTGGTCTGTTTTCCTGGTTGGGATCGGAGATCCGTTTGACATATTTCCATGTACAGGGCTCAGCTCACCCTACAGCTTCATCACTCATGCTCCGGGCATGGCTAATCTCCCTCTGGTTGGCTTGAGGGGCATGATTACTTACCACCCACTGACCGTGATGTGTCAGTTTGACCAGTTCCAGGACTTCCATCCTTTTGAGGGGGCATTGAGTCAGCGCTTAGCTTCTCGCCACTTACCAGCAGATGATAGATCCAGGTTGTATGCCTGTTAGGATCAGCGTGAGCTAGCTGAGTTTTCCATCATCCATCCGGGTTGTTCTGCAGAGTATACCACATGAATGGAGACAGAGACGACATTGACTATGGCAGTATCCACAGTGCGAGGGATTGATTCTGATGATGGGGAGCCTATGGAGGAGACTTATATTCCCATCGAGGAGGATTTATCTACTGGGTTACCAGCAGTTGTGATGGATTCTCCCACTATGAGTGCTACTGTGATTCAAAGATTCAAAGACAATGATCACGGGCGAGTCACATCTAATGACCTTTGAGAGAGATCAGGCTAGGGCCTTGATGTTGACAAGTCTTGATGGGAGAGACACAACTCTATTAGAGAGAGATGAGGCCTGATCAGCCAGAGATGCATTAATTGTAGAGCGGATATCTTGCCTATCTGCTGGGATGTGGCTGCCATGCACTAAGATTTCTTGATGAGATCCTTACGACCACATCCTTGCCGATATGAGTGCATACATTGATGAGCATCATGCCACCATGCAGTTAGCCTCAGATCTGCTAGCTCGTGTAGATACCATTGGGCAGGAGCTAGCAGCATTACCTCCTTCTTTAGAGAGGGATGCTATATTAAATCTGATAGTCTGCATATATACAGATCCGTAGATAGACTTGTATTCTCATGCACAGACTAGCTTAGCCATTTTTCCATGTACATCACATATTGTATATATGAAACAGTATTATATATGGCAGGGAAATATATTTTGATTCACTTCCTTTTCGGTTGTGCCTTGATACTTGCTTGATATTTGCCTGCTTCTTCAGGGCTTGTGATCTTGATGCATTCTGAACTCATCCTTGATTTGTGTACATTGAGACGTCGCAGGATCTTTTAGAACGGATCATTGATCTGTGTATCCCTACCATCTTTGGTGTCTTGGGACTGGTTTCTGTATGTAGATGTAGATAGGAGTGTGGCTTTTCCTCTCTGAGATTGACCGCACCACAGATGGTCGCCAATACTCCTATTTAGGAAGAGCCCAGTTATTTCTATTTCTTATGGATTGGTGTTGCTCTTTGAGGCACAACCGCAGCTTAGATGTCGCCGAATCTCCTATTTGTGAGGAGAGGTCAGGTAGTTCCATCCCTTTGGTCTGAAGCCGATGAAATGTGGTGGATTGAAATTTGATCCCAGTACCGTGTGACATGTATTTTTGTTCTGGTAGGGGGTTAGACCAAACCATAAATGGCTGCCTACGTACTCTTATTGAATAGGAGATCAGGTCTGCGTAGTTTGAACCTGGTGTAAGAGGTTCAACGCTGAATGTAAAAGGGTGTATGAATGTTTTTGTTTATTTAGGGAAAGGGTAGAAGTGTTTTTGTTATTTTTATTTTTGTAGAGAAAGGGAAGAAATGTTTTTGTTTTTTTTATTGCGACCGAGCCATATAGAATATGGTTGCCTACGTACTCCCGAGTATTAGGGAGATTAGGTCGATGTAGTTCACCCCTCAGGACAATTTGTGACCGAAGAAGTTGAATCCCATGTGCAGAATGAACTGTGGGGAAATGAAAGTTTGATCCCATGCTTGGGACAAACTACAGGTGTGAAAAGTTTAATCCCGTCTTCAGGATAAACTGCAGGTATGAAAGGTTTAATCCTTGATGGGATAACAGGAGTTGTATGAAGTGAAACCAAGCTACTGGTTTGAAAAATGTGTTTTTCCCTGAGGGGCAGATGGATAAAAAGGAAAGGCTGTATGTAATAAGGGTTAAAGAATCTGAAATGACTGGTGATCTGATGATCCAAAACCAGGATGTTCGTTTGATGGTAACCTCAAACATAGTACCATTTCATGGTGTCTGTCTAGCAGGTTTTTAACCTATGAATTATGTTCATTTGGTTTGTTATATTGTTAGTTTTTGGGCACTTTCATGTTACTTTTGATGGTTTTTACGTTGGTTGTAGGTTAATTAAGTTGATCCATCAAGATGAGAGCATTGGAGGATTTGTTTTGAGTAAATGGGCAGTTTCTGTTGACACAGCGCAGACCGCGCTGTGGTATAAAGCAATAGAGCGCGGAGAGCGTTGGGGTGTGACCGGAGTTCTTTGATGGACTAGCGGAGGCCGCTACCTATGAGAGAGCTTTACCTAGCGGAGCGTCTTTGGTCTTGAGAAGTGTGCACAGGCGCTTTTATTGGAAAGGGAGTCTAGTGGTTGGTGTTGTTACAAATTGGGATGGACTTGAGAAGTTCTTGGGGCGCAAAATAGAGTCAGTTTAGGAGTTTATTATAGGTAGTGGATGGAGGTAATATGAAAAAAAGGACGGATGAATTAGAGAGGGGGAGATATACACACTTGGAAGAACAAAATTGAAGAGCAAGCTTTTGGAAGTTTAGAGAAGAGAAAATTTTCACGAAGATTGCAGAGTTGAATTCAGAGAAGGGTGGTGAATTATTAATCTTCTTTAATTTCAATTTGTGTATTTGGGATGATGTTTTCTTTTATTTATTCAGTAGTTAATTCATTTATTATGAACTAATTTACTTTTTAGGTGAATGATGGATCTTTGAGTGGAACAATGGTTATTTAGCCTTTATTTTTAGTTTAATAAAATATTCTTCAGTTTATCTATATTGATTTGAGCTTGAATTTGCGAATTGCCTGATCAACAATTCTTTGTGGATGTGAATGGAATCGAGAGAGGATATTCAAATCTAGACTTAATTGATATAGCATGTATTCATGAGTTTTGTGAATAGCAGAATTATGATGAATGTTAAGGTAGAGATATGCTTGACATCGCATGTAATTGGATAGAGTACTTAATCTTAAACCTTCTTTGATTTTAATTTGCATAGAGATATTGTGAGTTAATTGATTAAGGTGTTTGACTTATTTCTATCTTTATTGTGGATTTAAGTTAATACGGTATTAGTGCACCGAGAGGTGGTTAGTACTACAATTGTGTTTTTGATTAATAAACTGGAATATTGAGTTGAACTGAGATACAAGTGTATTAATCTGAGTGAAGCTTAGGGTGAAATCAGGATCCTAATTCTCCAATAATTGTTTGAAAATTCAGTTCTATTAGTTGTGGGTATTTTGTGATAACTAGGTTAATAATCATTAAGATTTTGTAATCATTAATTTGGATAGTTTAATAAAATTTGGATTAGTAGAAATTGATAATTGTAAGGTTGAGTTTCTTACTAGTTGTCTCTGAGGGAACGATACTTAACTTATCACTTTATTACTTGTTGACCATGTATACCTGCGTGTTGTGCGTAATTAGATTTTACCCAACAAATTTTTGGCGCCGTTGCCGGGGACATTTTAGTATAGATCTTAAAGTTATTACAATATCTGTTAAATTAATTCAGTTTTACTTAAACAAAATTTTTTTCCTTTTTGTTTGTTTATCTTATTTCAGGTGTCCGAAGCGATTTATGCAAACGCGGTCCAAAAATCCCGACACGCTGCCTTTGGAGGACGACATTGAGAAAAGGTTTTAGAGGTTAAGTAAGTGGATCAAGGAAACGAGACAAGAATTTGAAACACCTGAAAAAGAAGAGGAAATGGCAGCTGAAGATCACAAAGCATTAAGGGACTTCGCCACACCCAAAGTGACTGAACTACAGTCAAACATCACCAGGCCCGCAATAGCTGCAAATACATTTGAAATTAAGCTGGAACAATTCAAATGATTCGAATTCTTGTTCGATTTGGGGATTGGCAAATGACGATCCAAATGAGCATCTGGTCGGTTTCACGGAGATATCACGACACCTTAAGGTATAATCGATGTCGTCGGATGATGCGGTGAACTTCGCTTGTTCCCATTTACTTTACGGGACAAGGCGAAGAGTTGGTTACATTCGCTACCACCATGATAAATCAGTACGTGGGAAGACTTAGCTCAGAAATTCCTCGCCAAATTCTTCCCACCGGCAAAAACTGCAAAAATGAGGAACGAGATAACGATGTTTGAACAGCAACACGAGGAGTCATTGTATGAGGCATGGGAAAGGTACAAAGAATTACTCCGAAAGTGTCCACATCATGGGTTGCCGAAGTGGTTGCAAATGAACACGTTTTATAATGGATTGAATGGGAACCTCAGAACTAGCATTGATGCAGCTTCAGGTGGATCATTTATGGCAAAGAGCTATGAGGAGGCAAATGAATTGATAGAGACTATGGCAGCTAACAATTACCAGTGGCCCACAACAAGAATGAATCAAGCAAAGGTTGTAGGAGTGTTAGAAGTAAATGGAATGACGGCAATGCAAGCGCAAATTTCAGCACTCTCAAAGATATTTGGTTCTATGACAGGGATGCAAGCACAACAGGCACAACAAGTGGCAATTATATGTGAGTTGTGCGTGGGAGAGCATTCTACGGATCAATGCGCAATTAATCCAGCCTCTGTGCAATTTGTGGGTAGCTATAACAGAATTCCACAAAACACATATCAAAATGCATACAATCAAGGGAATAGGAATCATCTAAATCTTTCATGGAGCAATAACCAGCAACAACAAGCTCCAAGATTATCACATCCCCCAGGGTTTCAGACCCATCAACAACCAGCTCAATATCAAGAAAGGAAATCAGATCTGGAGGAATTGGTGACAAAATACATCACTAGCAACGAAGTTTCTATGAAAAATCAAGTAATGGCCATGAAAGCACAAGAAATGGCACTCAATAATCTAGAGAATCAGATAGAACAAATTGCGTTGGCATTGAATAATAGACCACAAGGAACATTACCAAGTGACACCGAGAGAAACCCGAAAGGTAATCACGAGCAATGTCAAGCTATTATGTTGAGGAGTGGAAAACATCTTGAGGGGCAAGGATCAAAAATTTTGGTTACAAAGTAAGTTGAAATAGAGAAAGAAAATACAGAGGTTGAGGTGAAGCGGGGGGACGAAAAACCAGTGGAAACGAGCAAACCAGTGAGCGAACCAGTTAGCTATCCTCCCCCACCATTTCAGCAAAGAATTCAAAAACAGAAAGTAGACAAGCAATTTGCAAAATTTTTGGAAGTTTTTAAGAAACTTCAAATCAACATCCCATTTGCGAAGCCACGAATGATGCCTAATTACATAAAAATTCATGAAAGGGATTTTGTCTTGGAAAAAAAGTTGGAAGACTTTGAGACAAAGAGCATTAACCGAAGAATGTAGTGCGATTACTTTCAAATGAAAGTTGCCACCAAAGTTGAAAGACCGGGGGAGTTTCACCATTCCATGCACGATTGGGAATACGGCGTTCAACAAATGTTTGTGTGACTTGGGAGCGAGTGTGAAACTAATGCCACTATTAGTTTACATAGAGTTGGGTTTGCCCGCGCCAAAGCCTACGAACATTTCATTGCAGTTAGCGGATAGGTCAGTGACATATCCGAGAGGCATTATAGAGGACATATTAGTTAAGGTGGACAAGTTTATATTCCCCGCAGATTTTATTATTCTAGATTTTGAGGAGGATAAGAACATCCCAATCATCCTAGGGAGGCCTTTCCCTGCTACGAGTGAGTAGATTCAAAACACCATTTAAAACATTGCACACGGAAGAGAAAGCCACGACAAGGATGAAATCGTCATTGGAGGAGCCACCAACCCTTGAGTTAAAACCACTACCTAAACATCTTAGGTATGCGTATTTAGGTAATTCAAAATCTTTACCTGTTATTATCTCTGCCACACTTAACCAATTGCAGGAAGAAAAGCTGTTGCGAGTGCTTCGGGAACATAAATCAGCGATAGGATGGAAAATTGTTGATATCATAGGAATCGGTCCATCCTTCTGCATGCACAAAATCTTGATGGAGGACGACGCAAAACCGGTCGTGGAACAACAAAGACGGCTCAACCCTATTATGAAAGAGGTAGTCAAGAAGGAAATTCTGAAGTGGTTAGACGCAAGTATAATCTACCCAATTTTAAATAGCAAGTGGGTTAGTCTAGTGCAATGTGTGCCGAAAAAGGGAGGAATGACTGTGGTTCAGAACGAAAACAATGAGCTAATTCCAACAAGGACAGTGACTGGCTGGAGGGTTTGCATGGACTACAGAAAATTGAATAAAGCAACTCGCAAAGATCACTTCCCTCTACCTTTTATCAATCAAATGTTTGACAGATTGGCGGGACATGCGTACTATTGCTTATTGGATGGATACTTGGGTTACAATAAAATTATCATCGCTCCGGAGGATCAAGAGAAGACTGCATTTACATGTCCATATGGTACGTTCGCATTCAGGAGGATGTCATTCGAATTGTGTAATGCACCTGCTACTTTCCAGCGGTGCATGATGGCCATCTTCTCGGATATGGTGGAGAAGAATGTGGAAGTCTTCATGGACGATTTCTCTGTCTATGGGGATAATTTTGATGCGTGTTTGGAAAATTTGATAATGGTCTTACAAAGATGTACCAACACAAATCTGGTCCTTAATTGGGAAAAATGCCATTTTATGGTGGAAGAAGGTATAATTTTGGGACATAAAGTCTCGGCTCAAGGATTGGAGGTTGATAAAGCGAAACTGGAAACAATTGAGAAGCTTCCTCCACCAAAATCAATCAAAGGAATTAGAAGCTTTCTAGGACATGCTGGGATCTATAGGAGACTCATAAAGGATTTTTCTAAAATGGCAAAACCCTTGTGTAGTCTTCTAGAGAAGGATTCAGTATTTAACTTTGATGAGGAGTGTAAGTTGGCCTTCGAGTTGTTGAAGAAAAAGCTGACTATAGCCCCCGTGATCGTCGCTCCAGATTGGAATGTGCCATTTCAACTAATGTGTGATGCAAGCGATTATACAGTTGGGGCTGTTTTGGGTCAACGCCAAGATAAGATATTTCATGCTATCTATTATGCAAGTAAAACACTCATAGAGACTCAATTGAACTACACAACTACAGAAAAAGAATTACTTGCAGTAGTATATGCGTTTGATAAATTCTGGGCCTATTTGATCGGGACAAAGGTGATAGTTTACACGGATCATGCGGCTATTCGGTATTTGATCGCGAAAAAAGACGCTAAACCACGTCTTATCCGATGGATTCTCGTATTACAAGAGTTTGATTTAGAGATAAAGGATAAAAAGGGGACTGAGAACCAAGTTGCTGATCATTTGTCAAGGCTGGAAAATCATGACAAACAGAAAGAGGACAAGTGTGTAATCAACGAGTCATTCCCAGATGAGCAATTGTTCGGGATACAGTCAGAATTTCCATGGTATGCAGACTTTGTTAATTATCTAGTGAGTAATATCCTACCTCCTGATCTTACACGACAACAGAAAAAGAAGTTTCTACACGACGTCAAATGGTATATGTGGGATGAGCCATACTTGTTCAAACAGTGCGCCGACAAGATGATCAAAAGATGTGTGCCATACAACGAAGTGAAAAACATCTTGCACGAATGTCACTCATCGGCGTATGGCGGTCATTATGGTAGTGCAAGGACAGCAACAAAGGTACTTCAATAAGGGTTTTATTGGCCCACGCAATTTAAAGACGCCCACCAGTTTGTCAAAACATGTGATCAATGTTAAAGGGTGGGCAACATATCGAAAAGAAATGAGATTCCACTACAACAAATTTTAGAGGTCGAAATATTTGATGTATGGGGCATTGACTTCATGGGGCCATTCCCTTCGTCTCTTAACAATTAATACATTTTACTCGCAGTGGACTACGTATAGAAATGGGTTGAAGTCGCAGTACTACCATCAAACGATGCTAAAGTGGTCTTAAGGTTTCTACAGAAAAATATCTTTACAAGGTTTGGGACACCAAGGGCTATAATAAGTGATGAAGGTAGTCACTTCTGCAACAAAGCGTTTACAGCACTCCTGGCAAGATATGGGGTCAACCGCAAAATAGCGATGGCTTATCATCCCCAAACCAATGGACAAGTGGAGGTGTCGAACAGGGAAGTCAAGAAAATACTGGAAAAAGTAGTAAACCCAAATTGAAAGGATTGGTCGCTTCGATTAGATGATGCATTATGGGCATACAGGACTGCATATAAGACACCAATCGACATGTCACCATATCAAATATTGTATGGAAAAGCTTGTCACCTCCGGTCGAGTTACAGCACAAGGCTTATTAGGCTATCCAAAAACTGAACTTCGATCAAGCAGCAGTGGAGGAAAAGAGACTACTTCAGTTAAATGAGCTTGACGAATTCCGACTGCAAGCCTACGAGAATGCGCAATTATACAAGGAAAATGTTAAAAGATGGCTCGACTAGAAAATCATGCACCGAACATTCATGTCAGGTCAATCAGTGCTTTTGTTCAATTCAAGACTGAGATTGTTCCCAAGAAAACTTAAATCACGGTGGTTAGGGCCATTCACCATAAAAACTGTTTTCCCACATGGCGCCGTTGAGTTGTATAGTAGAAATCCATTGGAAACTTTCAAGGATGGTCAAAGATTGAAGCACTACTGGGGTGAGGATTCCAACTGGGACGTCATCAACATTACCCTCACGGACACGCAATGATACAAGAGGCATTGTCGGGCTAGCGACGTTAAACCAAGCGCTACTCGGGAGGCAACCCAAGCTCTAAACTCTACCTCTTAATTACGATTTAAATCTTAGTTTTTATTTTAGTCAAATGCATGTTTTAATCAGAGAGTAATTACATCTATGGAATAAATGCCAAAAATACAAGAAAAAGCATTCAAGCAGCTACTGCTCGTACAGCGCGAACCGTACTACCCATTACTGAACTTTAGCGCGGAGCGCGCTAGCATTCCAGGTAGCTGCTGCACGTCTAGCGTGAAGTGCTCTACTACATGCCTATTCACAGCGTGGGACACACCTACAGCTCAGAGACTTCTACTTGTACAGCGCTAACCACGCCAAAGTCGCTGATCCTCTAGCGCAGAACGCGCTGAACCAACCCTGCACCTATTGAATGTTAAGCGCGGACAACGCTATATCAAGCCTACATACTGTATGAGGCACGCAGCTACTGATTCAACATCTTACATATACCAAGCGCCAGGGCGCATATGCGTCCCATAATAGGCGCGGACCAAGGCTAATTTACTCGGATTACCAGACACGGAATAGATGAGACATGCTCTAATCTGACTCAATCCACCTCTCCTCATTACATGCAACCTCTCCACGTCTCCTACAACTATTGCACTTCCTATTCCCTATAACTCCCAATTACACCATCTTTACTCTCCTTCTCCTTTTTAACTTCCAATCCCACTAACCTTTTCAATTCCCAACTCCAACCCACGTTGGTTTCCTACTTTCTATATGAAATCCCACCATCCTAGAAGTTATGGTCCTACAAAGCTCAAACACAACACTCCAATCTTAAATCTAATCCACCCCTTGCACAAATTCATACAAATTGGGACTTCTTTACAAAAAGGAAAACCCAACTTATTAAAGGTAAGCACAATTCTCTTCATCCCTAATGAAATTCTCTATTTTGACATCAAATTGAGTGGAAAATTTGGGGAATTGAACACCCAAGGAGTGGGTTCTGTGTTTTTTAAAAATTTGGCTAGCAAAGCAACATCAATCAACAAAGTTTGGGGGAAAGAATCAGTCCGCCCACCACCTGTTTGATAAAAGTCCAGAACCAGATTTGTGTGCTCAACAACACCGGAAGCAACATGTCTTCCCATAAAAGACAACGGACATCAACCTCCATGACTCAGCCTGCATATGACCATACAAAATTTGTTAGCGAGAGGGTCGCAGAAAGATTTAAGTCATCCGTTGACAAGAAGAACTTGGTGCTAGAACGAGGATTGAAGCCAAATGCGAATTTGGATGGTGACATGGCTCTGTAAATTATTGAGCGCAACTGGTTCCAGCTAGTAGAGCAACCACTTCCAGCGGCAATCAACATAGTTAAGGAGTTTTATGTGAATGTAATAGAATATGTCAATTATGTCGCCATGGTTCGGGGCAAACCGGTGGCGTTTCATGCCGATGCTATCAACACTTATTTTGGGTTAGAGACACCACTAACTGACCGATATGAAGATGGATTTCCCGAGTTAGATGAGTTGATTTCCCGATTATGCAAACCAGGGACTCAATGGGTAATTCAAGCCGGAACGAACAAAAAGATAAGTTTTCCCCAAGAAGCACTTAGTCGTTATGGTAAAGCATGACATGCATTTATATGTGCTCGTCTAATGCCCACACGCCATCAAAACGATATAACTAAAGCACGGGCTCGGCTGTTATATGGAATTGTTCACCACCACTACCGTGTGAATAACTCAATTGCATTCTACAATGTTGATGTGGGGGAGTGTATTCAAGAATCAATTGACCGAGCGTTACGTGGGAGTACCACATGAGATTTACTTCATGGGTTCCTAATTACAGACTTATGCCATAAAGCTGGAGTGTAGTGGCAACCTACTGAGCCAATACAACAACCAACGGCCATAATTGACCATGCCACTATTGAGAGGTACAAAGCATGAGATGGGGCGCAATCACACCCGTGTGGTGAAGGCTACATCATGATCCACCAACCATCACCCCCAGTTAGTACGGAACAAGCGCGGGTTCCAAGGAATCAATTTATGTGGTTGGCCGAACGTCAAGATTTAATGCATCAGTACAATACAAATGCATTCAACACGCTTGCTGAGGCATTTTCTCGCTGCAATCCTAATGCTCAACCGGTGGTTATGCCTATTCCTCCTATCTTGCCAACATATCCTCCGTCGAACAACAACGAGTAGTAACGTGTTTTCAGGGAAGTCCTCGTTTTTGTTATTTATTGAATATATTTGACGTAATGAGGGCATTACTTGATTTAAGTTTGGGGGATTTTGTTGTTTTCTGCCTAGTAATTTGCATGTATAGTTTTTAGTTATTAGTTTTTATATTTTTTTGCATATTTAGGGCATATTAAAAAAAAGTATGTAGTTGCATGAATCCAGTGGATAGTTGATATATGTTTGTTTTGGGCCAATGATGAGATTGGAATTTGGTGAACACGTGCGATATCAATTAAGGGAACTTTGAGGTAATTTCTTGTCATAAGTTGAATCTCTTTTCTGTATGAAACTATTATAATAAGGATTTCACAAGAAAACTAACTTGTAGATTGATTGTGTTTAAATTGATTCATAATAAAACTTTAAAAGGCATGACTAATTTAAATGAAGGAAGGACACAAACAAGCAGTGATGACTAAGGTTAGGCAAGAACCTAAGATTTGGGGGATTATGAGGGTATATAAGCTATTATCTAAATATATATATATATATATATATATGTATGAATAAACCGTAGCTTGCTTGTCTAGTTTTGTGGCCTTTGTTACTTGAGTAAGTAAGCCCGAGGGGATTGTCTTTACACCTAGCGCCCTAAGGTTTTAATGACCTGGGAGTCGTTGGTCGAAAGCTCGTTAAGGTAGCATTGAAAAGCCTAAGGGAATAAGACTTGCATAGTTATGCGTATTCAGTTTATATATATAAAAAAATATGATGAATAAAACGGGAAATAAGTGCAATATGCCCTCGTAAATGATAAGTAAGGCATAAATATCCCATGTTGAACCTTGATGTTGGTTATTGTCTGGCTTTGATTGGAATTAGCTTGTTGTTGATTTCTTAAATTTATTCTGTATAATGCTTTAGAAGAGGTTTGTTATGTGTTAAATTTAATGGTATGTCAATTTATATTGTTGGTACACACACACACACACTATAATAGTGATAACAGTTTGAGATGCAATGGTTGGCAAGGAATTGTGGATTGGTTTCGTTATGAGGTGTTGTTATGTTTACTTATTTCTTTGAGGCCTTATGAGTGAACTATCTTTACTATCATAATACTTGATTCATAATTTTAGTATTAGATGCATTGTATTACATTGCATTTTTTTTGCTTGTGGACAAGCAATGTTTAAGTTTGGGGGAATTTGATGAGTAGGTTTTTAACCTATGAATTATGTTCATTTGGTTTGTTATATTGTTAGTTTTTGGGCACTTTCATGTTACTTTTGATGGGTTTTACATTGGTTGCAGGTTAATTAAGTTGATCCATCAAGATGAGAGCATTGGAGGATTTGTTTTGAGCAAATGGACAATTTTTGTTGACACAGCGCGGACCGCGCTGTGGTATAAAGAAATAGAGCGCGGAGAGCGCTGGGGCATGATCGGTTCCTGATGGACTAGCGCGGAGCGCGCTACGGAGAGGCTTTACCTAGCACGGAGCGCACTGGTGCGGGAAGTGTGCTTGGGCAGTTTTATTGGATAGGGAGTCTAGTGGTTGATGTTATTACAAATTGGGATGGTCTAGAGAAGTTCTTGGGGCACAAAATAGAGTTGGTTTAGGAGTTTATTATAGGTAGTGGATGGAGGTAATTTGAAAAACGGACGGATGAATTAGAGAGGGGGAGATATACACACTTGGAAGAACAAAATTGAAGAGCAAGCTTTTGGAGGTTTAGAGAAGAGAAAATTTTCACGAAGATTGCAGAGTTAAATTCAAAGAAGGGTGGTGAATTATTAATCTTCTTTAATTTCAATTTGTGTAATTGGGATGATGTTTTCTTTTATTTATTCAGTAGTTAATTCATTTATTATGAACTAATTTATTTTTTAGGTGAATGATGGATCTTTGAGTGGAACAATGGTTATTTAGCCTTTATTTTTAGTTTAATAAAATATTCTTTAGTTTATCTATATTGATTTGAGCTTGAATTTGCGAATTGCCTGATCAACAATTCTTTGTGGATGTGAATGGAATCGAGAGAGGATATTCAAATCTAGACTTAATTGATATAGCATGTATTCATGAGTTTTGTGAATAACAGAATTATGATGAATGTTAAGGTAGAGATATGCTTGACATCGCATGTAATTGGATAGAGTACTTAATCTTAAACCTTCTTTGATTTTAATTTGCATAGAGATATTGTGAGTTAATTGATTAAGGTGTTTGACTTATTTCTATCTTAATTGTGGATTTAAGTTAATACGGTATTAATGCACCGAGAGGTGGTTAGTACTACAATTGTGTTCTTGATTAATAAATTGGAATATTAAGTTGAACTGAGATACAAGTGTATTAATCTGAGTGAAGCTTAGGGTGAAATCAGGATCCTAATTCTCCAATAATTGTTTGAAAATTCAGTTCTATTAGTTGTGGGTATTTTGTGATAACTAGGTTAATAATCATTAAGATTTTGTAATCATTAATTTGGATAGTTTAATAAAATTTGGATTAGTAGAAATTGATATTTGTAAGGTTGAGTTTCTTACTAGTTGTCTCTGAGGGAACGATACTTAACTTATCACTTTATTACTTGTTGACCACGTATACTTGCGTGTTGTGCGTAATTAGATTTTACCCAACAGTGTCTGAGTTGATAAACTGTAGAAATTCATCGCCGTCCATTTCCTTCAATCTGAGAGCGCCTGCTGTCAATATCTTCTTGACAACAAACGGGCCTTCCTAGTTAGGAGCGAATTTTCCCTTGGATTGATCTTGGTTGTCAATGATCTTCTTCAAACCAAGTTGTGCTATTTAAAATGTCATAGCCGAACTTTCCTGTTGTAGGATATGGCGATCCTTTGCTGATATAATTGACCATGGAAGATAGTCGCGGTTCGCCTTTTGTCTATTAAAGACAATTGGTGATACTTGTCTTGTATCCATTGGTCTTCATCCAGCTGAGCATCTATTACCACTCTGAGGGATTCCATTTCCACCTCTATGGGGAGCACTGCTTCCATCCCATAGATTAATGAGTAGGGGGTTGCCCCAGTGGAAGTACGCATTGAAGTTCTGTAGGCTAACAAAGCCAGAGGCAACAAGTCAGGCCATCCCTTGTGGTTGACGGACAATTTTTGCATGATTTTCTTGATGTTTTTATTAGCCGCTTCAATAGCACCATTCATCTTTGGACGGTAGATGATGGAGTTAAGGTGTTTGATGTGGAATTTACTGCATAACTCTTCCATCATTTTGTTGTTGATGTTCTTAACATTATCTGACACAATGACCTCTAGTTGTCCATAACGACAAATGATATTGTTTCAGATGAAAGCAATGATGACTTCTTTAGTAACCATGGGGAAGGAGGCTGCTTCTACCCACTTGATGAAGTAATCGATCATGGTGAATATGAACCGATGTCCATTACTGGCTTTGGGCTCAATGGGCCCGATCACGTCCATTCCCCACATTGAGAAGGGCCAGGGTGAACTCATATTGTGGAGTTTCCTTGGAGGGGCGTGGATAACATTCCCATGAATTTGGCATTGATAGCACCTCTTGACGTGATCATCACAGTCAGCTTTAAGCGTAAGCCAGTAATGCCCTATTCTGAGGATCTTCTTAACAAGTAGAGGGCCGCTCATGTGTGGGCCACATACTCCACCATGGATCTCATCCATGAGCCTCTGAGCTTGGTCCTTGTCTAGACATCTGAGGAGACCTAATCCTGCATCTCTCTTGTAGAGTTCATCTCCGTTCAGGTAGAATTTCATAGAAAGTCGATGGATCCGCTTTCTTTCAGTTGGGCTCGCCTTAGCGGGTGTAGATCCATCTCGTAAGTACTCCTTGATGTGCTGTTACCAAGGGTTATGGATGGGAGGTAGCTCATTCGATACTTCTCCAACATAGTTCCCATAGACTGGGGCCTTTTACAAGGCAAATGTGATGCTTGACATGTTTTCCCTATCAGGTATGTGAATCAAGGAGGCCAATGTTGCTAGCGCATCCGCAAAATCATTCCTATTACGAGGAATGTGTAGAAAGGAGATTTCTTCGAACTCCAAAGCCATCTGTAAAACTTGCCAATGGTAAGGCAGCAAATGTAGTTCTTTGGTTTGATAGATTCCCGTTGATTATTTGATTACCAACTCAGAATCCCCAAAGACAGTTAACCGCCTTATGCCCATTGAACGGGCAAGTTTTAGCCCCATAATCTGACCTTCATACTCAAATGTTATTAGTCTTTGATAAACCGCAATTTGATTTACGACGGATATCTGCTCCCGTCACAGGATACTAGAACTGCTCCAGCTCCAGAACCTTCTATGTTAACAACCCTCTCAAAAAATACATTTTCCACATATGGCATGTATCATACTGATGGCGTTGCTGAACTGCCATCATCCCTTCATCGGGGAAGTTTGTTTCCAAGGGTTTGAAGTCCCCTGCAGGTTCGACGACCAGTTGATCCACAATTCCTTGACCTTTGATAGACTTTTGTGTCACGTAGACGATGTCAAATTGTTGTAGATCAACTACCATCTGGACAACCGACAATTTAACATGGGTTTACTGAACACATACTTGAGAGGATCCACGCGGGATACGAGATGGGTTGTGTGACCATGGAGGTAATGCTGTAACCTTATGGAAGCCCATGCTAAGGCACAACAAGTCTTCTTAATCAGGGTGTACTTGTGTTCACTGATGCTGAATCTTTTGCTGAGGTAATAGATAGCTCGTTCTTGACCTCTATCATCTTTTTGTCCCAGCATGCAACCCATGGCATTGTCATTAATGGACAGGTACATGAACAGGGGAACATCATCCCTGGGAGGTACCAAAATAGGAGCACTAACCAACTGCTCTTTGATTGTAAGGAAGGATTTCTGACATTTATCGTTCCATTTCATGGAGGAGTTCTTCCTTAATAACTTGAAGATGGGTTCATAGGTTGCTGTGAGTTGAGAGATGAGTCTGTTAATGAAGTTGATTCTTCCCAAAACCCCCTGTATTTCCTTCTCTGTCTGAGGAATGGGCATTTCAGTGATGGCCTAGATTTTGGTGGGATCCAGCTCAATCCCTTTGTGGCTGACTAGAAATCCTAGCAACTTGCCTGATTTAACGCCAACGACACATTTGGCTGGATTCAACTTCAAGTTGTACTTACGCAACCTGTTGAAGAGCTTTCTGAGATGGTCTAGGTGGTCTTCCTCCCTTTGGGACTTGACAATGATGTCATCCACGTAGATCTCTATCTCCTTGTGCATTAAATCGTGGAAAGAGCCATCATAGCTCGCTGATAGGTTACTCCGGCATTGATGAGGCCAAATGACAACCGTCTATAACAAAAGGTTTCCCAAGGCGTGATGAAAGTAGTTTTTTCATGATCCTCCTCAAAGACCATAATTTGATGGTATCCCGCAAAGTAATCAACAAAGGAGTACATGCCGTATTGAGCAGTATTGTCAATAAGAATGTGGATAAAGACACGAGAAAGCTTTAAGGAAAGCTTTGTTCAGATCCCGGTAATCCACGCAAACTCGCACCTTTCCTCCCGGTTTAGGCACGAGAACTATGTTGGATATCCATTCAGGATATGTAGACACCATAATAATGCCAGTATGAAATTGTTTCACAATTTCTTCTTTTAACTTTAAACTCCACTCAGGTTTCAATCACCTGAGCTTCTACCTAACTAGCTTGAATCCCTCTTTAATGGGAAGGCGATGAAGGACAATGTCGGTGGACAAACCCACTATATCTTCATGAGACCATGCAAACACATCCTGGAATTGGGTTAGTAGCGCAACCATGTCATTCCGTTGGTTTGAAGTGAGGTCTGAACCAATCTGGATTAGCTTAGGGTTTTCTAAGGTTCTGAGATTGAAAGAAGTGGTTTGATTAAGGTTGGGTTTAGGTTTATCCTTGACCCATTCTTTGATCTCCTGAGGTATCTCAATGTCCTCTTGTACTTCCATCAAGTCTGAGTCTAACTTTTCATCAAAGTTACAGTCCTTGTGGAGAAAATGCACCTCATTAGCAAGTACATGCAAATCTAAATTCAGAGTCCTGAAACAAAATATGCTTTCACTTAATATATGAAACATTTTAATCATACAAAGTGTTAGCATGTACTGATAAAATGACTTCTAATACTGTATAGAAAAATAAGCAGTTAAAGTTATCTACAGGGCAGATGGAATTTTTGCCTGTTTTACCCTCGTTAACCAATGCATGGAGTGCTGCTCCAATTGTCGAGGGTAAAGTCCTGATGGACTACATTGATGGAGGGGCTATCATCGTCCTTATTCTCCCGAATGATGACCATAACATCTGGGCAATCATCGTTTGGGGTGTATCTATTTGTATGCTCATCATGGAAAATGATGGGTATGCCTGACATCATCAGGACGATGTCTTTATATTTATGTTCCCTCTTTTGCACTTTAGGATCAAGAATCAACACTTATTTTTCTTTAACCGGTACTGGTTTGGGAAATAGCATAGCCATAATGTGGGCTGACACCTTTACCAGAGACTGTATCAGCTCAGGAGTTGCAGGTAGAGATAATCGTCGTATGGCGGAAGTTGAAGGAATCTGTTTGTGCTATGAGGATTCCTATGACTGGAGCTAGTAGAATAGCCTAATCCAGCTATTCTTGTTTGATTGGGCACTTGAATAGGGTGCTTAATACCCTGATGATCTTTGCCCAACCCTTATCCAGGCTGATGACCCAATGATATCATTTCTTGTGTAGCTGCCATCACTTCGGCAGAAATCTTGGGTACGGGAAGTGGCGCCCCAATAGGATGGCATTGCGTGTTGCTCACTTCCAAAGTATAAAAACTGGCCGGCTCAACTTATGAATTGAAGCTGATGAGTGGTATGTTTCCTTGTTCAGGATATTCTGGCTCAGCGTTGACAGTTACTAGGCTATTATTGATAATGTATTTAAGTTGTTGATGAAGTGTAGAAGGGACGGATTCGGCCATGTGGATCCATGGTCTCCCCAATAGCAGGTTGTATCTTGAATCTATCTTGAGGACGTGAAAAGATACGCAAAATGTATAGGTACCAATCTCAATTGACAGCTCAATCTCTCAAACAAAATTTCGTTGGGATCCATCAAAAGCTTTGATAACAGTATGGCTACTTCGGATCCGTTTGAGATTGACGTTCATCTTCACCAAAGTGGCATAAGGATAGATATTCAGAGACGAACCTCCGTCTATCAAAACTCCAGCTAACAAACCAGATGTTGAAATTTTTCCACATCCACTGACTTTGGTAAGTAGGCTTCTTCCAAAACCTTCAGTAAGATCTTCTTGTGATCTTGGGAAGAGAAAACTAAGTCCAGTATTGAGATTTGATGTGGAGCTTCTCTTAAGCTTAAAACCACCTTGGCTTCATTATGGCCCATAGTGCGGAGGAATTTCTCAATCTTCTCTATGGGAATCTTCCCCTTTGCTTTTATGGTGGGCTTCATCACCCTCTAAGGAAGATACAGTGGATTTTCCTTCGACACTGTAGTAGTAGTAGTAGTATGAGACGTGGATCCTTCAGATTCTCCATAATTCTATGGGACTTTTTTGTAAGCTGATAATAGGATACTGTGGTCTGAATGGTAATCAAATTGGCTCTGGTGCAGCCACTTTCAAAGGATTATCACTACCTTTGAGTTGAATTTCTTGTATGGGAATTGGCCCGACAGTCTCATCAGTCTTAGTGGATATAACTGCTACTAGCCCCTTCCACTTAGTAGGACAGGTATTCCCACTCTCGAGTAGCACAATGTCATCGTCTGTCAACTGCAGGACACCGCTGTCAATTAGATTCTGAATAAGGTGGCAGAGTGCCCAACATTCTTCTATGCTGTGACCGCGAGAATGTGAATGATATTGACATACTCCATCAGAATTGAACTGTCTTAAACGGGGATTAATTGGAGGTACAAGGGAGGTGATTCTTCCTTTGTTGATTAGCATCTGAAATATCTCCTCCATAGGTTGGCCCGGGTATGTAAATTCCCTTCTATTAGCAAAAGGGCTTTAGCACTTGATCTCTTTGCAACATTGTCCTCCATTTCTTCATTTTCTAAAGGTGATGATGGAGCATTCATAACAAAAGGAAGGAGATAGGCATGCTCCTGGCTGACTAACTGGCCTGTGACTTGATGTTGATGGATCACCAGTTCTGCCAATTATCCAGCTTGCTTACAAAGAGCTTTCATCTTTCGTTCCATAGCAAATTGGAACTTTGCGTAATCCCATTTATCAACACCGTCTTTGATGGTCTGGGATGATTCATCATTAAAATTGGAACTCTGTCCACTGCTCCAACTAATCATATTGACCTCTTCTTCTTTGTGTTGAGGAAGAGGGTTGTCTTGCACATGAGGTTGATCTGGTTTGGTAACCACGATCTTACCATTTTCTATTAAATCTTGGATCTTGTGTTTCAAGGCCCAACAATCTTGAGTATAATGTTCAGGTGCCCCGGAATGATAAGCACACTTCTGAGTAGCATTGAAACCCCTCCCATTAGGGTTGGCTGGTGGAAGAAGATGCGTGATTTTCTTCTGAGTAGTCAGAAGAGTAAGAATATTCTCGAGTGAGTCCCCTAAGGGTGTGAACATTCGAGGGTGCTTTCCTTATCCACCTTTAGGCAATGGAGGGTTTGAAGACTATGCTCGAAAAGGGGAATAGTTTCTCCTCTGTATAGGCATATTCTAATTACCTTTTTGACCTTGTAGTATCAAGGAAACATTCTCTTCTTTCTTTTTATGGACCCTCCGGGGGTGGTTTCCATAAGTTCCGGACTGAATGTGCTCAACAACTGCCTTAAGAGCGGCTAGGTCTTGAATCTTTCCTAACTTCAACCCCATCTCAGCCATCTCTCCATGTTTGATCATTTCAGAAATGGTTTGCCAATACCAGCTAAGACTCTCTCATAGAAAGGAACTTCTTGTATGTCTATGAAGGTCATGACAATTTCTTTCTGATTCCGTCATAGAGGAAATAACTTGAGCAGCAAGGAGCCTCCACCTTTGACCATACTCTTTGAAAGACTCATTGGACTGTTTCTTGACCTTGGTAATCCGATACCGGTTAGGAGCCATCTGAGATTGAAAGCTGTATTGCGTGAGGAAGGCATGAGCTAATTCCTCCCAGCTATGGATCTTTGAGTTGTCTAATATGGTATACCACGATCGGGCTTCTCCAGTCAGACTCTTCTAGAACAGCTGCATTCTGAGCTTCTCGTTTTCTGCATAAGATCAAAGTTCTCCAATGAACACCTTCAAATATGTGTAAGAATCCCCTAATACTTCATACTTTTCAAAGTCAGGGGTTTTAAATTTCTCTGGATAATGAACACCAAGGAATATGCAAAGGTCAGCATATGAAACACTCCCATGTGCTCCAATCCCCTTGAGAGAACTGATGGTTTCTTCCATTTGAAGGACCTTCTTCCTGGTATCACCGGTGTCTGGATCTTCTTTGAGATGGGTGTTTTCAGGGTCTTTGTTGGTCGTATCCAACTGAGGTTTCGGATTTGTTTTATCCAAACCTTGAGTTCCTCCTTGTGTAGAGGATTCTTTATGTGTAGGCATCTTTGGGCCCTGAGTGGACTGATGCAATTCTTTAAGCAGAACAACCAAATCTGTAATTTTTTTACTTAATCCATCAAATTCTTCTTGAGAAATGGGATTAGACTGGTCAAAAGAAGACATGATTGGCTGTAGGCTCGTGGACTTTTTGGATTTTGAGCAGGTAACAGGCCCAATTATTTCCCTACAAAAAACTTATGTAGTTTAGTCTTAGGGATAATGTAAAGGTTTACATGCTATGTGAGGTATCCGTGTTAGGAATATTATCCTACAAAATGGATGTTAGCTATTTTGTAATACAGGATAGCATGCTAATTTCAAATATGCATATGCACATAACTTCATATTTTCCATTATGATGGATTTGACATGAAATGATATTTACAAGTAAATGCTTTTTCAAGTAATTGAGAATGAAAAGCATGAAGACACTTTCCTCCGCATTTGGTTTATCAGAGGTTGACCTATCTTAGGGTTACTCTCACGGCTTTTTGGCATGAAGGTTCCCAGATCATCGCAATCTACTTGACGAGAAGTTAATCCGGTCTTTCAACTGGAGCGAATCTGGGTGGTGCCTTTCCTGAGCCTCGTTGGAATTAGTCTCCCTACGAGTCCAGTAATCAAACACCGACATGATTGCCTCCTGGTGGAGGAACCACACAACATACATTCACATACAACGTGTCTCACCATTTTATGAAAATGATGACATGTGTGAAACACTAATATCACAGATAGATATTTTGTAGTGCAGTAAGTAAACATGAATTCGTACACATTCATCAAAAAATGTAAATGCAACATTCACATACAAGCATATAACAGTTTTGAAAAGCTTGTAGTAGCGGCTTAAGCCCTCTTACTGGTGTCCCCAGCAGAGTCTCCACCTGTCGACGTCGGGATTTTTATTTGTCCCTTTTCTATTCTTGTTCTTTGGTGTTCTCATGTTATGTGAGATTTATTTGAAAAAATAAGTGAAAAAGGCCTGACATGTATATGTCGACGATTTGACTGTAAGAGTCACCAGTTGGTGTTTTTAACTAGTTGCACCAACGCAACCGAGAAAAGGTTTGCACATTGACCTAGTGATGTGACACTGTTAAACGAGTATGTGAAATCGAGATTCATTTGGGTTCGGGGGCTTGATTATGCGGATGGAAGGTGTTAGGCACCCCCCGACATCCGTGTTACCACGGTAACTGTCACTTTTCAAGAAACTATTATATGAATGTGTGTGTGTGTGGGTCAATGTGCTGTTATTCAAAAGTAGTGTGAGGCCTCGTTCGTACCTATATATAAAGGGTTTGAATTTATATGAAAAAATCAGTTTTAAACATGATATAGTAGTGAAGTTTTGTAAAAGAGGTTTTTCAAACCCTATGCTCAATAGTAATTGAGACATTTTCATACTTCTATTTTATTATTAAATGTTTGGCTTGATTGCTTTTATTTTCGTGATGCGAAGCATATTCGAGAAAATAATATATAGCAGGGCCAAACTCCTCATGGGCATGAAAGCCATCTAAGAAAATTCAAACACCGTGAATAATTTACAACCTGCTTATAGCTGAAAGTATTCCTAGGCTCACATGATGTCGAAGTTTATATGAAAAGAAGTAAGCAGTTATATATATATAAAGTTATAAATATATATATATATATATATATAGAGAGAGACATGATCAACCACCACGAAGCACCTCCATGGGGGATCAAAAATATAAATAAAGCAGTAAATGCGATCAACCACCACGAAGTAAACTCCAGGCAGGACGGAATGTAAATAAAGCAATAAAAACGATCAACCGCCACGAAGTAAACTCTAGGCGGGACGAAATGTAAATAAAGCAGTAAAAGACCACAAAGTAAACTCCAGACATGACAGAAATGTAAATATATATATATATATACAAAGCAGTGAACGCATACATGATGTTTCTCAATCCCGGCTCGGTTTATCATTTCAATGATTTGTCGCTATATATATATATATAAAAGAAGTAAACGCACCGGATAAAAAATTCAGGCTCATCGAACAGAGTCCGACAATAGTTCATATATATATATATATATATATATATATATATATATATAAGAAAATAAACGCTCCAGCCATAAGTTTAGGCTCAATCGAGGCATAACTCGATAATGTTAGTCCTATTATATAAATATATATACATATATAAGTATATATATACAGATAGAAATGAAAACCACGAACTGAAGTCTGGGCATACACACATAACATGACTCTCAATGTGAAGAATAATGTGTGCAAAGATGAAGAGAAAGGCTTTATAATGTGTAAGAAGGCTTATAGTGGGCTGCCAAAGTAGACTTCTATGACTCTAAGTGGATGAACACTCAGCTCCCGCCGGTAAAAATATAGCTATATGTGAGCTAACAGGTGTTTAAAATGAGAAAGCACTCAATATGGGGTGTGTACAGAGCAAATTTGACAGGGCTTCCTCGCCTTTTCCTCTCTTAAAATGGCTACCCCAAGCTCTATATTTATAGAGTTGGTGGCCGCAGGTGTACTTGTGGTAGCCGCAGATGCACCTGCGGCTGCCCGGGGTGCCCCGGGCTCCGCGGTCCCGCCATCTCGAAGTACGTGCACTCATGCACTATGATGTCCGCTCGAACTTGTAGTACTTCAATCCGAGCATCTGATTGAGGTGTACAAGACCTTTTTCGGACCTCCGTTGTCGAGAGTTACACAATGACATGGGATTAGAGGTTGTACGAAGTCAGGAAGAGGGGACCATGCCCATGGTCTTCAAGCTTCAAATTCTATCCGGTGTGCTGCCCTACGTAATAGTCACTCGGGATTAGAACTCCTTGGCTTTTGTGGGACATTGTTGTGTAGAAATGTATGTATGAGATGTTGAGACGGCGCAATGTGGGGTTGAGGTGGCAAGATGATGATTTTTCCCTTCACCGGGGTTATCTCCGGTTTGGGTTGATAAAGCAAACGTTGCTCAAGGTTATCTCTGAGATTGGAATGCTGCAAGTGTTTGAATTCCTCAGGGTCATCTTTAAGTGCGCTTGTCTTCCCGATGTTATATCCGGGTCTTTGGAATGAGTGCTTCGGCGGGAGTTCCAAGGTTGAAGCTGAATGCATGCATTTGAAACAAGCATTTCCGAGGTTATCGCCGGAACTGCAACGACATTCCTTGGGGTTATCTCCAAGGATGAAACTCAGGGTTATCTCCGAGGTTGGAACTGATACTCCCGATGTAAGACCCCGAATTTTATGAAATAAAAGTATTTAATTTTTCTTATAATTGTTATTCAGTAAATGGTTAAATTGATAAAAAGTTAAAGTTAAGGGTGAGATATGAATTTTTTTTCAAAATAAGCAAGTTGCTATAAAATACTCATTGTTGTTTGGGAATATTCGTTTGGTCGTGGAATATTCTTGTTGTCGGGAAATATTAAATGCACTGGTAGCGACCAGTTGTGGGCCCATAATGTAGAATAAGCGTAGGATGAAGAAAACGACAAGTTTGAGTTTTTATAAATAACGGCATAATCATTACCGTTAACACTATTGGAATACCCGGTGGTTAAAATATAGTAATACGCGTGGTTGCATAGTAGCACACGGTATTACACAGTATTTTTGAATTATTAATTCTTACGTAAGAAGGCACTACTCAATAATTTTTACAGTAATTACTGTTTAATATTTTATTTTATTGATTCAATAATTGCTACGTTGATATTTTATATTATTGTTGTTTCAATAATTATCACGACACAATATTTTCCATTATCAGATCAATAATTCATATTATTTGAATAATATTATTAGATAACATTATTGGAAATGTCTAGAAAGTTCTATCAAGGAGAGGTTTGGTCACCTAATTGCGCACCAGTAAGGAGAAATCCTTATCGGAAAGCCCCCTCTTTCCTAGAAACTGCCTGGTTGTCATTATTGTGATTCTGTAATATTATTTGTGAATAATTAATTATTGATTTATATGATAAGGAAATATTTATTTGATGCGGATATAAATGATGGATTTATTTATGTGGTTATAAATGAAGGAATTAATGTTGAGATATTTTATCAGTATTTTATCGGATTGGAGGTATTAAAAGATCAAATCGGTGTTCTTAAAGCTCTATTGCGTGAGTTATAATTTTAATCCGACCGTTGGATCGTTGTGATTTTTGGATATGTTATACATATATAAGTTGAGTATATGTCCACAAATTTTGAACCGTTAAAAATTAATGCATGATTTGTTATGAATTTTAAAAGGTGTTAAAAATCATCCGTTTGTGGATTTCGGATATTTTCTGTCTGGAATTTGGAAAAACTTAAAGCTACAAAGTTGTAGAGAATTCGATTTTGTTTGGAATGGACATAAAATTAGTAATTTTCTGATAAAAGGCTATTTATTATGAATTATTGAAGTTTCAGAAAATAAAATGATTTTTATTAAAATTGGGTAGGACCCACTTTTTATTTTTGGTGGAAAACATGTGCTAGAAAAATTTTCAAGTATGATGGCTGGTCATTGAATGGTTGGTGGCATAGAAGATGAGAAAAGAGAAAATATAATATTATTTTATTAGTTTAGTCTCCTTTGGCGTTCTAGTATTTTCCTATAAATAGGCGCTTAAGTTAGAATTGAAAATCACACCAGAAACATAAGTTTTCTCTCTCTATATTATCGAGAGTATTTTTGTGAGTATTTAGATACTTTGAGAATTGCTATTCAGTGCAAGTTTCCTTCGGCTTTACATCCGATGTTCCAGTCAGAAGTACTGCTCTTTTGAGGTTAGGGATTGTAAGGGTTATTATGTTTCTTCAGTTTCGTAATTTTTCTGACCTCCAAAAATTCTGGAAAAATTTGAAATGATATTTTGATGAGTTTTCTCAATTTTGTTCAAAAATGGCGATTTTTGGATGTATAGATTAGGAGTTATGAATTTTATGGGAAAAGACTATTTTAAAAGTAAACCCTTATAACTCCTTGTGGTTAACTCCAAAATTGATGAAATTTTTATTGGGAGTACATCTATATAATATCAAGTATACCTCAGTAAATTTGAATTTGTTGATAAAAGTACAATTTATGATAAATGTCTAAATATTCGGCAGTTTTGGCTATATGAAAAATAGTAAATGAATTTTAAAAATTTCGAGAAAAACATATGTTCAATATGGGACTATGTTCTGCTAAATCCCATAAAAGAAAATTTGTTTGTACTGATTTGGTATTTTTTATGAAAATTCACTAGTTATGAGTAAATGAATTAAATATGTTATGTGAAGTAACAAAATTAGAAAATAGGATTTTATGGCTTGAGAATCCTATATAAGGTATATGCAGATTTTTGATGAGGGTTTTGGTTATTGGTGATGAAATTTTATGAGTTTGGCATTTTAGGATGATTAAATGTATTAATTAGAAAAGTGTAAATAATTAAAATAAATTATTTATAAGTTTAAGAAATGATTAAAATATTGTGGTAATATTAATAATATTAGATTATGAGATTATTAAGTGATTTATAACATTTAGATTAAGGTGTTATGAAATCATTGATTTATGAATCTTACTCTTGAAATTAAATGCAGTTGTTGATCATATTGTTTTTATTATCATATATAACATTTTTATAATTCCGGTGATGAAATTTCTCTTTGACTTAAGTGTAAAGATGACCTGTTGTTGAATATCTTTGGCCCGTAGTGCAAAGATGACCTATTATTGAATATCTTTGGCCCGTAGTGCAAAGATGACCTATTATTGAATATCTTTGGCCTGTAGTGCAAAGATGAATTATTGATGAATATCTTTGGCCGTAGTGCAAAGATGACTTGTTGCTGAATATCTTTGGCATGTAGTGCAAAGATGAACTGTTAATGAATATCTTTGGCCCGCAGTACAAAGATGAATTTATTAGTATGATTATAAACAGGAACTGTGATTTGGTATAACCATGATCTTTGATGTTTCAGGTAAAGACAGGTGATGAAAATTATCTTCGTCCTGGATGAGAAAAGGAATTTGGAACCACAAATATGATTATGAGTTATTCATATGATTGTGGACAGGAACTGTTGATTGATGTTACAGGGATAAAATATTGTTGGTGGACTTTTAACATAGAGAAGATAATAGACATTATGGTCTATTTGACTCTTCTAATGGATTACTCGTTCCGCAGCAACTATGGTTGAAAAGTTTTATCATCTACCATGTGTTCTAAATCTCTGATTTATTACTGATGAAGGCTATTGATAATTTAATTATCTTTAGTCATGATATTCTTTACTGAGTTAGTTATGCTCACCCTTTTGCTTCACAATTCCTTTCAGGTAATAAGAGTGTTACTGGGTCGAGCGGGGATAACAAGGGAATAGAACGGTGGTCTATAGCTGTTGAGGTTCTCCCTAAATAGTATGGAAATAATTTTATTGAGAACTTTAGATAAGTGTGTCGTATTGTATACGTCATTTGATATTTAATTTTGGTGAACCGAATAGGGTGAGGTGAACCCAACTTTGGAAGGGTGTTTTGCCACTATCATACAAGATGTCTAATGACCTACGAGTTATCATAAGACAAGGTTGTGCACATCCACTTGCTGAGTATATCTACGAGCACTTCCTATATGATCTTGGAGTTTGGTTGAAATATAATTTTCAATTGCAGACAGTGGAGATGTTATATGTCAAGAGAAGACTTACCATTGGAAAGAAGATGATAGAAATCTTCTCATTTTTCTTTGGGGTCTATTGGGTCAACCAAGGATAATTCTTCAGTCATATGATATCTATTATAACTTAGATGCATGGCCTCCCATGTACGAAGGTTTTCTTGAGCATTTTCCAAAGATTTTAATTTCTAAAACAGTTATTGACTGTACCTTTATGTAAGGTATCAATGTGAGGTGCTGACACAAGTTGGTGTCCAGAGTCACAGTTGGTATTTAAACTCACAACATATGTGTTATTGTATTTTGCACGACAATTATAGTAATAAAATTGTAGTTATTTTCTGTACCATGTATTTGGCGACTCAGAATAGGTTGGATGGATTGGACCTATTTTGGGGGCGTCACACCCGGTGTGTGTTCCAGGGTTGAGACTGAATTTTCGATAGTATTCGTAATGTATATGAGTTGTCTTCCAGGTTATTGAAAGACGAATCTGCCCTCCTACAATGTTAGTAACAGGTGTGCAGAAAATTTTGAGTGTCTACAGTAGCCACAATCCTTCTACATATAAGCAATACACTCTTACTCTAAGTCCAATTCATTTTCTTCACAAATTCCTATAAATTGGGGCATCACTACAAAGGGGAAAACCCAAATTCTTTTTGAAGGTAAACCCAAATTGCTACGTTCTAGTTTTTCTTCTCTCTTGATAGTAAAAATTGGTTGGAAAACCTTGGGAATTTGTTGCCCAAGGTTTGTTTTGGCTTATTTCATATTTTGGGTTAGAGAGATAGTTCCAAGAAGCCAAGTTCGTGGGAATTAGCCTTCACGCCCACCAACTGTTCAACAAAATTCTTGAACAAAAATTTTTAGTTATAACTCACCAAAAACACCATGTCTTCACATAAGAGACCACGTCCATCCACCTCTACTGCTCGGAATCAATATGATCACACAAAATTTGTTAGTGAGGGGGCTTAGGCAAGGTTCAAATCGTCCGTTGACAAAAAGACTTTGGTGCTAGAATGAGGATTGATCAGATGCTAACTTGGATGGTGATATGGCACTAATGATTGTGGAATGTAATTGGTTTCAATTAGTGGAGCAACCACTTCTAGTGGTGATCAACATAGTGAAAGAGTTTTATGCCAACGCCATGGAGCATGTCGATCACATAGTCATGGTTCGGGGTAAATCAGTGTCTTTCTATACCGATGCCATCAACGAGTATTTTGGGCTAGAAACATCGATTGACGGACGATATGAAGATGGTTTGCCCGACCTGGATGAGTTGATTGCAAGATTGTGCAAACTAGGAACACAACGGGTTACCCGATCTGGAACGAATGAAAAGATAAGTTTTCCTCACTCAGTGCTAAGTAGGTATGGTAAAGCATGGTATGCATTCATTTGTGCCCGTTTGATGCCCACACGCCACCAGAATGATGTGACTAAGGAAAGGGCACGACTGCTATATGGGATTTTTCATCACACTTACCAGGTGAATAATTCGTTGTATTTTTCAATGTGGATGTGGGTGAATGCATTCTAGAGTCAATTGACCAGCTGCTACGGAGAAGTACTACGGGGGGCCTTCTGCATGGATTTCTCATAACTGATTTGTGCCGCAAAGCTGGGGTGCAGTGGCATCCCTCTGAACCTATTCAACAACCAATGGCTATAATCGGTCATGCTATAATTGAGAAGTACAAGGCATGGGAGGGGGCAAGATCACATCCAAGAGGAGAAGGTTATAGTATGATTCGCCAGCCCTCACCCCTAGTTGTAGCAGAACCAACGGAAGAGCAACCACCTCGAGGTTCAAGGAATCAATTCTTGTGGCTGGCTTAAAGATAAGATTTAATGCATCAATATAATGAAAATACTTTCAACACGCTTGCTGATGCATTTTCTCGCTGTAATCCTAATGTCGATCCAGTGGCCATGCCTGTTCCTCCTGTTCTTCCAGCATACCCTCCTTTGGATGACGACGAGCAGTGACTCGTCTTTCAGGGAAGTCCTCATGTTTTTAGTTGCTTTATTTTGTTGTAATGGGGACATTACTTGATTTAAGTTTGGGGGGTTATGCTTCTACCTGGTTAATTTATGAAGATTTAAAAAATCATGTTAGGTAGTTTGTTAAGTTTTTATATTTGTTTATTTTTCATATTTTTTTAGTTTAATACATTCATTATTGCATCTAAAAATAAATAAATTTTGCATGTAGTTTAATTTGCATGAATCCAGTTATTAGATAGTACAAGTCTATTTTTAGCCAATGATGAGATTAGAATTATGTAGACAAGTTAGTATTGATTATTTAGGCTTTGATGTGATTTTTTGTCATGAATTGGATCTTTTTCTGTTTGAAACTGGTATAATCAGGTTGGCACGGTAAAAAATAACTATGTTGATTGATTAAGTTTAAATTGGCACATAATGGACTTCTTAAGGATAATACTAGTTTTAATGAATGAAAGACATGAATAGGAAGAGATGTCTAAATTTAGACAAAAACTTAAGTTTGGGGGAAAATTTTAGGATATATAAGCTCATTAAAAAAAATAAAAAATAAAAAATAAAAAAAAAGAATAAATACCGTGGCTAGTCTTGTTTCAGGGCTTTTGTTACTTAAGTAAGTAAGCCCGAGGGGATTGTCTCTACACCTAGCGCCCTAAGGTTTTTATGGTCTAGGGGTCATTGATCAAAAGCTCGCTAAGGGGTAGCACTGTTAGCCTAATTGAATGAGATATTGCATAGTTATGGGAAATAATTCAGTTAAAAAAAGGGATAAAACGAGAAAAAAGCAAAAAGCCCCTATAATAAAAAAAAGAAATAGAGCATAAGTATCCCAGATTGGACTCTTGAACTTGGTGGATGTTTAACTTTGGTTGGATCTAGCTTGTTTGTGAATTTTGTGAGTTTACATTGTATGATGCCTTTAAAGTGATCTATTATGTGTTATATTTAGCATTATATCAGTTGGTATGGTTGTTGAGCGCACACACACACATACACACACACACACACACACACACTATATTAGTAAGAACATTTTAAGATTTGATAAGTAATTAAGAAGTTATTGATTGGTTTATATATGATGCACTATCGTGTTTACTAGATTTCTTTGAGGCTGTATGATTAGACCATGTTTTGTCTTAATACTGGATTCGTAGTTTTAGCGTAGTTAGTTACATTGCATATCATTTTTCTTAAGGACAAACAATGTTTCAAGCTTGGGGGAATTTGATGAGTAGGTTTTTGACCTACAATTCATCTTTATTTAGCTTGTTATATTGTTAGTTTTTAAGTATTTCATGTTGCTTTTGATGGGTTTTTGTTCTTGTTGCAGGATATTAAGTGAGAACATCAAAATGCTGGCATTGGAAGAAAGCTCAAGCAATCTAGACATTCTATACGAATGGCCTAAGGGCGCGCCATAATGATGACAAAGAGAATGGCGCGGGTATTACAAGCGCAGCGAGAGACATAGTGATCATATAGCGCGGGCCGGCGCTTAATGTAGTACCAAACCCGTGCTTGAGGTGCAATGGCGGTTGGACGGGTAAGGGACTGTTCTGTTTTGATTGCTGGAAGTTGTGTTGTGTTGGGAAATTTAACTTCTTTATGTAGTAAGGTTATATTAGGAGTGTGTACAGGAGGTTATTTCATGTTAATTGGGATTCTATGTTTAAAAACTTGTTGGGTTTACTTAGGAGTTTGATTTTTATTAGAATTCCTATGGAATGAGTTTGAGATTGATTGGAATTGAAGTGACTTTCAGCTGATGGGATTTAAATCGATGCAAAGTAGGAATGTGAGGGGGTATCCAACAATAGAGAACACACTTGGAGAGCTAGAATTGAGAGGAAATCTTGGAGGAAAAAAGAAAGGAGGTGATTTCACAAAGATTGCAGAATTGAAGGACGAGAAGGGTGGTCTATTACTATTCTTCTTTAATTTTAATTTTTGTAATTGGGATGATGATGATTTCTTTTATTTATTCAGTATTTAATTCATTAGTTATGAACTAAATTACTTTTTAAGCTTGCAATGGATCTTTAAGGTTGAATGACAATTATTATGCCTTGATTTGAGTTTAATAAATTATTAATTCAGTTTATCTATTGTGATTTGTGCTCAATTTATGAATTGGTTGATCACCAATTTTATGTGGACTTATATGGATTCTAGAGATGATGTATGAGTCTAGACCTAGTCACAATAACATGTGTTCTTGAATTCTATGATTGAATAGAATTTTGATTTATGTTAGGGTAGAGATATGCCTAGCATCGCATGTAATCTGATAAGAACTTGGATTTAAACTCTTCTTAATTGTAATTCACTTAGAGATATAGTGAGTTAGTTAATTAGAGTGTTTGGCTTAATTCTATCTAATTTGTAGATTTAAGTTGATATGGTTTTAGTGCATTGAGAAATGGCTAATTCTACATGAGTGTTCTTGATTAATAAACCGAGATAATGAATTAAACTAGAATAAGGTGTGATAATTGGAATGATACTTAAAGTGAAGTTGTCACACAGCCAACCGGTCCAACATCTAATCGATAAAGGGTAGAGGAAAGTGGTCTTTCCGGGTTGCCTTATTTAGCTTCCTGTAGTCCATGCAAACCCTCCATCCGGTCACTGTTCTTGTCAGAATTAGTTCATTATCATCATTTTTAACTACTGTCATTCCACATTTTTTTGGCACGTATTGAACTGGACTAACCCATGTACTATCTGAAATCGTGTAAATAATTCTCCCATTCAACCACTTCATTATTTCCTTCTTTACCACTTCTTTCATGATCGGATTTAGTTGTCTCTGTTGTTCCACTATTAGCTTTGCTTCCTCTTACATAAGAATATTGTGCATGCAAAAGGAGGGGCTGGTCCCCTTAACGTCGGCAATTGTCCACCCTATCGCAGACTTTTATTCTCTCAAAATCCTTAACAACTTACTTTCCTACAACTCATTAAGAGCAGATGCAATAATAACAACTAAAGTATTTGAATTTCCCAAATAAGCATACCTGAGGTGTTTAGGAAGAGGTTTGAGCTCAAGAGTGGGTGGCTCCTCCAGAGAAGGTTTTATCTGTGCCGAAGCTTTTTCTTCCATGTGTAGTGGCTCGAATGGTACCTTGAACTTACTAACTCGAGGTAAAGATTCCAGCATATATAAGTAATCCAATAACTCTGGATCATCCAAATCTTCATCCCCCAATAGAGTATTTTCCAATGGATCTCTAACCAAACTTTTAACCAAGTCTTCATTAACTATCCTGTCTATCACATCCAACCAGAAACTCTCCTCCTCATCTGTAGGGAACTTCATGGCCTTAAACACATTGAATTAGACTTCTTGATCTTGTACCCTCATGGTTAATTCCCCTTTTCTGAACATCGATGAGAGTTCTACCCATAGCCAAAAATGGCCTCCCTGGGATGATTGGGATGTTTTTGTCCTCTTCATAATCCAGAATTATAAAATATGCTGGAAAAATAAATTTATCCACCTTAACCAAGATGTCTTCCACAATTCCTCTTGGATAGGTCATCGATCTATCTGCTAACTGCAGCGATATGTTTATAGGCTTCAAAGCTGGAAAACCCAACTGAATATAAACTGACAATGGCATAAGGTTCACACTTGCCCTCAAATCACACAAACAATTGTTGAAGGCCATATTACCGATTGTGCAAGGAATGGTGAAACTCCCCGAATCCTTCAACTTCGGAGGTAACTTTCTTTGTAGAGTTACACTGCACTCCTCCGTTAAAGCTATAGTCTCGTAATCCTCTAACTTCTTTTTCCTTGACAGAATTCCCTTTATAATTTGGCGTAACTCAGCATTTGCTCTAGAAATTCTGCGAAGGGAATGTTGATCTGAAGTTTCTTAAAAACTTCAAAAAACTTTGAGAATTGCTTGTCCAATTTTTGTTTCTGAACTCTCTGCTGAAACGGTGGTGGAGGATACACAACTGGCTCAACATCTATATTACTCTTGTCCCCTTGCTTTTCCTCACCATGTTTCTTTTCAACCACTTCTTCTTCACCTTTTTTGTCATCTTTCTTAGCTGAATTTTCTGCATTCTTCCCCTCAAGATGTTTTCCACTCCTCAAAGTGATTGCTTGACACTGATCATGATTTCCCTTCGGATTCTTTTTTGTGTCACTAGGTAGAGTTCCTTGAGGACTATTAGTAAGTGCTAAAGAAAGTTGTCCCACCTGATTTTCTAAGTTCTTGATGGCCACTGCTTGTGTTTTCATTGCCGCCTCATTTCCTGATATATACTTCAACAAAAGCTCTTCTAAATTTGCCTTTTCTCTGGAGGAGCCACCCACTCTTGAGCTCAAACCTCTTCCTAAACACCTCAGGTATGCTTATTTGGGAAATTCAAATACTTTAGTTGTTATTATTGCATCTGCTCTTAATGAGTTGTAGGAAAGTAAGTTGTTAAGGATTTTGAGAGAATAAAAGTCTGCGATAGGGTGGACAATTACTGAATGCTTAAGGGGACCAATTTTCCTTTTGCATACACAATATTCTTATGTAAGAGGAAGCAAAGCTAATAGTGGAACAACAGAGACAACTAAATCCGATCATGAAAGAAGTGGTAAAGAAGGAAATAATGAAGTGGTTGAATGGGAGAATTATTTACACGATTTCAGATAGTACATGGGTTAGTCCAGTTCAATACGTGCCAAAAAAATGTGGAATGACAGTAGTTAAAAATGATGATAATGAACTAATTCGATGCAAAAACGTTGGCCCAGATGGAGGGTTTGCATGGACTACAGGAAGCTAAATAAGGCAACCCGGAAAGACCACTTTCCTCTACCCTTTATCGATTAGATGTTGGACCGGTTGGCTGTGTGACAACCCGAATTTTTATAAGTTATTAAAATAGGAATTTAATAATTAAAATTCTTATTATGAGATGTTTTGAGTTTGATTATGTATATATACGTGCTATATATTTTGAAATATGTATTCTGGTGTGAAGAGAAATATATATTCATATATTGGGAAAGTGAGGTTTAATAGTTAAGTTAACTATTAAAGAAATTAAATGCGATTGTTATAGAAAGGAAATTAACTAAATAATATTAGTTAATTTAATTAAATTGAAAATTATATTATGAAATAACATAATTCGATTATTATGCTTTATGGCAATGAAATTGTTATGAATTAAATTTCATAAATAATATGAGTATCACTTAATTAAAATAGTGAATTAGTGTAAGCATATTTGTTTAAATAAATGAGGAAGTGGTATATTACATATGAGTGTAATATGTTAAAGTAATACAATTGTCAATATTGTAAATAGTTAAAATATTTATCTAATAAAATAAATATTTTAGTTGGAATATTTATAGTATTAAATAAATATTCGATGGAAATTATTTAAGTATGATAAAATTGATGGAATTTATGCGTATTTTATTACGCGAGTATAATGGTGATATTCTAATTAAATTAAATAATTAAATTAGAGAAGTGAGGATTTGTTAAATAAAATTATAATCTTATTGGGTAAGTAAATATGGTGTTGGATAAATAAAGATTATGGTTAAATCAAAAGAAGTGTGACATTTGTTGTAACTTATAATAGGAATAATATTAAAATAAATGGATAAGGAGGTTAGGGGTTCTAGCCAAACATGGCCCTGTGACCTTTTGCCTTTGTAACAGATGGGAGCGCTTGGTTTTTTTAACTGATAGACTAAATAAATATACGTTAAGTTGTGCCAAGTATAAGAAAGAAGAATAGAGCAGAGAAGAAAGAATTTGAGAGAGAAAAAGGAGTTCTCTGTAGAATTGGGGAAGAGCCTTGGAGAATCAAGGAGAACCAACCTTTTCATCATCCGATTCTGACTAAGGAGGAGGGTTCAAGAGGTATGAAGAAATTCTTAAGTTCCTAATCTTTGTTCCTTAATTTCATTGTTACAAATTACTATGGTTATTTGACCTTAGGAATTGGTGAAGAATCTATGTGTGTTGATTGTGTAATGAATTTATAGTGTTGTTCATATCTAAAATCAAACCAATCAAGTTTAAGTTTTGTAAAAGATGGAAAAATTAGGCTCTTGGTTATTACATACTATATGGTCTGTTTTAGAGGTAAAAATTTGGTGTAATCCAATGATTTAAGTTGTAAATTGATAGTGGTTTGTTGATCTCCTCTAAGAAACGAAAACAACCCAATTGGAATAAACTAAAACGGATGTAAAATGAATTCGTAGTGAATGAATTCGCTAAATGTGTTAAAACATGAAAATAGAGTATGAACATGTGTTTTGGGTCAAATTTTAGGTTGGTTAATGTTTTTATAAATTGTTAGAATTCTAGTATGTTGTAGTTCTATGAATTACGAACCCATAGAATCGAAAACGGACTAATTTGGATGTGTATAACTCAAGTTATGAAGATTAGTAGGAGAAAAGGGTCAAAATCGCGAAGAACGGTACCTTCTGGTCCTGCTTCTACTAATCTTGTAGCATACCGCTACTGTGTCCCTAAAGTCATTTAAGGGCAGTTAAATACTGCGTCTAGTTTAATTAGTGCAAATTGCGCCAAAGTATGTCAAAGTGTGTTTGTTTTGACTGCTTTTAGTAAAAGAGGCATAACATTTTCATATGAACTCCAATTGAGATAATTCAAGATGATCCAGAACGAGAATGAATAGACCTACAATTTTTATTGTTTAAGGTTTTCAATTTGAGGTCGGGAACAGTATTCAAAATGGTCATCTTTGTGACTGATGCGTATTCGGAGGCAATCGGAGGGCGTCGGACATGCACATACACAAGTATAATGATGTCGACGATAATAGATGTTGTTCTAAGTTATAGAAAATGAATATTATGAATTATAATGATGCTAAAAATTAATAAATGATATGAGATGTATGATAAGCATGTTATTATGTGCTATGTGATGCATGAAAACTGTTAGATTTGCTGGGCTATCGAGCTCAACCTTGCAAATAACCATTTTTGCAGGTTAAGGATTGAAGGTAACACTATGTGGTACTTGAAAGACATGAATCAAATGTAATACACGAAGACTATTATTTTAGCTAAAGTTGTTATTTCTTTAAACCATGATTAAGGTTCATGAGATGTACTCAATGTTTTATGTATGTATATTTTTTATTGAGTTGTAAAGTTAAAGTTTGAGCCGTCCGGTGTATAAAGGATATTGATTTCATATGTAAGTATATATATTAACTCTAATAAAGTGAATCATGGATTATATACGATTCAAAGACATGTAGATGATAAAGGTTTTGATTCAGGGAATTAAAGTAAGAAGATAAAAAAGTTTAAATTATTCCGCATTTTATTAAGTTTAACATCGAATAAGGATGTAAAATCAGAAGTTAGACGTATTTTTAACGACCGAAGTTGATAATTAAATTGTTTGAATTTTGGGGTCGTTACAGGCTGGGTATGAGTATTACTGCTTACTGGATGGATATTCAGTGTGAGACCCCAGATTTTATGAATAAGGATTTAAATTTCTAGAAATATTTTTTGAATATTATGGTGTGGATTTGATATAATGTTATAGTTGTGGGTAATATTTACAAATTTTGCAAAAGTAAGCAAGTGGTTATATAATATTTGATTGGTCGGGAAATATTCGCTTTTAATAGGGAATATTAGTGATGCGACGACACAATCATTAGTGGACCCCACAATCGGAAGTATTATCGTAGATAAAAAAGCGCATGAAATTATCTTTTTAATAAAAATAACGGTGAAAAGTGTTACCGTTAAAACTGTTGAACTACTCCGGTAGTAAAAGTATAGTAATACGCATGGTTGCATAGTAGCACTGCAGTATTGGTTATTGATCTTTACGTGAGAAGTCACTCGATTATACTCAATTATTGCAACAATAATTCTTTGCATCATATCTCTCATATTATTGATTCAATTATTGTCACAGTATCATCTGCATAATATATATTATTAAATCAATAATTGAGATGGCAAAGTTATTCATATTATTATTTGCAATATTGACAATGTCTATAAGTTCTGTCAAGGAGAGGTTTGGTCACCTAATTGCGCACCAATAAGGAGAAATCCTTATAGAAAAGCCCCCTCTTTCCTGGGAATGACCTAGTTATTAAATATTGTGAATTATAATATTAATGATAAATAAGTTCGTGTTGATTAAAGATGAATTGGATAGTTCCATTGTGTTGGAATTATTAGTGTTAGTGAAAATCGACATCTATTCCGATGATAATTGATATCTGGGGGTTATATTGATAAATCGGGTAATTAATCGGATAAATGAACAATTAATTGCTACTAATTCACATGTTTATATAACTATTTGTTCACATGTGGGTACTATTGTATCACACTCTTGTACTATTAGGGGAGTTGGTGCAAAATTGATAATACTTGCATGACTAAGTTAAAAATAGAGGTATAGATGGAGGTACTATACTGTAATTCGTATTTTCACATGATTATAACTATTGATTCATATGATTAAACTATTGATTCACATTATTTACTCTTAGGGGAGGTGGTGCAAGTTTGATAATACTTGCAGGACTAAATTAAAAATGAAGAAAAAGAGGGAGGTATTATAATTGTAATATTTAGGAGCCCCAAAACGTGCAATTATTGAAACTATATTTTCCTATAAATAAAAGCTCATTCTTCCTTCATTTCTCACCAATTCACTAAAGCTATAGAGCAATTATTATGAGATGTAAAATTATAGAGAGAAAGAAGAAGAGAATGTCCATTACCTCACTATTCCAGTATCCAGTCTTCTTTTGAGGTAAGGGGTATTTCGGTATAGTCATGACCATTGATGATTTAATGAATATCCTTGGCCCGTAGTGCAGGGATAACTCGATGATGTGGTTTATTTATTAAGCTGAGTCTCAACGATAAAAATTGATGAAAATATTTTAAATCATAGAAGATCGTAGATATCATGCTCTACTTGACTCTTCTAATGGATTGCTTATTTCCCTGCAGTTAAACTTGATGTGTATTGTATTTTATCAGTTTAACATTGTTGAAGATTAATGATAATTTATTCTGTATTATCTTAGTCATAATATTTCTTACTGGGCTAGTTGAGCTCACCCTTTCTTTCACTGTTCTCTTTAGGAAATGAGAATATAGCTGGGACGAGTCGGGGAATGGAGTGACAGTCCAGATGATAGCATTAGTAGTCCTCACTATTCTATTAAATAGTGTGAGAATAAAAGTAATGAGGACTCCATTGAGTGTGGATATTGTCTGGATGACAATATTTGTATTAAAACCCATAACATATGTTTTGTCATATATTACATGACGTTTGTATAATTAAGTTTGTATTTGTATTCTGTACCATGTATTTGGCGACTCAAGGTGGGTGATGTATACCTGTTATGGGGGCGTCACAGTTGGTATCAGAGCTTAGGGATATGATCATTGGCTGAGATGTGAGACACGAACTAGGAGGGGAGAGACGGGGAATTCCTTCGCTAGTATGTACTACCTATGTTTATTTGGTATTTAATTGGTCAGTTAGAGTATAGGGATAATATGTGATATGTCAATTAACCCTTGTTTTGTTACAGTGTTTGAAAATGGGATCTGAAAATGTTGAGATCAGCAATGAAGCACATGAGACCGTTGAGTCACCAACGATCAATACCCAGGATAATGTGCAACAAGAAGACAATAATCCTCAGGTAAATAACAACACCGATCAGATGATGAATGATGAGATGTTAAGAGGCTTTATGCAATTTATGCAACATAAGGTAAGAGAGACTCCTGTTCAAAATATAGGTGGAAATAATGGCAACCCACGGTCGATCACTGCTAAGCAGTTCAAGGAGCTGGGACCACTGAAGTTTTTGTTAAAGCCAGAACCACTTAAGGCGGAGACGTGGTTAAAGCAGATCACCAAGATATTTGATGTCTTGGGATGCTCCGAGGAGAAAAAGGTTCCCTTTGCCACCTTTATGTTGCGTGAAGAGGCAAATTACTGGTGGGAATCTATAAAGCGTACTTGACTGGCCTTTTCAAGATGTCTTGGGAGAAGTTCCAAGATCTGTTTAACGACAAATACTTTCCCGAAAGTATTCGTCACATGAAGGAGGTGGAGTTTATCAAGTTGGAGCAAAATAATATGACCGTGTCGCAATATGAAGCTAAGTTTGCCGAGTGACGTGAATGATGAGGCGCGAATGACGTGAATGAGGCGCGAATGACGCGAATGTTTCTAAGAGGTTTGAAACCCGAAATATGTCAATACCTCATTCTCACAAACTTTGTTTATATTCTGATGTTGTGAATATGGCTCAATTATTAGAGCGCAATAATGAGTCAGCACAACCAAAAGGTAACGAGCAACAACACGATAATAATCGTCTTTCTCACGGTGGCAACGACCATCTAACAATGATAACCATCGTGGGAAAATTATCATGCTAAGAATGGTAACCACTTGATGGTAATCATGGCCAAGATAATAGAAGTGAAAATTTCAAGAAGAGAAGGTTCAATAATGATGGAAAGACAATGACAGACCAAACCCTGTTTCAAAGGAAGGAGAACGACTGTCGGTCATATGTTTTAAATGTGAAGGGGAGGGACATATCAGTCCAAATTGCGTGATACAGTCCAAAGCATGTTACAATTGTGGAAAAGAAGGTCACCTAGCCCGATTTTATCGTGCACCAAAGTCAAGTCTAGCTGGGACGGTGGCACCAAAGGTGGATACGGACAAAATAAAGTTGGTGGTTTCAAGAAGAGCGTTTTTCATGACTTCTCAAAAAACGAGTAACCCGAACGAAGTTAACACGGGTTAGTTAATTCTAAATTCTTGCGAAGTCTATACCTTATTAGATACCGGTTCTACCCATTATTTTATCTCTCTTGCTTGCGCTCAACATTTAAATTTGACCCTAGAGAAGTTAGACTTTGACTTATTGGTTGAAACTTCGTTAGTAGAAACCTTCATTTCATGTGTTATCCAAGTCTTAGATGAGAGTCACAGTTTTTAAATGATATTTCTATCGTTAATAAATTTCCTGACGTATTCTCGAAGAACTTCTTGGCCTACCCTAGAGTGTGAAATCGAATTTTGTATTGACCCCAGTACAAAACCCATTTCTTAAACCCTCAAATATTTCTTCAACCAAAACAAACGTATAATGAGCCAAAGACGTTGGCTCGAGCTGTTGAAGATTACAATCATACCATTCAATATCATTATGGAAGAGAGAATGTGGTAGTACGCGCGTTGAGTAAAAAGATGGTATGCTCGTTTACTGAGTGCGATGTTGTTAACACAAAAACCCATTTCGTATAACTTACAAATGATGAAGATAGAGTTAAAGACTCTAGGGACCCACGTAAAGATAACGAATATACGAGTAGAATCAACTTTAATCGATAAAGTTAAAGTTGCTCAAGCTACACACCCGAATCTGATGAATGTGAAGAAGAAGGTTCAAGAGGGCGTTATTCTAGAAGCAAGAATCGACGAAGAGAGGAAATCTCAAACCTCGATTTAATTGGCCCATTTGAAATCCTCGATCGAGTAGGAACTGTGGCCTATAGACTCGTTTTACCGCCAAGTATGTCGCGTGTTCATAACATTTGTCACGTATCATTGTTAGTAAAAACTTAGACTTGGGGGACTTTGGAGCCAAATTTTGGAATAATTAATGAATCTAAAAAATTATGAAATCATGGGGGTTTTATAGAGCATGTTACAAGCTTTCCATAGCCTCAAAAAACGGACTAATTCCAATAACGGATGAAGAAGTTATGAAGATTTGAAGTATGTGTGTCAAAAGTTGCAAAATCTGGAAAATTGGAGTTAAGTGCCAAAGGTTGAGCACCTAGGCACTAGGCTCGGCGCTTAGAATCTGTTCTTGGGCGCCTAGGCGCTTGCCCAAGGCCAAAATTGGGTGCCTAGGCGCTAGTCAAGTGTTAAGCCTAAATTTGTCCAGACGTCCTTTAGTAAATTGGGCATAACATTTTCATACAAACTCCGATTGAGGTAATTCAGGATGATTCAGAAAGATAATGAGTAGAACTAAAAGTTTCATTCTTTATATTTTGAGATTTGAGGTCGGTATCAAGGCCTAAAATGGCTATTTTAGGGACTGATGTGCATTCAGAGGCAATCGGAGGACATCGAGCATGCACGTATGCAACGTGTAATGTTTTCGACGATAAAGGTATTCAATGTATCCTCACTTTTTCGGCATACCAGGTACGTACGTAAATTTTGAGGATGAAATTTCATAAGGAGGGGAGATTGTGAGACCCCAGATTTTATGAATAAAGATTTAAATTTCTCGAAATATTTTTTTTAGATATTATGGTGTGGATTTGATATAATGTTATAGTTGTGGGTAATATTTACAAATTTTTCAAAGTAAGCAAGTGGTTATATAATATTCGATTGGTTGGTGAATATTCGCCTTAACGAGGGAATATTAAATGCAGCGTCATCAATCATTGGTGAACCCTGACGGAAGTATTGTACGTAGTTAGAAAATGACGAAATTATCTTTTAGAAAATAATAATGAAAAGTGTTACCGCTAAAACTGCTGAACAACCCTAGGTAGTAAAAAGTACGATGTACGTTATGGTTGCATAGTAGCACCACCAGTATTGGTTATTGATGCTTACGTGAGAAGTCACTCGGTTATACTCAATTATTACTACACGATAATTATTGCATCATATCTCTCATATTATTGATTCAATTATTGTCACAGTATCATCTGCATAATATTTATTATTAAATCAATAATTGAGACGGCAAAGTTATTCATATTATTATTTGCAATATTGACAATGTCTAGAAGTTCTGTCAAGGAGAGGTTTGGTCACCTAATTGCGCACCAATAAGGAGAAATCCTTATAGAAAAGCCCCCTCTTTCCTGGGAACGACCTGGTTGTTAAATATTGGGAATTATAATATTAATGATAAATAAGTTCGTATTGATTGAAGATGAATTAGATAGTTCTATTGTGTTGAAATTATTAGTGTTAGTGAAAATCGACATCTATTCCGATGATAATTGATGTCTTGGGGTTATATTGATAAATTGGGTAATTAATCGGATAAATGAGCAATTAATTGCTACTAATTCACATGCTTATATAACTATTTGTTCACATGTGTGTACTATTGTATCACATTCTTGTACTATTAGGGGAGTTAGTGCAAGATTGATAATACTTGCATAACTAAGTTAAAAATGGAGGTATAGATGGAGGTACTATACTATAATTTGTATTTTCACATGATTATAATTATTGATTCACATGATTAAACTATTGATTCACATTATTTACTATTAGGGGAGGTGGTGCAAGTTTAATAATACTTGCAGGACTAAATTAAAAATAAAAAAAGAAGGAGGTATAATACTGTAATATTTCGAGCCCCGAAACGTGTAATTATCGAAACTATATTTTCCTATAAATATAAGCTCATTCTTCCTTCATTTCTCACCAATTCACTAAAGCTATAGAACAATTATTATAGAGAGAAAGAAGAAGAGAAGTCTGCTACCTCACTATTCCAGTATCCAGTCTTCTTTTGAGGTAAGGGGTATTATTTCTTTTGTATTCATGAAGAGAGCTATTGTTATTCTATTACTTATTATTACATTGAATAACTCGCCTACTGTGGGCAATCTAGCATACATTGTGAAATTCTTATGTTATTCCATTCTTTATTATTACATTGGAATAACTTTGATATATGTAATCTTTATATACATGGTGAAATTCTTCCGCTATTTCATTCCTTATTATTATGTTAGAATAACTCGCTATGTCATATACCGCATACATGGTGAAATTCTTCATTATTCAATTCTTTATTATTCATTTGGAATATCATGTATGCATGTATTACGCATGACACGTTCCATTATTTATTATTACATTGGAATAACATATGCATGCGGTCATCGCATGCACGGTGAATCTTGTTGTTATTCCATTCTTTATTATTCTCATTGGAATATCCTTGCATGCGTATGGATTACGCATGACCTGGTTTCATTCTTTATTATTACATTGGAATATCACTCGCCTATGCGGATTACGCATAACTCCGTTCCATTCTTTATTATTTTATTGGGAGTAACACATGCATGCGATTATCGCATGCATGGTGAATCCTTCATTATTCCATTCTTTATTATTACATTTGGAATAACTTTGTCTATGTGGATTACCACATGCATGGTGAATGATCCTTTGTATTCATTCCTTATTAAATTGTAGAAATGATTCATCTCATATGGATTATCGCGTGGCGGCGAAAATCCATTTGCAATTTCATATATTCTATTATACTCGGTTGGTTAAAGTTTTGGCTTCTATACTCCATGAAATTAGTAGAATATCCTGGATTATTTGCGCTTCATCCAATATCTTTTCATGGAAATATTCTTCTAAGCATTCTTGAATTTTACTCTACAAAGCAGTATCATGTTGACAATTTGGACGTAATTGATTTCAGGATAAATTAATTTATAAATCTGTAAAATTTATTCTTGAACTTGTTTTATTGAATTATTATGTCATTGTCATCATCATCATGCTTATATTGTGATGAAAGTCATCTTTGGTTTATGTGCATAGATGGACTTGGTATGATTATGACCAGGGATCATTCAGTATAATCATGACCTGTAATGTTATAAATGATGTGGTAAAAGTCCTCAGTGGCCTGTAATGCATTGATGGACAGTTTTTTGTCTGATTATGACCAGGGATTATTCGGTATGACCATTGATGATTTAATGAATATCCTTGGCCCGTAGTGCAGGGATGACTCGATGATGTGGTTTATTTATTAAGCTGAGTCTCAACGATAAAATTGATGAAAACATTTTAAATCATAGAAGATAGTAGATATCATACTCTACTTGACTCTTCTAATGGATTGCTTATTCTGTTGCAATTAAACTTGATGTCTATTGTATTTTATCAGTTTAACATTGTTAAAGACTAATGATAATTTATTCTGCATTATCTTAGTCATAATATTTCTTATTGGGCTAGTTGAGCTCACCCTTTCTTTCCACCTGTTCTCTTGAGAAATGAGAATATAGCTGGGACGAGTCGGGGAACAGAGTGACGGTCCAGATGATATCATTAGTAGTCCTCACTATTCTGTTAAATAGTGTGATAATAAATGTAATGAGGACTCCATTAAGTGTGGATATTGTCTAGATGATAAAACTCATAGCATATGTTTTGTCGTATATTACACGACGTTTGTATAATTAAGTTTGTATTTGTATTCTGTACCATGTATTTGGCGACTCAAGATGGGTGATGTATACCAGTTTTGGGGGCGTCACATTCAGGGTACAACCAAATAGTCATAGCTCCTGAGGATCAAGAAAAGACCACTTTCACGTGCCCATATGGAACCTTTGCATTCAGGAGGATGTCCTTTGGTTTGTGTAACGCACTGGCTACTTTCCAAAGATGTATGATGGCCATATTTTTGGATATGATGGAGAAGAATGTTGAATTTTCCATGGACGACTTCTCAGTCTACGGAAACACTTTCGATAAATGTTTAGAGATTCTGGTCATGGTCTTGAAGTGATGTGTGGAAACGAACTTGGTGCTTAACTAGGAGAAATGCCACTTTATGGTTGAAGAAGGAATAATTCTAGGGCACAAGGTGTCTGCGAAAGGCTTAGAGGTTGATAAGATAAGGCAAAGGTGGACACAATAGAAAATCTTCCACCGCCAAATTCAATTAAGGGAATCCGCAGTTTTCTTAGACACACCGGATTCTACCGAAGGTTTATAAAGGATTTCTCTAAGATTGCAAAACCACTATGCAGTCTCTTAGAGAAAGATGCAGTGTTTAGTTTTAATGAAGAGTGTAAAGCAGTGTTTGAACAGTTAAAAAAGAAATTAACTACAACTCCAGTGATCGTAGCACCAGATTGGACAATGCCTTTCGAATTAATGTGTGATGCTAGCGATTACGCGGTAGGCGATGTTTTGGGTCAACGTCGAGAAAATATATTCCATGCCATATAATATGCAAGTAAAACCCTCATGGATACCCAATTGGACTACACAACCACCGAGAAGGAGTTACTTGCAGTAGTACACGCCTTTGACAAATTCAAAACTTACTTAATAGGAACAAAGGTGGTGGTATACACGGATCGGTCGACGATTCCTTATTTAATCTCAAAGAAAGATGCTAAGCCTAGACTAATCAGATCGATTCTACTCCTTCAGGAATTAGACTTGGAAATAAAGGATAGGAAGGCGACAGAAAATCAAGTGGCAGATCATCTTTCGAGGCTGGAAAATCCGGATAAGGATGGGGCAGATAAATGTGTAATCGATGAATCATTTTCGGATGAGCAGCTTTTTGGAGTTAACTCAGAGTTTCCATGGTATGCAGATTTTGCCAATTACTTGGTGAGAAAAATCCTTCCCCCTGATTTGACACGTCAGCAAAAGAGAAAGTTCCTACATGATGTCAAGTGGTACATGTGGGACGAGCCCTATTTATTTAGACAATGTGCAGATAAAATGATTCAGAGATGTGTGCTGTACAACGAAGTGAAAAATATTTTGCACGAATGCCATTCATTTGCTTATGGGGGACATTATGGTAGTGAGCGGACAGCGGCCAAGATACTTCAAGCATGATTTTACCGCCTCATCGTGTTCAAGGATGCCCACCGGTTAAGGAAAATCGTGACAAAGCCAAAGGGTGGGTAATATCTCGAAGAGGAATGAGATGTCGCTAAATACTATCATGGAAGTCGAGATTTTCGATGTATGGGGGATGGACTTCATGGGACCTTTTCCTCCTTCATTCAATAACTTGTGCATCTTGCTAGCTGTGGATTACGTGTCAAAGTGGGTTGAAGCCGTAACACTCCCTACCAATGATGCCAAGGTGGTTCTTAAGTTTCTACAAAAAGAACATTTTTACAAGGTTTGGCACGTAAAGAGCAATTATATGTGACGAGGGAAGTCACTTCTGCAATACCATTTAAAGCTCTCTTGGAAAAGTACGGGGTCAATCACAGGGTTGCAACAGCGTATCACCCCCAAAAAAGTGGTCAAGCTGAGGTTTCCAACAAAGAGGTGAAGAAAATTTTAGAGAAAGTAGTGAATCCGAGCAGAAAAGATTGGTCTCTAAAGTTTGATGACACACTATGGGCCTACAGGACAACATACAAAATGCTAATAGGGATGTCTCTGTATCAATTAGTCTATGGGAAGGCGTGTCACCTCCCAGTGGAATTACAACATAAGGCGTATTGGGCCATTCAGAAACTCAGCTTTGATCAAACAGCTGCAGGAGAGAAGAGGTTACTTTAATTGAATGAACTCAACGAATTTCGACTGCAAGCGTATGAGAACTCAAAAATGTAGAAAGAAAAAGTCTAGAAGTGGCACGATCAAAAGATTATAAAGAGAAACTTTGAACTGGGACAATCAGTGTTACTGTTCAACTCGCGACTGAGATTGCTTCCCGGAAAGCTCAAATCCCGATGGTCGGGGCCATTCACGATCAAGACGGTTTTCCTACATGGCGCCGTTGAACTATACAGTAGAAATCCACTTGAGACAATAAAAGTCAATGGTTAACGGTTAAAGCATTACTGGGGTGGTGACATCGACAACGAAGCCACCATGATCACACTCGCCGATGCGCCATGAATAGGGAGTAGTTAGGCTGAAAGACTCAAAAACAAGCGCTCATTGGGAGGCAACCCAATTTGCTTTCAATTTACAGTATTTTTATGTTATGTTATTCATGACATACATTATTTCATAATTCTAGTAGTGCATAGATCATTCATGTATAATTTGTAGTTAGTTAGTTTCTATTTTTTAGTAAATTCGATCATACTTGCTCAACCTTTATGATATTATCTCATGTTTGTGATTTCAATCTGTGTCAGGTACTTAGGATGCCATTAGACATGCGTACAAGGAGAGAAAACTAAAAAATTAAAGTCATCTGCAGAATAGATCCCCGCCCTGGCGAGCCCAAATCAAGCGACACCGCCTTCAACCTGGAGGTTCTCTACATGCCCGCCCCCATTGGCCATTCTCATCAAATACCCCCTTGGGGTGAAATAGTACAGAACCAACAAATTTTTTAAGCTAAATAGACTTAGTATTAACCAACCTCTCCACTTCCTTTCTCCAAAACTGAAACACAGCCACTCTCTCACCCACAAAATCCCCACGAACTCCCAACTTCTCATTTATTAACCCATGAATTCGCACATAACATCACCCTCTATATAATCTAAACCCTAACTACATTAAATCCACACTATAACACACCATTACACACCCATTATCTATCACGTTCAGTTATCACAAGGCTAGGGCTTTACTCAATTTTGGATTTGCAGTAGAGAAAGAGGGGAAAACTGTACACTTCCGCAATATTATCGTTCGAAAGTGGCAACTTGTTGTGGGTAAGCTATTACTATCAAATTTTCATTAGATTGGCACCATAGTATATTACAGTGTTCATATTTGAGTTGTTTGAGGGTGTGTACACCAAGTGCTTGTAGTATTTCCAAAGTAAAGTTTGGGGGAATTTTGTGATTGAATTGACTGTTATTGCACCAAAAACACCATTTAAGCGACAAAGGGGCAAAGGGTCTGGTTCTTCACCACCCACTGTAATAATCCGAAATTTCACGTTGTAATTTTAAATATTTATTGAATCATAAATATTTATTTGAGGTGTTTATTGTTGAATAAATGTTTTGTTGATGTGATGGTTGTTAGTAAAAATTTATGAATTTAAATTTATTAGATAATATTTTAAATTAATTGAATTTATAATTTAGACAGTTGTAATATAACATGAGATGTTATATTGTTGTTTTAATTTAACAATTTAAAGTGGTATATTATATTATTAAATAAAGTTATAAGGAAATTATAATTTTGTGTTATTTGTTTAAATGGTATATTTAATTAAAATATAGTATGTGATTAATTTATTTCATTAGTATATAGAAATCCAAATAAATAATATATGATTATAAACTAAATTATTTATTAAAATAATTAAAGTAGTTTTAAATTGATTCAACCCAAACAAGGCTTAAATATATTAAGTCTTTAAATTTTAAAGGGTTTTGCCAAACAAAGCCTTATTGCTTTTGGATTTTTAATTTTTGAATTTGTAAATAATATAAATAGAATAAATAAAATAAATAAAATAATAAATATAATATAATTATAACCTAAACGTTATTTTATAACTGATATTCTAATAAGTATGCGTATTAAGGATATCAGTTTTATTTTTACGCTTGGCTATCAGTTGGTCTTTGCCTAGGAAGAATACTGAGAATCACAGAGAGAAAGCAGAGAAAGAATTGAGAGAGATTGAGAGAATTGTCTGCAATTAGCAAGGATTGGCAAGCAATTTGAAGGTATTTTCTCTAACAACTTGATATTATATATGTATATATGTATATATGGGTTTTTTTTACGACATGAAGTTAAAGTTCTGTGAATTCTATTTCTTTCAAAATGTTGCTATACAACTGATTATGGTGATTATCTGTGTTAATGATGATTAGAGTTTGTATGTAGATAAGAAATTGTATGCGTATTACAGTTAAAAAGGAAGAAAAGTGTTTACAGTGAATATTTTTCATATGGCATATGAAGTACAAAATTCATTGGTCAATTTTTATGTTAATCATTGAATTGAGGCTTGATTATGCTAGTTCATTAAGAAAGGAAGATAACGTAATTTGAACGAAGTAATTTGGACAAGAATTATGTTTACAGTGTGAATTTTTGTGAAGGAACTCAAAAATGGTGTTTATGTATGAAAATATGAAATTTGAGAAATTAAACTAGTTTTAGTTGTTGTTAAATTGTTCTAATTGGTTAAATATGTTAGCAAACATGTTTGTAATAGTTCTATATCAATTGTTTTTGTTAAATTCACTGTTTGGTGGGTGAAATTCGTGTTAGTTGGCTTAAGAATAGTGCCGTAATCATGTTCTGCAAAAAATGGGCCGGGCAGAATAAGCCTTGGTAGCCTGACAATAACTGCTTGTGCCATGTATCTCTAAGTAATCTTGGCGTATGATGGTCCAAGATCGATCCTAACAAGTGAAGTCTGCTACTTCTGCAACTTTGGACATTTCAATGTAACTTAGCTTAATGTTATGTTAATGTGAGAACCATGTAACAACAAGGTTAAAACAGAGTCGTGTTATGTGGTTAGTAAATTCAAAGTTGTAAAAATGATTAGTAAGTTACGAACGCGTTATGTGATAACTTAGTATACACAATGAATTAGACAACTGTTGTGAAGTCAACACTTGGAATTTCTGCAATGTAAATGGTAATGTAAGATTTGTACTAAGATAACAAGTTTAGCTAGAAATGCGTGTTATATTAAAAAGTGAATATTAGTATGTCTAATAGATTTTGTGGTTTTAATACTATGTATAGGTGAACGTGAGTTTTAATATTATAGCTTACGCTCGAGGCAAGTTTTCTAACTCTACACTTTTGTTGAGCTAGTTCTATTATTACATTGTGTAACTTTATTCTTTTGATTGAGCTAGTTTCCTACCTTAAACTGTTATTGAACAAGTCATTTGTTCCTAAATTTCATTTGAGCAAGCTTTAACTCTAATGTTATTGGAATTCTCATTATGGTTGATTCATTATAACTTGTTTATAGTTAAGCAAGTTTCTTAAGTTCTATTCCTGTATAATGAACACAGTCTTTGAACTCTCGTCTCTATTATTGAGCTGTTTTACTACTTTGCATGAGTTAATATCAAGTTGGGCGAGTTTTTAGTTTTCAGCTTGCTATCAGTTAATGTACGTTCAGTAATTTCATTTTTAATGTTATAAGACTCTAACCTTAGCTTATTTATTGTTCAAGCAAAGGTTTATCATTTTACTCATTTTTTTCAATACTTATGCTCTCTAGTTATTTTCAAGCATGAGTTTAATATATATAGTCAATTCACCTATAATTCTCAATTGTTCTATGTTATGTTGTTATTAAACAACTGTTGTGTTATCAAGCATTATTGATTCAACTAGTCCCCTAGTTGATGATCGTTAAACTTCAAATTACCCTTGAAAGCTTATTCAAACCAAACTTTGTTTGGTGCGAACTTGTACTCTAAATACTGAGATGAACAACCCTATTATTAGGGGATAATTTACGCTTAGCGTTGAAATATTTGTGCACAATACATTATATGAAGGGCTGATCCCCCTAAGTACGAGGAGTCCTTATAGTCTTATGATTGTTAAAGTTGAAGTTGAAAAATTACTTACAACTATAGACATAGTTCGTGGTCTTATGACCCTCAGATATATATTCCATATTTTGATTCGAGTCTTTGGTTATCATTGATAGAGTACTATTCAGTTTTGATGAGCCTATTCATTGGCAGTTATTATATTCTTGTTTGATTCATTGCTATATCTAGTGAGCATTTGTTTTGCTCACTCTTGCATATATATACACTCATTGCAGCTAAAGTTGAGAAGGTCAACGAACCTATAACTAGCAAAGGAAAGGTAAAAATGTACAAGTGATGAAGACTTATAATTTCATTTATTATTATGATGATATACTTTTAATTAATGATGTGATGTAATAATTTTATTTCCGCACTTGATTGATGTTTAAGGTTAGACAACCTGGGAAGACTTTTGATTAATGATGTAACCCTATTTTAAAGGGAGGATTTATGATTTAATTTTTATTTTATTTGGGTAGATAGATATGAATGAATAGATAGTGAATACCAAATCTTGTGGGAATGAAGTACCTAGATTTGGGGGTGTCACACCCACTCGTGCCTTCGACAGACGAAAATTCACAAGTGCCAACGCCGCCGACAAGTATGACTACTTAGTGCCCAAAGCACGAACTCCTGAGAGGGGCTTGGCACCAGTCTCTTTTGATGGGCAAATGAGGTGGCAAATATACGAGAAAGGCTGGGAGATACACTGATGATCCTGACCCAGCAATTGTAAATGTGGAGAAAGAATTATATGTGAATGCTGAGGATAGGGTGCCATACAGGGCGTTTGTGAGGGGTAAACAGGTGTCGTTCAGTCCAGATGCCATTAACAAGTACTACAACCTACGATCCCCTGCCACATGCCAGTATACTCAGTTGCGTGACAACAGTCCCAACTACGACCAGATTTTGACTGAGATAACTAAGTCGGGTACTACTTGGGTTAAAGGAAGGAAGGGCGGCACAATCTTCCTGAGCAAAGACTTGAGCCGCTATGGCAAGATCTGGTATGCGTTCCTATGTGAAAAGTTGTTTTCGTCCACGCATACCAGTAAGGTGACAAGGGAGAAAGTGCTTCTGCTGTACGCAATTGTGAAAGACTTCAACATCGACATCGACTCCATTATCAATCTTTCTATACGGCGATGCCTGCGAGGGTCATTCTCTGGCGGTCTGCAACACCCATCCCTTATATGTAGGTTGTGCAAGCAGTCTGGTGTTCGATGGTCTGGGGATGAGCCTTCACAATAGCCTCTTCAACTGTTAGACTCCAGAATGGTTGCACGATACACTGTCTGGTCTAGGGGGAGTCTCGTATAAGAGGTGTCGGGTTTATATTTCCAAAGGATTCTGAGGAGGAGGAAGATGCTGAGGACACCTCTGAGGATGACGAGTTCCGAGCCGATGAGATGACTGGAGAGCAGAAGACTGAGGAAAGTAGCGGGTCGGGTAAATTCATGTTTAGTAATCAATTTCGTAGTCTCCAGCGACATGTTGATAAGATAGATAAAGAAGCCAATCGATAGATAAAGCGACTAGCGGCCAGGCAGGACCATATGTTCAATGCCATGAACACGTCTTTAGCCTCTCTCAATGTGGTAGCTGAAGAGTTGAGTAGAAAATCGTATGCGGGCATGAGTGCGATATTGTCAACATAAAGGACCATTTTGTATAACTTATAAAGGATGGAGATAGAGTTAAAGACTCTAGGGACCCACGTGAAGATGATAAATATACGAGTATAATTGACTTTAATCGATATAGTTAAAGCTGCTCAAGCTACAGACTCAGAGCTAATGAATATAAAGAAGAAGGTGCTTTTCTAGAAGCAAGAATCAACGAAAAGAGGAAATCTCAATCCTCGATTCATTGGTCCATTTGAAATCCTTGATCGAGTAGGAACTGTGACCTATAGACTCGTGTTACTACCAAGTATTTCTCGTGTTCATAACGTTTTTCATATATCTATGTTATGTAAATATGTGGAAGACTCAAACGACATTATTGAATTTGAACCAGATGATATAACTGAAGATTTAACATATGAGGAGGTACCTGTCAAAATCTTGGATAATAAGGAGCATATTCTACTGTGACGCCCCCAAAATAGGTCCACACGACCCATTCTGAGTCGCCAAATAGCACACTATAAAAATCAAATACAAACTTTATTTATACAACTGTTGAACTGTCGTGAAGAATACGACCACAGTTAAACTGTGAGTTTTAAAAATACAAATGTATGTAACTCTCATGGTACCTCGACCACAACCTTACAATAGTACTTTACATAAAAGTACAGTTAAAAACTATTTTAGAAATTAAAATCTTTGGGAAGTGCTCAAAGAAACCTTCGTACATGGGAGGCCATGCGTCTAGGTTATGATAGATATTATATGTCCACAGAATTATCTTTGGTTGACCCAATAGACCCCAAAGAAAAATGAGAAGATTACTATCATGTTCATTCTTAATGAGGTACACTTTTGACGCTTTCAAAGTCGGGTTCTCATCACCCTATTGTTGTTCACCAAAATCAATTATTAAGTGACGTATAAAATACGACACACACATCTTAGGTCCTCAATACAATTATATATTGCCTGTCATGTCGTCTTATAATGTATTGAGAAACTTCGATAGTCTCGGACCATCACACTATTTCCCTGTTATCCCCATCAACCCAATTTACACTCTTATTACCCGAAAGGAATTGTGAAGCAAGAGGGTTAGCACAAATAGCCCATAGAAAGAATATTATATTAAGATAATTAATTTATCAAATGACCTTCATCGAATAAATTAGAGATTTAGAACATATGGTAGATAATAAAAGTTTTCAACCATAATTGCAGCGGAATCAACAATCCATTAGAAGAGTTAAGTAGAACATAATGTCTATTATCTCCTCCAAATTAAAAGTCCATCGTTAATATTTCATTCCTGTAATACTCATCAACAGTTCTTTTTTGTACCCAAGACAAAGAGAACTTTCATCACCTGTCTTCACCTGAACCACTAAAGCTTATAATTAAGTTCACAATTCATATTTATAATCATGTAAATCAACAATTCCTCCTTGCCACAAAGGCTTAATAGAACATTTACTCAATATCCTTACCCCAAAGGCTAAAGATATTCAAATGTAATAAAAATGATCATACCAATCAATTGTCTATCTTTGCACTACTGGCCAAAGATATTCAACTATAAAACCAATGGTCATGATCATACCAATACCAAAGACATTCAACTGTTAACTAATGGTCATGATCCTGCCAATCACATCATCGAATTATCCCTGCACTACGACCAAGGATATTCGTTAGTATCACCAGTGGTCATGATCATGTCATACACCTGTCCATCTTTGCATACGGGCCAAGGCTATCAAACAACATATCATCTTTAACATTACGGGTCATGATTATACCGAATGATCCCTGGTCATAATCATACCAACCAACAGTCCATCTATGCACGTAAGCCAAAGATGACTTTCAACACAATATAAGCATGAGGATGATGACAATGATATAAGCATTAATCAAACAAAATCAAGGATAAATATTAAAGACTTTAAATTTATCCAGAGTTTAAAAATATCCAAATTGTCAACATGATATTGCTTTGTGGAGTAAAATTCAAGAATAATATTTATGTACCAAAAATAATTTGGACAGAAAAGAAATATATTTTTGGATAAATAGTACCCCGTAAATAGTACCCTATGAATAGTACTTCGGGAATAGTACCTCGTGAATAGTACCCCGACATAAAAAGTACTCCAAATACCCGAGTGAATAATATTCGGGTGAATAGTAATTTGGGTGAATAGTAACTCGTGAATAGTACTCCGATACGAAAAGTGCCTCGAATACCCGAGTGAATAATACTAGAGTGAATAGTAACTAGGTGAATAGTAACTTGTGAATAGTAACTCATAAAAGAAAATACCAAATAAAATGATATTTCATGACGAGTACAAAAGAAATGGTATCTCATACGAGTATAATATAATATACTGGCTATGAATGGATTTTCATCCGCCATACGATAATCCACGTCAGACGAGATCATTTCCACAATTTAATAAAGAATGAATACGAAGGATCATTCACCATGCATGCGATAATCCACATAGACAAAGTTATTCCAATAGAATAATAAAGAATGGAATAACGTAAGAATTCACCATGCATGCGATGAAGCGCATGCATGAGTTATTCCAGCGTAATAATAAATAATGGAACCGAGTCATGCGTAATGTCTCAGACATGCATGGATATTCCAACAGAATAATAAAGAATGGAACCGGTCATACGTAATCCGTATAAAACAGGATATACAACGAGAATAATAAAGAATGGAATAACAACAGAAATTCACTGTGCATGCGATAGATCGCATGGCGATGCCAGTTATTTCAACAGAATAATAAAGAACGTAACCGGTCATCGTAATCCACACGCATGTGGATATTCCAACATAATAATAAAGAATGAAATAACAATAGAATTCACGGAACATACGATAGACAAGACAAAGCGGAGTTATTCCAATGAGAATAATAAAGAATGGAATAACAGCAGAATTTCACCATATATGCGGTACTTCGCATGTGACGCCCCCAAAAATAGGTATACATCACCCATCTTAAGTCGCCAGATACATGGTACAGAATACAAATACAATCTTTAATATACAACAAGAGAGCTGTGAGTTTTAATACAAATATTATCTTCTGGACAATATCCACTCTCAGAATAAGTCCTCATTACATTTATTGTCACACTAATTAACAGAATAGTGAGGACTACTAATGCTATCATCTGGATCTGCCAAACGTGCCTCTACTAAGTCCCCAACTATATTCTCATTTCCTGAAGAGAACAGTGAAGGAAAGGGTGAGCTCAACTAGCCCAGTAAGAAATATTATGACTAAGATAATGCAGAATAAATTATCATTAGTCTTCAACAATGTTAAATTGATAAAATACAATAGACATCAAGTTTAAGCTCGCAATGAACAAGTAATCCATTAAAAGAGTTAAGTAGAGAATAAAATCTACTATCTTTTATGATTTAAAAGTTTTCATCACTTTTATATCACGAGACTCAAAATTTTAATAAATAATCCACATCATCAAATCATCCCTACACTAAAGATATTATTTAGTATCACGACCACGAATTATCCATGCACTACGGGCCAAAGATAATCGTGTTTTCATCAACGATCCTAATCATGCCATAAAACAATTCATCTTTGCTCCCTTGGCCGAAGAGAATCCATAGCCATAATCATACCAAAAGCCGCCCATCAATGCACTCGAATTCAATGAGGACTTTTTCTACATCATTTGTAACATTACGGTCATGATTACGAATAATCCTCGGTCATAATCATACCAAGTCCATCTATGCACCACGAATGACAGATGACTTTAACAAAATATAAACATGAGGATGATGACAATGATATAAGAATTCAATAAAACAAGTTCAAGAATTAAATTATTCAGAACTAATAACGTCCAAATTGTCAACATGATACTTCTTTGTAGAGTAAAATTCAAGAATGCTCGTAAGAATATTTTACGAAAAGATTTCGGATGAAGCGTAAATATCAAGGATATTCCACCAATTTCATGGAGTATAGAAGTCAAAACTTTAACCAACCGAGTATAATATATGAATGGAATAACAAAGAAATCACCATGTATGCGGTACTTACCAGATGAGCGAGTTATTCCAACGTAATAATAAATAACGGAACTGTGTCCGGCATAAAACGCATGCATACGATATTCCAAATGTAATAATAAAGATTTTAACCAGTCCGGCGTAAAAACGCGCAGTATGTGATATTCCAAATGTAATAATAAAGACGGATCTCAGTCCCAGCAGAAACGCATGCATGTGATGTTCCAACAAAATAATAACGAATGAAATAACAATGAAATCACCAGGCATGCGGTACTTGACAGATAGGTTATTCCAACAGAATAATAAATAATGAGAACTGTGTCAAAGTAAATTACGCACAAGCAATAGATGTTCCAACAAAATAATAAAGAATGGAATAACAACATAATTTCACCATGTATAACAGATTGTGATAGATAGGAGTTATTCCATGAGAATAATAAATAATGGAATAATGTAAGAATTTCACTGAAGTATAGGGTAGCTTGGCGTCTACAAAGTTATTCCAAAGTAATAATAAAGAATGGAATAATAGAAGTTCTCTTCATGAATATGAAAAAAATAATACCCCTTACGAGTACAATAAATAATATCCCTTACCTTTGAAAGAAGAGTACTCCGACTGGTAAGGCGAGGATATACTCGAAGAAAACTTGCACTACGCTTCAAAGCTTTCTTAACTCCAAAGAAATACGCCAAGATTATAGAAGAAAAATTTTCTCTATAGTTTCTCTCTAGAGTTTCAATGAATTAAGAAGAAATAATGAAGGAATGAGCTTCTATTTATAGAAGAATGGACTACATAGTAACTAATTCAGCTTAAGCGGTCCGTATTGATTTACTTTTAATCTGGACGGTCCGATTTAAAGCAAAATCTTTTAAATAAAATATAATATATTCTATTTATAATCTAATAAAATGAATAACTTTATAAAAGTATTATGTTTTATATAAAAAGATTTTACTATGCAAAACACTATGCAGTAATAATGCAACACTATATCATAATAAAATATAATATATTCTATTTATAGAATAACTTTATAAAAGTATTCTGCTTATATAAAAAAGCTTTTTCTGCTTTATTACATTAATAATACTAATAAAACAAAACTTATATATATATATATATAACAATCAACAATAATTGAATCAAATAACGTGAGATACTATGCGCAAGAAATCATCGTAGCAATAATTGAACAAAAATGAGTGACTTCTCATGTAAGCATCAATAATCAATATCATGTATACCTATACAACCACACGACATCGCACTTGCACTTTTACTACCGAGTAGTTCAACAATATTAACAGTAAAAACTTCCGCCGTTATTTTCATAAAAAATATTTTTGTCGCTTTTCTCAATCAAATGAATAATTCTATCATTGTGATCCACCAATGATTGTGCCGTCATCTGAATATTCCCCTAATTAAATCGAATATAATATAACAAATTGCATACTTTACCTAAGGTGACGCTTTCTGTCGCCAAAGGGCTTTAGCGACAGACTTATTAACATTATTTAATTTATTTTCAAAAAATTATTTAAAAATAGAAATTAATTTCTAAAAATTACAAAAATTATTTTAAAAAATTATTTTAAGCTATAAAATAAAATTTTAATAATTTGACATATTTTTGATAAATATTAGTATTTATGTAAATATTATTGGTATTTAATTTATTTAATAAATGCGTTAAATAATTAATTAAAAATAATTTTATAATATTAAAAATTATTTTAAAATGATAATAAGGTATTTAAAAATATTTAAGTTATAAAATATAACTTTTAATATTTTAAAGCAAATATCATTAATTATTTAATATTAATGATATTAGATTTATTTAATAAATATTAAATAGATTAATTTAAAAATGATTTTTAATATTAGAAAAATCATTTTAAATGAAAATAAAGATTTTAAAAATATTTTAAGTTATAAAATATAACTTTCAATATTTAAAGGTAAATCTCATTAATTATTTACTATTAATGATATTAAGGTTATTATGATTAAATAAAAATGATTTTTAAAATTATAAAAATTATTTTAAATAAAAAATAAAGTGTTTAAAGATATTTTAAGTTATAAAATATAACTCTTAATATTTAAAGGATAAGTTTATTAATAATTTAATATTAATGATATTAAATTTATTTAATAATTATATTTAATAAATAGTTTTAAAATGGTTTTAAATATTTAAAATTATTTAAAAAGGATATAAATGAATTAAAATATTTTAATTTATAATTAACTACTTTTAATATTTTGATAGATAATGCATTAATAATTTAATATTAATGTTAATTATTTAAAAATGATTTTAATTGTTTTAAAAATCATTTAAGGGTAATATTAATAATTTAAAAATATTTTGAGTTATTATAAATAACTTTAATATTTTGGCAATGGTTTCATTAATAGTTTACTATTAATTAAATGTTAATGATAATAAAATTGTTTAATATTTAAATCATTTAATAATGATTCCAATGTTTGAAAATTCATGATAAATTATAATAAATGTTTAAAAATTATTATAAGTCATTTAAAAATAATATGATTAATACTTGCAGATATTGAGCTACGGGATAGAGTCTTAGACTTTCGATATTACCCTGATAAAGTCTTGATGAGTAGACATATTTTAGAAATTGATCCTACTTAGATATTTTTGGTTGTATTTTAATGTTTGTTTGTGATTTAATGATTTGTTGAATATGTGACAATGTGATTAGGTTATGTCTTTGTTGCAATAAGCGGATATAATATTACGATATGTTATTCTAATCAAGAAAAATAATCTTATTATTGATAGGTTGTTATACAAAAGATAAAAAACTAAGTTGCATATTGTGGCAAGCAGAGACTAGACATGTAAAACCCTCGAATTTTATGAAATAAAAGTATTCAATTTTTCTTATAATTATTATTCAAAGAAATGGTTAAATTGATAAAAGTTTAAAGTTAAGGGTGATATATGTAAAATTTTAAAATACAAAAGTGGTTATAAAATACTCATTGTTGTTTAGGAATATTACGTTTCAGTCGTGGAATATTCTTTTTTATTGGGAATATCCGTGCGGCGGCCTACCCAACCATTGTGGGCCCCATAATAGAATAATCGCTTGGATGAAAAAAACGACAAGTATGAGTTTTTATAAATAACTTGCGTAGTTATTCACGCTTAACACCGTTAGAATACCCAGTGGTTAAAATACGAATATGCGTGGTTGCACAAGCTGCGGTATTGCATGTATTTTTGAATTATTGATCCTTACGTAAAAGGCACTACTCGATAATTGTTACAATAATTACCGCTCAATATTTTATTTTATTGATTCAATAATTGCTATGTTGATATTTTATATTATTGTTATTTCAATAATTGTCCTTTACATTTCCCATCAATAATTCATATTATTTGAATAATATTATTAGATAACATTATTGGAAATGTCTAGAAAGTTCTCATCGAGGAGAGGTTTGGTCACCTAATTTCATGCCGATGAGAGAAATCCTTATTGGAAAGCCCCCTCTTTCCTGGGAACGGCCTGGTTGTCATAATTGTGATTTTATAATATTATTTGTGAATAATAAATTATTAATTTATATGATAAGGAAATATTTATTTAATGCGGATATAAATGATGGATTTGTTTATGTGGTTATAAATGAAGGAATTAATGTTGAGGTTTTTTATTAGTATTTTTGTCGGAATGGAGGTATTAAAAATCAAATCAGTATTTTTTACGATATATTGCGTGAGTTATAATTTTTAATCCGACCGTTGGATCGTTATGATTTTTGGATATGTTATACATATATAAGTTGAGTATATGTCCACAAATTTTGAACCGTTAAAAATGAACGTATAAATTGTTATGAATTTTAAGAGGTGACTGGTTCAGAAATTATTGAAGTTTCAAAATTTATCATTTTGGTGGAAAATTCTAGAATGCGTGGGCCCCACCTATGGTTGGTGAAGAAATATGCTAAAATTGTATTTCAAATGTGGTGGGTGACAATAGTAGAAGGTTAAGCCATCAGGTAGCAGGTCAAGTCTGCTTCGGCGTGCTAACATTTTCCTATAAATAGAGGGCTAAGTTAGAATTAAAAATCACACCAGAAACAAGTTCTCTTTCTCTCTCTATATTATCAAGCGTATTTTGTGAGTATTTAGATACTTTGAGAGTTTCTATTCAGTACAAGGTTCCTTCGACTTTACATTCCGGTAGGAAATACTGCTCTTTTGAGGTAAGGAATTTTTAAGGGTTATTATGTTTTTTCAGTTTCGTAATTTTTTCGGACCTTTAAAAATTCTGGAAATATTTGAAATGATAATTTGATGAGTTTTATTGATTGTGTCCAAAAATGGCGATTTTTGGATGTGTAGATTAGGAGTTATGGATTTTATGAGAAAAGACTATTTTAAAAGTAAACCCTTATAACTCCTTGTGGTTAACTCCAAAATTGATGAAATTTTATTGGGAGTACATCTATATAATATCGAGATACCCTGTAAATTTTGGAATTTATTGATAAAATTACAATTTATGATAAATGTCTAAATATTCGCGCTTTTTGGCCATATGAAAAATAGTAAATGAATTTTAAAAATTCGAGAAAAATATATATTCAATATGGGACTATATTATCCTAAATCCCAGAAAAGAAATATTTTTGGGACTGATTTGATAATTTTCATGAAAATGAACTAGTTATGATTAAATGAATTAAATATGTTATGTGAAGTAACAAAATTGGAAAATAGGATTTTATGGTTTGGGAATCCTATATAAGGTATATGCAGATTTTTGATGAGGGTTTTGGTTATTGGTGATGAAATTTTATGAGTTTGGCATTTTAGGATGATTAAATGCATTAATTAGTAAAGTGTAAACAATTAAAATAAATTATTTATAAGTTTAAGAAATGATTAAGATATTGTGGTAATATTAATAATATTAGATTATGAGATTTTAAAGTGATTTATAACATTTGGATTAAGGTGCTATAAATATTGATATGGATTTTATTGTGAAACTTTATATTTTTGTGTTAGGATTACTATTCACGTATAGGGTACTATTCATGACAAAAAATGGTTTCTTTCTCTGACCAAATTATCGTTTATTTATGAATCTTACTCTTAAGATTAAATCCATGTTTGGATCATATTATTTTTATAATCATATATAACATTTTTATGATCCTGGTGAAGAAATTTCTCTTTGACTTAAGTGTAAAGATGGGTAGATTATTGGTATGATCGTGACTATGGGTTCTCTTTGGCCAGTAGTCCACAGATGAATTGTTGACTGGTATGATCATGACCATTGAATTTACAATTGAATATTTTTAGCTTATGTGCAAAGGTGAATTGATCAACATGGTTATAATTATGGTTTATATAAATTCTGAAATGATTATGTATTTCTTTGAGATATTAATATCTTTGGCCTATAGTGCAATGATGAATATTGATGAATATCTTTGGCCCGTAGTGCAAAGATGACCTGTTGTTGAATATCTTTGGCATGTAGTGCAAAGATGAGCTGTTGATGAGTATCTTTGGACCGTAGTGCAAAGATGAATTTATTAGTATGATTATGAACAGGAATTGTGATTTGGTATAACCCTGATCTTTGATGTTTCAGGTAAAGACAGGTGATGAAAATTATCTTCGTCCTGGATGAGAAAAGGAATTTGAAACCACAAATATGATTATGAGTTATTCATATGATTGTGGACAGGAACTATTGATTGATGTTACAGGGATAAAACATTGTTGGTGGACTTTTAACATAGAGAAGATAATAGACATTATGGTCTATTTGACTCTTCTAATGGATTGCTCGTTCCGCTGCAACTATGGTTAAAAAGTTTTATCATCTACCATATGTTCTAAATCTCTGATTTATTACTGATGAAGGCTATTGATAATTTAATTATCTTTAGTCATAATATTCTTTACTGAGCTAGTTGAGCTCACCCTTTTGCTTCACAATTCCTTTCAGGTAATAAGAGTGTAGCTGGGTCGAGCAGGGATAACAGGGGAATAGTGTGGTGGTTTGAGACTGTCAAAGTTTCTCAATACATTATAAAATGGCATGACATACAATATATAATTGTATTGAGGACCTAAGATGTGTGTGTCATATATTATACGTCACTTAATAATTTATTTTGGTGAACAACAATAGGGTGAGGTGAACCCAACTTTGGAAGGGTGTTTTGCCACTATCATACAAGATGTCTAATGACATACAATCTCGTGTTATCATAAGAAAGGGTTGTGCACATCCACTTGCTGAGTATATCTATGAGCACTACCTATATGATCTTGGAGTTGGGTTGAAATATAATGTTCAATCGCAGACGGTGGAGATAGTTATATGTCAAGAGAAGACTCACCATTGGAAGGAACATGATACTAATCTTCTCATTTTTCTTTGGGGTCTATTGGATCAACCAAGGATAATTCTCTGGACATATGATATCTATCATAACTTAGATTCATGGCCTCCTATGTACGAAGGTTTCCTTGAGCACTTCCCAAAGATTTTAATTTCTAAAACAGCTATTGATATGTGGACGCTTTATGTAATGTATCAATGTGAGGTGCTGTCCATAGTTGGGACATGAGTCATAGTTGGTATTAAAACTCACAGTATATGTGGTGTTGTATTTTGCACGATAATTGTAGTAATAAAGTTGTAGTTATTTTCTGTACCATGTATTTGGCGACTCAGAATAGGTTGGATGGATTGGACCTATTTTGGGGGCGTCACAAGGCAAGTATCCTACCTTTGCATTTCCTTTATGCGATGGATATAATTAAGAAGGTTTTCATAATTAAATTATTAGTGTGCCAGATTACTAACCCTATTGTTATATACGATCATTGTTTATCAACATGATATTATATTATATAATTCAGATATATATTCTGTTCGTTAATTTCTATATATGGTTATACAAGTGTCCTCATTTGGATAATCATTGTATTTAATCACATGTTGATATATATATATATATATATATATATATATATATATATATATACACACCTATTGATCCCCCATATGTATACATTAAGTAAAAGCCGTCTAAGCTATTTGACCAGCTAGACACAGATTTAGAAATATCGTTGAATATGATAAAACTTTTTTGTATCCAATCAAATTGTTTTTGTTCGGATTCCAGACTAAGTATGAACATCCCGAAAAAGGGAAAACTTTTATGCACCAAAAGCGGACAGAGTGAACGATAATATCGTTCTTACATGTAGTATTGATCAATACAGGGCCCATGGGATGTATACCCTCGTGCCGTAAGTTATGACGGTTTGCGGATGAAGTTCTGTTAAACCTATTTGAAAATTTAAAATAATGTTCATAGTATGTCAACTAAACCCCATTTATAGTCAATACGTAGTTTCAAAAATTTGATATAGAATTGTTAAGTTATTATTATCGGTTCAGTTTACTTCACAACTATTGATTTGTTCTAGGAGTGATGTATAGAGAAAACATTTAATTCTTTCAGCTAATTATATTTATAATTGTTATTACTTGCTGGGCACCCAAATGGTCATTCTTGCTTTAAATTTAAATGTTTTCAGCTAAGCGTGATCAACCTAAAGGTTCAGAGAAGAACAAGTGAAAAGGAAAGCAAACAGAATATGTTTAATGGTATCTTTTGTAACAGTTAAACTGTATTAAGATAATGATATGTATTATATATCATGTAAAGAATGTAGTAAAGGTTGTGTACTTGGGATTAGACTCTGATAAATGTAAGTTAAGTTTGATATTTATATTATTGTTATTATTATTAGTATTATTTTTGCTCATAGAAATGGTATCGTAAAGCATTGAATTCAGGTTTCAAGTACCTGAATTTAGGGGCGTTACATCATGGTATCAGAGATTTAGGGTTAAAAACCTTAGGTGGGTTAGACCTTAGGCTATAACCTTGGAACAGAGGGAAATGTTAAAAATACAAATAACTCATATAGAGTTTAAAAATGAGATGAATTGAATAAGTTCATCGTCAAATCAAATAAAAGATAACTTATATAAAACTATTATTTGTTGTGTGTATATATTCTTTGTTAATCAAGATAGTTTGTGTGTAGATGTTATGTGGGATAAGGATTAGGATACCCTCAGGTCGTAAAGAAGGAGTCAACCTCCATAACCGAGCCAATATCAAAGCCAATAGCTGAAATAGAGGCTCAAAGAGAAAGTAACCCTTATAAGTTGATTATACTGGAAAGTGTAATACCAGACCCAGAAACGATAGTATAGCAAATAGGTAGAGTATAATTAAAGAGTATATGGTCGACCTAGAGTTCTTAAACTCATATGCTTGAGGTGAGTTCTTAAACTCATGATATGTGGTAGGTTTGAAGAACTTGGTATAGTTATGTGTTAATGGATTATTAAGGATAATGGGAATATATAGAATACTAAGCAATTGATCCTTAGTGAAGGCGTAAGAGAAAAGTAGTATTAGTATTACTTGAATAGGTATGATTTTATGTGGTGTATATGATAGGTATGTCTGTATAAGGTACTATTTTCAACTTTTGTATAAGTTGTGACAGCAATTCCCGACTTTTGAGTCACAAGAGGGATAGCGGATGTTTAAAGCAATATGTGTTATGGTATGTCAAGTGTTATGAATATGAATCTATGATGGATTAATGAAATAAGTTGGTATAAAGATAGTAGATATTTATCTGAACACTAGTTAATACAGTAAACCGAGTTTTTGAATAAATAATTATTTGAGTAGAAAATTTTGCGTTATATATTAAGCATATACGATAAGGCTTAGAATGTGATGCCCCCAAAATAGATCTAATCCATCCAACCTATTCTAAGTCACCAAATACATGGTACAGAAAACAAATACAACTTTATTACTACAATTGTCATGCAAAATACAAAAACACATATGTTGTGAGTTTTGATACAAATATATACCAACTGTGACTCTGGACCCAACTTGGATAGCACGTCACAATTGCCCCTTACATAAAGGTACAGTCAATAACTGTTTTAGAAATTAAAATATTTGGGAGATGCTCAAGAAAACCTTTGTACATGAGAGGCCATGCGTCTAGGTTATGATAGATATCATATGACCACAGAATTATCCTTGATTGAACCAATAGACCCCAAAGAAAAATGAGAAGATTACTATCATGATCTTTCCAATGGTGAGTCTTCTCTTAACATATAACTATCTCCACTGTCTGCAATTGAAAATTATATTCCAACCAAACTCCAAGATCAAATAGGTAGTGCTCATAGATATACTCAGCAAGTGGATGTACACAACCCTGTCTTATGAAAACACGAGGTTGTATGTCATTAGACATCTTGTATGATAGTGGCAAAACACCCTTCCAAAGTTAGGTTCCCCTCACCCTATTCGGTTCACCAAAATTAAATATCAAATGACGTATACAATACGACACACTTATCTAAAGTTCTCAATAAAATTATTTCCATACTATTTAGGGAGAACCTCAAAAGCTATAGACCACCGTTCTATTCCCCTGTTATCCCCGTTCGACCCGGCAACACTCTTATTACCTGAAAGGAATTATGATGCAAAAAGGGTTAACACAACTAGCACAGTAAAGAATATCATGACTAAAGATAATTAAATTATCAATAGCCTTCATCAGTAATAAATCGGAGATTTAGAACTTATGGTAGATGATAAAACTTTTCAACCATAGTTGCAGCAGAACGAGCAATTCATTAGAAGAGTCAAATAGACCATAAAGTCTATTATCTTCTCCACGTTAAAAGTCCACCAATAATATTTTATTCCTATAACATCAATCAACAATTCCTGTCCACAATCATGTGAATAACTCATAACCATAATTGTGGTTCTAAATTCCTCTTCTCATCTAGGACAAAGATAATTTACATCACCTGTCTTTACCTGAAACATCAAAGATCATAATTATAACAAATCACAGTTCCTGTTCATAATCATACTAATAAGTTCATGTTTGCACTTCGGCCAAAGATATTCATTAACAGTTCATCTTTGCACTACATGCCAAAGATATTCAGCAACAGGTCATCTTTGCACTACGGGCCAAAGATATTCAACAACAGGTCATCTTTACACTACGGGCCAAAGATATTCATCAACAATTCATCTTTGCATTACAGGCCAAAGATATTCAGCAACAGGTCATCTTTGCACTACGGGCCAAAGATATTCAACAACAGGTCATCTTTACACTACGGGCCAAAGATATTCATCAACAATTCATCTTTGCATTACAGGCCAAAGATATTCAACAACATGTCATCTTTGCACTACGGGCCAAAGATATTCAACAACATGTCATCTTTGCACTACGGGCTAAAGATATTAATATCTCAAAGAAATATATAATCATTTTAGAATTTATATAAACAATAATTATAACCATGTTGATCAATTCACCTTTGCACTTAAGCTAAAGATATTCAATTATAAATTCAATGGTCATGATCATACCAATCAATAATTCATCTTTGCACTACTGGCCAAAGAGAACCCATAGTCACAATCATACCAATAATATACCCATCTTTACACTCAAGTCAAAGAGAAATATCATCATTCGGGTTATAAAAATATTATATATGATAATAAAGACAATATGATCAACAACTACATTTAATTTCAAGAGTAAGATTCATAAATCAACGATAATTTGGTCAGAAAAAGAAACCAATTTTGTCGTGAATAGTATCCATGAATAGTAACTCGTGAATAATAATTCATGAATAGTAACTCATGAATAGTAACTCATAAATAGTAACCCATGAATAGTAACCCGTATTCGTAAATAATACCGTATACGTAAATAATATCATATACGTAAATAGTTGCATATAAATGAATATAGTGCCGTATACGTGAATGACAGTATACGTGAATAGTAACCCCGACATGAAAAAGGTAGAAATTCCACAATAAAACTCATATTAATAATTCGGCATAATGATATTGAAGAAAATAATATCATTTAAGAAGAAAATAACATCCCTTAAAATCCCTTACAATCCCTTACCTCACCTCAAAAGAAAGCATACTACTTACCGAATAATATCGATGTATGACGTCAAGGAAACTTGACCGAATAGCAACTCTCAAAGTATCAAAATACTCACAAAATACGCTCGATAATATAGGGAGAGAAACTTATGTTTCTTTGTGTGATTTTCAATTCTAACTCAAAGACTCTATTTATAGAAAAATGTTAGAACGCCAAAAGTAGACTTGACTGCAACTTTGATGGCTTTACCGCTACTATTCCCACCCACCACTTTTGAAATAAAATTTTAGCACATTTTCACCAACCAAAGGTGGGGCCCACTCATTCTAGAATTTTCCACCAAAATCATTTATAAACATAATTTCCTAAATCAAATACCTCTTAAAATTCATAACAAATCATACATTAATTTTTAACGGCTCAAAATTTGTGGACATATACTCAACTTATATATGTATAACATATCCAAAAATAACAACGATCCAACTACGGATTAAAATTATAACTCACGCAATATATCTCAAGAACACTAATTTTTTTTTTATGAGTCCTTCGCACTTGATTCAAATAGTCACCACGAAAAATCCATAATGAATTTTGGATGATTCCAATTTCTACGATTAGCTTACTTCATTTCTTTTGATATTTGTCTCATCTCCTAACTCATTATAAAAAGAGTTATAGATTTTACAAAATCAAGTAATAAACTAATTTTTCAAATTTATCCTCATTTCAAAAATACTAATAAAACACCTCAAAGATTAATTCATTCATTTATATCCATATAAAAATATATTTCATCATATAAATCAATAATTAATTATTCACAAATAATATTACAATCACAATAATGACAACCAGCCGCTCCTGTGAAAGAGGGGCTTTTCGATAAGGATTTCTCCTTATCACGCCAAAATTAGGTGACCAAACCTCTCCTCGATGTAACTTTCTAGACATTGCCAATAATGCTATCTAATAATATTATTCAAATAATATGAATTATTGATCCGATAATGGAAAATATTATGTCGTGACAATTATTGAAACAACAATAATATAAAATATCAACGCAAAGAATTATTGAATCAATAAAATAAAATATTGAACAAGAATTACCGTAATAATTATTGAGTAAAGGCCTTCATACGTAAGAATCAATAATTCCAAAAATACCGTGCAATACCGCGTGTAGCATCGTGCAACCACGCATATTATCGTATTTTAACCACCGTGCATTCCAACAAATATTAATTCAGAATAATTACGCCGTTATTTATAAAAAACTCAAACTTGTCGCTTTCTTCATCCGATGATTTATTCTCATTATGGGGCCCACAAATGGTCATATTGCATCGCATTTAATATTCCCGACACAACAAGAATATTCCACGACCAAACTAATATTCCCCAATGTAAATGAGTATTTTATAACCACTTGCGTATTTTGAAAATTTTATATATCACCCTTAAATTTAACTTTTTATCAATTTAACCATTTTGTGATGCCCCAAAATAGGTCCAATCCATCCAACCTATTCTAGTCGCCAAATACATGGTACGTAAAAAAAACTACAACTTTATTACTACAATTGTCGTGCAAAATACAACAACACATATGTCAGTGAGTTTTGATACAAATATATACCAACTGCGACTCTCACACCAACTTGGATAAGACGTCACAATGGCACCTTACATAAAGGTACAAATAATAACTGCTTTTAGAAATTAAAATCTTTGGGAAATGCTCAAGAAAACCTTCGTATATGGGAGGCCATGCGCCTAGGTTATGATAGATATCATATGCCCACAGTAATTATCCTTGGTCACCCAATAGACCCCAAAGAAAAATGAGAAGATTACTATCATGTTCTTTCCAATGGTGAGTCTTCTCGACATATATAACTATCTCCACCGTTCTCAATTGAAAATTATATTTCAACCAAACTCCAAGATCATATAGTAGTGCTCAGAGATATACTCAAAGAAGTGGATGTGCACAACCCCGCCTTATGATAACACGAGGTCAGATGTCATTAGACATCTTGTATGATAGTGGCAAAACACCCTTCCAAAGTTGGGTTCACCTCACCCTATTCGGTCACCAAAATTAAATATCAAATGACGATACAATACGACACACTTATCTAAAGTTCTCAATAAAATTATTTCCATACTATTTAGGGAGAACCTCAACAAATACTATAGACCACCGCTCTATTCCCCTCATATCCCCGCCGAATCCAAGAACACTCTTATTACCCGAAAGGAATTGTGAAGCAAAAGGGTGAGCACAACTAGCTCAAAGAAAGAATATCATGACTAAAGATAATTAAATTATCAATAGCCTTCATCAAGAATAAATCGTAGATTTAGAACATATGGTAGATGATAAAACTTTTCAACCATAGTTGCAATGAACGAGCAATCCATTAGAAGAGTCAAATAGACCATAAAGTCTATTATCTTCTCCATGTTAAAAGTCCACCAACAATGTTTTATCCTCTGTAACATCAATCAACAGCCCTCGCCCCACAATCATGTGAATAACTCATAATCATAATTGTGGTTCTAAATTCTCTTCTCATCCAGACGAAGATAATTTTCATCACCGCCTTTACCTCAAAACATCAAAGATCATGGTTATACCAAATCACAGCCTCCTGCTCATAATCATACTAATAAGTTCATCTTTGCACTACTACGCCAAAGATATTCATTAATAGCTCATCTTTTGCACTACATGCCAAAGATATTCAAGAATGTGTCATCTTTGCACTACGGCCAAAGATATTCAATAACAGTCATCATCTTTGCACTACGCCCAAAGATATTCATCAACAATTCATCTTTTTGCACTACAGCCAAAAGATATTCAACAACATGTCATCTTTGCACTACGGGCCAAAGATATTCAAAAAAGATATTAATATCTCAAAGAAATATATAAATCATTTCGTAAATTTATATAAACAATAATTATAACCATGTTGATCAATTCACCTTTGCACTTAAGCTAAAGATATTCAATTATAAATTCAATGGTCATGATCATACCAATCAACAATTCATCTTTGCACCATCGCCAAAGAGAACCCATAGTCACGATCATACCAATAATCTACCCATCTTTACACTCAAGTCAAAGAGAAATATCATCATTAGGGTTATAAAATGTTATATATGATAATAAAAAAATATATGATCAACAACTTGCATTTAATTTCAAGAGTAAGATTCATAAATCAACGATAATTTGGTCGTAAAAAGAAACCAATTTTGTCGTGAATAGTACCTCGTGAATAAGTAACTCATGAATAGTAATTCATGAATAGTAACTCATGAATAGTAACTCATGAATAAGAATCTCATTCGAATAAGAACCGTATAACGTAAATAATATCATATACGTAAATAATATCATATACGTAAATAATATGCATATATATGAATATAGTGTCGATATACGTGATAGTGTCGATATACGAATAAGTAACCCCGACATGAAAAAAGTAGAAATTCCACAATAAAACTCATATCAATAATTCTAAGATAATGATATCAAGAAAATAATATCATTTAAGAAGAAAATAACATCCCTTAAAATCCCTTAAAATCCCTTACTCATAATAATGACAACCCTTACCTCAAAAGAGCAAGATTTCTCGAATCGAAATATCTGATATGACGTCAAGGAAACTTGACCCGATTAGCAACTCTCAAAGTATCAAAATACTCACAAAATACGCCGATAATATAGGAGAGAGAAAAACTATGTTTCGTGTGATTTTCAATTCTAACTCAAAGACTCTATTTATAGAAAAATGTTAGAACGCCAAAGCAGACTTCGACCAAGCAACCCCGATGGCTTTACTCGCTACTATTCCCACCCACCACTTTTTGAAATAAAATTTTAGCACATTTTCACCAACCAAAGGTGGGGCCCACTCATTCTAGAATTTTCCACCAAAAATCATTTATAAACATAATTTCCAATCACCACCTCTTAAAATTCATAACAAATCATACGCTAATTTTTAATCGGCTCAAAATTTGTGGACATATACTCAACTTATATATGTATAACATATCCAAAAATAACAACGATCCAACTATTTGATTAAAAAAATTATAACTCACGCAATATATCTCAAGAACAACGATTTTTTTTGAATTATGAGTCCTTCTGACCAGCTTCATTCAAAATAATCACCACGAAAAATCCACAATGAATTTTTGGGTGATTCCAATTTCTACTTGCTAGCTTACTTCCAGTGGCTTTCTTTTGATATATGGCTCATCTCCTAACTCATTATACACAAAGAGTTATAGATTTTACAAAATCAAGTAATAAACTAATTTTCTCAAAATTTCCAAATTTCGCTCTTCATTTCGACAAAATACTAATAAAACACCTCAAAGATTAATTCCTTCATTTATATCCATATAAAAATATATATTTCCTTATCATATAAATCAATAATTAATTATTCACAAATAATATTACGTAATCACAATAATGACAACCAGCCGCTCCTGTGAAAGAGGGGCTTTTCGATAAGGATTTCTCCTCATCGGGCCAAGCAATTAGGTGACCAAACCTCTCCTCGATGTAACTTTCTAGACATCGCCAATAATGCTATCTAATAATATTATTCAAATAATATGAATTATTGATCCGATAATGGAAAATATCATGTCAAAGGACAATTATCAAAACAACAATAATATAAAATATCAACGCAAAGAATTATCAAATCAATAAAATAAAATATCAATAAAGAATTACCGTAATAATTATCGAGTAAAGGCCTTCACGTGTAAGAATCAATAATTCAAAAATATCGCGGTAATACCGCAAAGCATCGCGCAACCAATGCCAGACATCGTATTTTAACCACCGTGTATTCCAACAAAGGTTAATTCAGAATAATTACGCCATTATTTATAAAAACTCAAACTTGTCGCTTTTTCATCCGATAGCTTATTCTCATTATGGGCCCATAAATGGTCATGCATACATCATGCATTTAATATTCCCCAACAACAAGAATATTCCACGACCAAACTAATATTCCCCAATGTAAAATGAGTATTTTATAACCACTTGCTTATTTTGAAAAAAATTATATATATCACCCTTAACTTTAACTTTTAACTTTTTATCAATTTAACCATTTAATAAATAGAAAAATTGAATACTTTTATTTCATAAAATTCGGGTCTTACAATCTCCCTCCTTATGAAATTTCATCCCAAATTTACGCACTCGTATTTCAAAGAGTTGAGAATACCTTGCTTTCATTTCGCATTCCATCTTCCCCGCCATCATGATTTCTCCATTGCTCATCTCCTATATTTCGTATATCATTCTAGAATACAAATTCAAAACAAAGGTTAATCGACATATCACAATTTGTCAACTTAAGTAAGAAAAATTTAGCTTAGGTAGAGACACACTAGCAAAGGATATTACTCGCCTCCCTTCCTAGTTCTAATCCCGATCTCCGCCAGAGATCATATCCCTAAGCTCGATACTAAATGTGATGCCCCAAAATAGGTCCAATCCATCCAACCTATTCTCGAGTCGCCAAATACATGGTACGTAAAAACAACTACAACTTTATTAATACAATTGTCGTGGTAAAATACAACAACACATATGTTGTGAGTTTTGATACAAATATATACCAACTGTGACTCGACACCAACTTGATAAGACGTCACAATGGCACCTTACATAAAGGTACAAATAATAACTGCTTTTAGAAATTAAAATCTTTGGGAAATGCTCAAGAAAACCTTCGTATACGGGAGGCCATGCGCCTAGGTTATGATAGATATCATATGCCCACGTAATTATCCTCGGTCAATCTAATAGACCCCAAAGAAAAAAATGAGAAGATTACTATCATGTTCTTTCCAATGGTGAGTCTTCTCTCGACATATAACTATCTCCACCGCTCCTGCAATTGAAAATTATATTTCAACCAAACTCCAAGATCATATAGTAGTGCTCAGAGATATACTCAAGAAGTGGATGTGCACAACCCCGCCTTTATGATAACACGAGGTCAGATATCATTAGACATCTTGTATGATAGTGGCAAAACACCCTTCCAAAGTTGGGTTCACCTTCACCCTATTCTTGTTCACCAAAATTAAATATCAAATGACGATACAATACGCACACACTTATCTAAAGTTCTCAATAAAATTATTTCCATACTATTTAGGGAGAACCTCAACAAATATATAGTACCACCGCTCTATTCCCCTCATTATCCCCGCCGACCCTAAGAACACTCTTATTACCCGAAAGGAATTGTGAAGCAAAAAGGTGAGCACAACTAGCTCAAAGAAAGAATATCATGACTAAAGATAATTAAATTATCAATAGCCTTCATCAAGAATAAATCGTAGATTTAGAACATATGGTAGATGATAAAACTTTTCAACCATAGTTGCAAAATGAACGAGCAATCCATTAGAAGAGTCAAATAGACCATAAAGTCTATTATCTTCCATGTTAAAAGTCCACCAACAATGTTTTATTCCTCAATAACATCAATCAACAGCCTCGCCCACAATCATGTGAATAACTCATAATCATAATTGTGGTTCTAAATTCTCTTCTCATCCAGATTTAAGATAATTTACATCACATGCCTTTACCTCAAAACATCAAAGATCATGGTTATACCAAATCACAGCCCTGCTCATAATCATACTAATAAGTTCATCTTTGCACTACGGCCAAAGATATTCATTAATAGCTCATCTTTGCACTACATGCCAAAGATATTCAAAGAATGTCATCTCTTTGCACTACGGCCAAAGATATTCAACAACAAAGTCATCTTTGCACTACTATTCATCCAAAGATATTCATCAACAATTCATCATCTACATACGCCAAAGATATTCAACAACATGTCATCTTTGCACTACGCAGCCAAAGATATTAATATCTCAAAGAAATATATAATCATTTCGTAATTTATATAAACAATAATTATAACCATGTCGATCAATTCACCTTTGCACTTAAGCTAAAGATATTCAATTATAAATTCAATGGTCATGATCATACTACCAACAATTCATCTTTGCACCATCGCCAAAGAGAACCCATAGTCACGATCATACCAATAATCTACCCATCTTTACACTCAAGTCAAAGAGAAATATCATCATTAGGGTTATAAAATGTTATATATGATAATAAAAAACAATATGATCAACAACTACATTTAATTTCAAGAGTAAGATTCATAAATCAACGATAATTTGGTCGTAAAAAGAAACCAATTTTGTCGTGAATAGTACCCATGAATAGTAACTCGTGAATAGTAATCATGAATAGAAACTCATGAATAAGAACTCATAATAATAGAACTCATGAATAGAAACATTCATATTAAGTAATATAATATCAGATATACGTAAATAATATCATATACGTAAATAGTATCATATACATGAATATAGTGTCATATATATGAATATAGTGTCGATACGTGAATAGTAACCCCGACATGAAAAAAAGGTAGAAATTCCACAATAAAACTCATATCAATAATTCAAGATAATGATATTGAAGAAAATAATATCATTTAAGAAGAATAACATCCCTTAACAACAATCCCTTACAATCCCTTACAATATCCCTCCTCAAAAGAGCAAGATTTCCGACCGAATATCTGATATGACGTCAAGGAAACTTGCAATCGATTAGCAACTCTCAAAGTATCAAAATACTCACAAAAATACGCTCGATAATATAGGAGAGAAAAAACTATGTTTCGTGTGTGATTTTCAATTCTAACTCAAAGACTCTATTTTATAGAAAATGTTAAACGCCAAAGCGACTTGACCGCAACCCCGATGGCTTTACTCGCTACTATTCCCACCCACCACTTTTGAAATAAAATTTTAGCACATTTTTCACCAACCAAAGGTGGGGCCCACTCATTCTAGAATTTTCCACCAAAAATCATTTATAAACATAATTTCCTAATCAACACCCTCTTAAAATTCATAACAAATCATACGCTAATTTTTAACGGCTCAAAATTTGTGGACATACTCAACTTATATATGTATAACATATCCAAAAAATAACAACGATCCAACTATTTGATTAAAAATTATAACTCACGCAATATATCTCAAAGAACACCGATTTTTTTTCAATTATGAGTCCTTCGACCAGCTTTCATTCAAATAAATACCACGAAAAATCCATCCAAATGAATTTTTGGGTGATTCCAATTTCTACTAAGCTTAGCTTACTTCCAGGGGCTTTTTGATATATGGCTCATCTCCTAACTCATTATACACAAAGAGTTATAGATTTTACAAAATCAAGTAATAAACTAATTTTCTAAAAAATTTCCAAATTTCGCTTCTTCATTTCGACAAAATACTAATAAAACACCTCAAAGATTAATTCCTTCATTTATATCCATATAAAATATATATATTTCTTATCATATAAATCAATAATTAATTATTCACAAATAATATTACGTAATCACAATAATGACAACCAATAATGACAACGCTCCTCCAGTGAAAGAGGGGCTTTCCGATAAGGATTTCTCCTCATCAAGCGCAATTAGGTGACCAAACCTCTCCTCGATGTAACTTTCTAGACATTGCCAATAATGCTATCTAATAATATTATTCAAATAATATGAATTATTGATCCGATAATGGAAAATATTGTGTCAAAGACAATTATCAAACAACAATAATATAAAATATCAACGCAAAGAATTATCGAATCAATAAAATAAAATATTGAATCAATAAAATTACCGTAATAATTATTGAGTAGTGCCTTCACGTGTAAGAATCAATAATTCAAAAATATCGCGGCAATACCGCAGCTATCGCAACCACGCGAGATTATCGTATTTTAACCACCGTGTATTCCAACAAAGGTTAATTCAGAATAATTACGCCGTTATTTATAAAAACTCAAACTTGTCGCTTTCTTCATCCGACAGCTTATTCTATTATGGGGCCACAAATGGTCATACCTACTGGCCGCATTTAATATTCCCCAACAACAAGAATATTCCACCACCAAAACGAATATTCCCCAACAAAATGAGTATTTTATAACCACTTGCTTATTTTGAAAAATTTTATATATATCACCCTTAACTTTAACTTTTATCAATTTAACCATTTACATTTAATAAATAAGAAAAATTGAATACTTTTATTTCATAAAATTCGGGTCTTACAATCTCCCTCCTTATGAAATTTCGTCCCTCAAATTTACGCACTGGTATTTCAAAGAGTTGAGAATACCTTGCTTTCATTTCGATTCCATCTTCCCCACCATCATGATTTCTCCATTGCTCATCTCCTATATTTTATATCATTCTAGAATACAGCTTTCAAAACAAAGGTTAATCGACATATCACAATTTGTCAACTTAAGTAAGAAAATTTAGCTTAGTAGGACACACACTAGCTAAGGATATTACTGCCTCTCCCTTCCTAGTTCTAATCCCCGGATCTCCGCAACAGAGATCATATCCCTAAGCTCGATACTCACCAAATGATGACGCCCCAAAATAGGTCCAATCCATCCAACCTATTCTCGAGTCGCCAAATACATGGTACGTAAAAACAACTACAACTTTATTACTACAATTGTCGTGTAAAATACAACAACACATATGTTGTGAGTTTTGATACAAATATATACCAACCGCGACTCGACACCAACTTGATAAAGACGTCACAATGGCACCTTACATAAAGGTACAATCAATAACTGCTTTAGAAATTAAAATCTTTGGGAAATGCTCAAGAAAACCTTCGTATACATATGGAGGCCATGCGCCTAGGTTATGATAGATATCATATGCCCACGTAATTATCCTTGGTCAACCTAATAGACCCCAAAGAAAAACGAGAAGATTACTATCATGTTCTTTCCAATGGTGAGTCTTCTTCTCGACATATAACTATCTCCACCGCCCTGCAATTGAAAATTATATTTCAACCAAACTCCAAGATCATATAGGTAGTGCTCAGAGATATACTCAAAGAAGTGGATGTGCACAACCCCGCCTTTATGATAACACGAGGTTGTATGTCATTAGACATCTTGTATGATAGTGGCAAAACACCCTTCCAAAGTTGGGTTCACCTCACCCTATTCGGTTCACCAAAATTAAATATCAAATGACGATACAATACGACACACTTATCTAAAGTTCTCAATAAAATTATTTCCATACTATTTAGGAGAACCTCAACAACTATAGACCACCGCTCTATTCCCTCGTTATCCCCGCCAATTCCCGAACACACTCTTATTACCCGAAAGGAATTGTGAAGCAAAAAAGGGTGAGCACAACTAGCTCAAGAAAGAATATCATGACTAAAGATAATTAAATTATCAATAGCCTTCATCAATAATAAATCGTAGATTTAGAACATATGGTAGATGATAAAACTTTTCAAACCATAGTTGCAAATGAAACGAGCAATCCATTAGAAGAGTCAAATAGACCATAAAGTCTATTATCTTCTCCATGTTAAAAGTCCACCAACAATGTTTTATTCCTCAGAACATCAATCAACAGCCTCGCCCACAATCATGTGAATAACTCATAATCATATTTGTGGTTCTAAATTCCTCTTCTCATCCAGATGAAGATAATTTTCATCACATGTCTTTACCCTAAAACATCAAAGATCATGGTTATACCAAATCACAGCCTCATGTTCATAATCATACTAATAAGTTCATCTTTGCACTACGGCCAAAGATATTCATTAAGATATCTTTGCATTACATGCCAAAGATATTCAAGAATCATCTTTGCACTACATGCCAAAGATATTCAACAACAGTCATCTTTTGCACTACGGGCCAAAGATATTCAACAACAATTCATCTTTTTTGCACTACGGCCAAAGATATTCAACAACATGTCATCTTTGCACTACGGGCCAAAGATATTCAACAACATGTCATCTTTTGCACTACTAGCCAAAAATATATTAATATCTCAAAGAAATATATAATCATTTCAGAATTTATATAAACAATAATTATAACCATGTTGATCAATTCACCTTTGCACTTAAGCTAAAGATATTCAATTATAAATTCAATGGTCATGATCATACCAGTCAACAATTCATCTTTGCACTACTGGCCAAAGAGAACCCATAGTCACGATCATACCAATAATCTACCCATCTTTACACTCAAGTCAAAGAGAAATATCATCATTAGGGTTATAAAAATGTTATATATGATAATAAAAACAATATGATCAACAACTGCATTTAATTTCAAGAGTAAGATTCATAAATCAACGATAATTTGGTCAGAAAAAGAAACCAATTTTGTCGTGAATAGTATCCATGAATAGTAACTCGTGAATAGTAATTCATGAATAGTAACTCATGAATAGTAACTCATAAATAGTAACTCATGAATAGTAACCCGTATTCGTAAATAATACCAGATACGTAAATAATATCATATACGTAAATAATGCCATATACATGAATATAGTGTCATATACGTGAATAAAGGTCGATATATAATGAATAAGAACCCCGACATGAAAAAGGTAGAAATTCCACAATAAAACTCATATCAATAATTCGCATAATGATATTGAAGAAAATAATATCATTTAAGAAGAAAATAACATCCCTTATCCATCCCTTACAATCCCTTACAATCTCAAAAGAAATAATATCCCTTACCTCAAAAGAGCATTATTTCCATCGAATATCGGATATGACGTCAAGGAAACTTGAAATGATTAGCAACTCTCAAAGTATCAAAATACTCACAAAATACGCTTATAATATAGGAGAGAAAACTTATGTTTCGTGTGATTTTCAATTCTAACTCAAAGACTCTATTTATAGAAAAAAAAATTAGAACGCCAAAGCAGACTTGACCAACAACCCGATGGCTTTACTCTTTTACTATTCCCACCCACCACTTTTGAAATAAAATTTTAGCACATTTTTCACCAACCAAAGGTGGGGCCCACTCATTCTAGAATTTTCCACCAAAAATCATTTATAAACATAATTTCCAAATCAACCACCTCTTAAAATTCATAACAAATCATACGCTAATTTTTAACGGTTCAAAATTTGTGGACATATACTCAACTTATATATGTATAACATATCCAAAAATCACAACGATCCAACTATTTGGATTAAAATTATAACTCACGCAATATATCTCAAGAACACTAATTTTTTTTGAATTATGAGTCCTTCGACCTTTCAAATAGTCACCACGAAAAAATCCACAATGAATTTTTGGGTGATTCCAATTTCTACGGTTAGCTTACTTCCAGGGCTTTCTTTTGATATATGGCTCATCTCCTAACTCATTATACACAAAGAGTTATAGATTTTACAAAATCAAGTAATAAACTAATTTTTCCAAATTTCATTCATTTCATTTCTAACAAAATACTAATAAAAATTCACCTCACAAAATTAATTCCTTCATTTATATCCATATAAAAATATATATTTCCTTATCATATAAATCAATAATTAATTATTCACAAATAATATTACGTAATCACAATAATGACAACCAGCCGCTCCTGTGAAAGAGGGGGCTTTCCGATAAGGATTTCTCCTTATCAAGCCGCAATTAGGTGACCAAACCTCTCCTTGATGTAACTTTCTAGACATTGCCAATAATGCTATCTAATAATATTATTCAAATAATATGAATTATTGATCCGATAATGGAAAATATTGTGTCGTGACAATTATTGAACAAAATAATATAAAATATCAACGCAACAATTATTGAATCAATAAAAAAATATTGAATAAGAATTACTTGTAATAATTATTGAGTAGTGCCTTCTTCACGTAAGAATCAATAATTCAAAAATACTGCGTGCAATACCGTAATACATCAGTGCAACCACATGCCAGATTCATCGTATTTTAACCACCGTGTATTCCAACAAAGTGTTAATTGGTAATAATTACGCCATTATTTATAAAAACTCAAACTTGTCGCTTTTTCATCATCCGACGCTTATTCTCATTATGGGGCCCACAAATGGTCATGCTGTCAGTCATTTAATATTCCCCGACAACAAGAATATTCCACGACCAAACGAATATTCCCCAAATGAAATGAGTATTTTATAACCACTTGCATGTATTTTGAAAATTTTATATATATCACCCTTAACTTTAACTTTTTATCAATTTAACCATTTACTAAATAGGAAAAAATTGAATACTTTTATTTCATAAAATTCGGGGTCTTACAATCTCCCCTCCTTATGAAATTTCGTCCACGAAATTTACGTACCTGGTATTTCGAAGAGTTGAGAATACCTTGCTTTTATTTCAGATTCCATCTTCCCTGTCATTATGATTTCTCCATTGATCATCTCCTATATTTCAGATATCATTCTAGAATACAGTTTCAAAACAAAGGTTAATTGACATAACACAATTTGTCAACATAAGTAAGAAAATTTAGCTTAGGTAGGACACATACTAGCGAAGGATATTACTCGTCTCTCCCTTCCTAGTTCTAATCCTGGATCTTCGCCAGAGATCATATCCCTAAACTCTGATACCAAATGTGATGCCCCCAAAATAGATCTAATCCATAGAACCTATTTTGAGTCGCCAAATACATAGTACAGAAAATAACTACAACTTTATTACTACAATTGTCGTGCAAAATACAACAACACATATGTTGTGAGTTTTGATACAAATATATACCAACTGTGACTCTGGACACCAACTTGGATAGCACGTCACAATGGCACCTTACATAAAGGTACAGTCAATAACTGTTTTAGAAATTAAAATCTTTGGGAAATGCTCAAGAAAACCTTCGTACATGGGAGGCCATGCGTCTAGGTTATGATAGATATCATATGCCCACAAAATTATCCTTGGTTGACCCAATAGACCCCAAAGAAAAATGAGAAGATTACTATCATATTCTTTCCAATGGTGAGTCTTCTCTTGACATATAACTATCTCCACTGTCTCAATGATTGAAAATTATATTTCAACGAAACTCCAAAGATCATATAGGTAGTGCTTTCGTAGATATACTCGAATGAGTGGATGTGCACAACCACATCTTATGATAACACGAGGTTGTATGTCATTAGACATCTTGTATGATAGTGGCAAAACACCCTTCCAAAGTTGGGTTCACCTCACCTATTCGGTTCACCAAAATTAAATATCAAATGATGTATACAATCGACACACTTATCTAAAGTTCTCAATAAAATTATTTCCATACTATTTAGGGAGACCTCAATGACTATAGACCATCGTTCTATTCCCTGTTATCCCCCCAGCTCGACCCGGCAACACTCTTATTACACGAAGGAATTGTGAAGCAAAAGGGTGAGCACAACTAGCTCGATAAAGAATATCATGACTAAAGATAATTAAATTATCAATAGCCTTCATCGATAATAAATCGAGATTTAGAACATATGGTAGATGATAAAACTTTTCAACCATAGTTGCGGTGAACGCAAGCGATCCATTAGAAGAGTCAAATAGACCATAAAGTCTATTATCTTCTCCATGTTAAAAGTCCACCAACAATGTTTTATTCACCTAACATCAATCAACAGTTTCTGTCCACAATCATGTGAATAACTCATAATAATATTTGTGGTTCTAAATTCCTCTTCTCATCCGGAATGAAGATAATTTTCATCACATGTCTTTACACTAAACATCAAAGATCATGGTTATACCAAATCACGATTCATGTTCATAATCATACTAATAAGTTCATCTTTGCACTACTGACCAAAGATATTCATTAACAGTTCATCTTTGCACTACATGCAAAGATATTCATATATTCAATAACAGTCATCTTTTGCTTTCTACGGGCCAAAGATATTCAACAACAGTCATCTTTGCACTACGGGCCAAAGATATTCATCAACAATTCATCTTTGCACTTACTATTCAACAACATGTCATCTTTGCCACTACGGGCCAAAGATATTCAACAACATGTCATCTTTGCATTCTGGGCCAAAGATATTAATATCTCAAAGAAATATATAATCATTTCAGAATTTATATAAACAATAATTATAACCATGTTGATCAATTCACCTTTGCACTTAAGCTAAAGATATTCAATTATAAATTCAATGGTCATGATCATACCAGTCAACAATTCATCTTTGCACTACTGGCCAAAGAGAACCCATAGTCACGATCATACCAATAATCTACCCATCTTTACACTCAAGTCAAAGAGAAATATCATCATTAGGGTTATAAAAATGTTATATATGATAATAAAAACAATATGATCAACAACTGCATTTAATTTCAAGAGTAAGATTCATAAATCAACGATAATTTGGTCAGAAAAAGAAACCAATTTTGTCGTGAATAGTACCCATGAATAGTAACTCGTGAATAGTAACTCATGAATAATAGTAACTCATGTGAATAGTAACTCGTGAATAGTAACTCATGAATAGTAACTATATTAATACATAATACAAGTATCGTCGTAAATAATATCATATCGTAAATAGTTATATATACATGAATATAGTCAGATATCGTGAATAGTTATGATATCGTGAATAGTAACCCCGACATGAAAAAGGTAGAAATTCCACAATAAAACTCATATCAATAATTGACATAATGATATTGAAGAAAATAATATCATTTAAGAAGAAAATAACATCCACCTTAAAATCCCTTACAATCCCTACCTCAAAATGAGCACTTACTTCAAAAGCGACTGAATATATGGATATAATATTTGAAAGAAACTTGCAAATGATTAGCAACTCTCAAAGTATCAAAATACTCACAAAAAATATTCGATAATATAGGAGAAAAACTTATGTTTACGGTGTGATTTTCAATTCTAACTTCGGCACTCTATTTTTATAGGAAAATGTTAGAACACGCCAAAGCGGAGACTTGACTGCAACTTTGATGGCTTTACACCTTTACTATTCCCACCCACCACTTTTGAAATAAAATTTTAGCACATTTTCACCAACCAAAGGTGGGGCCCACTCATTCTAGAATTTTCCACCAAAATCATTTATAAACATAATTTACGAATCGATCACCTCTTAAAATTCATAACAAATCATACGTTAATTTTTAACGGTTCAAAATTTGTGGACATATACTCAACTTATATATGTATAACATATCCAAAAATAACAACGATCCAACGGTCGGATTAAAAAATTATAACTCACATGATATATCTAAAGACAACGATTTTTTGAATTATGAGTCCTTTGGACCGATTTCATTCAAATAGTCACCACGAAAAATCCACAATGAATTTTTTTTTAGGTGATTCCAATTTCTACTGGTTAGCTTACTTCCAGGGCTTTCTTTTGATATATGGCTCATCTCTAACTCATTATACACAAGAGTTATAGATTTTACAAAATCAAGTAATAAACTAATTTTAAAAAAATTTCCAAATTTAGTTCTTCATTTAGACAAAATACTAATAAAACACCTCATTAATTCCTTTTCCTAATTCCTTCATTTATATCCATATAAAATATATATTTCCTTATCATATAAATCAATAATTAATTATTCACAAATAATATTACGAGAATCACAATAATGACAACGGTAGTTCCGGGAAAGAGGGGCTTTCAGATAAGGATTTCTCCTTCTTGGCGCCGCAATTAGGTGACCAAACCTCTCCTTGACGAACTTTCTAGACATTGCCAATAATGCTATCTAATAATATTATTCAAATAATATGAATTATTGATCGATAATGGAAATATTATGTATGACAATTATTGAAACAACAATAATATAAAATATCAACGCGACAATTATTGAATCAATAAAAAAATATATTGAGCGAGTAATTCTTTGTAACAATTATTGAGTAGTGCCTTCATACGTAAGAATCAATAATTCAAAAATCTTGTGCAATATCTGGTGTCTTCTTTATGCGACCACAGCGTATTCTTATTTTAACCACCGGTATTCAACGATGTTAATTCAGGTAACAATTACGCCGTTATTTATAAAAAAACTCAAACTTGTCGTTTTCTTCATCCAAAGCGGTTATTACATTATGGGGCCCACAAATGGGCTTTGCGCTTGTGTCGTACGAATATTCCCCGACAACAAGAATATTCCACGACCAAACGAATATTCCCCAACAAAAATGAGTATTTTATAACCACTTGCGTATTTTGAAAATTTTATATATATCACCCTTAACTTTAACTTTTTATCAATTTAACCATTTACTAAATAGGAAAATTGAATACTTTTATTTCATAAAATTCGGGGTCTTACAATCTCCCCTCCTTATGAAATTTCATCCCCGAAATTTACGTACCTGGTATTTCGAAGAGTTGAGAATACCTTGCTTTCATTTCAGATTCCATCTTCCCCATCATCATGATTTCTCCATTGCTCATCTCTCTATATTTTGGATATCATTCTAGAATACTGACTTCAAAACAAAGGTTAATTGACATATCACAATTTGTCGACTTAAGTAAGAAAATTTAGCTTAGGTAGGACACACACTAGTAGCGAAGGATATTACTCGTCTCTCCTTCCTAGTTCTAATCACGGATCTCACGCCGGAGATCATATCCTAAACTCGATACCAAATGTGATGCCCCAAAATAGGTCCAATCCATCCAACCTATTACGAGTGCGCCAAATACATAGTGCAGAAAACAACTACAACTTTATTACTACAATTGTCGTGCAAAATACAACAACACATATGTTGTGAGTTTTGATACAAATATATACCAACTGTGACTCTCTGGACACCAACTTGGATATGCGTCACACATGGCACCTTTACATAAAGGTACAATCGATAACTATTTTAGAAATTAAAATCTTTGGGAAATGCTCAAAAAAACCTTAACGTACATGGGAGGCCATGCGTCTAGGTTATGATAGATATCATATGCCCACAAATTATCCTTGGTTGACCCAATAGACCCCAAAGAAAAATGAGAAGATTACTATCATGTTCTTTCCAATGGTGAGTCTTCTCTTGACATATAACTATCTCCTTTTTATGCGCATTGAAAATTATATTTCAACCAAACTCCAAGATCATATAGGTAGTGCTTTCGTAGATATACTCGACAAGTGGATGTGCACAACCACATCTTATGATAACACGAGGTTGTATGTCATTAGACATCTTGTATGATAGTGGCAAAACACCCTTCCAAAGTTGGGTTCACCTCACCTATTCGGTTCACCAAAATTAAATATCAAATGATGTATACAATCGACACACTTATCTAAAGTTCTCAATAAAATTATTTCCATACTATTTAGGAGAACCTCAACGACTATAGACCATAGTTCTATTCCCATGTTATCCCAGCTCGACCCGTGACACTCTTATTACACGAAAGGAATTGTGAAGCAAAAGGGTGAGCACAACTAGCTCGATAAAGAATATCATGACTAAAGATAATTAAATTATCAATAGCCTTCATCGATAATAAATCGGAGATTTAGAACATATGGTAGATGATAAAACTTTTCAACCATAGTTGCGGTGAACGAGCGATCCATTAGAAGAGTCGAATAGACCATAAAATCTATTATTATCTTCTCCATGTTAAAAGTCCACCAACAATGTTTTATTCCTGTAACATCAATCAGCGGTTCACATCCACAATCATGTGAATAACTTCATAATCATAATTGTGGTTCTAAATTCCTCTTCTCATCCGGGGCGAAGATAATTTACATCACATGTCTTTACAAAACATCAAAGATCATGGTTATACCAAATCACGATTCATGTTCATAATCATACTAATAAATTCATCTTTGCTCTACGGGCAAAGATATTCATTAACATTCATCTTTGCACTACATGCCAAAGATATTCAATGACAAAGTCATCTTTTACTACGGGCCAAAGATATTCAACAACAGTCATCTTTGCACTACGGGCCAAAGATATTCATCAACAATTCATCTTTTGCACTACGGGCCAAAGATATTCAACAATATGTCATCTTTTTTTGCCAAAGATATTAATATCTCAAAGAAATATATAATCATTTAGAATTTATATAAACAATAATTATAACCATGTTGATCAATTCACCTTTGCACTTAAGCTAAAGATATTCAATTATAAATTCAATGGTCATGATCATACCGATCAACAATTCATCTTTGCACTCTTGGCCAAAGAGAACCCATAGTCACGATCATACCAATAATCTACCCATCTTTACACTCAAGTCGAAGAAAAATATCATCATTAGGGTTATAAAATGTTATATATGATAATAAAAACAATATGATCAACAACATGCATTTAATTTCAAGAGTAAGATTCATAAATCAACGATAATTTGGTCGGAAAAAAAACCAATTTTATCGTGAATAGTACCCAATAGTAACTCGTGAATAGTAACTCATGAATAGTAACTAAATGAATAGTAACTTCATGAATAGTAACTCATGAATAGTAACATAATATTAACTAATAGTACTTATATCGTAAATAATATCATATCGTAAATAATGCCATATACATGAATATAGTAATAGCGTATCGTGAATAGTTTTGTATATCGTGAATAGTAACCCCGACATGAAAAAGGTAGAAATTCCACAATAAAACTCATATCAATAATTGGCATAATGATATTGAAGAAAATAATATCATTTAAGAAGAAAATAACATCCTTATCCCTTAAAATCCCTTACCTTAATCCCTTACCTCGAAAAGCGTGCTTACGATTTGGAATATCGGATATATGTTGAAGGAAACTTGCAGCGATTAGCAACTCTCAAAGTATCAAAATACTCACAAAATATAAACTCGATAATATAGGGAGAAAAACTTATGTTTACGGTGTGATTTTCAATTCTAACTTCGGCACTCTATTTATAGGAAAATGTTAGAAACCCAAAAGCGGACTTTGACACCTTTGACACGATGGCTTTACTGCTACTATTCCACCCACCACTTTTGAAATAAAATTTTAGCACATTTTCACCAACCAAAGGTGGGGCCCACTCATTCTAAATTTTCCACCAAAAATCATTTATAAACATAATTTCCAAATCGATCACCTCTTAAAATTCATAACAAATCATACGTTAATTTTAACGGTTCAAAATTTGTGGACATGTACTCAACTTATATATGTATAACATATCCAAAAATAACAACGATCCAATGGTCGGATTAAAAATTATAACTCACATGATATATCTCTAAAGAACAATGATTTTTGAATTATGAGTCCTTTGGACCGGTTTCATTCAAACAGTCACCACGAAAAATCCACAATGAATTTTTGTGTGATTCCAATTTCTACGATTAGCTTACTTCCAGGGCTTTCTTTTGATATATGTCTCATCTCCTAACACATTATACACAAAGAGTTATAATGAAGTAATAAACTAATTTTCTAAAAATTTCCAAATTTCGTTCTTCATTTCGACAAAATACTAATAAAACACCTCAGCATTAATTCCTTCATTTATATCCATATAAAAATATATATTTCCTTATCATATAAATTAATAATTAATTATTCACAAATAATATTACCAGAATCACAATAATGACAACGGTAGTTTCGAGGAAAGAGGGGGCTTTCCGATAATGATTTCTCCTTAATGGCGGCGTAATTAGGTGACCAAACCTCTCCTTGATAGAACTTTCTAGACATTGCCAATAATGCTATCTAATAATATTATTCAAATAATATGAATTATTGATCGATAATGGAAAATATTGTGCGTGACAATTATTGAACAACAATAATATAAAATATCAATGCGACAATTATTGAACCAATAAAATAAAATATGAAGCGAGTAATTCTTTGTAACAATTATTGAGTAGTGCCTTCATACGTAAGAATCAATAATTCAAAAATCTTGTGTGCAATCTGAGGTATCTTCTTTGTGCGACCACGCGTATTCTTGTATTTTAACCACCGGTATTCCAACGATGTTAGCGGTAACAATTACATGTAGTTATTTATAAAAACTCAAACTTGTCATTTTTTCATCCGAGCGGTTATTACATTATGGGGCCCTACAATGGTTTATTTAATATTTCCGTCGTCAAGAATATTCGAATATTCCCCAACGAAAACAAGAATATTCCACGACACAAACGAATATTCCCACTAAATATGATTTATTTTATAACCACTTGCGTATTTTGAAAATTTTATATATATCACCCTTAACTTTAAACTTTTTTATCAATTTAACCATTTACTAATAATAAATTATAATTGAATACTTTTATTTCATAAAATTTGGGGTCTTGTCTTCAACATGACTATTCCAATTATTCGAAAGCGGTAGGGATGCAAATCCAGGTATTATTTGATCAAATTTTATTTTCTTATATATTATTTTCTTATATATATAGTAAATTATTTTATAGATTATTTTGAAGGAGGAATTTGAGTTCTATCAGAAATCAAATTTCCGTTTAATTAGATAGACAAGTTTTTTGCTGAATAGTTAAAGATCGGTTCGATCAATTATGACCGAGATCTACTTGTAATGATTGTGTATGCTATGTACCCTGGTATGTATAGGTTTTAAAATGGTGATTCCGGTGACGGAATCTTTATAAGGGAGGGTGAATGTAATAACCCGATATTTTCTATATAATTAAATCAAAAATTTTGTGTATAATTTTTTTTTATTAAAGGTGGAAATATGTGGCGAGATAATGTGTATATGTATTTATGTGATAAATAAAAATTTATTTATTACATGAATAATTTTAAATAATTTTATTTTAGAATTATTGATCATAAAATCGAACATTTTGTAAATACTTTTAATAATGAATAAAATAATATTATTTATTATTATTATGTGTTAGTAAGATGAATGTCGCTCTATAACCTAGAAACATCGAAAAGATGTAGTATTTTAACTATATGGGAGAATTAAAGTGTTTTTGAATTTCTAAAACGAAAATAAAAAGTTTTCGAGAAATTTTCCAAAAAACACTATTCATCAATTTATGCTCGAGAATTATTTTTGAACTTCCGAGAAATACGTAACTTTACAATATCAATGTGAGATGGATTATGTAATAATAATCTAAGTATGGAAAAATGTAATATTTCATATGCGGACTTAAATTTGAGAACGTTAGAATATTAAACGTTAAGAAGAAAATGTAATGATTGTATGATACGAAGTATTGTACTAGTATGTATGAAGAATGGAATAACGTATGTTACGAATTAATATACGAACTAGAATACGAGAATTATATGTATGGTATAATGATAAGGCTTTTAATTAAATGGAATGGACTTGTAGGAGTATTAGTATATTGGTAGAAGTCCAATGGGAAGTGTTATGCAAGCCCAAGTGTTTGTTAATTAAGAGTCCAACTAATGTAATGCAAGCCCAATAAGAATTAGCTAGATTAATTAAGCAAGCCCAATGTCATGATCCATTGGATAAATAGGATCCATGGTGCAACCCATGGGTAGACTTGGTGGGCAAGAACTTTATGTGATGGTCAAGCTTTGGATAAGTGTTGTGATAAGCAAGTTTACTTAGGGCCAAAGCAATGAATAGTAAGGAGGTTAGATTAAGGAGGTGGAAGGCCTAAATGACCATTCTACCCTAACTTTGCCAAGCCTATAAATAGAGAGCTCCACAATTCAATTGTTGCTTGATTAAATTTCATCCAACTTCTATCAAGATAAATGCTTAAGTGTTAGAGAGAATAGCTCACATAAGTCAAGAATAAGTCAATCAACCTTTGATAAATCTTCAAGGAAGAGAAGTACAAGTTCTTCAAGGGTAAGACTCTTGTCCATTATTCTTCCATCTCTATCATTATAGGATGATAAGAGAAGTGTAATGAAATAAGCATGTATGCTAAGAACATATAAGAAGTGATTAATGAATGAACTTAAGTCGAATAAGTTATGGATAAGTAACTTGAACCTAAATAAGTTATGAACTTATGATGAACTTGTAATATGTTTGTCATATGAAGTTAGTATGTTGGATATGATATGAGAACATTGAGTAAAGGACTTAAATCAATAATAAGTCATAAGTAAATGAAATCATGAAAGTTATAAGTAAATAAGCCATGAACTTATGAGGAATAAGTCAAAACCTAATTTGAAAATAAGTTAATGTAATAAGTAGTTTGAAATGTTTATATGATGGTTAGAATCCATTTAGAACAATGATCAAATCGTTAGTAACAAAGTTATGCCGGAATTCACACGATTGGACGTTAAGCGTCGAATTCGTGAAATTCTCGGAATGGAAGTCGTATTTTATGTTTGAACTCGGAAACGCTGGTTTTCGATGGAGACAAGTCATATTTGGCATTATAGAGTTGCGGACTCGAAAAATGACCGGATTCCGACTTAGAATGAAGAAACGAGCGTTGAACGTTCACAAACGTTTATCGTTTTCGTTAAAAATGAACTAATAGGTGAAATTTTAGCAAACGAAGTCAAATAAATAAAATTCTTGCATAAAAATGTAGAGTATGTAATTTGTGAACCGTAGGCTCTTGAACGAGCCAATTTAGACTTATAACGAAGAAGTTATGCATCCGGGAGTTTCGCAAAATTTCAAAATCTGCAAAAGTTTTCTGAGGCACAGAGTTGGTTGTGCTTGCAAGCCAACCCAAGGTCAAATGGTGGCGCAAACAATGCTTGCATATGATGTCTTGACATACTATATAGAGTCAGCGCATGGTTGCGACTTGAGAGAGAGTAAAGTGTGGACTCAAGCAGCATTAGTCCGGATGTCTAGATATCAAGATAACAACTCCATACATGTGAGATGAAAGACAATGACCAGCGCCATGCATAATGCCAATCCTAGATTTTAGAGCGAGAAAGAAAGTTTTCAAGTATAGAAAGAATGGTAACTCATTGGTAATAAACTAAAGCTTGATTGTAATATTGTTAAGACATGTTTAAACCTTAAATATTATCAATTAAGGTTAATGAAGGTCAATTGAACATGAATGTAAGGACAAACATAATGAAAAGCTTTGGAAGCAATAATAACAAATCTAAGTCATAATTAGATTGAGAAGAAGGGTAAGATACATTAGGAATTTGTGTATGCTCATTCATGACCTAATGTGTTATGTGATATTATCATTATTGTAGAGACTCAAAGACTTAAACCAAAGAACGTGTTATTAACTATAGCGGACGCGCTAAAAGGCAAAGTACTCTAACCCTTGTTCCATTCAATCTGAACAAGCTTTGTGATTCATGTATTCTTATACATGAAGTATTGTATGATGAAGTCAAAGCCAATTCTTTCAGTTAGACATAAATTATGTTTCTATCAAAGCATGTACAATGTTTACCAAGTTATATTGGTGTGGTTTTCAATCGAAGACTGAGTATGCTAAAAATGTTTTGTCGTCATATGACAGACACGTGAGGTTGCCGCAACTTAAACGTATATATGTTTAATGAATGCAGTGTTGATCAACATAGAGTACTATAGGCTGATCACCTAGACATGCTCGTAAGTAATGCCGGACTTACGGACTTAGTGCCGGGATGTCATTTTCAAAGAACTTATGATATGCTCAAGGTCTTGAACCGGAATTGATGTTTTACTGAATATTGTTGTTGTAAAACGTTTTGAATGAAAAGTGCTATATTTTGAATTATCGATAGTACTTCATAACTATTGTTCGATTATTGAAGATATATGATTCCTATGTTTCAAGCATGTTGTTTATTAGAAATGTTGTACTTGTGAGCTAGTCATGCTCACTCTTGCTTGAAACCATATGAACACAACTAAGATCGAATCGATCAAAGGCTCCGAAAGCAGGATATAAGGGCAAAAGCGAAGACGAACCCGTAGAATACTTATGTAATAGTATAGGATGAACATTTGTAATATATTTGATATTATGACAAGAACAAGTGAAAGGGTTATCAAGAACCTGGGAAATGTAAATATTATTTTAATATATATATATAAGACATATTCGTTCTTTTGAGGCATTTCAATTGAATGTATGTATGAATGGTAGTACCGTGTAGCACCATCTGTCGGGTTGGAAGAGACCCGGATTTGGGGGCGTCACAGGTTGGTATCAAAGCAATAGGTTATAAAACTTAAGGGGGGAAAATAAAAACCTTAAGTCATAACCTTAAGAGGAGTCAAAGAAGTAAAAGAAGAAAATAACCTTATAAAAATGCATTATGATTATATTATGTGTTTTTATTATTCTACTGACGTGTACTAATCAACTTAATTGTTTTGTGTAGATGTCAGGAGTAAATGGAATGCAGTTAGATGTACAAGCTGTTAGTGAAGAATCGGTTAACCAAGTAGAGGTTATACTAAACCCCATAGCGGCGAGAGCTGAAGTTGTTGTGATTGAGTGCGGAGACTCGGAGGATCCCGACCTCATGTCGATGATTCGATGGTATGATAGAGGAAGAGGTGGAGGTAGTGTCCTTCAACCCGGTAGCTATAGCATAGCAAGATGGCTCTGGGAGTCAATGATGTCATTATTTATGTCGTGTTGGATAGAAATATCCATTCTTTGTCGAGGTTAAGGAGTCGAAAGCGAGCTCCAGATGGTTATAGAGGATAAGACGGACGTGGAGTCCATGTGGGAGCAGGAACATGACGAGAGGATTTTGGCCAAGGACAAAGTCCACGAATTGAAGCATGAGGTCTTTGAGCTCAAGGAGGAGCTAAAGACCAAACGACAGAAGATAGGGAGAATGTCCTATATCCATAGGAGTTCTCACACAGATTTCAAAGAATAGTAGTTGGTTATCCCAGAGAGGCGGGCGGGGCATACTATCAGTCGTGATATTATTGTCGGTCTTGCCAAGGCAGATTTTGATAATGCCTTAAGGTAGATGTAATCTAGTAGTAGCTAGAGTAGTTTAAATATGTAAATATTTTTGTATCTAGTAGTGACGTAAAACCCTCTTTTGTATAGAAAAGGGTAGTCTTTTGTAAATCCCAATTTTTGGAAACCAATAGCGGGATAGTAATGTAATCAGCTTAGGCTATGTAATGAAACGATGTAGTATTATACTATAATGAATGTATGAATATAAGCCTTTTTATGAAACAATCGAGGAATGGATGTTAAATTTATTGTTTAATTTGGAATGATAACTAACTAATAAAGAAGGAAATAATAACGCGATGTGTTGTTTGTTGTATCAGTAAAATGCCGCCAAGAAGAGTGCAACGAAATCAAGGTGCTAATGCGAATCAACAAGAGGGAGGTCCAGTAACCCCATGCAGGAATTTGTTAATTTAATAACAGCCGCATTTAATAGAACCGGGGCTAATATCCCCGTAAATCCGGGAGTAGCACGAGCTACGACCTTTAAGGATTTCAAGAGTGTTGGTCCGCCGGAGTTCAAAGGAACTACGGACCCTATTGAGGCCCAAACGTGGGTAAAGGAAATCGAGAAGGCATTTGTGATAGCAAATGTCGATGAGGCCCAGAAGGTTGCCTTTGCAACCTATATGATGAAGGGAGAGGCCAACTTTTGGTGGGAGGCCAATCAGGCCAAAGCGGATATAGGGAATGTAACGTGGGTGAGGTTCAAGGAGATATTCTTCGAGAACTACTTTCCCACAAGCATGCAGGGGAGAATGGAGATGAGGTTCCTCGATTTGAAACAAGGGGACATGATAGTGCCCCAATACGCCGCTAAGTTTAATGAATTGGCAAGGTTCGCTCCACACCAAGTGGACACCGAGGTAAGGAAGGCGCGACAGTTTGAGTAGGGCTTGAAATCTTGGCTCTATAACCGTGTGCCTGTGTTCCAGAGCACTACTTTTGGAACCATTTTAGAGAAGCCGATAATCACCGAGGGTGGTAGCGAGGCGTTGAGCCAGTACCATAAAGAAAAGAAGAATAAGGGGAAGATTGACGGGGGGGTCAAAATAGAAGGAGCTAGTGGTAGTGGTGAAAAGAGGAAGGTATTTAGCTCTGGGAATATCAGAGTGAAGCAAGGAGACCCAAAGAGAAGGATGGAGGCCTGGAAGACCTGTGGGAAGACTCATTTAGGAGTCTGTCTCAAGGGGAAGGTCGTGTGCTATAATTGCGGACAGGAGGGGCACATTGCACCTAACTGTCCCAGTCCAAAGAAGAATCATGGGTGCTTTGTGTGTGGGTCAACTGACCACATGGCAAAGAGCTGCCCAAAGAAGGGGATGGATGGAAACCGGGGCACTAATAGCGGGAAGTTAGCTATTGGGGTCCAAAGATGGTAGGGTAGGCCGATGGGCATACCTTTAATATGATGATCAAGATGCGGTTGCATCGGGGGCGTCGTCATCAGTATTATTATTCCGATCAACGACATAAATGCTTACGTGCTGTTTGATTCGGGTGCTACTTGTTCGTTCATAGCTTGTGATTTTGCTAAATGATTAGAATTACTTCCCGAAAAAGTTGCCTATACCTTTAAATATTAAGGTAGCAAACGAAGAGATAATTCCCGTTGAAGATATTCATAGGAGTTGTTGCGTAGACATACGAGGTTGTAAATTATCGGTAGATTTAATACCGATAAAGTTAGGAGAATTTGACGTAATTCTCAGAATGGATTGGTTAGTAAACCATGGGGCAATTATAGATTGTTAAAAGAAATGTGTGAATATTAGAATGTTAAGACAACCTCAGGTAGTATTTTATGGGAATAGATCACCGGGACGTTCGTGTTGTCTAACGATGACACAAACGAGAAAATTATTGAGGAAGGGGTGTGTAGGTTATTTGTGTCATGTTGTTGATACCCGAGAGAGTGGTAGCAACCATGGAACAAATACCTATAGTGAGTGAATTTGTGGATGTATTTTCGAGTGAACTGTCGGGTATTCCGCGGATAGGGAGACCGAGTTTCATCATAGACATTGTGCCGGAGGCGGCACCGGTTTCTGGACACACCGTATCGTATGGCGCCGGTGGAGATGAAGGAGTTGATGGTGCAGTTACAAGAACTGTTGGACAGGAAGTACATTCAACCGAGTTTTTCATCGTGGGGAGCACCGTTACTGTTTGTCAAGAAGAAGGACGGATCGTTAAGACTTTGTATCGACTATAGAGAGTTGAACAAGTTAACGATAAAGAATAAATACCCATTGCCCAGGATCGATGATCTCTTTGATCAGTTGAAAGGGGCTAAGTATTTTTCTAAAATAGATTTAAGAACGGGGTATCACCAGTTGAAGGTTAGGAAGGAGGATGTACCAAAGAAAACATTTAGGACTCGTTATGGTCATTACGAGTTTCTTGTGATGTCATTTGGGTTAACTAATGCACCAGCTGCATTTATGGATATGATGAACAGAGTGTTCAAACAATATTTAGACAAGTTCGTAGTGGTGTTTATCGATGATATTCTAGTCTACTCTAAGACGCCAGAAGATCATGCTGAACACCTAAGATTAGTGTTGGAGACACTTAAGAAATAGAAGTTGTATGCGAAGTTCACTAAGTGTGAATTTTGGTTAGAGAAGGTGCAGTTTTTAGGTCATGTCATTGATCAAGAAGGGATTTCAGTAGATCCAGCGAAGGTGGAAGCAGTGATGAATTGGGAACAACCGAAAACGCCGACTGAGGTGCGGAGTTTCCTAGGGTTAGCGGGTTACTATCGGAGATTCATCCAGGATTTTTCAAAGATAGCTACTCCGTTGACTAATTTAACAAGGAAGACGGTGAAATACGCGTGGACGGATAAATGCGAGGACAGTTTTCAAGAGCTGAAGAGGAGATTGAGTGAAGCTCCTGTTTTGTCATTACCCGATGACACAGGAAATTTTATAGTTTATAGCGATGCTTCGCATAGAGGACTTGGTTGCGTGCTCATGCATCATGGCAAGGTCATTGTGTATGCATCTAGGCAGTTGAAGGATTATGAGAAAGTTTACCCTACTCATGATCTGGAACTAGCCGCAGTAGTTTTTGCTCTAAAGATATGGAGACATTATCTTTATGGGGAAAAATGTGAGATATACACGGACCATAAGAGTCTAAAATATAATTTCACTCAAAAGGAGTTGAATATGAGGCAGAGGAGATGGCTGGAGTTGATAAAGGATTACGATTGTGAAATCCTGTATCACCCTAGAAAAGTCAATGTAGTTGCCGACGCTTTAAGTAGAAAGGGTCGGGAAAAGTTGTCTATGTTAACGGCTCAAACTGAGTTAATAACAGAGATAGCTAGGATGGAGATAGAAGTGAAGTTGCCAAGTGAATCGAGGCAGATACTTTTTACGAAAAAGATGAAATCTACTATCGTAGAGAGAGTCAAGGAAGTGCAACTCAAAACTAACGAATGTGACCGAGTAAAGGAGCGGTTAACCAATGAAAAAGAGACTAAGTACAGTCTTGATAACGAGGGGTTATTGAGATTTGAAGGAAGAATTTGGGTTCCGAATGAGACGGAATTAAAGGAGCAAGTTCTACAAGAAGCTCATAGTTCGAGGTTTTCGATTCATCCTGGTAGCACTAAGATGTATCAAGATCTTCGAGAGAGTTTCTGGTGGCCGAACATGAAGAGAGATATCGTCGAGTATGTGAGTAGGTGCTTGACTTGTCAGAGAGTTAAGGTCGAACATCAACGACCAAGTGGCTTGCTACAGTCATTGGAAATTTTGGAGTGGAAGTGGGAGAATATCACGATGGATTTTGTGGTAGGACTTCCGACTACTCAGAAGGGGTATGATGCGATTTGGGTAATAGTGGACCGGTTGACGAAGTCAGCTCACTTTTTGCCAATAAAGGTCAAGTATAACTTAGACCAATTAGCTAGACTTTATATTAAGGAAATAATTTCTAGACATGGAGCACCAGTATCGATTATGTCAGATCGTGACCCACGATTCACATCGAACTTTTGGAGGAGTCTACAAGAGCAGTTGGGAACGCAGTTGAAGCTGAGTACGGCATATCATCCACAGACCGATGGACAGAGCGAGAGAACAATTCAGACGTTAGAAGATATGTTAAGATCTTGCGTCATGGATTTCAAGGGTAGTTGGGATGATCATCTACCATTAGTAGAGTTTGCGTATAACAATAGTTATCATGCAAGCATAGGTATGCCGCCTTACGAAGCTTTGTATGGAGAAATTGAGAACACCATTGTATTGGGATGAAGTGGGAGAACGCCGAATGCTAGGACCTGAATTGGTGCAGCAAACAGCGGACATTGTTAAACTGATACAGATGCGTTTGGTAGCAGCTCAAGACAGACAGAAGAAGTTTACTGATTCGCATCGAGAGAATAGAGAATTTGAAGTAGGCTCTTACGTCTTTTTTTCAGGTATCTCCTGAAAGGAAAGATACGCTTTGGAAAGAAGGGAAGTTAAGTCCGAGGTTTATAGGACCTTTCGAAGTGTTAAAAATGGGTAGGTGAGGTAGCTTATATGGTAGCATTACCTCCAGACCTAGAACGAATACATAACGTGTTTCACGTGTATCGGTATTGCGTCCTTATAAGCCGGATTATAAGCACGTAATAGAATATGAGCCTATTCATATCGAGAAGGACTTAACGTATGAAGAGTTGCTCCAATTCAAATCATCGATAGAAAGGAACAAGTTCTGCGTTATAAAGTTATACCTTCAGTAAAGGTGTTATGGAAGAACCACGATGCAGAAGAAGCAACGTGGGAACTTGAAGAAAACATGAAAAAGAATTACCCTCAATTATTTGTGTAATTTTTTTTATATAGCGAGATTCTGGGGACAGAATCCTTATAAGGGGAGAGAGTGTAACGCCCCGAAAATCGAACATTTTGTAAATACTTTTAATAATGAATAAAATAATATTATTTATTATTATTATGTGTTAGTAAGATGAATGTCGATTACTATAACCTAGAAACATCGAAAGTTGTAGTATTTTAACTATGTGGGAGAATTAAAGTGTTTGAATTTCTAAAACGAAAATAAAAGTTTTCCGAGAAATTTTTTAAAAACACTATTCATCAATTTACGCTTTCAAGGAATTATTTTTTGAACTTCCGAGAAATACGTAACGTTATAATATCAAGGTGAGATGGATTATGTAATAATAATCTAAGTATGGAAAATGTAATATTTAAATGCGGACTTAAATTTGAGAACGTTAGGAATATTAAACGTTAAGAAGAAAATGTAATGATTGTATGATCTGAATTGAAAGTATTGTATCTAGTATGTATGAAGAATGGAATAACGTATATTACAATTAATATATACTGAACTAGAATCTGAGAATTATATGTATGGTATAATGATAAGGCTTTTAATTAAATGGAATGGACTTGTAGGAGTATTAGTATATTGGTAGAAGTCCAATGGGAAGTTTATATGCAAGCCCCCAAGTGTTTGTTAATTAAGAGTCCAACTAATGTAATGCAAGCCCAATAAGAATTAGCTAGATTAATTAAGCAAGCCCAATGTAATGATCCATTGGATAAATAGGATCCATGGTGCAACCCATGGGGTAGACTTGATGGGCAAGAACTTTATGTGATGGTCAAGCTTTGGATAAGTGTTGTGATAAGCAAGTTTACTTAGGGCCAAAGCAATGAATAGTAAGGAGGTTAGATTAAGGAGGTGGAAGGCCTAAATGACCATTCTACCCTAACTTTGCCAAGCCTATAAATAGAGAGCTCCATAATTCATTTGTTGCTTGATTAAATTTCATCCAACTTCTATCAAGATAAGTGCTTAAGTGTTAGAGAGAATAAGCTCACATAAGTCGAGAATAAGTCAATCAACCTTTGATAAATTTTCAAGGAAGAAAGTACAAGTTCTTCAAGGGTAAGACTCTTGTCCATTATTCTTCCATCTCTATCATTATAGGATGATAAGAGAAGTGTAATGAAATAAGCATGTATGCTAAGAACATATAAGAAGTGATTAATGAATGAACTTAAAAGTCAATAAGTTATGAATAAATAACTTGAACCTAAATAAGTTATGAACTTATGATGAACTTGTAATATGTTTGTCATATGAAGTTAGTATGTTGGATATGATATGAGAACATTGAGTAAAGGACTTAAATCAATAATAAGTCATAAGTAAATGAAATCATGAAAGTTATAAGTTGATAAGCCATGAACTTATGAGGAATAAGTCAAAAACCTAATTTGAAAATAAGTTAATGTAATAAGTAGTTTGAAATGTTTATATGATGGTTAGAATCCATTTAGAACAATGATCAAATCATTAGTAACAAAGTTATGCTTAATTCACACGATTGGGCGTTAAGCGTCGAATTAAGTGAAATTCTCGGAATGGAAGTCGTATTTTGTGTTTGAACTCAAAAAATGTTGGTTTTCGATGGAGACAAGTCATATTTGGCATTATAGAGTTGCGGACTCAAAAATGACCGGATTCGACTTAGAACGAAGAAAGCGAAGCGTTGAGCGTTCACGAACGTTTATCGTTTTTCGTTAAAAATGAACTAATAGTGAAATTTTAGCAAACGAAGTCAAATAAATAAAATTCTTGCATAAATGCGTAGAGCATGTAATTTGTGAACCGTAGGCTCTTGAACTAGCCAATTCGGACTTATAACGAAGAAGTTATGCCTCCGGGAGTTTCACAAATTTTCAAAATCTGTAAAAAATTTTCTAGGCCGCAGAGTTGGCGCCATGGCGCCAACCCAAACCAAATGGTGGCGCTTGTGGCAATAATATACATCTCTCGATCTCTCTGAGAATCGCAGAAGTCGCCCATGGCCTTGCGAAAGAAAAGAGTAAAGTGTGGCGTCGCAGTGCCAAGTCCGGATGCTAGAAGTCTCTAACTAACTTCATCGCATGTGTGTTGAAGATGAAGAAACAATAACCGTGCATGCACACACGATCCTAGATTTTAAACGAAGAAGAAAGTTTTCAAGTATAGAAAGAATGGTAACTCATTGGTAATAAACTAAAGCTTGATTGTAATATTGTTAAGACATGTTTAAACCTTAAGTATTATCAATTAAGGTTAATGAAAGTCAATTGAACATGAATGTAAGAGACAACATAATGAAAAGCGAAACCAATAATAACAAATCTAAGTTATAATTAGATTGAGAAGAAGGGTAAGATACATTAGGGACTGTGTATGCTCATTCATGACCTAATGTGTTATGTGATATTATCATTACTGTAGAGACTCAAAGACTTAAACCAAAGAACGTGTTATTAAGCATGTGGCAGAGACGCTAAAGGCAAGTACTCTAACCCTTGTTCCGATTCAATCTGGACAAGCTTTGTGATTCATGTATTCTTACATGAATTATTGTATGATGAAGTCAACGCCAATTATTTCGGCTAGACTTAAATTATGTTTCTATCAAAGCATGTACAATGTTCACCAAGTTATATTGGTGTGGTTTTCAATCGAAGACTGAGTATGCTAAAAATGTTTTGTCGTTTAACGACAGGCACGTGAGGTTGCCACAACTTAAACGTACATACGTTTAATGAATGTAGTGTTGATCAACATAGAGTACTATAAATTTGATCACCTAGAAGTGTGCTAAGTAAGAAATGCCGAACTTACGGACTTAGTGTCGGGATGTCCTTTTCAAAGAACTTATGATATGCTCAAGGTCTTGGACCGAAATTGATGTTTAACTGAATATTGTTGTTGTAAAACGTTTTGAATGAAAAGAAGTGCTATTTTGAATTATCGATAGTACTTCATAACTATTGTTCAGTTATTGAAGATATATGATTCCTATGTTTCAAGCATGTTGTTTATTAGAAATGTTGTACTTTCTGAGCTAGTTATGCTCACTCTTTCTTAAACCATATGAACACAGCTAAGATCGAATGGGATCAAGGCTCCGGCGAGGATAAGGGCAAAAGCGAAGATGACCCATAGAGAATACTTATGTAATAGTATAGGATGAACATTTGTAATATATTTGATATTATGACAAGAACAAGTGAAAGGGTTATCAAGAACACAGGAAATGTAAATATTATTTTAATATATATATAATATATATAAGACATATTCGTTCTTTTGAGGCATTTCAATTGAATGTATGTATGAATGGTAGTATCATGTAGTGTAGCACCATTTCATATGTAAAAACCCTAATTGGAAGAAACCTAAATCAATTAAGAAACTATAATTTGTATTTTTAGAAACAAATTTTTATTTTTATTTTAAACCCTAAATGAAAACTTAGAAATTCATTTGTTAGAAAACCTTAGGGTTAAACCCTAAGGATCAAACCCTAAGGGTTTACCAAGTTACCATTTTTCCATTAAACTTAAAATTTAAATGACTATTATACCCTTGTTGCATTATTGGACATAACTTGTATATCTAGCCAAAGTTGTAGTTGGTAAACCAAACCAACAACCCCATGTCACTTAATCTTCAGCAAATCAAGCTCTATATATCAGCTAAATCATTTCATTCAATATATATATATATATATAGATTAAGGAGAGAGAAAGCTCATAATTTTAAGACATTTGCTATCTAACATCCAACAAAGTCTCTCTCTCTCTCTCTATACCCACGAAATTCCTTAGTATTTCAGTCCCTATCTAAGTCCCTAGCACACTCAAGAACAAGCATCAAAGATCAGATTCAAGTGTTAAGCATGAATGAGGTATAAACCTTAAACTTAGAAATCCTTGTGATCTATGTTATTTGTTGTTGTTTATTGTTTTAAGTGGTGTTAGAAGGGGTCATTTAGTGATCTGGGTTGTTATTTCTTAGATCCATAACATCTAGTGTTCGAAAATCAAGTTTTTAAAATTCTGGAAAAGTTTAAAATTTTTGTCTGATAATGAATGTCAGGTCTCCTAGATCTTTTTACATTTTATTGTTTGGTGTTTTAAAGGTTTGAAGTTGTTATGCAGCATAATGTTGTTAGTAATATGAAAGTGGGTTCATGATCATTACATAAAGTAGATCGAAAGTTATTCACGGTCAGAAGTTAGTTGATTAGAACACGAACTAAGTTTTACGGGTAACCCAAAAACTAAAAAACGTGTTCGGGCGGTGACTTTCAATAGAATTTATTTATTCTTTGTAAAGTTGTTTAGATGAATATTTGTATCTAGATTATAGTATGTCATGAGTACTACAAGTTCATAGTACTTTCGAACCTTAGAAATCAACAGATCGATCGTAGTAATCGGTTAAAAGTCGTTGGCCAGATTAAGCCTTTTCTTGCTGGGTAACCCAGAAATGTTGAAAGCGCCATCGACAGTACTTTAGAGACTTAGATCTTGTACGTTAATGATATATGGACATTATAAATGATCAATAAAGATACACTAGTAGTTAGTCTACAAGACCCGACATCTAGAACACCTGTGACATTAATTGATTGACCGGAATAAGGCCACCAAAGTCGTTGACTGACATTGACCAGATTTTTCTAGGCAGCCCAGAACTTGATGAACAACCCTGACAATCATTTTAAAGGCTCAGATCTTGCATCTGAGTTGTTGTATGACCAAAATGATTGTGAATACTTGTAGTTCTACATTTATACTTCACGATCAATGCTTGAGATTGACCAGAACATGCAAGAACAAGGAATTATTAGTGGTCAACGTTGACCCCTCGAACAACGACACATCGTGTTCTTCTGAGCTCAAAACACCTAAGGCGTGTTGCTTTTAAGCCAAAAGGGCTTTAGCGACAGACTTATTAACATTATTTAATTTATTTTCAAAAAATTATTTAAATATAGAAATTAATTTCTGAAAATTATAAAAATTATTTTAAGCTATAAAAATAAACTTTTAATAATTTGACATATTTTTCATAAATATAAGTATTTATGTAAATATTATTGGTATTTAATTTATTTAATAAATCGTTAAATAAATTAATTAAAAATGATTTTATAATATTAAAAATAATTTTAAATTATAATAAGGTATTTAAAATATTTTAAGTTATAAAATATAACTTTTAATATTTTAAAGCAAATATCACTAATTATTTAATATTAATGATATTAGATTTATTTAATAAATATTAAATAGATTAATTTAAAAATGATTTTTAATATTAGAAAAATCATTTTAAATGAAAATAAAGATTTTAAAAATATTTTAAGTTATAAAATATAACTTTCAATATTTAAATTTAAATTTCATTAATTATTTACTATTAATGATATTAAGGTTATTTAATAATTATATTAATTAAAATGATTTTTAATATTATAAAAATTATTTTAAATAACAATAAAGTGTTTAAAGATATTTTAAGTTATAAAATATAACTCTTAATATTTAAAGGATAAGTTTATTAATAATTTAATATTAATGATATTAATTTAATATTAATAATATTAAATTTATTTAATAATTATATTAAATAAATAGTTTTAAAATGGTTTTAAATATTTAAAAATCATTTAAAAAGGATATAAATGAATTAAAAATATTTTAAGTTATAATTAATGACTTTTAATATTTTGATAGATAATGCATTAATAATTTAATATTAATGGTAATTATTTAAAAATGATTTAATTGTTTTAAAATTCATTTAAGGGTAATATTAGTACTTTAAAAATATTTTGAGTTATTATAAATAACTTTAATATTTTGGCAATGGTTTCATTAATAGTTTACTATTAATTAAATGTTAATGATAATAGAATTGTTTAATATTTAAATCGATTAATAATGATTTGATTGTTTGAAAATTCATGATAAATTATAATAAATGTTTAAAAATTATTATAAGTCATTAAAAAAATATAGTGATACTTGCGGATATTGAGCTACGAGGATAGAGTCTTAGACTTCGATATTACTGATAAAAGCCGTCGGTGAATTTGATGTTTCGAAATTGATCCGGACTTAGATATTTTGATTGTACTAATGTTTGTTTGTGATTGATAGTATTGAATATATGTGACAATGTGATTAGGTTATGTGCTGACTGTAATAAGTAGTATTATGTGTTACGATATGTTATTCTAATAAGTAAAATAATCTTATTACTGATAGGTTGTTATACAAAAGTAAAAACTAAGTTGCGTATTGTAAGCAACAGACCAGGCAAGTATCCTACCTTTGCATTTCCTTTATCTGATGGATATAAAGTAAGATAGTTTTCTTAATTATATTATTATTGTGCTGATTACTAACCCTATTGTTATATCGACGATCATTGTTTATCAACATGATATTATATTATATAATTGGATATATATTACATTAGATTAATTTCTATATATGGTTATACAAAGTGTCCTCACTTGGATAATCATTATATTTAATCACATGTTGATATATATATATATATATATATATATATATATATATATACCTATGATCCCCCCCATATGTATACATTAAGTAAAAGCCGTCTAAGCTATTTGACCCGACTAGACCGCAGATTTAGAAATATCGTTGAATATGATAAAACTTTTTTGTATCCAATCAAATTGTTTTGGTTCGGATTCCAGACTAAGTATGAACATCCCGAACAAGGGAAAACTTTTATGCACCCAAGGCGGACAGAGTGAACGATAATATCGTTCTTGCATGTAGTATTGATCAATACAGGGCCCATGGGATGTACACCCTCGCGCTCGTAAGTTATGATGGTTTGCGGATGAAGTTCTGCTAAACCTATTCAAAAATTGAAAATAATGTTCATAGTATGTCAACTAAACCCTATTTATAGTTAATACGTAGTTTCAAAAATTTGATATAGAATTGTTATGTTATTATTATCGGTTCAATTTACTTCACAACTATTGATTTGTTGTAGAAGTGATGTATAAAGAAAATATTTAATTCTTTCAGCTAATTATATTTAATATGTTTAATGGTATCTTTTGTAACAGTTAAACTGTATTAAGATAATGATATATATTATATATCATGTAAAGAATGTAGTAAAGATTGCGTACTTGGGATTAGACTCTGATAAATGTAAGTTAAGTTTGATATTTATATTTATATTATTGTTATTATTATTAGTATTATTTTCACTCATAGAAATTGTATCGTAAAGTACTGAATTCGGGTTTCAAGTACCTGAATTTGGGGGCGTTACAATATGTGAAAATTTTGTAAAGTAAGCAAGTGGTCATAAAATATTCGTTTGGTCGGGGAATATTCTTTTTATCGAGGAATATTCGTACGACGGCTCAATCATTGGTGGACCACATAACGGAATAACTGTCGGAAATAGAAAGTGACAGAAATAACCTTTTCATAAAATAAACGATAATACTTGTACCATTAAACTGTTGAAATACCCGGTGATAAAAGTATTGTAATATGCATTGTTTCACAGTAGCACACGGTATTGCATAGTATCTCTTATTACTAATGCTTACGTAAAAAGTCACTCAGTTTCATTCAATAATTGCTACTTAGTTACAGCATAATATCTCATATTATTAATTCAATTATTGTCACAGTATCATCTACACAATATTTTATATTATTAAATCAATAATTGAGATAACATTGTTATTCATATTATTATTTGCATTATTGACAATGTCTAGAAAGTTCTGTCAATGAAAGGAGTTTGGTTATTTAATTGCGCACCAGTAAGGAGAAATCCTTATCGGAAAGCCCCCTCTTTCTTGGGAACGATTTGGTTGTCAATATTCTGAGTTATAATATTAAATGATGAATAATTGTTGAAATATTATAAATGTGTTGATTGAAGATAGGTGATTTGGGGTAATTATTTATATTATTAAATCAATCTGAATCGTTCGTGAATCAGTTACTATTTAGTTCATTCTCCTATAAATAGAAGCTCATTACTTCATTTGTTCTTACGAATTCACTAAAACTCTAGAGGGAGAAACTATAGAGAGAATAAGAGAGAAAGAAGAAGTGTATTATGCTATTACACTATTACAGTATCCAATTTCCTACTAAGGTAAGGGATATTATTTTTTGTATTTGTAAGGGGTATTATTTCTTTCGTATTCGTAAAGGATGTTATTTTCTTCATACTCATAAGGGTTGTCAGTCTATTCTTTATTAATCTGCGAGAGTAATCTGTCTACGTAAATTACCGCATGCATGGTGAATAACCCTTAGTATTCATTCTTTATAAATCTGCGGGAGTAACCTGTCTATAACCCTTCGTATTCATTCTTTATAAATATGAGGGAGTAACCTCTCTATGCGGATTACCGCATGCATGGTGAATAACCCTTTGTATTCATTCTTTATTAATCTACGGAAATAACCTGTCTACGTGGATTACCGCATGCATGGTGAATAACCCTTCGCATTCATTCTTTATTAAATTATGGAAATGATCTGTCTACGCGGATTATCGCATAACTGGTGAAAATCCATTTGTAGTTTCGTATATTCTTTCATACTTGTATGAGATATCATTTCTTTTGTACTCATCAAGGGATAGCGTCTTCTTTCATATTTCTCCATTTATGGTACGAATTTATTATTTGTTTCCATAACCTTATTATTAAATGGTGAAAACCCTTGAAATTAATGAAATATTATTAATAGTTTGTGCTTCATCTATTATCATTTCACTATTGGTCTGAACTTTCTTATGGAAATTATAATATTTTCATGGCGGGATACTATTTATGTTGGGGTACTATTCATTTAGAATACTATTCATTCAGGATACTATTTATTCGAGGTACTATTCATTCAGGTTACTTTTCATTTGGGGTACTATTCATTCAGGTACTATTCACAACAAAATTAGTTTCTTTTCTATCCAAATTATTTTTGATATAAGAATATCATTCTTGAATTTTGCTCCACAATTATAGTTATCATGTTGACAATTTGGACATTCTTGAACTCTGAATAAATTGAATTATAAATCTCTAATATTTATCCTTGGTCTTATATGATTGATTCTTTATATCATTGTCATCATCCTCATGTTTATATTGTGTTGAAAGTCATCTTTGGCACGTAGTGCATAGATGGACTGTTGATTGGTATGATTATAACCAAGAATTATGTATTGGTTAATCATGACCTGTAATGTTACAGACAAATGTTGTGATGAAAGTCCTCTTTGGCCCGTAATGCATAGATGGACAGTTGTTTGGCATGATCATGACCACTGGTGATACTAACGAATATCCTTGGCCCGTAGTGCATGTATAATTTTTTGATTTGAAATATTTATTGATTTGTGTTACAGAGATAAAATATTGATGATGGACTTTTAAATCATAGAAGATAGGAGACATCATGTTCTACTTGACTCTTCTAATGGATAGCTATTTTCACTGCAGTTGTTGATCTAAAGCTTGTTGTCTATTGTATTCTACCAGATTTTTCCCTGTTGAGGACTAAGGATAATTTGTTCTACATTATCTTAGTCATAATATTTTTTACTGGGCTAGCTGAGCTCACCATTTTCCTTTTGGTTCCATTGTTCTTCTCAGGAGGCAAAAATGTAGCTAAGACTAGCCGGGAGTGGAGTAATGGTCCAAGATGGTTATTATAGTAGTCCTCACTAAGATGTGAAATAGTATGACAATAATTGAAATGAGGAATTTATTTGAGTTTGGAAATTGTTTATGAGATAATATTTGTATTAAAACGCATAGCTTATGTGTTGTTGTATTTTGCATGATAGTTGTATAAATGAAGTTCGTATTTGGATTTTGTACCATGTATTTGGCGAATCAGAATGGGTTGTGTGGACCTATTTTGGAGGCATCACAAATGTAGTTCAATATATCTAGGTCTATTTATATATAGCGTTTGTTAATCGTTTGACTTATTTTTTTTGCGTATATATTGTATATTGGTGGATAGATCTATCTATCTAAATATCATTTTGTACATATATAGTTGAAAATCAATTCCATTAACTAGATCTAACTAGATCTAGCACTTAATAGGTTCATGAGCTTTAAAGCTCGAACCCCCAAGCTAGATCGACAAAGATCTAGGATAGATCTAGTCGTTTAAATGCTTTTGATCGGTCCCGATCACTCTGTAGAACTCTATATCTATACCTAGAGGTGAGGAAGTTCTAAAAACTCATTATAGGGATTCCAATCGATGAATCACCTATTATCGGGTTTAGGATACATTTAGTATATAGGTTCAAGCCTACTATTGTGAGCCTAGGAATCTCGGGGTTGAGATCCACTGATCAGATCTCGATTAGATTCATATGATGGACTTTTGTTTACAATGTAAGTATTAAATTGCACAAAAGCATTATACATGTAATACTGGGTCTTAAGACGAGTTCGAGGGGTTCGTCCCGAGAAATCGAATTTAGGATCCCGTGATAGTAAAAACTTGTGATTGTAAGTGTTCGGGTCTATCGAGATGGCTTTCATTCCCGATGATGGCCTGACCCTTTTTGATGCTTTCCTTCATGCATTATCACCAAAAGAGATTTTCAAATAAAACAGCAAAGAGCTTTTCATAAAAATAATAAAGCTCTTTGGAATTAGAACAATATAGGGTTAATAAATGGAAGTATCAAAGGACCTCGATTCCTATTTAGGAGAAGGATTTGAAATCTTATTTTCCAAAATATCAGTTCAATATATTTTGTCTAAAAATGAACTTTTCGTTAAATCAAATCCTTCGTACATAGGTTCAAAGAGGTACATCACTACTTTCAAAATAATGTAGCTCACAAGTTAAAACAGAGCTTAGAGCGAGTATTAAAATTAAAGCACTTGACACAAGTTAAAACACACGCACACACATTTCATGCTTAGGAAAATCAACAAGATGTGGTAACCATATTTTCACAGAAGTTGGGCGGTGCCTAACACCTTCCCTTCGCTTAATCAAGCCCCCGAATTCTTCAAATCTCGGGTTTTAGAACAAATTCTATAGAGTCACATATTGAGTCATATTGCGAAAACCTTGAAAATCTGAATGAGTTAGTATATCCGTTTAAATACCATAACAACTAGCGGCTCTGTCTACATTAGGCTCAATCTTTAAAATCAATTTTTTCAAATTCGTCGGCATTCATGTCGGTCTTTTCCTAAAATCTCACTCGTTAAATAAATTAGTCGACATAGCAAAATACAAAGGGTAAAAACTACATTTAGGAATTGAAATTCCTGACGTCTACAGTTGGCGACTCCGCTGGGGATATAGAGGGTTTAAGCCAGGTTCAATTTTTTTGATTTCCATTCTGCATTTACATATTGTGTAAAAGATTTTTGTCTGTGATGAATGTCTCAAATCTTTAAAGTGCTTTATATTAGTGACTCGCATAATGTCATCATTTACATGCGGTAAGGATGATGAATGTATGAATGTATATTATGTGATTCTTCTACCAGGAGGCAAACCCGTCGTTTGTTTATTATCTAACTCTAAAGGGTGTTCCCTTGTGAGGCTCAGGAAAGGCACCACTCACATCCGCTCCAATTGAAAGATGGATGATTTCATTAAGTAAATTGCGATGATCTGGGAACCTTCATTCCAAAAAGCCCATGAGAGTAATCCTAAGGTAGGTCAGCCTCTGATAAACCCAACGCGTAGGATGTCTCTACATGCCCTATTACTTTCTGAATATATAAATGTCATCCATCTTAATTGTCATTTATATATCTTCTTATCATGTCATCAAGACGACTAACCCCTTGTTTTGTAAGAAAAGATTAAAAAACCCTAAACTGATGCATAACATATCATGCATCCATATCATCTATTAGATGTCGGTTTTGTATAGATTAGTCCTATAACTCGATTCCGAGCCAAAAAGGCACGATCGCCACTAGCCAAAATGTCTGAGGGCAGTTCATCAGAACCTATTCCCGTATCTCAAGACGAATTTGAGGAATTTAAAAAACAGATTACTGAGATGACCGTCCTGTTGAGAGAGCAGTGTAAGGTAGCTCATGAGCCCAAATTGAAAGCTCCAACTGAATCCTCTGCAAAAGGAGATATGTGAGTGCCTGGAAAAGATAGTGATACACAAATGTCTACTCCAGTATCCCAACTTGGTGTCATAACAACCAAAGAGGCCCCAGATAAGAATCCGATGAGGGAAATAATAGACCTCCAAGAGGACAGAGAAACTGGAGACATTAGGAAGAAAGTTAGACAGATAGAGGATTCCATCCGATCCATTAAGGGGACAGGATCCCATGGTAGTGTGAATTACTCTAACTTATGTATCTTCCCAAAGGCAAGATACCCGGATAAATTTCAAGTCCTAAAATTCGAGAAGTATAATGGATTAGGCAACCCTTATACCCACTTAAAAGTCTACATAGGCGAGCTCGGATCATATGCCAAGGATGAGAACCTCTGAATGCAATTGTTCCAAAAGAGCCTTACTGTGAAGCCCGAACTTGGTATGCTCGGATTGATAACTCCAAGGTCCATGGTTGGGAAGATTTATCCCACGCTTTCCTCAAGCAGTATAGCTTCCAATCCAAGATGGCCTCAAATGCTACCAAGTAACCAAGGTTAAGAAATTCTGCAATGAATCATTCAAAGATTACACACAGAGGTGGAGGCACATAGCATCCCAAGTTAGCCCGCTAATGGATGAAGCTGAGATGATGATGACTTTCGTCAATATCCAGGAAGCCCCCTACTATTATAGAATCCTGGCACGAATAGGCAAACCATTTTCTGAAATGATAAAACACGGGGAGATAGTAGAAATGAGCCTAAAGTCAGGCAAGATCAAAGAACTCACTGCCTTGGAAGCAGTCGCCAAACATATACATTCTGGCAACTATGCGAGTGCTCCCAACCAAAGCCAAGGCAGACTGAGAAAATGTAATAATCCAAACCTAAATTATGATTATTAATAAAATTTGAGAATATTAATTATATTATTATAATTGTAATAAAAAAATTTGTGCTTTACGTGTTTAATTGTAAGAATTTTTATAATAATTAAGTTATAGCATTGGCAAGATCAGTCATAAGTTAGAATCCTAAAATTCAATAAGGAAACCTTAAATTAAGAATTTAATCTTATATTAGAAACCCTAACCCTAATTAGGGTCATAACAAGAAATCATGACTTAGTATATTTATAAGTATATGAGTATTATGTGACTAACACTAAGTATGGTTATGTAGAAATTTAATTGGTGAACTTCTCATTAAGAAACCCTAATTGAGGATTAGAAAACCCTAACCCTAAATATTAAACCCTAATTTTAATTATTAACCCTAATTATAAATTATAAAGCCCTATTGGTCAAATTTTAAATGGATAAATTTTAGAGTTTCTAGAAGAATATGAAATAACTAAATTACCCTTAGATTTAATTGTGAAATTACCAAAATACCCTTAGTAAGTGAGAAATTACTAAAATACCATTTCTCTTTTAATTTAAAAGGATAAGACCAACTCTATGACTCATCACTTGCAAGATTTGCAACATGTGTTAAAAATGGGCCAAATCAGCCATACATTGACACCACAATACAAACAATTAATGAAACTAAGCTTAGTTGTCAAGTAAATAGAGATTTAAGCCTTTTTGCCCCTACTTTGAATTTCTATATATTACTAAGTGTTACTTTCTTAAACCCGCAAAATCTACACTAAGAATACATAACAAACCAACCCACAAACAGCCCTTAGAAAGCTAAAGTCAGGATCAAAAAGGAGGAATTCATGAATTGTACAAAAAGGTAAAAACCCTAACCTTAGATCTTAAAAGCTATAATAAAATTTATGTTTTAGTCTTTTGATATGTTAAATAATATGTTATTTAGTTATATGGGTTTTTTAAACATGAATCCATAACACTTAAATGCAAAAATGAGGATTTAAGCAAACTGTCAAAACCCTAAAAAATGTTCTGACAGTCGAATGTTTGGCCTTCTAGATCTTGCTCTGTTAATCATCTAATATATTTCAGTCTTTGGAGTTATAGTATGACATGAGGTTAACAATCTGAAACAAGAATCATGTCCATAGCATCAATAGAATAAAAGTTATTCATGGTCAAACTACGTTGACCGATCACAGAAATTACTTTCTGAAAATTCTAGAAAAGCTGAAGAACATTGTTTAACATCTAGTTGATCGGCCTAGATCTCTTAATTAATGAACTGTTAAGGTGTTAAAAGTTGTTTAGATTGTACTATGATATATGACCTACAAAACTAGAGCACTCTAACACCTTGAACATGTCTAGGCTAGAAGTTATTAACGGTTAAAGTAGGTTGACCAGTCACAAAACCATTTCTAGGTAACCCAGAAATGGAAGAACAGAGCCTGATAATATTTTAAAAAGCTCAGATCTCTCTTCTAGGATGTTGTTAGACCATCTAAGTGCTACACTTTTGTACACTGATATATAGACTACAAAATCATGGCCTTAAATCACTTAAAGATCCAACAGAATACAAATTATTGAAGCCACAATAGCGTGACCGGCCATGACTTTGAAATGCATGAACAACCTTGGGTGGTTGATTGGAATCTTAATATCTTTCAGATAAGTTCTAGTTACATACCAAAGTTGCTCTAGACTTGTACTACTACAACTTGGGTGCACTAACTAACTCAGAAGATTAACAGGTTGTAAACTAATCATAGTCAATGTAGGGGGTGTTGGGTAAAATCTAGTTACGCACAACACGCAAGTATACGTGGACAACAAGTAATATAATGATAAGTCAAGTATCGTTCCCATAGAGATTAGCAAGAAATTAACCTTCACAATTATCAGCCCTATATCAATCCAAATTTTATTAAACTAACCAATGTAAGAATTTTAACTAAAAATATTAAAAATACTAAGAATACCAAACAATCAACAAACCCTAAAAATTATAATTTCAAACAAATATTGGAGAATTAGACTTACAACTTCACTCTAAGTATCACTCTGATTATTACACCTTATCCCAGTTTAATGCACTATCCCAGTTTATTAATCAAGAATACCTAAGTAGAACTAGCCATCTCTCGATGCACTAATACCATATTAACTTAAATCCATAAATTAGATAAAATTAAGCCAAATACCTTAATTAACTAATTCACTATATCTCTATGTGAATTACAATCAAAGCAGGTTTAAGTTCAAGTTCTCTATCCAATATTTACATGCGATACTAGGCATATCTCTACCCTAACATTCATCAAGATCCCATTCAATCACAGAATTCAAGAACACATGCTATATTAGCTAAGTCTAGACTCATATTTCCTCTCTCGAATCCATACAAGTCCACAGAGAATTGGTGATTAAGCAATTCATAAATTCAAGCACAAATTAATATAGATAAACTGAAAGATAGATTATCATACTGGAATTAAAGCTACATAATCATTGTTCAACCCAAAGATTCGTTATAAGCCTAAAAAGTAATTTAGTTCATCATCGATGAAATAAAAATTGAAATAATCAAAGTAAACATCATCCCAATTACAAATATTAAACTAAAGAAAAAGAATGAATCCAGAATCACCCTTCTCTCTAGCCTCAATCTGCAATTATCATGAAATCTCCTTCAAAGTCTTCCTCCAATACTCTTCGCTCAAAATTATCTTCAATAATGTAAATTGCTTGTATCCTACTTCACCCTTGATATTTTTTGTTAAATTATATCCTAAGACACGTATTCTGACTCTAATTCCATGCCCAATTGAGTTCCAAGCCATGCCAACCACTAGCCTCCACGTTTACTACAACAGTTCAAACGAAATAGGAGACTAACTTTCCTGTACCCCCACCCCGGTGGGGGGTTTTGCTTTTATAAATGTCCGCCCGGTAGTGTGTATTCTATTAGTTTCTCAAGACCCCACTTGGGTTTTGTCAATAAAAGTCCACACCAATGAGCAACCCTTCTACTATTGTCCAAGTTTTGCTCTTTCCTTGCCAAGTTTCGCCATGAATTCTCCTTTTAAGTCCAAATGCCATGCCACCACACCTAAACATAAACAAGTAAAAACGAAACATAAAAAAAAAGAATTAACACAGTTTAAGGTCGAATTAGAAGCCGATTCGTAGGTATAAAATCCACTCATCAAACTCCCCCAAATTTCAACCCGTGATAATCCTCGAGCACGAAACAAAACAAAAATGTTATACAATGCAATGCAATGGGATGTAATGCAACTAATCAATAATTCCCATCATTCATCAAATCTTAAACTGTTATTACTGGTATAGTGTTTGTGTGCTCAACATGTGATGCCCCCAAAATAGGTATACATCACTAATTCTGAGTCACCAAACACATGGCACAAAATTCAAATACAAACTTAATTATACAATATGACCAAAAGCGTAGCTGGGAATTTTTACACGAATATTGTCTTCTAGACAATATCCAAACTCAAATTCAATCTTATTACAATTAATATCACACTATTTCACAGAATAGTGAGGACTACTAATGCAACCATCTGGACCGACACTCCGTTCCCCGACTAGTCTCAGCTATATTCTCATTTTCTGAAGAGAACAATAAAAGCAAAGGGTGAGCTCAACTAGCCCATTAAGAAATATTATGACTAAGATAATGCAGAATAAATTATCGTTAGCCTTCAACAGTGTTAAACTGATAAAATATAATAAACATCAAGTTTAACTGCAGCGGAACAAGCAATCCATTAGAAGAGTCAAGTAGAGAATGATATCTACTATCTTCTATGATTTAAAAAGTTTATCATCAATTTTATTCTTTGAGACTCAACAACAAATAATCCACATCAACTTTGAATTATACATACACTACGGGCCAAGGATATTCATTAGTATCACGACCATGAATTATCCATGCACTACGGACCGAGATATTAGTGTTTTTCACCAATGGTCATGATCATGCCAACAAGCATCCCATCAATGCACCACGGGCCAATGAGGACTTTTACCACATCATTTGTAACATTACGGTCATGATTATACTTAGAATAATCCCTAGTCATAATCATATCAATCAACGGTCCATCTATGCTTGCGTAAGCGAAGATGACTTTCATCACAATATAAACATGAGGATGATGACAATGATATAAGAATTCAATTAAAAGAAAGCAAAGGATAAATTTTTAAAGATTTATAATTTAATTTATCTAAAATTTAATAATGTCCAAATTATCAACATGATACCGCTTTGTGGAGTAAAATTCAAGAATAATATTGTATCAAAAATGATTTTGACCGAAAAGATATTAATTTTTGTCATAAATAGTACCCTGGGTGAAAGTACCTGAGTGAATAGTACCCCGTGAATAGTACTTCGGGAATAGTAACCCCGTGAGTAGTACTCCAACATGAAAAAGTTAAAACTTATCAAGAATGCTCATAATAATATTTTCATGAAAAGATACTGGATAAAGCGTAAATATGAAGGATATTCTACTAATTTCATGGAGTATAGAAGCCAAAACTTAACAAAATGAGTGTAGAATTCGAAATCTGAAATAAAATAATATTACTTACATACTACAGAGTATGAAAGAAAATATTATTTCTTACGAGTATTGAACAAAAATAATATCACTTACCTTAAAAAAAGAGTATTTCGACTTGTAGGGCGGGGATATTCTTGAAGAAAACTTGAAGTGTTTTCTACATTCACAACTTCCTAAAACTCGAAAGAAATACGCTCAATATTATAGAAGAAGAATTCTCTAAATTCTGGTGTGATTTTTAATTCTAAACTAAGCATTCTATTTATAGGAGAATGGAAGGATACTATTTAGCAAAATTTATCACAGACCAACAGTTGAAAAATTCACGGGTTGATTTCATCGAATTTGCAGACGTCTGAATTTTCTAAAATTTACTATTCAAATACTATGCTACCACTATGCATAATAAAATATAATATATTCAATTTTATAAAACAAAATTTATAATATATATATATATATATATATATATATATATTCCCTCCCCTTTACGTAACCTTTCCCCCTCTATTTCCATTTTTCATCCCACGTGTGGGCCCACTCCACATGTCACTTTCACACACATATATTATATATATACTGAATAATTTTATACCGATTATTTAGAAAAATGGGTAAATAGGGGTCCAAATAATACGCCAAAATTTATAACAAATACTTCATAAAAATCTCCTCAATATTTTTAACAACATTTATTCATCATTATTATAACTAGCAATATTAACAACCAGATCGTTCCCAAGAAAGAGTGGGCTTTCCGATAAGGATTTTTCTCTATTGGCGCGCAATTAGGTGACCAAACCCCTTTCCTCGAAAGAACTTTCTAGACATTATTAGTTATGCAAATAATAATATGAATAACTTGTCATCTCAATTTTAATTTAATAATATAAAATATTGTAACAATAATTAAATCAAATAACGTGAGATACTATCACGGCAATTCTTTGTAGCAATAATTGAATAAAACCGGTGACTTCTCACATAAGCATCAATAATCAATCAGGTGTGCTCTTATGCAACCATAGCGACATTCTTGTACTTTATCACCGGGTATTTCAACAGGTTTAATGGTAAAACTTTATTTATTATTTTTATAAAAGATATTTACATAGTTTTCTCATTAAAATGAATAATTACATTGTGGGGTCCACCAATGATTGTCTTGTCGTCTGCGAATATTTCTGTTAAAACGAATATTCCCCAACCAATCGAATATTATATAACAACTTGCTTACTTTGCAAAATTTATAAATATTATCCACAAATATAATATTATAACAAATTCATACTTTAATATTGATATTTATAGAAAAATTCATCTTTATTCATAAAAGTTGGGGTCTTACACAACATCCATGCTAACTGATGCAAATTCAAATTTAATACATAACAAATCTCTTAGAAGGCATCATCCAGTGTAAACTCAAGAATTTCAAAAACAGACGAGATCCAACTAAAATTAAATAATTACCAACATTAAGGGTCCAAATAGGGTACTTATGCTTTATTTATTTTTTTTCAATCACGTGGGCTTTTTGCTCTTATTTTCCGTTTTATTTTATTTTTATATATATTTTCCATAACTGTGCAATGTCTCATTCCATTAGGCTAATAGTGTTACCCCTTAGCGAGCTTTCGATCAACAACTCCCAGACCATAAAGATCTTAGAGGCGCGGTGTAAAGACAATCCCCTCGAGCTTATTTGCTTAAGTAACAAAGGCCCCGAACAAGACTAGCCACGATATATATATATATATATATATATATATATATATATATATATATATATATATATATATTCATGAAACTTATATACCCCAAACTTAGGTTCTTGCCTAATTCTTGGCCAAATCAACTTGAACTGTAATCGTGTCATTCTTTCATTTAAACTAGCATTATCCTTTAGAGGTTCCTTATGTATCAATTTGAACTAAATCGGTCCACATAAGTGTTATTAACGTGCTAACCTTATTTAACCAGTTTCAAACAGGCAAAAGATCCAATTCATAACAGAAAATTACATCAAAGTTCTAATAGTCGGTACCGTACTTGTCTACTTAATCCCAATCTCATCATTGGCCAAAATAAAATGAACTATATCAAACCACTGGACAGATGCAATATAACACAATACTTAACTAAATTTTATTTTTTTTATATGTGGTAAACATAACATGATTAAAAACTAAATAAAAACTATTTACAATCTTATACTACTATGCAACTAAACCACTACATGAATGCAAACATTTAATAATCCTAAAACTAAACATGAAACTAACATATGCAAATATAACTAATAAAATTAAACATGCAAACATAAAAAATTAAACTAACTCCCCCAAACTTGAAAATTACAATGTCCTCATTGTAAAGAATAAAACAGTAAATGTATGAAGACTTCCCTGTAATCGCCTAAGCTTGGGGTGGTGGTGGCTGTTGCTCTTCATCTGAATCAGAGGGTGGAAATATTGGCATCGGGGCAGGCTGCTGGTATGGGAAATGCGTATTGGGGTTGAAACTCTGGAGCGTCGCGTTCAATAAGGTAAAGGACATATTCATGGCCTCGAACATATAAATCTTTCCTCGTCAGTCTCCGTGATCTGTCTGCTGGCTGACTTTATTGTACTCATCCATTTGTCGCTGGAGGCTCTGAAACTGAGGGCTAAACGTATCATCAATTTGTGATATCTCCTCAGGTCCTTGCTCTCCCATCGTGTCATCCCCTTGGTACTCGTCATCATCTGAGGTGTCCTCAGCATCAGCCCCATCCTCCGAGGCTGGTGGAAATATGAACCCGGCTCTTCTAAGGTGCGACTCGCCCCCGGGACACACCGAATATCGCACAATCAACCTCGTGTCTAAAGTCTGAAGTGGCTTCTCGGTGGTCTCATCATCAGACCATCTAACTGCCACCTGCCTACACAACCCATAAATGAGAGATGGGTGTGGCAAGCCGCCAGAGAATGGTCATCGCAAGCATCTTCTGATAAAAAAATTGATGATAACACCCACATCGATGAGAAAGTCTTGGACGATGGCATATAAGAGGAGTATCTTCTCCTTGGTCACCTCTGTCATGTGTGTGGATGGGAATAGCTTGGCGCACATGAACGCATACCATATCTTTTCGTACCAGCTAAGATCCTTACTATTGAAGATAGTGCCCCTTTTTTGGCCTTTTACCCATGTGGTACCCAACTTTGTAATTTCTGTCAAAATAGCCTCATAGTCCACTACAAAAAAATGGGACTTCAACAACAACCAATTTTTGTTGGTAAAGGTGCCAAATTTCGTTGCTAAAGGTTTTTGGCAATGACTTTACTTCCGTTGCATCTTTCGTTGCGCAATGAGCGTTGCTAATTGTTCCACAATAAACGTATTTTTTTCGTTACCAAAAGTAATACATTTTGTAACGAAATTTGGCTTTCGTACAGATACATCGATCCTTTAGTAACAAAATTTATTGTTGCAGAATAATTAAAATTTTGTTGCTAAAAAACCCCATTTCGTTGCAAAAGTCTGCTAATTGGGAACGAAATGAACTCTTTTTTTTTGCAACGACATTTTTCGTTGTAGTAAATTATGAAAATTGTTGCCTAAGCTTGCTTTCGTTGCGGAATGTAAACTTTTTAGCAGCGATTTTCGATTCTTGATTATATTATTTGGCAGCGATATTATCTTGAATCGACTACAAAAATGTTTGTTCTTTGGTTATTTTTCAATAACAACGAAAGTAAATCGATTAGCAACAACATTATATGTTACCGTTTCTTTATATGTGCTACGAAAGTTAGATATAATTTGCAACGATAAAAAATATTACCTTTTATTTTAGTAGTAGCAACAATATCATCTCCGTTGTTATTAGGTTAATTTTTAGTTGCCAAATATTATATTCTAAATGCCATTAGCAACGAAAATTTGTTACTAAATGTATAAAAAATTGTTGCTATATTAAAACTTGTTCAATGCTTTGATAACGAATTATATTGTTGCCAAATCAAAATTTGACATTCTTTTTGTGTACAGGTGGCTCAATGTCCCATATAGCAAATAATGACAAAAATACAAAAACTAAAATATTATTAACTTAATAAAATCATCCACTACATAATCATTCATTATCTTTACAATTAACCATCTAAAGCTACCACAGTTTTCTTGATCAAAGTATATATCTACATATATAGAGAGAGTACACTTCATAATTTCGTCCCTTATCTTCCGTAAACGTAGCAGGAAAATTTGATACCCAGTATTGTAAGACAAGTCGTAGAAGCAGTCTTCCTGCACATATTTAAAAATAATAGCAAGTTAGAAAAATGAAGCAAATAGGTCACCAGAGGCACTTAATGCCAAAATCAATACACAAAGACAACAATGTTGTGTTATTTTCTTACTAATCAAGGGACATGGAAGAAGGTAATACCCTTTTTATTTTCTTACTTGGAAACGAAGCTCAATTGAGGCTCAATCTTGCTGAAAATCTTATCTGCAAAGACAAACAGGGAAAACAAGAACACTCAGAAATAGCCATTGAAGAACAAATAAACTTGTGTTTCTAGAAAAGAAAACAAGAAAAAGCATGAAACTCATAAACAAAAGGTACGTATATATTGCCCAAAGAACTAGATATGAGCCTCGCAATGTGGAAGAATCTTCAAAGAATACACTAAAAATTTGACAGCAATATTTCCTTGAAACTAAAAACAAGTGTGGCTAACTGATGCAATAGATTAAGATAATATTTAACAGAAGCATTATGACAACATATTTTTTAGATGGCTTGCTGACAAATCCTACAAAATAACAAGGCATTAAGAATGATAAACAATGAATATAAATTTCCTTGATGGTTGAAATGGGTAGTTACAACGAGATGTTAAATTATCTCCAACCGCAAACATATAATGTCAATCTTTGTCATCTTCTCGCCATGGGGGAGAACCATTTTGAGCCAATGGTTCTTGCAAATTGTAATGATTAAAATGTTACATCTTGAGGTCAATGGACAAAATATGAGGATTAGACCCCCCCTGCCCCACCCCACCCCACCCCACCCCACCCCAACCCAAAATTCCTCCGGCATGGGCAGACCTGATTGCTTATTGTTATAAAAGATATAAATACTACCATAGATAAAAACTGCTAAACATGCAACAATTTTCATGTCAAAACTGCATATTTAGAAACTAGTGTCTTTACATCTAGTAACGCCCAAGCTAACTATTTCAGAGTGTTTAAGCAGAAACTGAAAGTTTAGATCAACCCTTCAGAAACTCACCTTTGTCGTTTTGTCATGCAAATAAAGTTATGTACATAAGTTGAGCACCTAGAACTCCAGTATGTAGTTAAAGTAATGAGCTTTTGATCCACTGATGACTTGGTCCTCTACATATCCAGAATGAATTTCCCTGTGATTATTGACGTTACCAAAATTATGCATCCGATGAATGGGTTTAAATTAGTTGATATGGATGTTGTGTCGTTCACAGTTGGAGGGCTTTCCCCGAAACCAGTTGGAGGATTTTCACCAAAACCTATTGTGGAGCCTTGTGGAGGGTCGCTTCCATTTAACACTTTGTTGGAGGAGAAACCGAGCGCAAAAAGTCGAAAGAACAAAGGTGATGGCAAGTATTAGTTTCTTACTAAGCGAGCTATAGAAGTTTGAGGTAAAAGGAGGTCCTGAGAAGCTATTTTATTGGGGGATTTTTTCGAGATTAGATAGGAAAATGAGAATTTAAGCGGGGTTATTGTTTTTTTATTTTATACTTTTACCAAATAGACAAACAGGACCAACAAGATGATATTTGAAGCTATTAGATAAACCTAGCTGAAAGGGACATATGGTAGTTAGACCGAAGAAGTCAAACACAAAAGTCACTGCATAAGAAAACCTTCATGAGGCGTGAATATATAAAATTAACAATTTGAAATTTTGCATCTCAATTTCAATGATAATAATATTTTCTTTAGTAAGTAAACTATATAAAAGTATTCCAAGAAGCAAAAGAAAGCGCAAGTATATTTATAGGATCATGGAAAAAAATGACAAAGAAAATTAAAACAAAAGACCGCTTTCAAAACGAGAATTTAATTATCCATACATTAGAGAGAATGTTTCTTCTTTCCATTATATTAGATAGAGAATGTGAACTGAACCAACACATGAGAAATAAAATAATTTAAAGCACATCTTTGAAAGATCACTAAAAAGAAAAAATGTTGTTAATATCTCATGTTATTATTTTATAAGAATAGACCGGTAAACTTGTCACATGAGGTATGTGTTTCACTACATAAATTATATGGGGCATATGAGGATGTATAGATGTTGAGATACCTACAATTGTTCTCTGATCGATGGAACGAATCTATAAAAGTTATTAAGCATCGATTTAGATGAGCCAGAGGGCTTAGAATGGAAGACAATGTCTACATTCTTAATGAGATCAATCAGTTCTTTGGATGATGTCAATACGTTTAAGACCTGCATAAGAAAAGGAATAAAACAAACATAAATAACGGGGGAGGGTTAAAACTACTTTAGAATAACCTGTTGGTCTAATACCTTCAAGTATCATACTTTTGTCCTGCATTTTGTCTATTTGGTAAAAGTATAAAAATAAAAAAACAATAACAAGTTTCTCTCATTGATAGGAAAATGAGAATTTAAGCTCTTTTTTTTCTTTGAATTTTTTTTCCCTCTCATCAACTCAACCAAACAGGAGGGAAATGATAGCTCCTTGTCCATATGCATATACATATCAGTCTTCCTATCCTTCCTGTCATCCTCCTAATCGACTAGACCAAACAGTATCAAGGTTTAATGCTTTAATAATTGTGAAGATAGTAAACACCTTGAAAGAAATAACAAAGGATATAAAACATTACCCAGGAACTGCAGCCCCTCCATTTGATGTCGTTGTTGGCGTTGGTGAAACTGGTGTCGGATTCACTAGTGTAGGTGATGTAGATGACGACGACGACTGGTATGTGCAAGAACCAGTGCCTATACGTAATTGGAAAGGATATACGTTATGGTCTTCTATAGCAGAAATGTACAATATCCATATTTAAGAAACAAAACTGAATTGACTACGAAAACTTTCACACTTACTTGGATTGATGTTGGTTATCATGGGGGAATACAAATTATCATGGTTAAAATGTTACATCTTGAGGTCAATGGACTATAGTGTTTATAGAGACTATGAAATTTATTAAACATGGATCTAATATGAATATTTAAGAAATTCTAAGAAATTGAAAAGAATAACAGAGTATCCAATGGATCTATCAACCGAGCATTGGGGGGAAATATATATCACATTATGTCAAGTAAACAAAGTACTCTTATGTTGGAAAAGAAAAATTTTATCAGGAAAATTAATGCTTTTCAAAAAAGAGAATAAAAATTCAAATAAACTAAATAAAAATATTCAACAAATGACCATTTCCTGGTTTCAATCTTGACATTAGATCTCTTCTAAACTAACATACTAAAGAAAAACTCTAGTCCATCCAAACACCTTTCTTTATATAGAAAATATGTGCAACAACTGTTATAACTTCACCATGTGTCCTTGTCTCTCACCATGTGATGAGAAAGCTTAACACATGGTGATAAAAATGCATCATTTGTACGTGAACTTGTTCGGAGATCGCCGTTGGGATTTCATAGCAAAAGTTTTAGGTTTGAAGGTGGAGGGAGACAAATAATAGGTAATGCTTATTTAGGCATGTGACTATTTTTCCAAGGAGAAAAAATTAATACATGGTTTTATTGTAGGTTTGAAAAGAACAGGTAAGAGTTGCAGGTTGCGTTGGGTTAATTACCTTTATCCTGGTCTCAAACGAGGCAAGATGATAGCTCACGAAGAATGCTTGCTGCTTGAAATTCACTCCAAATGGGGAAATATGTTCGAAAGTATAATGTATATGCAAAAAAGTCACTTGTCTAAAATTTCATCATCTTGTTTTATTTTTAGATTGAGAGAAGTTTGGTTGTTGATAAGAATCGAAGTTTCTCTTATTAAATCTAGTAATATTATGTAACATGACATTTAGCAAAATTATGAATGCGTGCAAATGGTCAAGAATTGCTCATAAAATTACCCGGGAGAATGTACATGATGAGATGAAAAATTATTGGAGAACTCATATGAGAAAAAAGGCTCAAGAGAAGAAAAGGCATGTGTCTCCGTCTTTATCATTTTCTAATTGTTCTTCATCATCATCCACAAGTCCAACAGTGGATTCGATGCCAGTTATGGACACTAAGGAGATGAGCTTTTACAACACAGGAGGACTTGAAAACTTAGCTGCAAAAGGAAAGAAACCAAAAATTCAGGTAGATACTGAACATGGGTATTCTATGGATGAAATATGGAATGATATTATTTTACCCGAAGTGACACAATAAAACCACTTTATGGGGGCTATAGTGAAGAAGTCAGCAATTTCTATTCTCCAGCCTTGGCCTCTCCGATATGGGACTATTGTCCCAACTCGCTCTAGATGATGGATCAAGAAGAGAGTAAGATGTTTCTCCCCACAAGCGAACCATAACAAGGAGTAAGATGTCCTTGTTTGGACAAGAGAGCACGTTTTTAAACACATAACATTACCTATGTTTTCTAATCATACAACCTAACAAGGATTCTAATTATTTAATGATAATCATGAAATAGGATAGACTCATTTAAATGGGATAAAGTTTATACCAGAAAGCTATACTTCCTAGACCTGACTCCTTACTCGTGATTACTAACTCGTGACTCTTAACTTGCCAACTCAAATTTACAATCCCAGGAAAGACTGAAACTACAGATCTCAAACAGTTTAGAAATCTTATAAATCAGGTTACCCAACTAATTATCACCTTCCTCACTCGTGATTATCAGGTTGTCCAGTTAATATGAACTGCTTTAGATTAGATATGCAATGGTGAATACAAAGGATACTTGAAGTAGAAATAGTAAAGATTAATTTGCCAACATAAGTTTTTATAACTTTGTGTTGGATGAGAGCAGAGTAGAGCAGATGAAACTATAATGAATGATATGCAGATGTTAAAAACAGAGAGACATTTACATTACAGAATCTTATTACATGGCTAAACCTTGATTATAAAACATACAACATAAAACTTTGTGGCTAAATAATAACGAAATCGAGTGTTCAAAATAATTATCGATTACATAACAACTTACCAATAGAAAGAAGGAATAACATTCAACTATGAGACATTGCTACTCAGTGGATAGTATCTATAGGCGCAAGGTTGAATACTGGATCGGGGTTTTTATTTTAGGGAAATCAGGAAGAGAAAGGGTAGGTAGAGTTAGGGTCGGATTGGGAAGAGTTGGGGTTTTGATTTTGGGTAAATCGGGAAGAGAGAGGGCATAAAGTAGAGTTAGGGTTTTTATTTTGGGGAAATCGGGAAGAGAAAGGAACAGAGGAGTGGATTTGGAACGGGAACTGGTGAACAGGAGAAAAGGAGAGAAAGATGATTTGTGCGGGATTTCTTTTTACGTGGGATGAAATGTGAGCCATTAGATTAAGTTGGAAGAATCTGAAGTCTCCTTATACTTTGTCAAATGAAAGAATCTGAAGTGTTATTATACTTTGTCAAATGAAAGATTTAAAAAAAGTTAGGAGTGTCAACTTTATTTTTTTTTAAATAAAGCTTTAATTTTTTTTAAAAAGAGTTTATTTTTAAACAAATATTTCTAAAAAAACAAAAACTTCAACGACTGTCGTTGGGAATAAAGATTCTCACATCTAATTTGGGGAAAACAACTGAATGCCATTTGAAATGGCGTTGAATTTTTAGATATTTTTTTTGGCTAAAAATTAGAAAGACAACCAACGCCACTTTAAAAAATATTTTTAAAAAAAATTATCTTAATTTTTTTAAAATGATTTTATTTTTTAAAGAAATTTGAAAAAAATTAAAATGTGATCCAATGCCAAACTAACTAGCATTGTAACTTTTTTTAAAATTTTTTTATAAAGCAAATTTATAAAAAAGAAGAGTAAGATGTAACATCACTTTAACTAACATTGGAATCTCTCTCTTTTTTTAATTTCTTTGTTCTCTTGTACTTGTTTACAAACATCAATATTTTTTTATGTTTATTCTCTGTCATCGGCGTTGGAAATGAAGGAGTATATAAGACTTCAGCTATAAAAAAATAAAAATAAAATTCTAACGTCAATTAAAGTGACGTTGCATCTTACTCTTCTTTTTTATAATTCATTTTTTAAAAAAATATTTAAATAAAATATTCTTTAAAATTGACATTACATTAATATGGGTCAAACTAACTTATTAGGATTATAAGTCATTTTTAAATAACTTTATTCTGTGTTAGTTCATAAAACATAATAAATTTTTCTTTATCTTTTATGTTTTCTCTTAGAACTGATAGTATTATAATTTAATTTTATAATATATTTGGAAAAAAGGTAAAAGGAGAACTAGGAATAGCTAGGGGTATACCACTACTATTCTTCTTTTTATGTTTTATTTTTGGACATAAAAATATGTTCATGATTTAAGTTACTCCTTCCGTCTAAGAATAAAAGTTCTTATTATTTTATGTAATCTCAAGTTAAATATTTATTTATATTAAATAATCTATTTTTTTTACAATAATTTGTGCGTAATATCCTTAGTATTAAATGTCATATTCTTATTATTTATAAATATTTATATAATATCACTAGTCATGTATAGAAAAATATGCAATTAGATGAGAATTTAAATATGAATAATTTTATCATTTGACATTTTTTTTAAATTCGCATAAAATCAATCATCACTTTCATTCTCGGAGTGAGGTACTTGTAAGTATATCCTACTTCTATCTAGAAATCGGAAACATTGGGACATAGATATAATAATCAGGTTTGATGAGGTTGGGTTTATTTGGGTCGGAGGCCCGGAAATAACATGTTTGGCAATCGGTTGTCACGGGTACTATTTCAACAACCATAATCTATATTGTTGATCGCAACATTGGATGAAACGGATTGAAATAGATTTCCACCTGCCGCTACAAGCTGTAGCGACATAAGAAATTACTCATTTGCTCATGTGCTACACTGTCTACCGCTAATAGTTATGGCGGTAGTTTAGCTAACTAATAAATTAGAATGGCTCAATGGTAGCTTAATGGCCCAATAACCCATAGGTCTTAGGTTCAAAACCTAGTTGTGATATTTTTGCTTCTTATATTATATTTTTTGTGTATTAGATAAATTTTATTACCATATATATATATATATATATATTTATAACTTTATCTCTAAATATTCATATAAATATTTATAAACAAATATTCATATAAATTTATCTTTAAAATTTATAAATTTATAAATATTTCATCTAAAATTTACTTTAATGTTGAGATTTGTTTAGTTAACTAATAAATTAGAATGACTCAGTGGTAGCTTAATGGCCCAATAACCCATAGGTTTTAGGTTCGAAACCTAGCTGTGATATTTTTGTTTCTTATATTATATTTTTTGTGTATTAGATAAATTCTATTACCATCTATATATATACAGTAAAACCCCTATTTAGAAATACTCTATATAAGAATAACCTCTACAATATTGTAAAAAAAATTTGGTCCCAATTTTGGCCATTTATAAATAAGAATAACCTCTAAATTGTAATATGTTTATATACGTTTTAAGTCATGTATTAAGAAACTATACCTCTATATAGTAATAGTTTCATATATATATATATATATATATATATATATATATATATATATATATATATATATATATATATATATATATATTCAGAGAGAGAGAGACAATATTAATTTTAAAAGACTATATTTTCTATAAAAGATCATGTATTTTCTATATAAAGAACTATATTTTCTATAAAAGACTACATTTCCTATAAAAGACTCCATTTTCCTATAAAAGACTACATTTTCCTATAAAAGACTACATTTCCTATAAAAGACCATATTTTCCTATAAAAACTATATTTACTATAAAAGACTACATTTTCCTAGTTTGAAAATCTAAATAATTTATGTTTTCTTTAATTTTTGTTATAAAATCTATATTTTTGTTAAAATGGATATTTTTGGGTGCTCGAAAAATATTTTGTACCAATACCTCTATTTAGTAATAACCTCTCAATTAGAATACAAATAGTTTGGTCCCAAGTCTATTCCTATATAGAGGTTTTACTGTATACTCATCTTAAATCTCCACATTAAACTAAATATATATAAAGTAACTATGAATATTTATATAACATAACTATGAATATTTTAATATATATATATATATATATATATATATATATATATTAATTTATCTCTATATATTCATATAAATATTTATAAATAAATATTAAATCTAAAATTTATAAAATTTAGATATGAATATTTGTTATAAATATTTATATGAATATATATATATATATATATATATATATATATATATATATATATATATTCACACACACACACGTGCATATATCATATGTGGACTGATTTGACATATGGCGAATATTGAACTTTATCCCAAAAAATATGTTGATGCACAAATTCGAACCCAAGAACTCCAGATTGGAATATTAATCCAATCACCACCCGAGCACCTGGGCCTAGTTGCTATTATTATTATTATTATTATTATTATTATTATTATTATTATTATTATTATTATTATTATTATTATTATTATTATTATTATTATTATTATTATTATTATTATTATTATTATTATTATCTTAACTTAAGGCAACATTTTAATAGTCGTTACAAAAAGTTGTATAAAATATGCAACCAAAATAAAAATTGTTGCCAATGAATGTGGTCAATATTAGGCAACGAAATATAGCAACAAAAAAACTTTCGTTGCCCATGATGAGGAGAAATCAAGTGGTTAAAAATTTTGCAACGAATTTTTAACGAATTTTGTTTCCAAATTTTGTAACCACTTATGAATTTCGTTAAAAAAGTGAAATCATGACACAATCTGGAACGAAGGACAAGTTTCGTTGCTAAACATACACTTTTAGCAACGACTTATGAAGTCGTTGCTTGAAAAATCGTTGCTAAAGCCCCATTTTTAGCAACAAAAAAACTTTCGTTGCCCACGATAACGGGAAAGCAAGTGGTCAAAAATTTTGCAACGAATTTCTAACGAAATTTTTTCCCGCCAATGAATTAACAACGAAATTTTGCAACGACTTGTGAATTTCTTTGCAAAAAGTGAAAGCTTGACACAATCTGCAACGAAGGATAAATTTCGTTGCTAAACATATACTTTTAGCAATGACTTATGAAGTCGTTGCCCGAAAAATTGTTGCTAAAGGCCCATTTTTTTGTAGTGGTCAGGATCATGGTCACGCAAGTAAGCATACTGGCACTCTCTAGGAACTCATAATTGGTTGTACGCATTGATAGCGTCAGCACTGAAAGGAACTTGCTTGCCCCAGACAAATGCTGTGAAGGGGACCTTATCCTCTGCGTTGGCGTATAATTCTTTAATCACATTCACAATTGCTGGCTCAGGCTCTTCTGTGAACTTATTCCATCCTTTCTCATAGATTTGTTGCATCATTTTGCCATCGACGGGGTCAGGTGCCAAGCCGCGCTCTGGTGTGAGTGCCTTTGTCACAAGATAATCAGAGCGGTCGGCGGCGGTGGCACTTATGAATTTTCGCCTATTAAAGGTCCGATTGGTGGTGTGGACCTTGAACTCTCTCCATGTTGTCGTTTCGATGCCGGTTTAGTTGCCATTGGATTTGAATTGATGAGTTTCAAAAAAATTTCCCCCAAACTTCACTCAAGAAAATTGTCGAACACTTGGCGTGCTAGAATTGCAATACCCCCAAACTTTTGTTATAGCACTTCAAGTATTATGTTATGTGATGAGATTTTGCAAGAACTAACTACTTACTCTCAGTGTATTACAACTTGGTTGATTCTCCCCTCCCTTTTTGCTATCAAAAGTCGCACTATAGGAACCCTAACTTTGTATGACTAAACTTATATGGAATGGAGTTGAAGTATTATGTTGTTAGGGTATGGATTTATAGAGATGAGATAATGTAGAGATTTGTGTGTTAAGGTAGTGGTTTAATGGAGTGGGGAAGTGGGGATTAAGTGTTAGTTCATGGGTAGAGAGTGGAGAAGTGGGGTTTCAGTTGGGGTGGAAAGAAGTTGAAGTGGAAAAGATGGGGGAAATTGTTGTAACTACCTACTTGAAGATTGTTGAAGTGACCGTACCTCCGCTTGGTGAAGGTAATCAATTAACGCCTTGCCTCAAACAGGCTAGCCTTTTGTTTTCGCTTCAAGACCCTTACCGTGGGGTTCCTTCATAAAAAGCTTCCGCTTGGTGAAGTGTGGGGGTGGGGGTGGGGTGTTCTACAATTGCACATGAATTATCCATTACTTTCTGTCCAACTCCTATCCATGCACTTCTTAAGTACCTTAAACATCATTAAAACATGAATATAAGTCAATATTAAGCAAATTAATCATGCAAGGTCAGATTATCTAAAAATCATAACTTAACTAATTACTTAATGAATCGAAATAAACTTACTCTATACTAATGAATATGCTTAACTACAATTTAACTAGCATGAATAAAAATACTGAGAATAAAAAGAAAATTTGGTTTCCTCCTAACTAGCGCTTGATTTTAAGTCTTTTAGCCTGACTACTCCTTGTTTATGGCGCGTCGGCAAGTGTGATTGCGATGACATCCATGTTAGAGTCGCCACCCCAATAATGTTTCAACCGATGATCGTTGACTTTAAACGTCTCCAATGGATTCCTACTATATAATTCAATGGCGCCATGTGGGAAAACCCTTTTGATAGGACCCGACCACCTTGATTTTAGCTTTCCTGGGAACAACCGTAGTCTTAAATTGAACAATAGTACTGACTGCCCCGGTTTGAACTTTCTTTGCAAGATTTTTTGGTCGTGCCATTTCTTGACCTTTTCTTTATACAACTTCGAGTTCTCATAGGCTTGTAGTCTGAATTCATCAAGTTCATTTAATTGAAGTAGCCTCTTTTCTCCTACAACTGTTTGATCGAAGTTGAGCTTCTGAATTGCCCAATAGGCTTTATGTTGTAACTCCACAGGTAGGTGACATGCTTTCTCGTAAACCAACTGATATGGCGACATCCCAATTGGCATCTTGTAAGTTGTCCTGTAAGCCCATAAAACAACATCCAATTTGAGGGACCAGTCTTTTATGTTCGGGTTTACTACCTTCTCTAAGATTTTCTTCACCTCCCTGTTCAAAACCTCAGCTTCCCCACTTGTTTGGGGGTGATATACTGTAGCCAACTTATGGTTGACCCCATATTTTGCCAAAAGAGCTGTAAACGATCTGTTGCAGAAGTGACTACCCTCATCACTTATAATAGTTCTTGGAGTGCCAAATCTTGTAAAAATATTCTTGTGCAAGAACTTGAGAACCACTTTGGCATCATTTGTGGGGAGTGCTATGGCTTCAACCCATTTTGACACATAATTAACCGCAAGCAAGATGTATTGATTATTGAAAGATGAAGGAAATTGCACCATAAAATCCATGCCCGATACGTCAAAAATTTCCACTTCCATGATAGTTTGTAGTGTCATCTCATTTCGCTTCGATATGTTACCCACCCTTTGACATCTGTCACAGCTTTACACGAACTGGTGGGTATCCTTAAATATTATAGGCCAATAGAACCTTGCTTGAAGCACTTTGGCCGCTGTTATCTCATTTCCATAATGTCCCCCGTATGCAGACGAATAACACTCATGTAATATATTCTTTACTTCGTTGTATGGCATGCATCGCTGAATCATTTTATCTGCGCACTGTTTGAATAGATATGGCTCATCCCACATATACCAGTTGACGTCATGTAGGAACTTCTTCTTTTGTTGCTATATAAGATCAGAGGGAAGGACTTTGCTATGACGCCCCCAAAACAGGTATACATCACGCATCTTGAGTCTCCAAATACATGGTACATAAATCAAATACAAACTTCTTTAATACAACTGTCGTGTAAAAATACGACAAAACATAGCTGAGTTTTTAAAACGAATATTGTCTTCTAGAAAATATCCACAATCAATGAAGTCCTCATTACAATTATTATCACACTATTTCACAGAATAGTGAGGACTACTACAACCACTTATCCTGGACCATCACTCCATTCCCCGACTCGTTCCAGCTATATTCTCATTTCCTGAAGAGAACAATGAAAGAAAAGAGAACAATGATAGAAGAGTCAAGTAGAGCATGATATTTACTATCTTCTATGATTTGAAAAGTTTTTCATCAAATTTATCGCTGAGACTCAGCTTAATAAATAAACCACATCATCGAATCATCCTTGCACTACGGGCCAAGGATATTCATGTAATCACCAATGGTCATGATTATACCGAATAATCCCTGGTCATAATCATACCAACAATTGTCCATCAATGCACTACGGGCCATTGAGGACTTTTACCATATCATTTGTAACATTATGGGTCATGATTATACCCAATGATCCCTGGTCATAATCATACCAATCAACAGTCCATCTATACACGTAAGCCAAAGATGACTTTCATCATAATATAAGCATGAGAATGAAGACAATGATATAAGAAATAATCAAACGAAATCAAATCAAACGAAATCAAGGATAAATATTAAAGACTTTAAATTTATCCAAAGTTTAAAAATATCCAAATTGTTAACATGATACTGCTTTGTAGAGTAAAATTCAAGAATAATATTCATGTACCAAAAATAATTTGGACAGAAAAAATATATTTTTCGGGTAAATAGTACCCCGTGAATAGTATTTTAGGAATAGTACCTCGTGAATAGTACCTTGACATGAAAAGTACCCCAAATACCCGAATGAATAGTAATTGGGTGAATAGTAACCTGTGAATAGTAACTCATGAATAGTACTCCGGCATGAAAAGTGCCCCGAATACCCGTGTGAATAATATTTGAGTGAATAGTAACTAGGTGAATAGTAACCCATAAATAGTAACTCATGAATAGTATTCCATCATGAAAAGATCAATAATTATCAAAAAAGCTCAGAATAATATTTTCATGAAAAGATACTAGATGAAGCGCAAATATCAAGGATATTCTACTAATTTTATGGAGTATAGAAGCCAAAACATCAACAAAATGAGTATAAAATTCAAAATCTGAAATGAAATAATATTATTTACATACTACAGAGTATAAAAGAAAATATTATTTCAAGCGAATATTGAACAAAAATAACATCCCTTGAACGAAAATAATATTCCTACGAATATTGAAAGAAGATAATATTCTTTATGAATATTGAACGAAAATAATATTCATACGAATATAAAAAATAATATCTCTTTAGAATATGAAATAAATAATAACCCTTACCTCAGAAGAAGACTGGATACTAGAGTAGTGAAGTAGCAGACTACTCTTCTTCTTTCTCGCTATAGCTTCTCTCTCTATAATTGTGCTTGTGAGTCTTAGTGAATTGGTGAGAATAAAGGAAGAATGAGCTTCTATTTATAGGAAAATATAGTTTCGATAATTGCACGTTTTGGGGCTCAAAATATTATAGTACAATACCTTCATCTTTTCCTTTATTTTTAATTTAGTGCTGCAAGTATTATCAAACTTGCACCACCTCCCCTAATAGTATATCATGTGAATTAATAGTACAATCAAGTGACTCAATAGTTCTATACATGTGAAAAAATAATTACAGTATAGTACCTTCATCTATACCTTCATTTTTAATTTAGTCATGTAAGTATTATCAATCTTGCACCACCTCCCCTAATAGTACATACATGTGAATCAATAGTACACAAATGTGAACACATAGTTATAAACATGTGAATTAATTGTAATTAATTACTCATTTATCCGATTAATTACCCGATTAGTCAATATAACTTCCAGCCATCAATTATTATCGAAATAAATGTCAATTTCCACTAACACTAATAATCCCAACATAATGAAACCATCAATTTCATCTTTAATCAACACGAACTTATTCATCATTAATATTATAACTCATAATATTTAACAACCATGTCGTTCCCAGGAAAGAGGGGGCTTTCCGATAAGGATTTCTCCTTATTGGCGCGCAATTAGGTGACCAAACCTCTCCTTGACAGAACTTCTAGACATTGTCAATATTGCAAATAATAATATGAATAACTTTGTTGTCTCAATTATTGATTTAATAATATAAAATATTGATACTATGACAATAATTGAATCAATAATATGAGAGATATGATGCAGCAATTACTGTAGCAATAATTGAGTATAACTGAGTGACTTCTTATGTAAGCATCAATAATCAATACCGTGTGCTACTATGCAACCACGCCAGACATCTTTATACTTTTACTACCGGGTAGTTCAACAGTTTTAACGGTAACACTTTCGCCGTTATTTTTATAAGAAGATAATTCCGTCGTTTTCTAACTACGACAATATTTCCGTTGTGGGGTCCACCAATGATTATGCCGTCATATGAATATTCCCTGTTAAAATGAATATTCCCCGACTAATCGAATATTCTCCGACACAACGACTATTTTATATCAACTTGCTTACTTTGCAAAATTTTCACATATCACCCTTAACTTTAACCTTTTATCAATTTAACCATTTACGAAATAAAATAATAATTATAAGAAAATTGAATACTTTCATGTCATAAAATTCGGGGTCTTAAAATCTACCCTCCTTATGAAATTTCGCCCTCGAAATTTACGTACGTACCTGGTATGCCGAAGAGGTGAAGATACCTCGTCAGATTCTAACTCTTGAGGTATAACCTTTGAGTGTAGAATATGATCCTTCTTATCCAAGATTTTAACACGTATCTCCTCATACGTTAAATCTTTGGCTATCTCGTTTAGTTCTAATTCAATAATGTGGTTCGGGTCGTCCACATATTTACGTAACATCGATATATGAAAATTTTTATGAACACGCAACATACTTGGTGGTAAAACGAGTCTATAGGCCACAGTTCCTACTCGATCGAGGATTTCAAATAGACCAATAAAATTAAGGGTTGAGATTTCCTCTCTTCATCGAGTCTTGCTTCTAGAATAACGCCTTCTTGAACCTTCTTTTTCGTATTTATCAGCTCTGGGTCTATAGCTTGAACGACTTTTAACTTTATTGATTAAAGTCGATTCTACTCGTATATTTGATATCACCATGTGGGTCCTTAGAGTCTTTAATTCTATCTTCATCATTTGTAAGTTATACGAAATGGGTTTTTGTGTTAACAACGTCGCACTCGTAAACGCATACGATCTTCTACTTAATGCAACAGCTACCACGTTCGCTTTTTCCACGATAATATTGAATGGTATGGTCGTAATCTTCAACAACTCGAGCCAACGTCTTTGGCGCATTATACGTTCGTTTTGGTTGAAGAAATATTTAAGGGTTGAAGAAATGGGTTTTGTACTGGGGTCAATACAAAATTCGATTTCACGCTCTGGGGGTAGGCCAGGAAGTCTTCAGGAATACGTCAGGAAATTTATTAACAATAGAAAAAAAAACTGTGACTCTCATCCCAAGACTTGGATAGTATGTCACATTGATACCTATCAACTTGCCATCGTCATTCACGGCGTCGCCTACGAAAAGTCTGGCTTTGATGCATTCCACACGAAGAAGTCACCAGCGAAAGGCTTAGGGCTCTTTACTTATGGCTTAATATAACAGTGATTGACTTTAGTGGTTTGGTTGCTTGAATTCGCATAACAGGTTAGTTAGGAATATGAAAGCTAACAACCTTACGAAAATAATTAATTTTGGCATGATGAGTAGTTAACCAATTGATTCCTAAAATCACATCAAGGGCAAGTATTTTAAAAGAGATAAGATCGATAGGTAACGTGAAAGTGTCGATTTGAATCAACAAGATTTATAAACAGTGGAGGTAATGAAGGTTTCTACTAACGAAGTTTCAACCAATAAGTCAAATTATAACTTCTCTGGGGTCAAATTTAAACGTTGAGCGCAAGCAAGAGAGATAAAAGAATGGGTAGAACCGGTATCTAATAAGGTATAAACTTCGCAAGAATTTATAATTAACTAACCCGTGCTAACTTCGTTCGGGTTACTTGCTTTTTGAGAAGTCACGAAAAACGCTCTCCCTGAAACAACCAAGTTTGTTTTGTCCATATCTACCTTTGGTGCCACCATCCCAGCTGGAATTGATTTCGCTACAAGATAAAATTGAGCTATGTGACCTTCTTTTCCATAACTAAAATATACCTTGGAAGGCTGTGAACAGTTTGGACTTATGTGTCCCTCCTCTCCGCATCTATAGCATATAACTGGCGGTCATTCTGCTCTCCTAGAATTTGTTGTTGGTGTTGGTGTTGGTGCTATTGCCGACGTCTTCCCATCATCGTTAAATCTTCTCTTCTTGAATTTTCCACTTCTATTATCTTGGCCATGATTACCACCAAAGTGGTTACCATTCTTGGCATGATAATTTCCCCCACGATGGTTATAATTGTTCTGATGGTCGTTGCCACCGGTACGATTATTATCATGTTGTTGGTCGTTGCCTTTAAGTTGTGCTGACTCATTGTCGCGCTCCAATAATTGAGCCCTATTCACAACATCTGAATATAAATAAAGTTTGTGAGAAATGAGGTATTGACGTATATCGAGTTTCAAACCTCTTAGAAACATTCGCGTCATTCGCTCCTCATTATCGACCAAATGGGATACAAATCGGGATAACTCCTCAAATTTAGCCTCATATTGCGACACGTTCATATTGTTTTACTCCAACTTGATGAATTCTACCTCCTTCATGTGACGAATACTGTAACGCCCCCAAAATAGGTATACATCACCCATCTTGAGTCACCAAATACATGGTACAAAATTCAAATACAAATTAATTATACAACAGTCGTGTAAAATACGACAAAACATAATCTAAGAGTTTTAATAAGAATATTGTCATCTAGACAATATCCACACTTAATGGAGTCCTCATTACATTTATTGTCACACTATTTAATAGAATTGTGAGGACTACTAATGCTATCTTCTAGACCGTCACTCCGTTCCCCAACTAGTCCCGGCTACGTTCTCATTTCCTAAAGAGAACAGTGAAAGAAAGGGTGAGCTCAACTAGCCCAGTAAGAAATATTATGACTAAGATAATGCGAATAAATTATCATTAGTCTTCAACAATGTTAAACCCGATAAAATACAATAGACATCAAGTTTAACTGCAAGTTTAATAATAATCCATTAGAAGAGTCAAGTAGGCATGATATCTACTATCTTCTATGATTTAAAATATTTTCATCAATTTTTTTATCGCTGAGACTCAGCTTAATAAATAAACCACATCATTGAATCCTCCCTACACTACGGGCCAAGGATATTCATTAAATCATCAATGGTCATGACTATACCGAATAATCCCTAGTTATAATCATACCAAAAACTGTCCATCAATGTATTACAGGCTATTGAGGACTTTTACCACATCTTTTATAATATTACAGGTCATGATTATACCGAATGATCCCTGGTCATAATCATACCAAGTCCATCTATTCACGTAAGCCAAAGATGACTTTCATCACAATATAAGCATGAGGATGATGACAATGATATAATAATTCAATAAAACAAGTTCAAGAATAAATTTTAAAGATTTATAAGTTAATTTATCCTGAAATCAATTACGTCCAAATTGTCAACATGATACTGCTTTGTGGAGTAAAATTCAAGAATGCTCAGAAGAATATTTCCATGAAAAGATACTGGATGAAGCGTAAATATCAAGGATATTCTACTAATTTCATGGAGTATAGAAGCCAAAACTTTAACCAACTGAGTAAAATAGAATATATGAAAATGCAAATGGATTCTCGCCCGTCATGCGGTAATCCACGTAGACAAGTCATTTTCACAATTTAATAAGGAATGAATACAAAGGATCATTCACCATGCATGCGGTAATCCACATAGACAGGTTATTCCAACAGAATAATAAAGAATGGAACCAGGTCATGCGTAAACCGCACAAACAGGATATTCCAACAGAATAATAAAGAATAGAATAACAACAAAATTCACCATGCATTCGATAAACCGCACAGACAGGTTATTCTCAACAAAATAATAAAGAATGGAATAACAACAGAATTCACCAGGCATGCGATAGACCACACAAACAGGTTATTCCAACAGAATAATAAAGAATGAAATAACAAAAGAATTTCACCATGTATGTGGTACTTCGCATAGACAGGTTATTCCAACATAATAATAAAGAATGCAATAACAACCCTTATGAGTATTGAAAGAAAATACTCTCTTCATGAATAGAAAAGAATAATACCCCTTACCTCAAAAGAAGACTGGATACTGGAATAGTGAGGTAACAGACTTCTCTTCTTCTTTCTCTCTATAATTTCTCTCTATAATAATTGCTTTATAGCTTTAGTGGATTGGTGAGAAATGAAGGAAGAATGAGCTTCTATTTATAGGAAAATATAGTTTCGATAATTGCACGTTTTGGGGATCAAAATATTACAGTACAATACCTTCAATTTTTCTTTTATTTTTAATTTAGTCCTGCAAGTATTATCAAACTTGCACTACCCCCCCCTAATAGTAAATAATGTGAATTAATAGTTCAATCATGTGAATCAATAGTTATAATCATGTGAAAATACAAATTACAATATAGTACCTACATCTATACCTCCATTTTTAACTTAGTCATGCAAGTATTATCAATCTTGCACCAACTCCCCTAATAGTACAAGAATGTGAATCAATAGTACACACATGTGAACAAATAGTTATAATCATGTGAATTAATAGCAATTAATTGCTCATTTATCCAGTTAATTACCCGATTTATCAATATAACCCCTAGACATCAATTATCATCAGAATAAATGTCGATGTCCACTAACACTAACAATCCCAACACAATGAAAATATTTTTCTCAAAAATTTTATTTTTGAAATTTTAAAGTTTGACTTTTGCTGAAAAAGCCAACTGTTGACTTTTTTGATCAAATAGTCAACCCCGACAAATTTTGTGTTTATAGTCTATTTCTACTAATTTCATCACCCGGACTAAAATATCACATCCGCGTCTCCAAATTCAACTCCGAACTGAAATTCGATTTTTAATAACATTCATCATTAATATTATAACTCACAATATTTAACAACTAGGTCGTTCCCAAGAAAGAGGGGGCAATAAGGATTTCTCCTTATTGGCACGCAATTAGGTGACCAAACCTCTCCTTGACAGAACTTCTAGACATTGTCAATATTGCAAATAATAATATGAATAACTTTTGTGTCTCAATTATTGATTTAATAATATAACATATTAAACAGATGATACTGTGACAATAATTGAATCAATAATATGAGAGATATGATGCAGTAATTACTATAGCAATAATTGAGTATAACTTAGTGACTTCTTAAGTAAGCATCAATAATCAATATTGTGTGCTACTATGCAACCACGCGTATTATTGTACTTTTACTACCGGGTAGTTCAACAGTTTTAACGGTAACACTTTCGCCGTTATTTTTATAAAAAGATAATTCTGTCGTTTTCTAAATACGACAATACCTCCATTGTGGGGTCCACCAATTATTGTGTCGTCGTACGGATATTTCCCGACAAAAAGAATATTCCCCGACCAATCGAATATTATATAACAACTTGCATACTTTGCAAAATTTGTAAATATTACCCACAACTATACCATTATATCAAATCCACACCATAATATTAAAAAAATATATTTCGAGAAATTTAAATCTTTATTCATAAAATTTGGGGTCTCACAATCTCCCCTCCTTATGAAATTTCGCCCTCGAAATTTATGTACGTACCTGGTATGCCGCAAAGGTGAGGATACCTTGACTTCATTTCATATTCCAACTCTTGAGGTATAACCTTTGAGTGTTGAATACGATCTTTCTTATCCAAGATTTTAACACGTATCTCCTCATACATTAAATCTTCTGCTATCTCTTCTAGTTCTAATTTAATAACGTGGTTCGGGTCATCCATGTAACGCCCCCAAAATAGGTATATATCACCTATTCTGAGTCGCCAAATACATGGTACATAATACAAATACAACTTAATTATACAACAGTCATATAAAATATGACATAACATAATCTAAGAGTTTTAATAAGAATATTGTCATCTTGACAATATCTACACTCAATGGAGTCCTCATTACATTTATTGTCACACTATTTAGCAGAATAGTGAGGACTACTAATGTTATCATCTGGACAGATTACTCTGCCCCCACAGACTAGTCCCGCTACGTTCTCATTTCTGAAGAGAAACGGTGAAAGAAAGGGTGAGCTCAACTATCCCGAAGAAAAATATTATGACTAAGATAATACTGAATAAATTATCGTTAGCCTTCAACGATGTGTTAAAAGCGATAAAATATAACAAACATCAAGTTTAACTACAGCAAAACAAGTAATCCATTAAAAGAGTCAAGTAGAGAATACAATCTACTATCTTTTATGATTTAAAAGGTTTTTCATCACTTTTATCATTTGGGACTCGACAATAAATAATCCATATCATCCCACTTTACTGACCAAGGATATTCATTAGTATCACAACCACAAATTATCCATGCACTACGGGGCAAGGATATTCGTGTATTCATCAATGGTCATGATCATGCCAACAATTGTCCATCAATGTACTACGGGCAAATGATGACTTTTACCACATCATTTGTAACATTACGGTCATGATTATACTGATTAATCCCTAGTCATAATCATACCAAGTCCATCTATGCACTACAGGTCACAGATGACTTTCTACATAATATAAACATGAGGATGATGACAATCATATAAGAATTCAATAAAACAAGTTCAAGAATTAATTTATCCAAGAACTAATAACATCCAAATTGTCAACATGATACTTCTTTGTAGAGTAAAATTCAAGAATGCTCAGAAGAATATTTCCACAAAAAGATAATGGATGAAGCGCAAATATCAAGGATATTCCACTAATTTCATGGAGTATAGAAGTCAAAACTTTAACCAACTGAGTATAATAAAGATTGGAATAACAAAAGAAATCACCAGGCATGCGATAGACCGCACAGATAGGTTATTCCAACAGAATAATAAATATCGGAACCAAGTTAAGCGAAATACGCACCGACAGGATATTCCAACAGAATAATAAAGAATGGAATATCAACCGAAATCACTATGCATGCGATAGACCGCACAGATAGGTTATTCCAACAGAATAATAATTAATGGAACCAGGTCATGCGTAAACGCACAGACAGGATATTCCAACAGAATAACAAAGAATGGAATAACAGAAGAATTTCACCATGTATGCGGTACTTCGCATAGAGCAAAGTTATTCCAACATAATGATAAAGAATGGAATAACGAAAGAATTTCACCAAGTATAGGGTAGCCCGCATATCTACAAAAGTTATTCCAATGAATAATAAAGAATGGAATGACATAAGTTCTCTTCATGAATACGAAAGAAATAATACCCCTTACCTTAGAAGAAACTGGATATAGGAGTAGTGAAGTAGCAGAATACTTTTCTCCTTTCTCTATATAGGTTCTCTCTCTAGAGTTTTAGTGAATTCGTAAGAAATATTGAAGGAATGAGCTTCTATTTATAGGAAAATGAACTGAATAGTAACTAATTCATGAACAGTCCAGATTGATTTACTTTTGAACGGACGATCCATATTGATTTACTATGCAGTATAAATAAAATATTCTAATAAAACAAAATCTTTTAAATAAAATATAATATATTCTATTTATAATCTAATAAAATGAATAACTTTATAAAAGTATTCTATTTTATATAAAAAGATAATATTATGCAAAACACTATGCAAGCATTATACAAACACAATGCATAATAAAATATATTATATTCTAATTATTGTCTAATAAAACAAATAACTTTATAAAAGTATTTTGTTTTTATATAAAAAAGATTTTACTATGCAAAACACTATATGTGGCACTATGTAAAAACTATGCATAATAAAATATAATATATTCTAATTATTGTCTAATAAAATAAATAACTTTATAAAAGTATTACATTTTATATAAAAGATTTTACTATGCAAAACACTATGCATAATAAAATATAATATATTCTAATTATTGTCTAATAAAATAAATAACTTTATAAAAGTATTCTGCTTTATATAAAAAAGATTTTACTATGCAAAACACTATGCATAATAAAATATAATATATTATATTTATAGTATAATAAAATAAATAACTTTATAAAAGTATTCTTTTATATAAAAAAGCTTTACTATTTTATTACATTAATAATACTAATAAAACAAAATTTATATATATAATAAATATATATAAACTTACGTGACTTCATAAAAAAAGACACCTCAATATATTTAACAACATTTATCATCATTATTATAATTCACAATATTAATCGACCGTGTCGTTCCCGAGAAAGAGGGGGCTTTCCAATAAGGATTTCTCCCTATTGGCGCCATGATTAGGTGACCAAACCTCTCCTTGCGTAACTTCTAGACATCGTTAATATTACAAATAATAATATTAATAACTCTATCATCTTAATTATTGATTTAATAATATATAAAATATCGACAATAATTGAATCAAATAACGTGAGATACTATGCAACAATTCTCAAGCAATAATTGAACAAAACCGAGTGACTTTTCACGTAAGCATCAATAATCAATACTGGTGTGCTACTTATGCAACCACGCAGATTCTCGCACTTTTAACAAGATTGTTTCAAATTAACAGTTAATTGGTAAACTTCCGTCGTTATTTTCATAAAATATTTTTGTTGTTTCTCAATCCAACAATAATTCCGTTGTGGGGTCCACCAATGATTGTGCCGTTGTACGAATATTCCCTGCTAAAACGAATATTCCCCGTCCAATCGAATATTATATAACAACTTGTATACTTTGCAAAATTTATAAATACTACCCACAACGATAACATTATCTCAAATCCACACCATAATATTAAAAAAATATTTCGAGAAAATTAAATCTTTATTCATAAAATTTGGAGTTTTACAATCCACATATATACGTAACATTGATACGTGAAAAATATTATGAACACGCTACATACTTTGCGGTAAAACGAGTTTATAGGCCACAGTTCCTACTCCATCGAGGATTTCAAATGGGCCATTTAAATCGAGGGTTGAGATAACGCCTTCTTGAACCTTCTTCTTCACATTCATCAGATTCGGGTGTGTAGCTTGAGCGGCTTTAACTTTATCGATTAAAGTCGATTCTACTCGTATATTTGATATCACCGCGTGGGTCCTTAGAGTCTTTAACTCCATCTTCATCATCTGTAAGTTATACGAAATGGGTTTTTGTGTTAACAACATCGCACTCGTAAACGCATAGGATCTTTTACTCAACGCGCCAGCTACCACGTTCTTTCTTCCACAATGATATTGAATGGTATGATCGTAATCTTCAACAGCTCGAGCCAACGTCTTTAGTGCATGTTACGTTCATTTTAGTTGAAGAAATATTTGAGGGTTTTAGAAATGGGTTTTGTCTTTGGGGATATAAAAATTCGATTTCACGCTTTGGGGGTGGGACATGAAGTTCTTGAGAATACGTCAGAAATTTATTAACAATAGAAATATCATTCAAGACTGTGACCCTCATCCAAGACTTGGATAACACGTCACATTGATATCTATCAACTTGCCACCGTTATTCACGACGTCCCCTACGGATATTCTAGCTTCGGTGTATTCCAAGACTTAGAAGTCACCAGCGAAAGGCTCAGGGCTCTTTACTTATGGCTTGATATGATAATGATTGACTTTAGTTGTTTAGTTTCTTGAATTCACATAACAGGTTGATTAGGAATATGAAAGTTAACAACCTTACGAAAATAATCGATTTTAGCATGATGAGTAGTTAACCAATCAATCCCTAAAATCACATCAAATGCAAGTATTTTTAAAGAAATGAGATTGGCAGGTAACTTGAAAGTGTCGATTTGAATTAAAAAAGATTTATAAATAGTGGAGGTAACGAATGTTTCTCCTAACAGAGTTTCAACAGATAAAAGAGCCAAGTTCAAACATTGAACACCACTAGGTGAAATAAAAGAGTGGGTAAAACTGGTATCAAATAAGGTATAGACTTTGCAAGAGTTTATGATTAAGTTACCCATGATAATTTCATATTCCAACTCTTAAGGTATAACCTTTGAGTGTTGAATACGATCTTTCTTATCCATGATTTTAACACGTATCTCCTCATACATTAAATCTTCTGCTATCTCTTCTAGTTCTAAATTAATAACGTGGTTCGGGTCATCCATATGACGCCCCCAAAATAGATATACATCACATATTCTGAGTCGTCAAATACATGGTACATAATACAAATACAACTTAATTATACAACAGTCATATAAAATATGACATAACATAATCTAAGAGTTTTAATAAGAATATTGTCATCTAGACAATATCCACACTCAATGGAGTCCTCATTACATTTATTGTCACACTATTTAATGTAATAGTGAGGACTACTAATGTTATCATCCGGACCGCCACTCGCTTCCCCGACTAGTCCCGACTACGCTCTCATTTCCTCAAGAGAACAAAGGAAAGAAAGGGTGAGCTCAACTAGCCCAAGAAGAAATATTATGACTAAGATAATGCGTAATAAATTATCGTTAGCCTTCAACAATGTTAAACCGATAAAATATAACAAACATCAAGTTTAACTACAATGAAACAAGTAATCCATTAAAAGAGTCAAGTAGAGAATAAAATCTACTATCTTTTATGATTTAAAAGGTTTTTCATCACTTTTATCACGGACTCAACTTTAATAAATAATCCACATCATCCCCAAGACTACTACCAAGGATATTCATTAGTATCACAACCACAAATTATCCATGCACTACGGGGCAAGGATATTCGTGTATTCATCAATGGTCATGATCATGCCAACAATTTTCCATCATTGCACTACGGGCCAATGATGACTTTTACCACATCATTTGTAACATTACGGTTATAATTATACGGATTAATCCCTAGTCATAATCATGCCAAGTCCATCTGTGCACTACAGGCCACAGATGACATTCTACATAATATAAACATGAGGATGATGACAATGATATAAGAATTTAATAAAACAAGTTCAAGAATTAATTTATCCAGAACTAATAACGCCCAAATTGTCAACATGATACTTCTTTGTAGAGTAAAATTCAAGAATGCTCGTAAGAATATTTCCATGAAAAGATAATGGATGAAGCGCAAATATCAAGGATATTCCACTAATTTCATGGAGTATAGAAGTCAAAACTTTAACCAACCGAGTATAATAAAGAATGAATAACAAAAGAAATCACCGTGCATGCGATAGACCGCATGCATGTGTTATTTCAACAAAATAATAATAAATAACTGAACCAGTCAAAGTAAAATACGCAATCGGCTGTGATATTCCAATGTAATAATAAAGAATGGAATAACAATGTAAATCACCATGCATGCGATAGATCGCATGCATAAAGTTATTCCAATGTAATAATAATTAATGGAACTAGGTCAGCGTAATAATACGCACTAATAGATATTCCAACAGTATAATAAATAATCTTAAACCAAATCATGCGTAAACGCACAGATGTGATGTTCCAAATGTAATAATAAAGAATGGAATAATGTAAAGAATTTCACCATGTATGCAGTATTTTTCGTGATAGATGTGTTATTCCAACATAATGATAAAGAATGGAATAACAGAAGAATTTCACCAAATATAGGGTAGCTCGCAGATACAAAAAGTTATTCCAAATGTAATAATAAAGAATGGAATAACATAAGTTCTCTTCATGAATACGAAAAGAAATAATACCCCTTACCTTAGAAGAAACCGGATATAGGAGTAGTGAAGTAGCGATACTTTTTTTCTTTCTCTATATAGTTTCTCTCTCTAGAGTTTCAAAGAATTCATAAAAAAATAATGAAGGAATGAGCTTCTATTTATAGAGAAATGGACTAAATAAGAACTTAATTCATGAACGAATTCCAGATTTGATTTACTTTTTTGAATCTAGACTATCCATATTGATTTACTATGCCGCATAAATAAAATATTCTAATAAAACAAAATCTTTTAAATAAAATATAATATATTCTATTTATAATCTAATAAAATGAATAACTTTATAAAAGTATTCTATTTTATATAAAAAGATTTTACTATGCAAAACACTATGCAGTAACTATGCAAACACTATGCATAATAAAATATATTATATTCTAATTATTGTCTAATAAAACAAATAACTTTATAAAAGTATTCTATTTTATATAAAAATTTTACTATGCAAAATACTATACAGCACTATGCAAACACTATGCATAATAAAATATAATATATTCTAATTATTGTCTAATAAAATAAATAACTTTATAAAAGTATTTTTTTTTTATATAAAAAGATTTTACTATGCAAAACACTATGCATAATAAAATATAATATATTCTATTTATAGTATAATAAAACAAATAACTTTATAAAAGTATTCTCGCTTTTATATAAAAAGCTTTTCTGCTTTTATTACATTAATAATACTAATAAAACAAAATTTATATATATATATATATATATATATAAACTAAACTTCCTGACTTCATAAAAAGACACCTCAATATATTTAACAACATTTATCATCATTATTATAATTCACAATATTAATCGACCAGTCGCTCCCGTGAAAGAGGGGGCTTTCCAATAAGGATTTCTCCTATCAAGCGCAATTAGGTGACCAAACCTCTCCTCGATGTAACTTCTAGACATCGCTAATATTGCAAATAATAATATTAATAACTCTATCATCTCAATTATTGATTTAATAATATATAAAATATCGACAATAATTGAATCAAATAACGTGAGATACTATGCAACAATTATCAAGCAATAATTGAACAAAACCGAGTGACTTTTCACGTAAGCATCAATAATCAATACCGTGCAGCTACTACTATGCAATCACGCCAGATTCTCGCATTTTTTAACATCGGTGTTTCAACAGCTTAAACGTAAAACTTCCCGCCGTTATTTTCATAAAATATTTTTGTCGCTTTTCTCAATCCGACAATAATTTTGTTGTGGGGTCCACCAATGATTGTGTCGCCGCATTTAATATTCCCCGCTAAAAAGAATATTCTCCCACCAATCTAATATTATATAACAACTTGTATACTTTGCAAAATTTATAAATACTACCCACAACTATAACATTATCTCAAATCCACACCATAATATTAAAAAAATATTTTGAGAAATTTAAATCTTTATTCATAAAATTTGGGGTTTCACAATCTCCCTCCTTATGAAATTTTGCCCTCGAAATTTACGTACGCACTCTTCGGTATGCCAATGTATGAGGATACCTCTTCATTTCGATTCTAACTCTTGAGGTATAACCTTTGAGTGTTGAATACGATATACTTCTTATCCAAGATTTTAACACGTATCTCCTCATACGTTAAATCTTCTGCTATCTCGTCTAGTTTTAATTCAATAATGTGGTTCGGGTCGTCCACATATTTACATAACATCGATACGTGAAAAACCTTATGAACACGCAACATACTTGGCGGTAAAACGAGTCTATAGGCCACGCCCTACTCGATCGAGGATTTCAAATGGGTCAATTAAAATCGAGGGTTGAGATAACGCCATCGATTCTTTTCTCTAGAATAACAACCTTCTTCTTTCACATTCATCACCGAGTGTAGTTTGAGCGGCTTTAACTTTATCAATTAAAGTCGATTCTACTCGTATATTCATTATCTTCACATGGGTCCCTAAAGTCTTTAACTCTATCTTCATCATTTGTAAGTTATACTTAAATGGGTTTTCGTGTTAACAACATCACACTCAGAACGATACGATCTTCTACTCAACGCTACACCACCACGCTTCTCTCTTCCACGATGACATTGAATGGTATGATTGTAATCTTCAACAACTCGAGCCAACGCTCTTTGGCGCATTATACGCTCATTTTTGGTTGAAGAAATATTTAAGGGTTGAAGAAATGGGTTTTGTACTGGGGTCAGTACAAAATTTGATTTCACGCTCTAGGGTAAGCCAAGAAGTCTTCAGAAATACGTCAAAATTTTTATTAACGATAGAAATATCATTCAAAATTGTGAATCTCATCGAAGACTTGGATAACACATCACATTGATACCTATCAACTTGCCATCGTCATTCACAACATCCCCTACGGAAAGTCTGGCTTCGGTGCATTCCACACAAGGAAGTCAACAATGAAAGGATCGGGGCTCTTTACTTATGGCTTGATATAACAGTGATTAACTTTAGTGGTTTGGTTGCTTGAATTCGCATAACAGGTTGGTTAGGAATATAAAAGCTAACAACCTTACGAAAAGCATGATGAGTAGTTAACCAATCGATTCCTAAAATCACATCAAAGGCAAGTATTTTCAAAGAGATAAGATCGACAGGTAACGTGAAAGTGTCGATTTGAATCAAACAAGATTTATAAACAACGAATGTAATGAAGGTTTCTACTATCGAAGTTTCAACCAATAAGTCAAAGTCTAATTTTTCCAAAGTCAAATTTAAACGTTGAGCGCAAACAAGAGAGATAAAAGAATGGGTAGAACCGGTATCTAATAAGGTATAGACTTCACAAGAATTTATGATTAACTTACCCGTAATAACCTTGTTGGGTTCCTCAATAAATGCTCTCACTTAAACTACCTGTTTTGTCTTGTCTGGGACGGCCTTAGATGCCTCCATCCCAGCTGGACTTGACTTTGGTGCACGACAAAATCGGGCTAGGTGACCTTCTCTTCCACAATTGTAGCATGCTTTGGATGGCATCACACAGTTTGGATTAATGTGTCCCTCCCCTCCACATTTGAAACATATGATAGGTGGTCGTTCTCCTTCCTTAACAACGGGTGCTGATGCTGACGTCTTTCTATCATTGTTGAATCTCCTCTTCTTGAAATGTCCATTCTTATTCTTTTGGCCACGATTCTCATCGAACTGGTTACCATTTCTGGCATGTTGATTCCCTCCACGATTATTTTTACCGCTTCGATGACTGCTATCACTGGTATTATCATTTTGCCGACTACTCTCTTTTGGTTGGGTTGACTCATTATCGCGCTCCAATAACTGAGCCCTATTAACAACATCTGAATACAAACACAGTTTATGAGAGATAAGATATTGACGTATCTCAGGTTTCAAACCACTTAGAAACATTCGCGTCATTCTTTCCTCATTATCAACCAAATGGGACGCAAACCGAAACAACTCGGAAAACTTGGCTTCTTACTACGACACGGTCATGTTGTTTTACTCCAGCTTAATGAACTCTACCTCTTTCATGTGACGAATACTTTCAGGAAAGTACTTGTCATTGAAAAATTCTTGAACTTCTCCCAAGTCATCTTTAGTGCGGCGGCAGTTGAGTACGCTTTTACTGATTCCCACCAAGAATCTTCCTCTCGCTACAACATGAAGGTGGCAAAGGGAACCTTTTGCTCTCCTCGAGCATCCCAAGACATCAAATATCTTACAGATCTCTTTATCCACGCCTCCGCCTTTAAGTGATTTTGGCTCTCCAAAAACTCGTGTGGTCCCAGCCCTTGAATCGCTTAGCGCGACCGTCCCGAGAGTTGCCAAAGCTTTTCACCGCATTTTGGACAGAGCCGCTTGCCTCGATGTTGCATGAATTGCATAAAGCCTCCTCAACATTCCATCATTCATCATCCGGTCAAGTTGTTGTTTGCACGAGGATTGTCGCCTTCCTCAAGCACATTATCCTCGATTATTGATCCGTGGAGACTCAACGGTCTCCTCAGGCTCCATTGATGTTCTCAACATTCTCGGATGTCATTTTCAAATACCGCCATAAAACAAGGGTTAATTAACATATCACATATTATCCCTATACTCGAATTCGACCAATTAAATACCAAATAAACTTAGGTAGGTCATACTAGCGAAGGAATTCCTCGTCTCTCCCCTCCTAGTTCTTGTCTCACATCTCAGCTAGGGATCATATCCCTAAGCTTTAATACCAACTGTGACGCCCCCAAAATAGGTATACATCACCTATTCTGAGTCGTCAAATACATGGTACAGAATACAAATACAACTTAATTATACAACAGTCATATAAAATACGACATAACATAATCTAAGAGTTTTAATAAGAATATTTTCATCTAGACAATATCCACACTCAATGGAGTCCTCATTACATTTATTGTCACACTATTTAACAGAATAGTGAGGACTACTAATGCTATCATCTGGACCGTTACTCTGTTCCCCGACTAGTCCCGGCTACGTTCATATTTCCTGAAGAGAACAGTGAAAGAAAGGGTGAGCTCAAATAGCCCAGTAAGAAATATTATGACTAAGATAATGCGGAATAAATTATCGTTAGCCTTGAACAGTGTTAAACTGATACAATATAACAAACATCAAGTTTAACTACAGCGTAACAAGTAATCCATTAAAAGAGTCAAGTAGAGAATAAAATCTACTATCTTTTATGATTTAAAAGGTTTTTCATCACTTTTATTGCTAGGACTCAGCTTAATAAATAATCCATATCATCCCCGCACTACTACTACCAGGATATTCATTAAGATCACAACCACAAATTATCCATGCACTACGGGCCAAGGATATTCGTGTTTTCATCAATGGTCATGATCATGCCACCAACTGTCCATCAATGCACTACGGGCCAATGAGGACTTTTACAATATAATTTGTAACAGTACACTCATGATTATACCGATTAATCTCTGGTCATAATCATACCATGTCCATCTATGCACTACAGGCCACAGATAACTTTATACATAATATAAACATCAGGATGATGACAATGATATAAGAATTCAATAAAAGAAGTTCAAGAATTAATTTATCCAGGAACTAATAACATACAAATTGTCAACATGATACTTCTTTGTAAAGTAAAAATTCAAGAATGCTCGTAAGAATATTTCCATGAAAAGATATCGATGAAGCGCAAATATCAAGGATATTCCACTAATTTCATGGAGTATATAGAAGTCAAAACTTTAACCAACCGAGTATAATAAAGAATAGAATAACAAAAAAATCAATCACTAGGCATGTGATAGAATCTTACGCATGCATAGGTTATTCCAATGTAAATAATAAATATCGGAACCAAGTCAAGCGAAATGCGCAATCGGCATGTGATATTCCAATGTAATAATAAAGAATGGAATAACAATGAAATCACCATGCATGCGATAGATCGCATGCATGTGTTATTCCAATGAATAATAATTAATGGAACCAAAATGTGTAATACGCACCGGCGATGATATTCCAATAGAATAATAAATAATAAATAACGGAACTAGGTCATGCGTTAACGCACGCATGTGATATTCCAACGTAATAACAAAGAATGGAATAATGTAAGAATTTCACCATGTATGCGGATTGCCATGTATGTTATTCCAACATAATGATAAAGAATGGAATAATGTAAGAATTTCACCAAGTATAGGGTAGCTCACAGATACAAAAGTTATTCCAATAGAATAATAAAGAATGGAATAACATAAGTTCTCTTCATGAATACTGAAAGAAATAATACCCTTTACCTTAGAAGAAATCCGGATATAGGAGTAGTGAAGTAGCGAAATAATTTTTTTCTTTTCTTTCTATAGTTTCTCTCTCTAGAGTTTTAGTGAATTGTAAGAAATAATGAAGGAATGAGCTTCTATTTATAGGAGAATGGACTGAATAATAACTAATTCATGAACGGTCCAGATTGATTTACTTTTGAATGGACAGTCCATATTGATTTACTATGAAGTATAAATAAAATATTCTAATAAAACAAAATCTTTTAAATAAAATAAAATATATTCTATTTATAATATAATAAAACGAATAACTTTATAAAAGTATTCTATTTTATATAAAAAGATTTTACTATATCAAAACACTATGTAGGCACTTATACAAACACTATGCATAATAAAATATATTATATTCTAATTATTGTCTAATAAAACAAATAACTTTATAAAAGTATTCTGCTTTATATATAAAAAGATTCTTACTATGCAAAACACTATGCAAACACTATGCATAATAAAATATAATATATTTTAATTATTGTCTAATAAAATAAATAACTTTATAAAAGTATTCTGTTTTATATAAAAAGATTTTACTATGCAAAACACTATGCATAATAAAATATAATATATTCTATTTATATTCTAATAAACAAATAACTTTATAAAAGTATTCTATTTTATATAAAAAGCTTTTCTGCTTTTATTACATTAATAATACTAATAAAACAAAATTTATATATATAATAAATATATATATAAACTTAGTGACTTGATAAAAAGACACCTCAATATATTTAACAACATTTATCATCATTATTATAATTCACAATATTAATCGACTGTGTCGTTCCTGTGAAAGAGGGGGCTTTCCAATAAGGATTTCTCCCTATCATGCACGCAATTAATTAGTGACCAAACCTCTCCTTGACCGAACTTCTAGACATCGTTAATATTGCAAATAATAATATTAATAACTCTGTCATCTCAATTGTTGATTTAATAATATATAAAATATCGACAATAATTGAATAAAATAACGTGAGATACTATGCAACAATTACTGAAGAAATAATTGAACAAAATTGAGTGACTTTTCACGTAAGCATCAATAATCAATACCGTGTGCTACTATGCAACCACGCGTATTCCTGTACTTTTAACACCGGGTGTTTCAACAGTTAACGGTAAACTTCCGCCGTTATTTTTATAAAATCTTTTTGTCGTTTTCTCAATCTGACAATAATTTTGTTGTGGGGTCCACCAATGATTGTGTCGTTGTACGAATATTCCCTGCTAAAATGAATATTCCCCGACCAATCGAATATTATATAACAACTTGTATACTTTGCTAAATTTATAAATACTACCAACAACGATAACATTATCTCAAATCCACACCATAATATTAAAAAAATATTTCGAGAAAATTAAATCTTTATTCATAAAATTTGGAGTTTTACAATCCACATATATATGTAACATTGATACGTGAAAAATATTATGAACACGCGACATACTTTGCGGTAAAACGAGTCTATAGGCCATAGTTCCTACTCCATCGAGGATTTCAAATGGGTCATTTAAATCGAGGGTTGAGATAACGCCTTCTTGAACCTTCTTCTTCACATTCATCAGATTCGGGTGTGTAGCTTGAGCGGCTTTAACTTTATCGATTAAAGTCGATTTTACTCGTATATTTGATATCACCGCGTGGGTCCTTAAAGTCTTTAACTCCATCTTCATCATCTGTAAGTTATACAAAATGGGTTTTTTTGTGTTAACAACATCGCACTCGTAGCGCGACAGATCTTTTTACTCAACGCTACCACTGACTACCATTTCTTTCTTCCACAATGATATTGAATGGTATGATCGTAATCTTCAACAGCTCGAGCCAACGTCTTTGGTGCATGTTACGTTCATTTTAGTTGAAGAAATATTTGAGGGTTTTAGAAATGGGTTTTGTACTGGGGTCGATACAAAATTCGATTTCACGCTTTGGGGATAGGACATGAAGTTCTTCAGGGAATACGTCAGGAAATTTATTAACAATAGAAATATCATTCAAGACTGTGACCCTCATCCAAGACTTGGATAACACGTCACATTGATATCTATCAACTTGCCACCGTTATTCACGACGTCCCCTACGGATATTCTAGCTTCGGTGTATTCCAAGACTTGGAAGTCACCAGCGAAAGGCTCAGGGCTCTTTACTTATGGCTTGATATGATAATGATTGACTTTAGTTGTTTGGTTTCTTGAATTCACATAACAGGTTGGTTAGGAATATGAAAGCTAACAACCTTACAAAAATAATCGATTTTAGCATGATGAGTAGTTAACCAATCAATCCCTAAAATCACATCAAATGCAAGTATTTTTAAAGAAATGAGATCGGCAGGTAACTTGAAAGTGTCGATTTGAATTAAATAAGATTTATAAATAGTGGAGGTAACGAATGTTTCTCCTAACAGAGTTTCAACAGATAAAAGAGCCAAGTTCAAACCTTGAACACCACTAGGTGAAATAAAAGAGTGGGTAAAACTGGTATCAAATAAGGTATAGACTTCGCAAGAGTTTATGATTAACTTACCCGTGATAACTTCATTCGGGCTCCTCGATAAATGCTCTCACTTAAACTACCGAGTTTGACTTGTCTGAGACATCCTTTGGCGTCACCATCCTAGTTGGACTTAAATTTGCTATAAAGTACATTCCACCCTTCATTGCTTCGCCACATTCCTGATCCATGATTCAAATAATTACTCTCTGATCCATATCGAATTGGGGTTGACCGTTCTGCACCGGGTAATTCCAAATTCGATGTTGGATTCTCCCAATTGCTGTCCAAAAAGTGAAATCCATTTCATCTATTTTGGCCTTATTAGATCGGACGTCTTTTTCTACAATATCAACGCATTAAATGCGCTTTTTACCCATGCATCATCTATTCTCATTCGTTCATTTGCTTCTTCTTTCATCAAAACCTTGATCATAACATTCTCGATTCGATTCTAATATCTTCTACTCGCCAAAGAAAGAGTGCTTCGCTCAAGCATCGCACATCGGGTAACACAATTTTGAATTGTTGCATCCCTTTGCTCCACGACTGCCTGCCGTTCTTCAGCCTGCTCTTCTAACTCATGGATACGATTTTGTAATTCTAAATTTCGATCATAAAATTCTCCTACTAAATTCTCCTCATGTTCCTCTTCTTCCTCACTCTCAACTGCTACCTCAGCGACTAGCTCGGGTGCAACTATTAGTTCTTCACTCACCACGTAGATATCTCTAATTTCTTCTTTGTCCGACATCACATTAACCTGGTTGGTGATTAAAGGTGTCTCGACGATCTCATGTGCTTCATTGCTGATCTCAACATTTTCAGATGCTATTTTCAAACACTGCTACAAAATAAGGGTTAATTAACATATCACATATTATCCCTATACTCTGACCGACCAATTAAATACCAAATAAACTTAGGTAGGTCATACTAGCGAAGGAATTCCCGTCTCTCCCCTAGTTCTTGTCTCACATCTCGGTCAGGGGATCATATCCTAAGCTTTGATACCAACCGTGGCGCCCCCAAAATAGGTATACATCACCCATCTTGAGTTGCCAAATATATTGTACAAAATTCAAATACAACTTAATTATACAACGATTAAGGGTAAAATACGACAAAATATAATCTAAGAGTTTTAATAAGAATATTGTCATCTAGACAATATCCACACTCAATGGAGTCCTCATTATATTTATTATCACACTATTTAACAGAATTGTGAGGACTACTAATGCTATCTTCTGGACCGTCACTCCGTTCCCCGACTAGTCCCGGCTACGTTCTCATTTCTAGAAGAGAACAGTGAAAGAAAGGGTGAGCTCAACTAGCCCAGTAAAAAATATTATGACTAAGATAATGCAGAATAAATTATCATTAGTCTTTAACAATGTTAAACTGATAAAATACAATAGACATCAAGTTTAACTGCAACGGAATAAGCAATCCATTAGAAGAGTCAAGTAGAGCATGATATCTACTACTTCTATGATTTAAAATGTTTTCATCAATTTTTTTATCATTTGAGACTCGACTTAATAAATAAACCACATCATCGAATCCTCCACACTTTTCGGGCCAAGAATATTCATTAAATCATCAATGGTCATTGACTATACCAAGAATAATCCACGGTCATAATCATACAAAAAATTGTCCATCAATGCATTACAAAGCTCTTGAGGACTTTTACCATATCGTTTATAACATTACGAGGTCATGATTATCTTAAATGATCCTCGCTTCATAATCATACCAAGTCCATCATGCACGTAAGCCAAAGATGACTTTCATCACAATATAAGCATGAGGATGATGATAATGACATAATAATTCAATAAAACAAGTTCAAGAATAAATTTTAAAGATTTATAAGTTAATTTATCCTGAAATCAATTACGTCCAAATTGTCAACATGATACTGCTTTGTGGAGTAAAATTCAAGAATGCTCAGAAGAATATTTCCATGAAAAGATACTGGATGAAGCGCAAATATCAAGGATATTCTACTAATTTTATGGAGTATAGAAGCCAAATCTTTAACCAACTGAGTAAAATAGAATATATGAAACTGCAAATGGATTTTCGCCCGTCATGCGGTAATCCACGTAGACAGATCATTTCCACAATTTAATAAGGAATGAATACAAAGGATCATTCACCATGTATGCGATAATCCACATAGACAGGTTATTCCAACAGAATAATAAAGAATGGAACTAGGTCATGCGTAAATCGCATAGATATGATATTCCGACAGAATAATAAAGAATGGAATAACAACAGAATTCACCATACATGCGATAAACCGCATAGACAGGTTATTCTCAACAGAATAATAAAGAATGGAATAACAACAGAATTCACCAGGCATGCGATAGACCGCACAAATAGGTTATTCCAACAGAATAATAAAGAATGGAATAACAGAAGAATTTCACCATGTATGCGGTGCCTATGCGATGGAGTTATTCAACATAATAATAAAGAATGGAATAACAACCTTTACGAGTATTGAAAGAAAATAACTCTCTTCATGAATACGAAAGAATAATACCCTTACCTTGAAAGAAGATTTGAATCTTTGGAATAGTGAGGTAGCAGACTTCTCTTCTTCTTTCTCTCTATAATGTCTCTCTATAATAATTGCTCTATAGCTTTAGTGAATTGGTGAAAAGTGAAAGAAGAATGAGCTTCTATTTATAGGAAAATATAGTTTCGATAATTGCACGTTTTGGGGCTCGAAATATTATAGTACAATACCTTCAACTTTTCTTTTATTTTTAATTTAGTCCTGCAAGTATTATCAAACTTGCACCACCTCCCCTAATAAATAATGTGAATCAATAGTTCAGTCATGTGAATCAATACTTATAATCATGTGAAAATACGAATTACAGTATAGTACCTCCATCTATACCTCCATTTTTAATTTAGTCATGCAAGTATTATCAATCTTGCACCAACTCCCCTAATAGTACAAGAATGTGAATCAATAGTACACACATGTAAACAAATAGTTATAATCATGTGAATTAATAGCAATTATTTGCTCGTTTATCCGGTTAATTACCCGATTTATCAATATAACCCGCAGACATCAATTATCATCGGAATAAATGTCGATTTCCACTAACACTAATAATCCCAACATAATGGAAAAGTTTGACTAAGATAATGCAGAATAAATTATCCTTAGCCTGCAACAGTATAACAATTGATAAAATATAATAGACAACAAGTTTTAGATCAACAACTGCAGCGAAACAAGCAATCCACTAGAAGAGTTAAGTAGAGCATGATATCTACTATCTTCTATGATTTAAAAAGTTTTTATCAAATTTATCATTTGAGAGACTCGACAATAAATAAACCACATCATCGAATCATCCCTTGCACTACGGGCGAGGATATTCATATAATCACCAATGGTCATAATTATACCGAATAATCCCTGGTCATAATCATACCAACAACTGTCCATCAATGCACTACGGGCCAATGAGGACTTTTACCATATCATTTGTAACATTATGAGTCATGATTATACCGAATGATCTCTAGTCATAATCATACCCATCAACAGTGCATCTATGCACGTAAGCCAAAGATGACTTTCAGCACAATATAAGCATGAGGATGATGACAATGATATAAGCAATAATCAAACGAAATCAAGGATAAATATTAAAGACTTCAAATTTATCCAGAGTTTAAAAATATCCAAATTGTCAACATGATACTGCTTTGTAGAGTAAAATTCAAGAATAATATTCATGTACCAAAAATAATTTGGACAGAAAAAAAAAATATTTTTTGGGTAAATAGTACCCCATGAATAGTATCCTGTGAATAGTACTTGAGGAATAGTACCTCGTGAATAGTACCCTAACATGAAAAATAATCCAAATACCCGAGTGAATAGTAATTGGGTGAATAATAACCCTTGAATAGTAACTCATGAATAGTACTCGGGCATAAAAAGTGCCCCGAATACCCGTGTGAATAATATTTGAGTGAATAGTAACCAGATGAATAGTAACCCGTAAATAGTAACTCATGAATAATATTCCGTCATGAAAAGATCAATAATTATCAAGAAAGCTCAGAATAATATTTTCATGAAAAGATACCAGATGAAGCGCAAATATCAAGGATATTCTACTAATTTCATGGAGTATAGAAGCCAAAACTTCAACAAAATGAGTATAGAATTCAAAATCTGAAAGCGAAATAATATTATTTACATACTACAGTATGGAAGAAAATATTATTTCAAGCGAATATTGAACAAAAATAACATCCTTGAATCTAAATAATATTCCAACGAATATTTAATCGAAGATAATATTCCTACGAATATTGAGCGAAGATAATATTCTTTATGAATATTGAACAAAAATAATATTCATACGAATATGAAAAAATAATATTTCTTTAGAATATGAAATAAATAATACCCTTACCTCGAGAAAATTTGGATCTTTGGAGTAGTGAAGTAGCAGATATACTCTTCTTCTTTCTCCTATAGCTTCTCTCTATAATTGCTCTTGTGAGTCTTAGTGAATTGGTGAGAATGAAGGAAGAATGAGCTTCTATTTATTGGAAAATATAGTTTTGATAATTGCACGTTTTGGGGCTCAAAATATTACAGTAAAATACCTTCATCTTTTCCTTTATTTTTAATTTAGTGTTGCAAGTATTATCAAACTTGCACCACCTCCCCTAATAGTATATCATGTGAATTAATAGTTCTATACATGTGAAAAAATAATTACAGTATAGTACCTTCATCTATAATTTAGTCATGCAAGTATTATCAATCTTGCACCACCTCCCCTAATAGTACATACATGTGAATCAATAGTACACACATGTGAATACATAGTTATAAGCATGTGAATTAATAGCAATTAATTACTCATTTATCCGATTAATTACCCGATTAGTCAATATAACTTTCAGCCATCAATTATTATCGAAATAAATGTCGATTGTAGCTAACACTAATAATTCCAACACAATGGAACCATCAATTTCATCTTTAATCAACACGAACTTATTCATCATTAATATTATAACTCACAATATTTAACAACCAGGTCGTTCCCGGAAAGAGGGGCTTTTCGATAAGGATTTCTCCTTATTATGCGGCGATTAGGTGACCAAATCTCTCCTGTGTGAACTTCTAGACATTGTCAATATTGCAAATAATAATATGAGTAACTTTATCGTCTCAATTATTGATTTAATAATATAAAATATTGATACTATGACAATAATTGAATCAATAATATGAGAGATATGATCGTGAATTATCAGTAGCAATAATTGAGTATAAGCGAGTGACTTCTTACGTAAGCATCAATAATCAATACCGTGTGCTACTATGCAACCACGCGTATTACTGTACTTTTACTACCGGATAGTTCAACAGTTTTAACGGTAACACTTTCGTCGTTATTTTTATAAAAAGATAATTCCGTCATTTTCTAACTACGACAATACTTACATTGTGGGGTCCACCAATGATTATCTTGAGTATTACGAATATTCCCTGTTAAAACGAATATTCCCCGACACAACGAATATTTTATATCAACTTGCTTACTTTGCAAAATTTTCATATATCACCCTTAACTTTAACCTTTTATCAATTTAACCATTTATGAAATAAAATAATAATTATAAGAAAATTGAATACTTTCATTTCATAAAATTCGGGGTCTTACATTTTCTCACCAAATAGTTTACAAAATCTGCATACCATGGAAATTCTCCAATGACTCCAAACAACTGCTCATCCAAAAATGACTCGTTGATTAAACACTTATCTGCCCCTTCTTTGTCCGAAATTTCTAACCTTAAAAGATGATCTGCAACTTGATTCTCTATCCCCTTTCAATCTTTTATTTCCAAATCAAATTCCTATAGAAGGAGTATCCATTTTATAAGTTATTGTTTAGCATCCTTCTTCGAGATTAAATACCGAATTGCCGAGTGATCCGTATAAACCACCACCTTTGTCCCAATCAAACATGCCCAGAATTTATCAAAGGCATATACTAATGTAAGTAACTCCTTTTCTATAGTTGTGTAGTTCAATTGGGCATCCGTAAGTGTCTTACTTGCATAGTATATGGCGTGAAATATCTTCTCTCGACGTTGACCCAAAACAGCTCCTACCGCATAGTCACTCGCATCGCACATTAACTCAAAAGGCATATTCCAATCCGGTGCGACGATCACTAGAGCTTTAGTTAACTTTTTCTTCAATTGCTCAAATGCTAACTTACAATCCTCATCAAACTTGAAAACTGCGTCTTTCTCTAAGAGACTGCACAATTATTTTGCAATCTTAGAGAAATCTTTAATGAACCTTCAGTAAAATCCTACATGTCCCAGAAAGCTGCGGATTCCCTTGACTGCAGTTGGCGGTGGAAGCTTTTCAATTATTTCCAACTTTGCTCTATCAACCTCTAATCCCCTCATAGAGACCTTATGCCCCAAGATTATTCCTTCTTCAACCATAAAGTGGCACTTCTCCCAGTTTAGTACCAAATTTGTCTCCACGCATCGCTTTAAGACCATGACCAAATTCTCTAAATAGACATCAACATTATCTCCATAGACAGAGAAGTCGTCCATGAAGACTTCCACATTCGTTTCCACCATGTCTGAGAAGATGGCCATCATACACCGTTGGATGGTTGCAGGTGCATTACATAAGCCAAAAGACATTCTTCTGAATGAAAATGTGCCATATGGGCACGTGAAAGTGGTATTCTCTTGATCTTCAGGAGCAATGATTATTTGATTATACCCAGAATACCCATCCGTAAGCAGTAAAATTCGTGTCCCGCCAACCTGTCCAACATCTGATCGATGAAAGGTAAAGGAAAATGGTCATTGCGGGTTGCTTTATTTAACTTCCTGTAGTCCATGCAAACCCTCCAACTAGTCATTGTCCTCATTGGAATTAATTCGTTATCCTCATTCTTTACTACGGTCATTCCTCCCTTTTTCGACACACATTGAACCGGACTGACCAACGTACTGTCTGAAATTGGGTAGATGATTCCCGCATCCAACCACTTTAGAATTTCTTTCTTCACTACTTCTTTCATGATTGGATTCAGCCATCTCTGTTGTTCCACTGTTGGCTTTGCATCCTCTTCCATAAGAATTTTGTGCATGCAGAAGGATGGACTTATTCCCTTGATATCTGCAATTATCCATCCTATAACCGATTTATATTCTCTAAGCACTCTTAGCAACTTATTTTCCTGCAATTCATTAAGCGCAGAAGAAATAATAACAGGTAAAGTATTAGAATTGCCTAAATATGCATACCTGAGGTGTTTAGGAAGTGACTCATAAGTGGATTTTATATACACTTATTCGGTATCTTTTACTTGAATTAGTTGCTTATATTCACTTGTCTTAGTTACTTTTCATGCATTTTGTGTTCATTTTGTAGGTTATATGTTTGGGAGCGGTGTGAGCGATTATTGGTAAGGAAAAGCAAAGAAAATACAAAGAAAAGCAATCCGGACATCATTTGGGCTTTCATGTTTACTTTATGTTGTTGGTTTGGAACTTAGCTTACCTTGTAGAGCATCTTCGTAGCTTTCCGGAACATCTTGAATCATTCTAATCGGATTTCGGATGCAAGAAATATGATCTTTAATACCAACCAGACGTCGAACTTATTTGTTTGGTTAGCCATTTTCATAGCAGTCATTTCCAGCCCAATTTCAACCTTCATCCGGCCCGAATTTCTCAATCCTCAAAGAATGAAAGTTGTAGAGCTCGTCGATATCTTCGATTTGATAGGTAAGAGGCCTCGTAACTCCTCGCGGATCAAACGTTATGGACGTTTTACCAGAGGACGTTGTGACAGAAAAATGATGCCCGTAGGGCGGGATTTCATAGTAAAACCCTACTTGAAGTGGGGTACCAATTCTTTGTGACAACCTTTGAAATTTAGACAAATTATTAAAATCATAAATGATTGATTTAAGGTCAAATAATAGACCTAGACAGAAAATAAGTGTATGCGTTTGATGTTATTAGGATGGAATTTTGAGGATTTCAAAATTCTGTGAAGGATTTAGGTGAATTATTCAGGATTAAGGATTTATGTGAATATATGTTGTGTTTATGGTTATGTATGTGTTCAGAATATGGTTAAGGGTCAAGGGCTGACCAGATAAATTATATATGTGTCAAACCCTAAGTATATATTAAGAACGTAAATGTTCAGTTAGTAAACCCTAACGTCTGATAAGAAACCCTAGAAATCGGTTATGGAAACCCTAATTTCCGTTTCGAGAATTCGAGACCTTAATTCGGATATTGAAAACCCTAGATTGGGAATGCAGATGCAAGTATAAGGTTAAATGTTATTAGTTATTATTTAATTAGGGAAAACCCTAATGAATTACCTGAAACCCTAATTGAGTATTAGAAAACCCTAATACCAGATCTGAAAACCCTAATTTCAGATTCTGATAAAATGAAACCCTAATCTGGGAATATAACGGAGAATTTTAATGCTTTAGTGCTATTGATTAAGTATTAACTAGGGTAAAGGTTAAATAATTAGCAAACCCTAATTTTTAATTTTTGGAACCCTAATTGTTCCGTCAGAAACCCTAATGCTCAATTGTGGATTATATGGCTAAAATAGCAATTTTAATTAGGAATTTTTAATCCTAATTAGCAAGATTTAAGTATGATTAAGCAATTTTAATATAATTAGTAAATCCTAATTATAAGTTTGAAATGTTAATTTTCTATTTTGAAAACCGGAATTCGGAAATGTTAGAAATTAAATTACAAAGTTAAGGGTTAAAACCTAAACCCTAAATATTTCCAAAACCTAAACCCTAACCAAACCCTAAACCCTAAGGGTTTGGACTATTTACATAAATGCCATTAAAATAAAATGAAAAAAAGACTAGAATGCCCTTTTTATCTATTTTAATGAGTTGGTGTTATAGGTTTTGACTTTTAGGGGAGAGTTGCTCACCAAAATCATAGCCTAGCATGTGCAAAATCTCAGCAAATCTGATTAAATGCCACCTAGCAAGATTTGGTTCATTGAATCAAAATTTACCACTTTTAAAGTAAGAAATACTTACTTTATTTTTCAATTGCTTTAAGTCCCTTCTCTCTCTATATTTTCGGATTTTAGAGTGAGAGAGTGTGAGAAGCAAAGCCAAGATCATCCCTTAGCCTTCCAATATCAGATCATCACGATCAGAAATCAAAGATCATAGACGAAAAGGTATAAAACCCTAAATCTTAAAATTTTATGATTTGATGTTTGATGTTGTAATTGATTGGTTAAAAATGTGTAATAAGGTGTCAAATGATGATCTGGGTTGTCAAAACACAAACCCATAACATCAAAGTCCTCGAAATTAGCATTTTTGAAAATCTGGAAATGATGATCAAAGTGGCTTGACTGTCGAATGTCAGAGCCCTTCGATCTTTACGTGTTAAAGGATTTGTGAGTTTTAAGTTATAAACTTGCTCTATGCTATTAGGTCTTGAATCTCCAACTTGAATCAAGTCCAGAACATATGTAGATTTCATGTTATTCATGGTCAAAGTGGGTTGACCGACCTTGACCAATCGAGAATGCAAGCAAGCCCGAAACCCGAAACAGTCGGATGACATTTTGAAGGTCTAGATCTTCTTTGTAGCTTGTTAGTTTGGCTAAGTTGTTGTTGTTATGTTGTGATCCGGTATGTAGACTACATATATAAAAGTCATTATATCACCTAGATCGTGAAGCTGGAATGACGAAATTAACGTCAAACTATAGTTGACCGACTGTTTTGATGAATTCTGGAAATTTCCAGAAAGTTGAAGAACACGTGTCTGACAGCATGTTTGACCAACTAGATCTTACACATGTGATGTTGTTAGACTAATTTTATGTTATAATGTTATACCCTGTCATGCGTACTACAAGACTGAACGTTTAGATCACAAAAACAAAGCCTAGACTGCAAGTTACAAGGATCAATACAAGGCACCTAAGGCTGTTCTTCAAATCTGGAAAACCCAGAATTTGAAGAACAGGTCTGACAGTGAATTGTTTAGCTTAGATCTCTCTGGTATGTTGTGTATTGTTCCGGATCTTGGTTGATAGTTGTAGTATTACACTTATACTACAACATAAATACATTAGATTTCTCAGAAACTTTAGGATCAAGAAATTATAAGTAGTCAAACCTAGCCCCTCGAATTCTGACATGAAGATCTGGAAATTGGCCAAGAACACCAAGAACACAATTAACGACACTTTTGTCGCCTAAGGACCCTTTAGCGACAGTTTATTTTTATTTTCTGGAAAATGATTAAAAAAATTAGAAAAAATGATTTTAAATTATTAAAGATACTAAATAAATTCTGAAAAATTATTTTAAAATCTGAAAAATATTTTTTAACTATTTTGAGTATATTTTAAAAATATTTAATATTTTTGGAATATAAATGGTATTTATTTATTTAATTATTATATTAAATAAATTATTTAAAAATGGTTTTAATTCATGAAAATTATTAGAAAATATTTTAAGTTATTTTTGATGACTTTAAATATTTTATGATAAATTTCATTAATATTTTAATATTAATGGTAGTTAATTTATTTAATAAATATATTAAATAAATTAAGGAAAAATTGAATTAAGGTTTTAAAATCATTTAAAAAATGATTTAAGTGTTATAAAAATATTTTAAGTTATAAAATAGAACTTTTGATATTTTGGCATGAAAATATTAATATTTTAATATTAATATTAATTATCGGATAATGGATTTAAGTGTTTAAAATCAAATAATTATGATTTTAAGGTATTAAAATATTTTGAAATATTATAATTACATTATAATATTATGTAAGGATTTTCATTAATATTTTAATATTAAATGAATATTAATGATTAAGGAATTATGTGGTATTTAATTCATTTAAATATGGTTTTAAGGATTGAAAAATGTTGATAAATGATATTAATTATCTGAAAATTATTATAAGTCTTTAAAAAATATTTTGACTGATAAGAAATTATCTGTGATAATTGTTAAATGTTTAGGAAGAGTTTAATTGAACTTAAACTCGATATTTGTTCGACTAGACCGTCGGGATGATAGAATTGTGTCGGTTTTAAGTCAGACTGAAATAGTTTGACTTAATGATATGTCTTATGTGCTGTATAGGCTGATAGGCTTATGTGTTATGTGTTTAGGTTATTCTGTGTATATAAATATAATAGTATTATACTATGATGATATTATTCTAATATTGGAGATCTATATTACTAATATTAGGTCTTCAGATAAAGCGTTATAAATTGCGTTGCGGTAATCAACGGTTCAGGCAAGTTTGTTCTTACTTAACTCTAATAAGAGTGTTTTATTCAAGCTTATGGTTAATCATTGCTGATTGCCATGAAAATTGTACTCTGTACATCTTGCATGTATAAGTCAGGTATGAAAGGCTGATCACCTTCATTACCAGTTGGTTCAGAAATATTTGTTCATGTTTAAACTTTGTTCAGTCAAAAGTTTGTTCATGCTAGTTCTCAATTATATTGAAGAATTATAGCCAGCTCTTTATTCTGACTCTTTCAATCATGATATATCCTTAAATTGTATTTAAACTTGCTGGGCAACTTTCATGCTCACCCTTGCTATATCATGATAAAACATTGCAGATAAGGCGAATGCGTTTGGATACAAGAAAAGGTTAAGGCCAAGTTCAGTTTGTGATCAAATGTGCGGCTATTTTGTAATAGTATAGTTTGATAAATGTGTTATATGTTAGAAAGTTTATGAATTGTGTTTAAGTTAAGGTTACTCGATTTTGGGGAAAAGTGTGTAAGTTTAATGTATAAACAATTTATGTTTATATCTTCCATGAAAATTAATAGAAAGAAATAAGCGTCTAGAATCATGGCGATTTGGGGGCGGATTCGGAGTTCTACAACATGCAAAATAGTACTATAGCCGGCCGGGCCCTTCATGAAGACTAGACCCGTAGCCGAAGGCTATGCAACGTAAAAAGAAGTGGTTTTTAGTCAAATTTAAGTTCGAAAAGGATTGTTTTCGATCCAATTGACTCAAGGACTTCCAATAGGACTTAAAGACATGGGAGAGAGCATGGGAGAGAACATGGGACTTCCAATAGGACTCAAGGACTTCCAATAGGACTTAAAGACATGGGACGTAAAAAGGATTATAAAAGGATGAGAATAATAAGGATTAGGGAAGATTGGAGAGATTGAGAGAGAGCATTCCATTAGATTAGATTAGAGTAAATTAGATCAAAACACTAGTTCTAAATAGTTTTGGAGATTGAAGCAACTTGAAGACCATTGAAGATCAAGAGTAGGAGATTGAGGAAGATGGAGATTTGCTGACAACAGATTCAATTCTTTACTCTACTCTTATTTTTATCTTTTAATGTTATTTCAAGTGTGGATTCTTAGTTTTAATTCAATGAACTAATTCTTTGTTTGAGATTACATTGGATCTTATTGTGTAGTTTATTTTAATATGTTTCGTTATTAATTATTATGTTTTATCGTGAGAATTGTCTATTGTGGGTTGGATATAATTGATTAATTGACTGGCCATCAATTACCGTGATAATCTATATGAACTCGAGAGATGAAGTATAGATTTAGATCTGATCATGATAGTATGTGTTCAGAATTTTGTTAGTAGCTTAAACTTGATGAGTGTTAAGGTAGAGATATGCTTGACACCGCATGTAATCGGATAGAGAACTTGTTGTTAAACCTTCTTCAATTGTAATTCACATAGAGATATAGTGGGTTAGTTGATTAAGGTGTTTAACGAATTTCTATCTTAATTGTGGATTGACGTTAATACGGTATTAGTGCATCGAGAGGTGGTTAATACTACTTTAGTGTTCTTGATTAACAAAGAGAATAATTGATGAGAAGTGTGTTAACTTAAATGAAGCAATAAGTGAAGTTCTGATCTTAAATCTCCATAGTCTTAATTTAATTAGTGGAATTTAATAGTAGTTTAATTTATATAATTTGAAATTCATTCGTTTAAATAAGATTGAGTTGGTTACGAGTTAGTACTTTGTGATTTTTATTAACTAATTCTCTTGTAGAACGATACTCAACTTATCACTTTATTACTTGTTGACCACGTATACTTGCGTGTTGTGTGTAATTAGATTTTACCCAACAAGTTTTTTTGCGTCGTTCTTGGGAATTAGTTTAATATTTTTACCAATATTAATTTCAATCAAATTTGTCTTAATTTAAACATTTTTATTTTTATTTTTAATTCTCTTCCTATATTTCTCTCTTTTCAGGTACCATGGATGACTTTGCGTATCAATGACCATACATAAACATGACTCAACCAAGGGGAGCGGAGATTGATAGACTCGCGACACTTTCTGCAATGTCAGCACAGATTAAAGAACTTTCGAGGAGGTTGGACGTTATTGCATTGAACAGTAGTCGAAGGATGGAAATTATGTGTGACTATTGTCTTTGTAACCATCAGAGTCATCAATGCACCGTTAGTTTTGGTAGGGACAACATGGTGGTGTATACCTCAACCCGGTATGCATATGATAATTATCATCAAGTTTGGGGGTATCACCCAGTTAAATCATGGAGCTACAATTATGAAGACCAATACTACGCTCCAAATCCAACATTCACACAAAATTTTCATGTAAACCTCCATTTGCCACAAGAAGAAAAGTCAATTTTGGAGAATTCTTTCAAAGTTCATAGCAAACCAAGAGGAGAGGAAGATTAATCAAGAGCGGTCAATTCGAATCAAGAGATATCATTTCAAAATATACGAACTGATGGATCAAATACTCAAAGCCTTGAACAAGCATCCTCAAAATAATTGGTGTTATGACGAGGATTCAGAGATTGATGAAGTGCCCGAGCCAAATCTACAACTGGATGAGACACAAGATGTTGAAAAAGAGGAGACACGTTGGGATAATGAAAATAAAGTCGGTGAAGAACTAACTATGAGTACCAACGAGGAGGAGCCGATGTTATTAGTGCCCCAAGTTCCTTCTCCGCCAAATATCAAGGGTCCAGTTAAATTTGTAAAATCGTGCCCGCTTGGTAGTCATGTCGTCGGCAAGGCTCTTTATGACATGAGAGCTAGTACAAATATGAAGACATGGTGGGATGAGGAGGACAAGATAGAAGAAGAGCCCGTTGTTTTTGCCAAGCCTCAAAACCCCAATCGAATCATAGGCTCAACGGACGAAAAAGCACCTAGTTATTCAACATTCTCAATTGGGCACATATGTAAACAAAGCATGCTAGGTGACTTTAATGCAATGGCTATCACAAATGGGAACCTACCAAAAGCTACATTATTTAGATGGATGGAGGGTTCTTCAATTATCGGCGAGGGAATTGGATAGCGTTAATCGAGACAAAGTCGGGCTAAAAAGGCATAAATCAATACCGACCGGGAGGCAACCCAGAATTTTATATTTATATGCTTTACTAGTTTATTTAGTAGATAGGAATTAATTTGCTTATTAAGTTCTCTTATAATCTAATCCATGTTGTCTCTTCATTGCGGTATTGGAGGTTCAATGGATAGGAAAATGATCGTCAACCATCGCCACCATCAATTCACGCTTAGCTGGTTACATGGAAGTTCTCTTCTACTTATCGTTATATTCTTAAAATGAGGACATTGTAATTGCTAAGTTTGGGGGAGTTTAGTTTAGTTCATTATTACATGTGTAGTTTCATGTTTATGTTATGTTATTTTGCATATGTTGTTAATTTAGTTTAGGTTCATTATTAAAAAAAAAATCAAATCAAAAATTTAAAAATAATAGTTAGTTACTATGTTCATCTTGCATGAGTCCAATTTGTTAGATAGTTCGGTTTATTTTGGCCAATGATGAGATTGGAATTGAGTGAGACAAGTATAAGATTTGACTATTAGAGCTTTGACGTGATTTCTTGTTATGAATTGAATCTTTTTCTATTTGAAACTTGTATAATAAGGATATCACAGTAAAAACAACTTGTTGATTGATTGAGTTTAAATTGATACATAATGGGATTCTAAAGGATAATGCTAGTTTGAATGAAAGAATGACAAGAATAAGTAGTGAGGGCTAAAGTTAGACAAGAACCTAAGTTTGGGGGAATATTTGGGGTATATAAGCGATATTGTAAAAAAAGAAAAAAAAATAAAAAAAGTATGAATAAACACTGTGGCGTGCTTGTCTAGTTTTGTGGCCTTTGTTACTTGAGTAAGTAAGCCTGAGGGGATTGTCTTTACCCCTAGCGCCCTAAGGTCTTAATGGTCTAGGAGTCGTTGTTCGAAAGCTCCTTAAGGTAGCATTGAAAAGCCTAAGGGAATAAGACATTGCATAGCTATGCGTATATAAACCAAAAAAAATAGAAAAAAAGAAGAAAAAATGAATAAAATGGGAAAAGAGCAAAAAGCCCCCGTAGATGAAAATAAAGCATAAGTATCGCATGTTGACCGTCGATATTGGTAATTGTTTGATTTTAGTTGGATCTAGCTTATTTTTGAATTTCTTTAGTTTACACTGTATGATGCCTTTGAAGAGACTTTTTATGTGTTAAATTTGATTTTATATCAGTTAGCATGGTTGTTGAGCACACACGCACTATACCAGTAATAACAGTTTAAGACTTGATGATTGACTAGGAAATTGTTGTTTGGTTTTGATATGAAGTATTGTCGTGTTTGCTTGATTTCTCTAAGGCCGATTGAATAGACTTGTTTCTGTCTTTACTGCTGGATTCGTAGGCATATAGATTAGTTGCATTTCATTGCATTGCATTGCATTATGTTGTGTTGCTTGGGGACAAAACAACGGTTTAAGTTGAAATTATTTGATAAGTGAATTTTATATACACTTATCCGGTAGCTTTTACTTGAATTAGTTGCTTATATTCACGTGTCTTAGTTACTTTTCATGCATTTTGTGTTCATTTTGTAGGTTATACGTTTGGGAGTGGTGTGAGCGATTATTGGTAAGGAAAAGCAAAGAAAATGCAAAGAAAAGTAATCCGGACATCATTTGGGATTTCATGTTTACTTCATATTGTTGGTTTCGAACTTAGCTTACCTTGTAGAGCGTTTTCGTAGCTTTCCGGAACATCTTGAATCATTCTAATCGGATTTCGGATGCAAGAAATATGATCTTTGTACCAACGGACGTCGAACTTATTTGTTTTGGTTAGCCATTTTCATGATCACTTCTAGCCCAATTTTAACCTTCATCAAACTCGATTTCTCAATCCTCAAAGAATGAAAGTTGTAGAGCTCATCGATATCTTCGATTTGATAAGTGACAGGCCTTGTTACTCCCCCCCGGATCAAACGTTATGGCCGTTTTACCAGAGGATGCTGTGATAGAAAAATGATTCCCGTCGGGGTGGGGTTTTCCTTAGTTAAACCCCGGGCAGTGTACCAATACTGCAAAAATAGTACTATATATAATGGTAAGGCGGACCCTTGACAAGCCCTAGACCCGTAGGTAAGGGGTATCTTGTCAAAAAGTGGTTTTAGCCAAATTTGAGTTCTGGGAAGGATTGTTTTCGATCCAATTAACTCAAGGACTTCCAAGAGTACTTAAAGACATGTAAAAAGGCTTATAAAGGAGAGAATAATAAGGATTAGGGAGATTGGAGATTGGGAGAGAGCATTCCATTAGATTAGATTAGAGTAAATTAGATCAAAATACTAGTTCTAAATAGTTTTGGAGATTGAAGCAACTTGAAGACCATTGAAGATCAAGAGTAGGAGCTTGAGGAAGATGGAGATTTGCTGACAACAGATTCAATTCTTTACTCCACTCTTATTTTTATCTTTTAATGTTATTTCAAGTGTGGATTCTTAGTTTTAATTCAATGAACTTATTCTTTGTTTGAGATTACAATGGATCTTATTGTGTAGTTTATTTTAATATGTTTCGCTATCAATTATTATGTTCTATCATGAGAATTGTCTATTGTGGTTTGGACTTAATTGTTTAATTGACTGGCCATCAATTACCGTGATAATCTATATGAACTCGAGAGATGAAGTATAGATTTAGATCTGATCATGATAGCATGTGTTCGGGATTTTGTTAGTAGCTTAATCTTGATGGTGTTAAAGTAGAGATATGCTTGACACCGCATGTAATCGGATAGAGAACTTGTTCTTAAACCTTCTTCAATTGTAATTCACATAGAGATATAATGGGTTAGTTGATTAAGGTGTTTAACGGATTTCTATCTTTATTGTGGATTGACGTTAATACGGTATTAGTGCATCGAGAGGTGGTTAATACTACTTTAGTGTTCTTGATTAACAATTCGGGATAGAGAATAATTGATGAGAAGTGTGTTAACATAAATGAAGCAATAAGTGAAGTTGTGATCTTAAATCTCCATAGTCTTAATTTATTTAGTGGAGTTTAATAGTAGTTTAATTTATATAATTTGAAATTCATTCGTTTAAATAAGATTGAGTTGGTTACGGGTTAGTACTTGGTGATTTTTATTAACTAATTCTCTGTGGGAACGATACTCAACTTATCACTTTATTACTTATTGACCATGTATACTTGCGTGTTGTGCGTAATTAGATTTTACCTAATAGTGACTTAAGCTCAAGTGTAGGTGGTTCCTCTAATGAAGGTTTCATCCTTGCTATGGCTCTTTCTTCTATGTGTAATGGCTCAAATGGTGCCTTGAATCTACTAACTCATGGCAAAGAATCCAACATGTGCAAATAATCTATAAACTCTGGATCGTCTGAATCTTCATCCCCCAATAATGTAGTTTCTAATGGATCATTAACCAAAGCTCTTAACCATGTCTTCATTAACTATCTGATCAATGACATCCACCCGAAAACACTCTTCTTCATCCGTAGGGAACTTCATGGCCTTAAATACATTGAACTTGACTTCCTGATCTTGAACCTTCATAGTTAGTTCACCTTTTTGCACATCGATGAGAGTCCTACTCGTAGCCAAGAACGGTCTCCCTAGGATGATTGGGATATTTTTATCTTCTTCATAATCCAAAATTATAAAATTAGCTGGGATATATTTATCCACCTTAACCAGAATATCTTCCACAATTCCTCTTGGGTACGTAACTGACCTATCCGCCAACTATAAAGATATATTAGTCGGTTTCGGAGCTGGTAAACCCAATTCGGTGTATACTGATAACGGCATGAGGTTCACACTTACCCCCAAGTTACATAAACACTTTTGGAATGCCATGTTCCCAATTGTGCACGGAATAGTGAAACACCCCAGATCTATCAACTTTGGCGGTAACCTCCTTTGTAGTACTGCACTGCACTCCTCTGTCAATGCTACAGTTTCAAAATCCTCCAACTTCTTTTTCCTTGACAAAATACCCTTTATAAATTTGGCATAACTAGGCATCTGCTCTAGGGCTTCTGCGAACGAAATATTTATTTGAAGTTTCCTGAAAACTTCCAAAAATTTGGTGAATTGTTTATCTAATTTTTGTTTCTGAATTCTTTGCTGAAATGATGGTGGAGGATACACAACTGGTTAATTATCTATCGTGCTCTTATCCACTTGCTTTTCTTCCCCCTTGTTTGTCCTCAACCACTTTGTTTTCACCATCTTTGTCATCATCTTTTGCAGCCCAATTTTCTCTTTTCTGCCCCTCAAGATGTTTTCCACTCCTTAACATAATCTCCTGACATTGCTCATGATTCCCCTTTGGATTTTTCTCTGTATCACTGGGTAGAGTTCCTTGAGGCCTATTATTCAATGCAAAAGCTATCTGCCCCATCAGATTCTCTAAGTTCTTGATGGCTACTACTTGTGATTTCATAGCCGCCTCGTTGCTCATTATATATTTCAACAACAACTCTTATAAATCTATTTTTCTCTCTTGATGCTGAGTTGTTTGTTGATGTTGATTCTGAAATCCTGGGGGATAAGATGGTCGTGGAGCTTGCTGATGCTGATTATTACTCCACCAAAAATTAGGGTGATTCTTATTTCCCGGATTGTATGCATTTTGATACATGTTCTGTGGAATCCTGTTGTAGCTACCCACAAATTGTACTGACGTTGGGTTGATTACACCTTGTTATGTAGGATGTTCGCCCGCACACAATTCATAAATAACTACAATCTGCTGAGTTTGTACACCCGACAAAGCCTCCACTTTCTTCGATAGCACTAAAATCTGTGCTGCTAATGTCGTCACCTCATCTACCTCTAACACTCCAGCTACCTTAGGTTGTGTCAATCTTGCCGTGGGCCACTGGTAATTTTTAGCCGTCATTGTCTCTATCAACTCATATGCCTCCTCGTAACTCTTGGCCATAAATGCTCCACCCGAAGCCGCATCTATACTGGTCCTGAGATTCCAATGTAAGCCGTTGTAGAATGTGTTCATCTGCAGCCATTTAGGTAATCCGTGATGTGGGCACTTTCTGAGCAATTCCTTGTATCTCTCCCATGCCTCATACAATGATTCCCCATACTGCTGTTCAAACATGGTAATCTCGTTTCTCATTTTTGCAGTCTTTGTTGGTGGGAAAAATTTGGCTAGAAATTTTTGAGCGAGGTCTTCCCATGTAGTTATTGATCTCGGCAGTAGAGAGTGTAACCAACTCTTCGCCTTATCCCGCAAAGTGAATGGGAACAAGAGAAGCCTGATTGCATCATATGACACCCCATTATATCTGAAAGTGTCACATATCTCCAAAAAGCTGACCAAATGTTCATTCGGATCGTCATTTGCAAGTCCCCCAAATTGAACCAAGTTTTAGATCATCTGAATAGTCCCAGGCTTGATTTCAAACGTGTTTGTAGCAATCGTCGGCCTGGTGATACTCGACTGAAGCTCAGTCACCTTAGGAGTAGCAAAGTCCCTCAACGCTTTCTGGTCTTCGGCAGCCATTACTTCTTCTTTTTCAAAATTCTCAAAGTTTTCCCTTGTGTCTTTGATCCACTTACTTAGCCTTTAAAACCGTTTCTCGATATCGTCCTCAAAAGGAAGCAAGTTTGGGTTTTTGGACCGAGTTTGCATAAACCACTTCAAGATCCTGAAATAGAAAGAACGAAACAAAAGAAAAAAATGTTTAAGTAAAACTGGACTAATTAAACTGATATTGCAAAATATGTGACTGATACTTGTACAACACGCAAGTATATGTGGTCAACAAGTAATATAATTACTCATACAACTACTATGCGTTTCTATGTGACTAATAGTTGATGTGCATGATTATATAATTGTGTAGGGCACGTGAAGTGCAGATAGCTGTAAGGTGTTAAACTGTTATTGGTAAACAACAATCAAGGCAAGTCTTTCCGTTCCTATTTGTTATGTGAACTTGATGATGAACTGTTTTAAATATTTATTATAAAGATCATGATGTGTTATATATGTTAAAAGTATGAAACGTTAAAGTCAATTTATGACTACGTTGATTGAGTAAGGAACTCTATCTCTATACTTGTTATGTGAACTGCAACATGTATGTTATGTTAGTCTAATGATTATAAGATGTATGTTGAGCATGTTATTATGTGATATGTGATGCATGAAAACTGTTAGATTTTGCTGGGATATCGAGCTTAACGTTGTAAATAACCACTTTTGAAGGTTAAGGATTCAAGGTAACGCTATGTGCTACTTGAAAGACATGAATAATATGTAATGCATGAAGATTTATATACTTTGGCTAAGTTGTTATTATTTGAACCATGTTTAAGGTTCTGGATAATGTATGATGTTTAATAGATGTTGAGTTATAAAGTTTAAGTCTTGTTCCCGAAAAATTTTATTTTCATCTTGAAAATTTTTACTCGTTCAGTCTAGCTCGTAGCCAAAATTCTTCCTATTTATAATTATTCTAGGTTATAGAACGATTAATAAACACATAGCACGTAATATTATTAATAAAAATTCATTTTATTAGTAACTAATTCTTTAAATTTTAAATTTTGGACAATCCGATTTTTGGGTTGTCACATTATTCCCTCCTTATAAAAATTCCATCCTCGGATTTTCTAAAACCACACCTGTTCCCAGGTCATCACATTCACCCTTTCTTCACAAAATTTCGTCCTCAAAATTTTAGCTTACTCTTCTTCTCAACTTCTCTTCAAAGAAGTTCTTATCTTTTATACATTCCATACCCTTCATAACTTACCAAGAATCATGAAGTAGAAGGAATAAATAGGAATATAAAGATTCCTTTAAAAAATTTCATACTTTTGTTGAGGGGTCAAATCTGTGACACCACCAAATCTAGGTACTTCATTCCCACAAGATTTGGTGCTCACTATACATACATTCATACTATCTACCCAAATAAAATAATATTTAAACCATAATCCTCCCTTTAAATAGGGTTACATCTTAAAATTCAAAAACATCCCAAGTTATCTAACCTTAAACATCATTCAAGTGCGGAAATAAAATTATTACATCACATCATTATTTAAAAGTCTAAGATCATCATGATAAATAAAATTACAAGTCTGCATCACTTGTACAACACGCAAGTATATGTGGTCAACAAGTAATATAATGATAAGTTAAGTATCGTTCCCACAGAGATTTGCAAGAAATTAACCCTCACAATTATCAGCCCTATATCAATCCAAATTTTATTAAACTAACGAATGTAAGAATTATAACTAAAAATATTAAAAATACAAAGAATACCAAACAATCAACAAACCCTAAAAATTGTAATTTCAAACAAATATTGGAGAATTAGGCTTACAACTTCACTCTAAGTATCACTCTGATTATTACACCTTATCCCAGTTTACTGCATTATCCCAGTTTATTAATCAAGAACACTCAAGTAGAACTAGCCATCTCTCGATGCACTAATACCATATTAGCTTAAATCCACAAATTAGATAGAATTAAGCTAAACACCTTAATTAACTAATTCACTATATCTCTATGTGAATTACAATCAAAGAAGGTTTAAATTCAAGTTCTCTATCCGATTACATGTGATGCTAGGTATATATCTACCCTAACATTCATCAAGATCTCATTCAATCACAGAATTCAAGAACACATGCTATTTTGACTAAGTCTAGACTCATATTTCTTCTCTCGAATCCATACAAGTCCACAGAGAATTGGTGATCAAGAAATTCATAAATTCAAGCACAAATCAATATAGATAAACTGAAAGATAGATTATCAAATTGGAATTAAAGCTACATAATCATTGTTCAACCCAAAGATCCGTTATAAGCTTAAAAAGTAATTTAGTTCATCATCGATGAAATAAAAACTGAAATAATCAAAGTAAACATCATCCCAATTACAAATAGTAAACTAAAGAAAAAGAATGAATCTAGAACCACCCTTCTCTCTAGCCTCAATCTGCAATTATCATAAAATCTCCTTCAAAGTCTTCCTCCAATGCTCTTTGCTCAAAATTGTCTTCAATGATGTTAATTGTTTGTATCCTACTTCACCCTTGATGTTGTTGTTAAATTATATCCTAAGACACGTATTCTGACTCTAATTCCACGCCCAATTGAGTTCCAAGCCATGCCAACCACTACCCTTCACGTTTACCGCAACAGTTCAAACGAAACATGAGACTAACTTTCCCGTACCCCCGCTCCAGCAGGGGTTTTGCTTTATAAATGTCCGCCCCAGCGGGCATGTCTTTTGTTAATTTCTCAAGACTCCACCGCTCCAAATGGGTTTTGTAGGTAGAAAGTCCATGATCAAATGAACTACCCTTCTACTATTTTCCAAGTTTAGCTATTTCCTTGCCAAGTCTCGCCATGAATTCTCCTTTTAAGTCCAAATGCCACGCCACCACACCTACACACAAAACAACACTAAACAAGTAAAAATGAAACATAAAAACAAAAAATTAACACAGTTTAAGCTCGAATTAGAGGCTGATTCGTAGGTATAAAACCCACTCATTAGGGGGTAAGAGCTGTTCATCAGACTTCAAGAACATAATTAGCCTCACTTTCTATTGCTGTAGCCTTTAGCGACAGTTTTTAATAAAAATTAATAATAATAATTAATATAATTAAAATAAATACTAAATAATTAATAATTAAGTTTTAAAATTCATTTTAAATTATAATAAATAATTTTTAATATTTTGACATAAAATTTTATTAATATTTAATTTATTTAAATATTAATGATAATAAAATGATTTAATAATTCTATTAAATAAATTAGTTAAAAATGATATTAATGTTTTAAAAATCATTATACATGATAATAAATTATTTAAAAATGATACTAATGATTTAAAAATCATTATCAATAATAATAAATTTTTTAAAAAATATTTATGATTTAAAAATTATTATGAATGATTATTAATTATTCAAAAATAATATTAATGATTTTAAAATCATTTTAATTGATAATAAATTATTTATAAATAATATTAATCATTTAAAAATTATTTTGAGCTTCTAGAAGTTATTATAAATAACATTTAAATTATCCAAAGTGATATTTAAACTTTTAAATAAAGTTTATTCAAAAAATAACTCGATAATTAACTGATAAAGCTATAAAATACCGAATAAACTTCAAAATCAACCCAGATGCTAATAGTTTGATTAGACATTAGCTATTTTTGATTCTAATGACTGTTATAAACATATTTAGGTTGTGTAGACAGTTCAAATAACATAAGATAGTTGTTCTTCGAGCAGGCAAGTTTTCCAACTACATTTAATTTTTTTAGTAAATGTAATTCTTATATTAATGTCATATTACTTGTTGTAAATGTTATTCGTGATATTTGATATTAAAAAGGGTTATTGCTTCTTGTTCAAGCATAACCAAGCCATATGAACAGTTATTTGCGTAAGATGTATTTGATTTGATATCAAATCATAGACTGTGATAAACCAATATTGTTTGGTATAAATATATATACTGATACTATTATGACTGACATTTATACACTAACCGGGGTTTATTTATCACCGGCATTTGTAGCAATGATCGGTATTTGTAGAAAATACTCGTAGCATGTTTGGTTAAACGAGTTAACTCGGGTTGCTAAGTCTATATGATTGACAAAAGCTTCGTAATGTGCGGGGTTTGACGGATAAAACTCAATATATATATATATATATATATATATATATATATATATATATATATATATATATATATATATATATGGAAAGACTCTTTGAACTATATGTTCATTAAATTCGAGATATTGTGTGAGTATAAAATATAAATTATTTAAAACTTGCTGAACCTTTTAAAGCTCATTGTAAGACCCTAACTTTAATGAATAAAGATTAATTTTCTCTAAATATTATTTTGAATATTATGGTGTGGATTTGATATAATGTTATAATTGTGAGTAATATTTATAAATTTTGCAAAGTAAGCAAGTTGTTATAAAATATTCATTTGGTCGGGGAATATTCTTTTTGTCGAGGAATATTAAATGCAATGACAGACAATCATTAGTTAATTCCCCACAACGTAATTATTTTCTTGAGTTAGAAAATGACATAATTATCTTTTTATAAAAATAACGGCGAAAGTTTTACCGTTAACTATTGAAATATCCAGTGATAAAAGTACAGTAATATGCGTGGTTGCATATAGTAGCACACAGTATTGATTATTGATGCTTACGTGAGAAGTCACTCAGTTATACTCAATTATTGCTACAATAATTGCTGCATAATAATAATAATAATAATATTAGCAAAAAAAATTGCTTAATATCTCACGTTATTGATTCCATTATTGTCACAGTATCATCTGCACAATATTTTATATTATTAAATCAATAATTAAGATGACAAAGTTATTCATATTATTATTTGCATTATTGACGATGTCTAGAAAGTGATGTCGAGGAAATGAGTTTGGTCACCTAATTGTGCGCCAATAAAGAAAAGTTCTTATCGAAAATCCCCCTCTTTCCTGGGAATGATCTGGTTGTCAATATTGTGAGTTATAATATTAATGATGAATAATTGTTGAAAGATTAAAAAAATGTGTTGATTGAAGATAAAATAATTTGTGGTAAATATTTATTTAATCTTTTATATAAATAAGAAGTCTGTTATGAGACGTTTGTTGTAAGTTTGGTTTATTCTATGGGACCCATATGTCATCATCTAAGAGTCAATTTTGCCAATAGTACTTGCCTTTACCAGACGTCAAACCACTTGTCGTTTCACATTCTGATGCGTCAGAGCAACTTGTTGTTTTCACATTCTGAAAGGTCCACCCACTTGTTGTTTCACATTACAGGCGTCAAACCACTTTTCTTTTCACATCACCAGTCGTCAAGCCACTTGCCTCTTCACATTGCAATGGCTAAGCTAGAAATCTTCTATAAATAGAAGCTTATTTCTTCTTTCATTCTCACCAATTCTGTGACAAAATGAGATTTTTGTAATTTAATTTGAATATTTATTAAATTAAATAAATATTTTTTGATGATTTAATTATTGGATTAAATAATTAATTGATGAGTTTGTGGTAGATTAATTTATTATATGTGTTACATTGATTAAATTAATGTGGACCCTTTTATATTCAAAGTATGTATTTAATTGAGCTTATTTAATTAAATGAATTATTTAATAAAGCATAATGTTATTCTAATTAATTTAATAATTAATTAGAGATTTAATGATTTGACATAATTAATAAATAAGAATTTAATTATGTGACTATGTGAATTAGTGAGAAATTATTATATTTTATTTAAATTAAATTAAATAAGATATTTGATTAATTGCTTAATTGGGTGTGACATTATTAAACTATATTATAATAGATTAATTAAAATAAATGAAAATGAGCCTTTTAAGGCTAGCCAAACATGGCCTTAAGAGGAGTTGGCCAGTTAACCAACTAAGGGATTAACTGACCACAACTACGTCACTTTATTTATAATTAATACACATTCTTCAGTTCATTGTTTAAGTCTGGAAAACTCACTCACAAAGAGAGAAAAGAGAGAGATTTGAGAGAATTGTGAGATTGAAGAAGAAAGAGTTGGAGAATTAAAGAAGAGTCTTGTCATCCTTGAGTACTGAAGTAGAGAAATCAAGGGTAATCCCTTAATCTAAGCTTTTAGTTTACGTTCTTAAAATTTTCATGAAAAACTGGCTTTTAACTCTCTGTAATTAAATTTTCATAGCTAATTGGTAAATTTATGATGTTATATATGTGTATTAACATTTATAGCTCCATTATATATGATCTATATGTGTTTTAGAATAATTAATCCATGAAATCATGTTCAAATTGCAGTTTTATAGAGAAAATGTATGAATATATAAGTACAAAAATTTATGTTTAAATTGCATATTAATCGGTAAATTGATGAATGATTACGTTTATACATGTAAAAACGAAAAGAACTAAAACTTAAGCAGTCGATTTGGTGAAAAAATGAGTTTATGTTAGTTGATTTCGTTAGTAATGTTAAAAATAGAGTTTTTCATAAGAACAGTGAAATTATGTGATTTGATTCAAGTGATTGTATGAATTAAGTTGTTGAAATCATGTTAGAAAGGTTGGGTAATGATCATATATGAATTATAGTATATGGGTATGCTTAAATTAATATATGGACAAGGAAATTGAAAGTTATGGCTCTATTCTATGGTCTTCACAAGAACACACGGTTGAACTTGTGTGAGAGTTTTTTGGCCTAAATTGGCCTTGTTATGTGTTCGTGAAGCTGCGAAAACTACGTAAGCTGCGAACTGAGTGCAGGTAATCCTGCTTCCCGACGGGCAAAAAAAATTAAAATAAAAAATAAAAAAATAAAATAATAATAATAATTAATTAAAATATTTATCAAATAAAATGAATATTTTAATTGAGATATTTAAGGAATAAAATAAATATTTCTTTAAAATTATTAATTAAAATATTTATCAAATAAAATAAATATTTTAATTGAGATATTTATGGAATAAAATAAATATTCGATGGAATTATTATTAAAATATTTATAAAATAAAATGAATATTTTAATTGAAATATTTATGGAATAAAATAAATATTCGATGGAAATTATTATGAAATAATTTATTCAATGTAATAATAGTAAAGGAATGAAAATATTCTAATTTAATTAAGTAATTAAATTAGAAGGTAATAATTTGTTAAATAAAGTGGAGTTATATTAAATAATTAAGTGAAAATATAACTAATGAATATAAATGAATACATATGGTGGTATGTGTGTAGGATTTGTGGTGAGCGGAGTAGTAATCGGTTAGCCTACCTTGCAGGCAAGTTCCTAAACCTTGTTTCTTTACATAAAGCAAGTTCCTTATTCTATCTTGTTAATTATTGTTCAAGTCAAGATTTCATATTAGATGCTATCATTCTTTAAAAGCATGATTCTTGTTATACAATACCTATTCGATTGTATACATATTGAGTTTTATTATTCAAATTGAATATCAATTATTGTTGAACCTTGTAAGACTAACGAACCCTTATTGATTCGACTAGTCCATAGTTGATGAACGTTCTAAATTTTAGAACCATTGTTGAGCTTATCCAAACCAAACTTCCTTTGGTGCGGACTCTAATGTCAAACTGAGATGAACAACCCTGTTATAAGGGATTAATTATGCTTTAACGTTAAGATATTGTGCACAATATAGTACTAAGGGTTGATCCCCCTAAGTACGAGAAGAAGAGTCTATAGTCTTATGATTGTTAAAGGTTTCAAGTATAAACACTTGACAACCTAGGACGTAGTTCAAGGTCATATGACCCTCAGAAGTTCTTTTGATTCTTGCTATTCATTTTAGATTCAAAAGCCAAGTTTTCTTATTTTAGAAATCTTTGATTCATTCGCATGTTATTATTTTATTGTTATATTATTATACTTGTGGGAAATCGTGCTCACTCTTGCATAATAATAACATTACAGTTAAGAACAAAAGGTCCGATGAGCCTTCTAGTAGCAAAGGCAAGGGCAAAGCTAAGAAGTGATGAAGACTTGTTATTTAATTTTAAGAATTTTTATTGTCAAGACTTGAGTTGTTTAAGACTTATTATTTGGTTATGTTTCTGCACAGATGTTTAAGGTTAGTTTGACCTGGGATTGTATTTATTATTCAGATGTTGTAACCCCATAAGGGTCTATTGCATGGGTTGCATTTATTGTGGGTAGATAGATATATGATATTTGTACAGTGAACACCACATCACTTGGAACTGAAGTACCCTGATTTGGGGGTGTCAAAAATTCACTATAACTCATAAGAGAATTCTATAGAGAGAATCAGAGAGAAAGAAGAAGAGTATTCGGTTACTACACTATTGCAGTATCCAATCTCCTACTAAGGTAAGGGGTATTATTTCTGTGACAACCCGAGAATTTAGAAGATTTATTAAAATCATAATTGATTGATTTAAGGTTCAATATTAGAACCTAGACAGAAAATAAGTGTATACGTTTGACATTTTTGGGATGGAATTTTGAGGATTTCAAAATTTTGTGAAGGATTGTGGTGAATTATTCAGGATTAAGGGTATATGTGAATATGTTCTGTATATATAGTATTATATGTATACGATATGTGGTTAAAGGTCAAGGTTGACGGATAAATTTTATCGATGTCAAACCCTAGTATTATATTAAAACGTCAACGTTACATTAGAAAACCCTAACGTCGATAAGAAACCCTAAAACCTGGTTTCGAAACCTAATTTCGATTCTGAGAATCAAACCCTAATTCAAAATTAAAAACCTAATGCAGGAACTTAAAGGATATTAATTAGGGTAAAATTAATTAATTAGCAAACCCTAATTTCAAAATTTTAAACCCTAATTGTTACATGAAACCCTAATGTACAATTGTGGATTTAATTTGCTAAATTAGCAATTTTAATTAGGAAATATTAATCCTAATTAGCAAACTTGAATTATTATTAGGAAATCTAAGTATAATTAGAGAATCCTAATTATAATTTGAAAAATCTTAAATTTTCCATTTTTAAAACCTAATTTAGAAATCCTAAATGTGATTTTTGTAAACCTTAGGTTTTAACCTTAAGGGTTGGATCAAATGACAACTTTAGAATTAAAATTGGAAAGAAAATGACCATTTTGCCCTTTTTGTATTTTTTAATAAGTTGGTATGTAGGTTTTGACTTTAGGTGAGTTGTTCACCAAAACCTAACCCTAGCCATATGCATTATATATCAGCCAAATCTGATCTGTGAGGACACCTAGCAACATTAGGTTCAATGGATCAAGAAATAAGAGATTTAAAGTAAGAAAATACTTACTTTATTTCTCATTATTGTCAAGCCCATTCTCTCTCTATATTTCGGGAATGGGGAGTGAGAGAGAGTGATAAGATAAGCCATGACCATATCCCAACTTACCAAGAACAGATCAACAAAGTCAGATCCAAAAATCAAAGTTTAAGAAGGTAAACCCTAAATTTTTAAATCCACGTGTTTTATGTTAGATGTTGTAATTTGTTGTTATAAGTAATATTAGAGGGTGTCATTTGATGATCTGGGTTGCTAAAACTTAGATCCATATCATTTTGATGCTCGAAATTAAAGTTTTTAGAACTAATCTATGAACCCTAAATTTTGGTCTGACAACTGAATGTCAGGGCTCATAAATCTCTCTGTGTTAGGTGTTAGTGGTGTTTGATGTTATAGATCTGTTCTTTGTAGTAAGTTCTTTAATCTGGAACTTGAAGCAAGCCCATATCATGTTTATATTGATAGATATGATCGGTCAAAGTGCGTTGACCGAGCACGAAAATTTGAATCTGGGTAACCCAGATTTCCCAAGAAGCGTCTGACAACCTTTTGATGGCCTCTGATCTTCTTTCTATTAAGCGATCTGGCCATGTTTATGTAATATAATTGTAGACTGACATTTAGGCTTCATGCTCATGCTTATAGAACTCACAGATCATGTATAGAATCAAAGATAGGAATGGTCAAAGTAGGGTTGACTGGCTGTTCTTGAAGATTTCTGGAAAACCCAGAAACCTTCATGTACGATTTTTCTGTCAGACTTTGACTAGCCTTGATCTTGCACATGTGATGTATTTTGGTTGATTTAGTTATACGAAGTTGTTCTATGACATAAGTATTATAATCTTATATATTTAAACCACCTAAAACATGACTAGAGACGGGATTAATTAAGACTCCAAAAGAGACCCTTGACACTGCTTTAGTTTCTGGAAAACCTAGAAACTCAAGAACACGTTTGACAGGTATTTCGAGAGCATGGATCTTGCTGTGGTGATGTAGTTTGGGCATGAAATCGATTTGTAATCGTAGTATTGCATGTATGCTATAACATTAACACAATATACAACCCTGATAACGTCCAAAACATGAAAATTTATGTTCTCAAAGTAGTAACCTTGAACTCTGACATGAGTTTCTGGGTTGGGACTCAAGAACACCAAGAACACCTATAGTAACGGTTTTGTCGCTATAGGCCACTTTTAGCGACAGTTTATTTCTAAAATCAATTATTTTATTCATTAAATAGGAAAAAATGGTTTTTAATTATTAAAAATTAATATTAAATTCCCAATAATTATTTTAAAGTCCGAAAATTAGTTTTTAATTATTTAGAGTATATTTCTTAAATATTTAATATTTTTGGAATATAAAGGGTATTTAATTTATTTAATTATAATATTAAATAAATTATTTAAAAATGATTTTAATACTTTAAAAATAATGAAAAATTATATTATGGTATAAGAAAATATTTTAAGTTATTTTTAAGAACTTTTGATATTTTGTGATGAAATTCATTAATAAATTAATATTAATGGTAATTAATTTATTTAATAAATATATTAAATAAATTATGGAAAAATAGAATTAATGTTTTAAAAATCATATAAAAATGATTTAAGGGTTAGAAAAATATTTTGAGTTATAAAATATAACTTTTGATATTTTGCCATGAAAATATTAATATTTTTAATATTAAAAGGAATTATCGAATAATGAAATTAAAGGTTTAAAAATCATATAAATATGATTTTAAAATATTAAAATACTTTTAATATTATAAATATATTATAATATTATGTTATGATTTTTATTAATATTTAATATTAAATAAATATTAATGACAAAAGAATTATGTGGTGTTTAAGTCATTTAAATACGATATTAATGATTGAAAAATTATGATAAATGGTAATATCTACTTGAAAATTATTACGAGCTTATGAAAATTATTTTGACTGATAGTAAATTATCTAAGATATATGTGAACCAGTTTAGACCGAGTCTTAGTGATTTTAGACTCAAGATTTGTTCGACTAGACCGTCAGGATGTTAGAATTTTGTCGGGCTTAAGTCAGACTAAAATAGTTTGACCTGATACTAAGTCTTATGTGTGTTGTGGACTGATAGGGTTATGTGTAATGTGTTTAGGTTAGTTTAAATATTGTGATGATATTATTCTAATTTGTATATCGATATTATTTATATATTAGGTCTTTAGACAAAGCTTAATAAATTGCGTAACAGTAATCGACCGAACATGCAAGTTTTTCTTAACTTTACTTAGAGTTGTTTCATTCAGATATGCTTATGGTTAATCATTTCTGATTGCCATGTTTAAGAATTATAGAATTGTACTCTGTACATATTGCATATATAAGTCAGGTATGAAAGGCTGATCACCTTCATTACCATTCAGTCTAGATATATTTGTTTATGTTCAATACTTATTCACAAAAGTTTGTTCGTGCTAATTCACAACTATATTATTAAATTATAGCCAGCTTATTATTCAGACTCTTTCAATCATGATATATCCTCAAATAAATTATACTTGCTGGGCAAACTTATGCTTACCCTTGCTATATCATGATAAACATTGCAGATTAAGGCGAATACGTCGGATACAAGGAAAGGTTAAAGACAATTCCAGCTTTTAAGTTTATGTGTGCGGCTTAATTTGTAACAGCATAGTATGATAATATCTTTGTATGTCAGATAGGATAATGAATTGTGTATAAGTTAAGGTTACTTGACCTTGGAGAATAGTGTGTAAAGTTTATTGTATAACCAATTTATGTTTATATCTTCCGCAATAGTTATAGAATGATTGTACCAGATCCGTGGTGATTTAGGACCCGAATATGGGGCTATCACAATTTCTTTCATATTCGTAAGGGATATTATTTTTGTTCAATATTCGTATGAAATAATATTTTCTTCATACTCTATAGTATGTAAGTAATATTATTTCGTTTCATATTCTGAATTCTACACTAATGTTGTTAAGTATTACTTATATACCCCAACTTTTATGAATAAAGATGAATTTTCTATAAATATCATTTTTTCTATAATATTAAGGTGTGAATTTGATATAATGTTATAGTTGTGGGTAATATTTATAAATTTTGCAAAGTATGCAAGTTGTTATATTATATTCGATTGGTGAGGAATATTCATTTTAACGAGGGAATATTAAATGCGACGACAGCCACAATCATTAGTGGACCCCACAACGAAATTATTATCGGAATGAGAAAATGACAAAATATCTTTTTATAAAAATAACGGCGAAAGTTTTACCATTAAGCTGTTGAAATACCCGGTGTTAAAAGTAATGATGTCTGGCGTGGTTGCATAGTAGCACACGGTATTGATTATTGATGCTTACGTGAGAAGTCACTCGGTTTTACTCAATTATTACTACGATAATTGTTTGCATAGTATCTCTCGCGTTATTTGATTCAATTATTGTCAATATTTTATATATTATTAAATCAATAATTGAGATGATAAGTTATTCATATTATTATTTGCAATATTGACGATGTCTAGAAAGTTACATCGAGGAGAGGTTTGGTCACCTAATTGCGGCGTTGATAGGGAGAAATCCTTATCGGAAAGCCCCTCTTTCACAGGAGCGATCTGGTTGTTAAATATTGCGAATTATAATAATAATGAATAAATGTTGTTAAAAATATTGAGGAGATTTTTTATGAAGTATTTGTTGTAAATTTTACTTATTATATGGACCCCCATTTACCCATTTTTCAAAAATAATCGGTATAAATTTATTATTATATATATATATATATAAGTGGGCCATGTATATGATGATATGATAAAAAAATGATTTGGGGGAAATGGAAAATTGTGATGGGATGGTTATATAATGGTATAATATATATATATATATATATATATATATATATATATATATATATATATATATATATATAATAAGTTTTGTTTTTATGAAAAATAGAATATATTATATTTTATTATGCATAGTATTTATATTATAGTGCATTATAGTAAATGCATAAAAAAATTTTTAAAAAAAAAAAAAATTTGAATTTAAATGAATTTTTCCCTTTGAAATTTTTATAAGTGATTTTTTAAAAAATTCAAATAGTATCCTTTCCATTCTCCTATAAATAGGATGCTTAGTTAGAATTGAAAATCACACGAAATCGAGAGAATTCTTCTTCTATAATATTGGCGTATTTCTTTAGAGTTTTAGAAAGCTTTGAGCGTGAAAATAGTTCAAGTTTTCTTCAAGAATATCCCCATATACCGGTTGGAATACTCTTCTTTTTAAGGTAAGGGATATTATTTTTGTTCGATATTAAGTATGAAATAATATTTTCTTCCATACTACTGTAGTATGTAAGTAATATTATTTAGTTTTGATTTGAATTCTACACTCATTTTGTTAAAGTTTTGGCTTCATACTCCATGAAATTAGTAGAATATCCTTGATATTTGCGCTTCATCCGATATCTTTTCATGAAAATATTATTACGAGCATTCTTGATAAGTTTTAACTTTTTCATGTTGGAGTACTATTCACGGGGGTTACTATTCTAAAAATACTATTCACGGGTACTATTTACTCGATTACTTTCACACCGGTCTTATTCATGACAAAAAAATGATTTCTTTTTGGTCCAAATCATTTTTGATACAATATTATTCTTGAATTTTACTCCTGAAAGCGATATCATGTTGACAATTTGGACATTATTGAATTACGGATAAATTAAATTATAAATCTTTAAAATTTATCCTTTGCTTTCTTTTAATTGAATTCTTATATCATTGTCATCATCCTCATGCTTATATTATTATTATGAAAGTCATCTTTGGCCCGTAGTGCATAGATGGACTTGGTATGATTATGACCGAGGATTATTAGGTATAATCATGGCCGTAATGTTACAAATGATGTGGTAAAAGTCCTCATTGGCCCGTAGTGCATTGATGGGATGATTGTTGGCATGATCATGACCATTGATGAAAACACGAATATCCTTGGCCCGTAGTGCATGGATAATTTGTGGTGCGTGATACTAATGAATATCCTTGGTAGTAGTGCGAGGGGTGATTCGATGATGTGGATTATTTATTAAGATGAGTCTCGTGATAAAATTGATGATAAACTTTTTAAATCATAGAAGATAGTAGATTTCATGCTCTACTTGACTCTTAATGGATTGCTTGTTTCATTTGCAGTTAAACTTGATGTCTATTATATTTTATCGGTTTAACATTTGTTGAAGGCTAACGATAATTTATTACGCATTATCTTAGTCATAATATTTCTTCTTTGGCTAGTTGAGCTCACCCTTTTGCTTTCATTGTTCTCTTGAAAATGAGAATATAAATTTGGGACTAGTCGGGGAGCGGAGTGATGGTCGAGATGTTTGCATTAGTAGTCCTCACTATTACGTGAAATAGTGTGATAATAAATGTATTGAGGACTTAGTTTGAATATTGTTTGAATATTTGTATTAAAACTCTAATATTTGTATTAAAACTACTTTACATTTCATATTGTATATATTAAGTTTGTATTTGTATTACGTACCATGTATTTGGCGACTCGAGAATGGGTGATGTATACCTATTTTGGGGGCGTCACGGTTGGTATCAAAGCTTAGGGATATGATCCACAGGCTAAGATGTGAGACTAGAACTAGGGGAGAGCGGGTAATTCCTTGGCTAGTATGACCTACCTAAGTTTATTTGTTATTTAATTGGTCGATCGAGAATATAGGGATAATATGTGGTGTGTCAATTAACCCTTGTTTTGTGGCGATGTTTGAAAATGACATCAGAAATGTTGAGAATAGCAATGGAGCACATGAGACCAGTTGAGTCACCACAGATCAATACCGGGATAATGTGCATCGGAAAAGACAATAATCCTCGGGTAAACAACAACACCGATCAAATGATGAGCGATGGGATGTTTAGGAGGCTTTATGCAATTCATGCAACATCGGTGAGAGAGAGACTCTGTCCAAAATGCGGGTGGAAACAACAGCAACTCTCGGATGATCCCATGCATTAAGCGATTCAAGGAGGCTGGGACCACGGAGTTTTGGGGAGAGCCAAAACCACTTAAAGGCGGAGACGTGGATAAAGCGGATCACCAAGATATTTGATGTCTTGGGATGCTCAGAGGAGCAAAAGGTTCCTTTGCCACCTTCATGTTGCGAGGAGAGGCGATTATTGGTGGGAATCATAAAAGCGTACTCGACTGCCGCCTTTTCAAATGTCTTGGGAGAAGTTCAAGAAGCTGTTCAACGACAAGTACTTTCCCAAAAGTATTAAATCACATGAAAGAGGTAGAGTTCATCAAGTTGGAGCAAAACAATATGGCCAGTGTCGCGATGCTGAAAGCTAAGTTTGCGAGTTGTCGGTTTGCGTCCCACTTAGTTGATAATGAGGAGAGAATGATGGCGGATGTTTCTAAGAGGTTTGAAACCGAGATACGTCAATACCTTATCTCTCACAAACTTGTGTTTGTATTGGATGTTGTAAATAGGGCTCGATTATTGGAGCGCGATAATGAGTCAACCCAACCAAGAAAGCGATATGACAAAAAATGATAATACCGATGGTAGCGATCATCGAAGCGGTGACAACAAACGTGGAGGGAATCAACATGCGAAATGGTAACCACTTTGGTGGTAATCATGGCCAAGACAATAAAAGTGGACATTTCAAGAAGAGGAGATTCAACAATGATGGAAAGAGCGTCGGCACCACCCCGTTGTTAAGGAAGGAGAAACGACCACTATCATATGCTTCAAATGCGGAGGAGGGACACATCGATCAAAGCGTGCGCGACGATCCAAAACGTGTTACAATTGTGGAAGAAAGGTCACTAGCTAGATTTTGTCGTGCGGGGAAGCCAAGTCCGGTTGGATGAGACACCAAAGTGCCGTTCGAAAAAAGTCAAAACCGATAGTTCAAGGAGAGCGTTTGTCGTGACCTCCCGAAAGCAAGGAACGACGAACGAGGTCATCACGGGTAAGCTAATCATAAACTCTAGCAAAGTCTATACCTTATTTGATACTGGTTCTACCCATTCTTTTATTTCTCTACTACTTGCGCTCAACGTTTAAATTTGACTCAGGAGAAATTAGACTTTGACTTATTTGTTGAAACTCCATTTGGAGAAACCTTCATTACATCCACTTTTTATAAGTCTTGTTTGGTTCAAATCGGTACCCTCACATTACACCTGTCGATCTTATTTCATTGAAAATACTTGCATTTGATGTAATTCTAGGGATTGATTGGTTAACTACTCATCATGCAAAAATTGATTATTTTAAATAAGGTTGTTAGCTTTCATATTCTAACCAACCTATTATGCGAATTCAAGCAACCAAACCATTAAAATCAATCACTTGTCATCTCAAGCCATAAAGCTATTCATTTATTGAAAAATGGATGTCAAGCTTTCTTAGCTCATATCACGCATTTAAACAAAAATACGTCGATTTTGAATGATATTTCTATTGTTAATAAATTTCTGACGTATTCCACGAAGAACTTCTGGCCTACCCCGGGCGTGAAATTGAATTTTGTATCGACCTTGAACCCGGTACAAAACCCATTTCCAAAGCCCCATGTCGAATGGCTCTATTGAACTTGAGGAGTTAAAGACCCAACTGCGAGGAATTGTTAGACATCGGTTTCATTAGTCTAATCGTCTCCTTGGGGTGCTCTGTTTATTCTAAGTGAAGAAGAAAGATGGGAGTATGCGACTTTGTATTGATTATCGGGAGTTGAACCATGTCACCATCAAAAAATAGATACCCATTGCCTCGCATTGATGACTGTTTGACCCGATTGCAAGGTGCCAAATTCTTTTCAAAGATTGATCTTCGTTCGGGATATCACCGATTAAAGATTAAAAGCGATGACATTCAAAGATGGCTTTCGAAACTTCGATGCGGGCATTATGAATTCCTAGTCATGTCTTTTGGATTGACTAATGCTCCTACTTTGCCTTCATGGATATGATGAGCCAAGTATTCAAGGAATATTTGGATCATTTTGTGGTTGTCTTTATTGATGACATTCTCATATATTCCAAAAGCCGTGAAGATCATGGCAACACACTTGAGGCGATACTCCAAAAGCTTAAGTGAAAACAAGCTTTATGCCAAGTTGAAGAAATGTGAGTTACGGCTTGAGGAAGTAGCATTCCTTGGGCACGTGATATCAAATCATGGAATATCTGTTGACCCGACAAAAGATTGAAGCAATTCAAAGTTGGGGAGCAACCTAAATCGATGACCAAAATGTCGTAGCTTTCTCGGCTTAGTTTGGTTATTATCGGAGATTAATGGAAGGATTTTCTCGAATCGCTACTCCATTAACTTTCGGTGACTCGAAAAGATACAAAATTCGGTTGGAGCGAGGAATGTGAGAAGAGTTTTCAAGAACTCGAGAGAGACTCATTTATTTTGTTACGACAATACCATCTGGCTCGGAGGGATTTGTCATCTACGATGATGCTTGAGCGAAAGGTTAGGATGTGTTCTCATGCAACATGGGAAAGTCATAGCCTATGCCTCTCGACAACTCAAAAGAATATGAGAGGAATTATCCTACTCATGATCTAGAGTTGGCGGTTGTTGTCTTCGCACTTAAAATTTGGAGGCATTACTTATATGGAGAAAGTGGAGATCTATCTGGATCATAAAAAGCCTCAAATATTTCTTCACCCAAAAGGAACTCAACATGCGACAACGACGTTGGCTTGAACTATTGAAAGATTATGATCATACCATTCAATACCATCTGGAAAAAGCGAGCGTGGTAGGCGGACGCGTTGAGTAGAAGATCATATCTGCGGTCTGAGTGCGATATTGTCAATATGAAGGCCCATTTTGTATGACTTGCAAAGGATGGAGATAGAGTTAAAGACTCCGAGGGACCCGTGTGATGATGGCAAATATCTGAGTAGAACCAGACTTTAATCGATAAAGTTAAAAGCTGCTCAAGTTAAAGACACAGAGGCGATGTATGAGAAAGAAAGTGCAAGAAGGTGCTATCCGGAAGCAAGAATCGATGAAGAAGAATATACTACGTCAACTCTAGACTTTGTGTTCTAACGACCACGATTTAAAGTATAAAATCATGATGGAGCGCACAACACACACATTTTGCAATCCATCACAGGAGTACCAAAATGTATCGTGATCTTGACATACATTTTGGTGGAGCAATATGAAGAGAGAGATAGCGGAGTTTATCTCAAGGTGTTTAACTTGTCAGCGAGTCAAGGCGGAGCATCAAGTGCCAAAAGGTCCATTGCAACCACTTGAAATTCTAGAATGGAAGTGGGAGCACATTACCATGGATTTTATTCTTGGTCTTCCCAAGGTTTCTCAAGGCATAGATGCAATTTGGGTCATTGTTGATAGATTGACCAAGTCGGCTCATTTCTTACCTATCTGAAACTTATACACTTGAGCGTCTTGCTCGTATATACATAAATGAGATTGTAAGGCGCATGGTATGCGGTATCCATAGTTTACGATCGAGACCCAAGATTCACTTCACGATTTTGGGTTAGTTTGCAAAAAGCTATGGGCGCAGCGCAGTTTACGATTTAGTTTGGCATATCATCCTCGAAGCGGACGAGGCGATCGGAGAGACTATTCAAACTCTTGAGGATCTATTAAGACTCTGTGTCCTTGACTTCAAAGGAAGTTGGGACAAGTTCTTACCATTGGTGGAATTTTCCTACAACAACAGTTATCAAGCAAGTATCGGCATGGCTCCATTTGAGGCGTTGTATGGAAGAAAGTGTCGTTCTCCAGTATGCTGGGACGAGGTGGGTGAAGCAACGTTGTTGGGACCAAAATTGAGTACGCATGACTACGGAAAAAGATTCAAATGATCCGAAAACAGCGTATAAAAACCTCACAAGATCGACAAAAGAGTTATGTTGATCTTCATCGAAAAGGGCGTGGAATTCAATGTTGGAGAACATGTGTTGTTACGTGTTGCTCCATGGAAGGGAGTTCTGAGATTTGGAAAGAGAGAGAAAAGCTCAATCCTCGATTCATTGGCCCATTTGAAATCCTTGATCGAGTAGGAGCTGTGGCTATAGACTCGCCTTACTGCTTGAGTATGTCTACGTGTTCATAACGTTTTTCACATATCCATATTACGTAAATATGTGGAAGACCCAAACCACATTATTGAGTTAGAACCGGATGAAATAGCGGAAGATTTAACGTGTGAAGAGGTTCTGTTAAAATCTTGGATAAGAAGGAACATATTCTACGCTCGAGGTTATACCTCAAGTCGAAGTTTTGTGGAGAAACCACGATGTTGAGGAAATGACCTAGGAGTTAGAATCTGAAATGAAATCAAGGTATCCTCACCTCTTCGACATACCAGGTATGTACCCTAATTTTGAGGGCAAAATTTCATAAGAAGGGGAGGTTGTAAGACCCCAACTTTTATGAATAAAGATGAATTTTTCTATAAATATCATTTTGAATATTAAGGTGTGAATTTGATATAATGTTATAGTTGTGGGTAATATTTATAAATTTTGCAAAATATGCAGTTGTTATATAATATTAGATTGGTGGGGGAATATTCGTTTTAACGGGGAATATTTAAATGCGACGACACAATCATTAGTGGACCCCACACGGAATTATTATTATCGAAATGAGAAAATGACAAAAATATCTTTTTATAAAAATAACGGCGAAAGTTTTACTGGTTAAGCTGTTGAAATACCGGTGTTAAAAAAATGCGATGTCTGGCGTGGTTTGCATAGTAGCACTGCGGTATTGATTATTGATGCTTACGTGAGAAGTCACTCGGTTTTATTCAATTATTGCTACGATAATTCTTGCATAGTATCTCACGTTATATTGATTCAATTATTGTCGATATTTTATATATTATTAAATCAATAATTGAGATGATAAAGTTATTCATATTATTATTTTTGCAATATTGACGATGTACAGAAAGTTACATCGAGGAGAGGTTTGGTCACTAATTGCTGGCGCTGATAGGGAGAAATCCTTATTGGAAAGCCCCTCTTTCACAGGAGCGATCGGTTGTTAAATATTGCGAATTATAATAATGATGATAAATGTTATTAAAAATATTGAGGGATTTTTATGAAGTATTTGTTGTAAATTTTGCTTATTATTTGGACCCCCATTTACCCATTTTTTCAAAATAATCGGTAGAAAGTTATTTATTATATATATATATATATATATATATATATATATATATATATATATATATATATATATGGGGATATATATTTGGTGGATGGGAAAATAATATGTATGGGGTTTGTGAATGGATATAATTATGGTGATTATATATATATATATATATATATATATATATATATATATATATATATAAGTTTTATTTTTTATATGAAAAATAGAATATATTATATATTATATATATATAGTATTTTATATAGTATTGCATAGTATATTATATAAAATTAAATTTTTTTTTAAAATTTAAAAATTTTGAAATGAAAAAAATTTATTTTTTATTTATTTTGATTTTCTAAATTTTCAAATAGTATCCTTCCTTTCCATTCTCCTATAAATAGGATGCTTAGTTAGAATTGAAAATCACACGAAAATCGAGAGAATTCTTCTTCTATAATATTGGCGTATTTCTTTTAGAGTTTTAGAAAGCTTTGGCGTAGAAAATAGTTCAAGTTTTCTTCAAGAATATCCCCGCTATACCGGTTGGAATACTCTTCTTTTTTTAAGGTAAGGGATATTATTTTTTGTTCGATATTAAGTATGAAATAATATTTTCTTCCATACTACATAGTATATAAGTAATATTATTTTGTTTTGATTTTTGAATTCTACACTCATTTTGTTAAAGTTTTGGCTTCATACTCCATGAAATTAGTAGAATATCCTTGATATTTGCGCTTCATCGATATCTTTTCATGGAAATATTATTACGAGCATTCTTGATAAGTTTTAACTTTTTCATGTTGAGAGTACTATTCACGGGTTTACTATTCCCAAAATTACTATTCACGAGATACTTATTCACTTTCGATTACTATTCACCGGGTATTATTCATGACAAAAATTGATTTCTTTTTGGTCCAAATCATTTTTGATACAATATTATTCTTGAATTTTACTCCTGAAAGCGATATCATGTTGACAATTTGGACATTATTGAATTACGGATAAATTAAATTATAAATCTTTAAAAATTTATCCTTTGCTTTCTTTTAATTGAATTCTTATATCATTGTCATCATCCTCATGCTTATATTATTATGAAAGTCATCTTTGGCCGTAGTGCATAGATGGACTTGGTATGATTATGACCAGGGATTATTCGGTATAATCATGGCCAAGTAATGTTACAAATGATGTGGTAAAAGTCCTCATTGGCCCGTAGTGCATTGATGGGCGATTTGTTGGCATGATCATGACCATTGATGAAAACACGAATATCCTTGGCCCGTAGTGCATGGATAATTTGTGGTCGTGATACTAATGAATATCCTTGGCCGTAGTGCAGGGATGATTCGATGATGTGGATTATTTATTAAAATTTGAGTCTCGGTGATAAAATTGATGATAAACTTTTTTAAATCATAGAAGATAGTAGATTTCATGCTCTACTTGACTCTTCTAATGGATTGCTTGTTCATTGCTGATTAAACTTGATGTTTATTATATTTTATCGGTTTAACAACATTGAAGGCTAACGATAATTTATTACGCATTATCTTAGTCATAATATTTCTTCTTGGGCTAGTTGAGCTCACCCTTTGCTTTCATTGTTCTCTTGAGGAAATGAGAATATAGGCGGGACTAGTCGGGGAGCGGGTGATGGTCGATCAGATGTTTGCATTAGTAGTCCTCACTATTTTGCGAAATAGTGTGATAATAAATGTATTGAGGACTTATTTTGAGTTTGAATATTGTCTAGAAGATAATATTTGTATTAAAACTCACTTTTGTTTCGTGCTCATGAATATATATATATTTAAGTTTGTATTTGTATTACGTACCATGTATTTGGCGACTCGAGAATGGGTGATGTATACCTATTTTAATAATAATTTAGAAGTATTCTCCAAAGTTTAAGTTTAATGATCTCAAATGATCTTGAAATTATCTTCTCGAGTAACTATCAAAGATTTACTTTGATATACCCAAATACAAGATGGAAATATTTTCTAGAGTTATCTTTGAGTGATCACAAAGGATCTAGAACTTCTCTTCTCGAGTAACTATCAAAGATATACTTTGATATACCCAGTTGTATCGAGATAACCATAAAGATTAAGTCATACCCTCTCCGCAAGTACTTAGAGCGACCAACTCCTTGTACCCTATATTATGCATAATACTTACATCGCAGCAAGAAAGCCGTAATATAATGACCAAATATGTTCCTTTTGTATAAAAGGTTGTTCTTCCTAGGTCTTATAATCGAGTTTGATTTATAACAACGAAATACAATGATTTTAATATCTAATCACTTTATCGATCTAGCCAAAATAATTGGCATCGATCAGTCAATAATAATTGAATTCTCTTCTCGAACCTATCAAGTTCTAACAATGATTTATCTAGCCAGAATAATTAGATAAGACATATCTCACCACAATTCGACAATATACAAGAATTATCTGTACTGTCAATAATAGTTTCTACGGATGTAAGTATCCAACAACAATTATTCTCCAAATATATTTTCAGAATCACTAATTCAGTTTGAATTAATAAATATGCACTAACTGCGAATAATCAACAATAATTCTCCGACGTGGTTTAATCAACAATAATTAACCACCATAATAATTGAACAAATATAACTCAAGGTTGAAGTTAAGGAAACTTGTCTTTTAGCATTGATTATCGCTACACAATATACTTATATCAGCGTTGAAAAACCTATAACCAATAATATCGGTCTCACAAATAGCACAATAATTTATAACATGTAACATTGTAATTTACAAATAATACTTCTCCTAGACACATTACCACATAGTCACATCAAAGGTTTATAACCTATATAAACACTCATCAAGTCTAACTAGTTCGATCCGTTGGACTTCGATCTATTCTCGCAGTAATTGGTCACCCTATCTAACAATTAACACACTTATTGTCAATTAAATTTGGTCTCAAAGCTTCAATATTATATTAAATAAGTTAAATATCATTTATAATATTTTTCTAAGCTTTTTAATAATTTTCTAACAATTATTATAATTTATAATAATTTTTCTAACACCTAATCATTTTTAAATGATTGAAATATCTGTTAATTCCATCATCATTAATATTTAATAATATTAAAATATTAATAATATATTTATCAAAATATTAAAGTTATTAATAATAACTTAAAATATTTTTAAATCATCAATATTCTATTTAAATGATTTTAAAATAATTAAAATTATTTTTAAACCATCACCATTAATATTTAAATATTAATGAAATTCTTATCAAAATATTAAAAGTCATTAATTATAACTTAAAATATTTTTAAAATCATTTTCTATTTTTAAATGATTTTTAAATCAATAAAATCATTTTTCTATTATTTATTAATTTAATAATTAAATAAATCTAATATCATTAATATTAAATTATTAATGAAAATTCTTCAAAATATTAAAAGTTATATTTATAACTCAAAATATTTTTAAACACTTTATTCTTATTTAAAATGATTTTTATAATATTAAAATATTTTTCTCTAATTTATTTAATATACTAATTAAATAAATTAAATACCATTAATATTCAAATAATTATAAATATTAATGAAAAATATCCTAAATTATCAAAAGTTATTTTTCATAATTTAAAATAATTTTTAAAACCATTTTTAGTAATTTTTAGAATTTATTTTCTATTTTTTAATCATTTTCCAAAAATCAAAAAATAAAATTATTTAAAAACTGTCATTTATAAGCTATAATGACACTTTTTCTCATCATGTTAGATGTTCTTTGAGCTCAAGAACAACGGCGATTCGATGATTAACATGCCTCGTTTGACCACATTTAAATTTCGAGTCTAATTTTTTTCTAGGCTAACTTAGGCTTCGATATCAGTAGTTGACATGCACTACTACAATCAATCAATCAATCTTGCTCAAACAATATCACATCAAAAGTTCCGCCAACCAAATTAATCGTCAAACGGCTCTCTCGGGTTTTCCGGATAACCGAGAAACCTAGGAAGCTTTCGAGGGTCCACTTTGAGACTCGATTAACTTAGTGTTCGGTAATATATTAAGTGATAATAAGGTTCCAAATATAGTCCACATGTCATGTAACACATATATATCAACATATTAGTCCAACAACATTATCATATCCAGATTTAGCAAGTCGAAACCCATCGTTAGAAACATTGTTCAACCGGTTTTGGGTTTTCCGAAAATGGTATCCACGATCGAACGAAGCCTAGTTTGACCAATCCATTACATTCGATCAATGATGGTTTAAATGATCTAAAGCCATTGATCTAAAGTCTATCTAACTGTGCTACATACTGTATATAACAACAACATACCAATATCTTATAACCGATGATCCGCATTAGAAGATCTTGTCGGACACCGATATTTTAAAATTCTAGGTTATCCAGAATTCATCCGGTCATGCCCAACAATCTAAGCTGTTTGATCGATTATAACTTATAATCTATACATCAAATGAATGTGATTTAACTTACGAACAAAGATCTCATATCAAACTATAGATCTAAAACATAAAACATCAAAAATCATGAACAAGCGGATATCCAAGGCCACCGGCATTAACTTGTGAGACGACTTTTTAGGTTCAAGAACGCTTTTCAAAAACTCCATTTTAAAGCCTTTTGATGATATAGATCCATGATATATCATCATAGATCATCTTAAAACATCTTCTAGCACTCATTTAAACACATAAACACACATTTTTTCTTAGCATACAAGATCTAGGTTGAGTTTAGGGTTTTACCTCTCTTGTTCCACTCTTTGATCTTTGATCTCCTAACTGATTTTTGGTGTTCAAATGGGTTATCTAGTGACTGAATCACTTTAGATTTTCAGAGGTTTGGGGGAGAGAAAGAGTTGTTGAGAGCTTGAGAGCAAATGACTAATATTTATGACTTTCTCTCTCTCAAATCTATATATATTACTTAGATGCATTGTATGTTTCTTAGATTGCTGATGAGCTAGGCTGATTTGCTGGATTTTTAGGTCATGCAAAGTCAATAGTTGGTGAACCACTAAAGGTGTTGTCAAATTTTACAAGTTACCAATTAAAGTAATGCAAAAAGGGCATTTTGGTCATAACACATGCAATTTTAATGGCAAACTAGACATTTGTCCAACCCTTAGGGTTTAACCCTAAGGTTCTAACCCTAAGGTTTTCCAACTTTAGTTTCTAGGATTTTCAAATTAGGGTTTTTAAAATTAGAAAATTAAGATAACTAAAATATAATTAGTGTTTCCTAATTAGATTAAATGTGAAATCACATTAGGGCTTACTAATTAGGATTAGGGTTTCCTAATTAGGGTTTAGAGTTCCCGAATTTAAAATTAGGATTTTCCGTCATTCATTTAGGGTTCTTAACTATACGTTAGGGTTTCTAATCTTGATATTAGGGTTTACTAAATTTAAACCCTATCCAGTCAATCATTGGTCATTAACTCCATACAGTACAAACACGTACTCATCAACACAATTATAAAAATTGTATTTTCTACCAAATCCTTATTCGAACTTAGGGTTAGGGTTTTAAATTCTCGGTTAAGCACAACTCTACTCTTATTTCTAAATCAATACACAAATTGACTAATTCTCAAAACTCGTATCACCGATACACAACACAATATTGATAATCAATATCAATATTAATTAAAAAAGAAAATTATTCGTAAAATTCAGATTATTCAAAATCCCGGGTTATTACAGTAAATATCATGCTCTACTTGACTCTTCTAATGGATTGCGTGTTCTACTGCAGTTAAACTTGATGTTTAGTATATTTTATTAGTTTAACACTGTTGAAGGCTAACGATAATTTATTATGTATTATCTTAGTCATAATATTTCTTAGTGGGCTAGTTGAGCTCACCCTTTTGCTTTCATTGTTCTCTTCAGGAAATGAGAACGTAGCCGGGACTAGTCGGGGAATGGAGTGACGGTCCGAGATGGTTGTTTTAGTAGTCCTCACTATTTAGTGTGATAATAAATGTAATGAGGATTGAATTTGAGTTTGGATATTGTCTATGAGACAATATTCGTCTAAAAACTCAGCTGTCTTGTCGTATCTTACACAATAGTTGTATTAATTAAGTTTGTATTTGAATACTGTACCATGTATTTGGCAACTTAAGATGGGTGATGTATACCTATTTTAGGGGCATCACAGTTGGTATCAAAGCTTAGGGATATGATCCCTGGCTGAGATGTGAGACTATAACTAGGAGGGGAGAGATGGGGAAATCCTTCGCTAGTATGACCTACCTAAGTTTATTTGTTATTTAATTGGTCGGTTAAAATATAGGGATAATATGTAGCATGTAAATTAACCTTTGTTTTGTGACAGTGTTTGAAAATGGCATCTAAAAATGTTGAGATAAGCAATGGAGCACATGAGACTGTTGAGTCCCCGATGATCAATAACCAGGATAATGTGCATCAGGAAGACAATAATCCTCAGGTAAACAACAACATCGATCAAATGATAAATGATGGGATGTTGAGAAGCTTTTTGTAATTCATGCAACACCAAGCGAGAGAGACTCTTGTGCAAAATGCAAGTGGAAACACTGGCAATTCAGGGATGGTCACCGCTAAGCATATCAAGGAGCTGGGACCACCGAATTTTTTGGGAAAGACAGAACCACTTAAGGCAGAGACGTGGATAAAGCAGATCACCAATATATTTGATGCCTCGATGCTCCGAGAGCAAAGGTTCCCTTTGCCACCTTCATGTTGTGAGGAGAGCCAGATTATTGGTGGGAATCTGTAAAGCGTACTTAACCTGCCGCATTAAAGATGTCTTGGGAGAAGTTCCAAGAACTGTTCAACGACAAGTACTTTCCCGAAAGTATTCGTCACATGAAGGAGGTGGAATTTATCAAGTTGGAACTGTTAGTTCCCGATGAAGCCTGATAGATCTAGAAGGGGGGGGGGTTGAATAGATCCTTTTTGATTTCAAATACTTTTCTGATTTATTTTGTATTGCTAATAATTTAGCAAATGACAAACATAAGAATCTTTTCAAGCACATCGGAATAAGTAAAAGATCCCCTTCATTGATATAATCATAATCATACATACATTGTTCGTAGAGTTAGTTCAATGGTAAGCAGTTAAAACATACATAGCAGGTTATAGCGGTTAATGTACATAATGTAAATGACATAAAGTAAAAGACACAAGGGTTTTAAGTGGTTCAGAGACTCAAGCTCCCAATCCACTCTTCCTGCTTTCAACTAGCAGTGATTTCCACTAAGGAAGGGCAACACCACTCGAATCACTAAGATTCCTTCAAGGCCACACCTTGGGACTTCATTCCACTAAGAACTCTTCAAGGCCAAACCTTGGAACTTCTCTAGTTCCCTAGGAACTCTTCAAGCCCAAGAGAGACTTAGAACTTCATTTAGTCCTTCGACAAGGACCCTCGAATACAAGCTTCTTGTTGTTGTAGTTGTTGTTGTTCTTGATGTTTGAAATCGCTAAGATGTTATTAAGCTCTGAACATCTTTTGTACTTAGCGACAAGTGTGATCCTCTTTGCTTTCACAGTCCCGACCACATCTTCTTTGGTGTAGTCGATCTTTACTCTCTTCACTTTATCTTCATCTCGATGTCACCGTGCACCATCACCATCTAGGTTTACTAAGTCTCGTGCTTTTAGTTGTCTTCGTCTAACACTTAGTAATCCTGAACCCTTCTTGAATACTTTGCAGAGATATGGTTCTCGCACTTGTTCGGGCCAACTTTTCGTTCTTGGTGATTTGTAGAGTGGCTCTCTTGATCTTCTTTGTACTTTCGACCACTTTTCTCGAATCTCATCTTTTGGCCTTCTCGGCCTCACTTTGTTGCCATCTTTAGTGGCATTCTCATCTTTCTTGAGTGAAGCTTTGATCTGTATGAGTCCTTCTTCAAAACTACTTCACTTCCACATTGGCAGTCTCACTGTCACTAAGACTTGTTCTATTGATCTTTGGTGGAACTCGTAGAGTCAACAATATCATTCACCAACTCAACGATTCTGTAACAATACAATCATCATCAACTCTTGATATTTGAAGCTCTGTTGATTTATACTACTTCCCAATCTTCCCATTGGAAAGTAGCCGTTGAAAGCTATTCAAATTTCTTCGCAGATCTCGAGTTATTTGGTGCAGACTGCAGGTGTGACATGATATCTTTTTCTGACTTCCTGACATTGCAGTCTACTATTTCACCAACCCTGTCAGATATGACACTTTGATATCTTGGGCATGTCGACGATTTTTTTTCACCCTTCTGATTTCTCGATAAGAGGTTGTCCTTACATCGATGCTCTCAATGAGCTCTTGTCCGAATATTACCCTTTAGATTGAACCGTTGCCAATGCTTCTTTAGCTATTTGAACTCTACTATTCTGATGCATGTCTTTATGGACTTGATCGTAGTGTCTTGTTGACTTGTAGACACAACACTACGATCTTGAAGAATGTTCACTTGATCTTTAGTGTAGAGCACTTCTTCCTCTTTTTGTGCAGTGATTCATTACTTCTGTTTGCCTTGAATATTCTTAGAAACTAATGGCTTGATTCCTTGCTCTGGCCTCTTCTGAATAACAAGACACTTCAAATTTGTGGCGTGTCCAGCTCACTTTCTCCTTGTGATCTCCCGTTCACTTATCATCAATGGACTGACCCAATGCTTAATCACTTTAGCCTTGTTCTTCAGAGGCTGACCAGTATCTCAGTGTGTACTCCATCAGTTCCTTCTGCGTTTAGCAAACATTACGATCTTGGTTGCTTTCAAGATCGTTGTCATCTTTCTACTTGATAGCTATTGCATATGATGACTTTCCTTAGTCAGCTACTGAAGTCTTTTTATGATCATCTTATGGAAGACTTCATCTCAAATGGCTTCACAACTCAATCTTGATGCTGATTGGGTTGGTGCTTAAGTCTTCTGTTAGGTTGTATGCCATTCGTTGAGTGCTCTCTGGCTTTCTTCAAGTGAGATGTATCTTTGCATTACCAACCAGAGGCTTCATTCCTTTGGATATTCAGGGAGTGCTCATTTGTTGAGAATCGTATTTGCTCTACGATTCTGCTTTGGCATTGTGAGCACATCTATTGAGGTCTTAGTTCTACACTCTACGATTCAGCTTTGGCTATGCAGACACTACGACTCTGAGATTAGATCTTGACACTACGATTTCTGTCGTTGTGCTTGTTGTCTTCATCTGATGTTGCTCGACTACGATCTCTGCCTTTGGTATGATTAGTAGACTCTATAACTCAGAGTGTAGTCTACAATTCTTTACTTGGCTTTAAGCGGAATACTCGATTCGGCTCAGTAGGCGGCTGTCTCTACGATTCTGAACATGACTTCCTCAGTAGACTACGGCTCTGAGGAAGTGCTACTCGACACACTACGATCTTTCCTCGTCTCTCCTGGCAGTCTACGAACTCTGAGATCTACTATCTTGCAGACTACGATTCTGCCTTGATAGCTCTCGAGTTATTCTTGACTCTCCAAGCGTACTCACGATTTTTGGTGCGAAGGCTTGGCGATCGAATGCAAGCCTATTCTGTTACATCATAAGATCAACCTAACATGCTTGATCTTTCTACATTTATAGTCCTTGTACATCATTTCTTTTTAAGGACTTTACAAAGTCATTTTACTTATGTAGGATCAACCTAACACATTTGATCAATTCATTCTAAGTCCTTGTACATATGTTTCTATTATCTATCAAGGACTTTATGACTTTTCTTAATGCAAGCATACTTTCATATTCATTCATATATATATATATATATATATATATATATATATATATATATATATATATATATCATAATCAAATCATATGTAAATAGAAATATCATTCACATGCTTATTCCTGACAATCTCCCCCTATTTGATTATGACAAAAACAATAAGTGCATATGCATGTGATGAATAAATCTTATATACAGTGAGCAGCTATATTTCTAAAACAGATAATCATGAATGTCATTTAAAATGATGTAGAATTTAATACACTGACATTTTACATCCTAGATCCAGAACATACCTAACTAGTTAGAGATGTACCTCTTTGATTCCATGTATGCTTCCAGAATGTCTGTTGATCAGCTATTAATCTGTTTGATTCCTTTGCTCCTGCTCCCTTGCTCCCCCTGGGATGTGGAGCTATTCCTTTCTTTTTTTTCCTGGTTCAGGCTCGTTTCTCCCCCTCAGCCTTAGGCTCCCCCTCACCTGATGAACCATCTCTTTCTTCTGCTTTCTCCTTCTTTGTCTTCTTGACTTGTTTGCTCCTCGCTCTCCTTTTGCTCTTTCTAGAGTGCCTCTTTTCTTCCCCTTTCTATGCCTCTTTTTCTCCCCCTTTTTGTCATTAATCATTTGAGAGAGCTGCTCCATGTTGGACATAAACTGCTCCATCATGTAGGAGGAGTTACCAACTTCAATCTTGAGTTCTTGTTGGCTTAACTCAAGTTGCATGGAGACGGACTGATTCATGTTGTCAATCTTGTCGGAGAGGACTTTGAGTTGCTCTTCATTTGCCTTTTGTGCTCGTAGAGCTTCTTCCTCCTGTTCATTCATGATCTTTAGATAGATTTGATCTCTCTCTTTGACTTTAAGAGATATGTCAGACACAGCGGCGTGGAGTCTGCTTTGAACCACATCATCTCTTGCTTCTGTCAACACCTTTGCTTCTTCAGTGATGATAGACATCTTCTTGACCAACTCATCAGAATTCTTTAGTAGCTCTTGCTCTGTGGGAATTTGGTCATCTGGTTGGGCAATCTCTTGTTGAACACTAGATTGGACTCTACGATTTTCATCCTTGGACAAATTTTCGAAAGTGTTGAGAATCTGAAAAATCATTGAGTGCCAATTATTGTTGGAGGATGATGGCATGTTAGACATTTGTGCATGAGTAGAGGGAAGCTCTTCAACCTGATCTTGATCATTTTTAGCAATAGAGGGAAAAGACTCTACGATTGTGTCCTTGCTCATGAACCTTCTTCCGTTAGAGCCCATTCTATGATCGTAGGGAATATAATGGTTTCCAGCATGTCTGTAGACTTTGTAGTGAGGCTGGTCTTTGATCATCATTGTAGCGAAACTCTTTACCCTTGCGAAGTTTTATGACACTAGCTCTAGATTTGGAAACTAAGAATAGCACCAACTGAAGTAGCTCTCATCAGCATTAATATGTGCCTTCAACCATGGCATCCACGAGAAGAACCATCTCATCAGAAGGTCTTCAGTGTCATACAGTATTGTTGTGCAGTCTAATTCCATGTTTTTCCAGTTGTGAAGTACTTCATCTGTGGTCATTCTTACAACTCGAAGTTGTTCATTTCCTTGACTTATCCATCTTGCTGGTGGTTCTGCTGGTGGCTCATCAAAGACTTCCACTACAATTCTTCTGTTTATTCTGGCTGGGGAGAGAACAGGATAGTATTTTAGTTCGTCAGATTCCTGATGTGCAGAATTGAAATCTTTCTCCATTTCTTCCCTTTTTGAGCTTGAATTTTGCTTACTCCTTTCATCAGATTCATCCATGAATTCTTCTTACTGCATTTCATTTCCAGAATCTTCTTCAGCAAGATCTTCCTTTGATTCATTTTCTTCATCACTGGATCCATCCTTAGCACTTACTTCCTGTGATACCGACTCATCATCACTCAATTCAACGACAGCATTGGAGTGATCATTTTTCCTTTTGGAGGTAATTTGAGCAAGTAGTCTGTAGCTCTTTCTTTTTGTTGGAAGTTCAGCAATAGGAGTTTCAGATACTTCTTCTTCTTCAGACTCTAAGATCTTTGAGTCAGCATTCAAACTTTCTTGAGGTTCATCATTAGCAGGGGCAAATATTTCTTTTTCAACCTCATCATTATTTGATCCATCACGAGAGCTTGTTGGAGCATTTGCATCTGAACATTTAGATGGGTCATCTTGCAGCTTTTCTTCAACTTCAAAGTGAGTACTCTGAGAGTTGGCCATAGGGCCTACATATTCTTCTTTATCAGCTGAGTTTACATCTTCTTTTATGGATCCAGTTTCACCTTCATCATTGGATCCATTCTCAGGGGACTCAGTCTTGAGATTATCAGTTCCCTTCTCTCCCTTTGACTCTACGTCCCCTTCTTTGTCAGATATGCTTCCTTGGGGAACTGGGGATGGCCTGTTCATCACCTTTGCTTTCTTTCTGGGTGGCCCTTAAAGTAATCTATTACTTCTTCTCTTTGTGATTTTTGCAGTTGAGTCCTTTTCTTCCTCTTCTTCCAAATTGTCAATTGAGAGACTTCTTGGCGGAGCCTCAGTTTTCCTCACACCTTTGGATTTCCTTACATTTGGTGTGGTTTACTGCTTTGGTGCAGAGTTATCGGGACTTCGAGTTTTCTACCTCCTTTTCGTTCTCCTCTTCTTTGCGAGATGATTTGTCAGCTTGCTTCCGATTGTCGACCTCCTGTTTTCTTTAGGGTTCTTCCAATTCACAAACAGTTGTGGAGACATTATTTTGTGCACATTCAGAGGTTCTCCCCCATTATCCTTGATCTTGCTTCCTAACTTCTTCTTTATTATTATGCTTAACAGTCTTCCATGGAACACTTTTGTAAGTGGTTTGTCTGTGGATTTCTTCAACTCAGCTTTTTTTATCCATTTGGAGATTTGATCGAGCAGGATAACTCCAAAGTTGATTTGCTTCTTCAGAACTATAGCAGACATAATTTTTAACTGCTGGTCGAGTACAATGTCTTGTGCAGTATCTTTGCACAATATGCATTTTCCCACTATCTCAACAAGGAATTCAAATTCCTCAGGAAATTTCTTCTTCTTCATATCCTTCAGACTAGGGTTTCTTTGATATCGCATAAGCCTCTTGCCTTCTTCAATGTCGACTTCATCCAGTTTATCGGACCTTGATTTGGAAACCCTAGACATTGATTGATGTCCGATGCTCTTATCTTGATCTAGATCCTTTCACCTTAGTAGTCGAAGCCGAGTTCGTTGAAGCATTTGAGTAGAACTGTTTTTACTAGTTACTGTAAAACCGGAGTGTTGGCCTCCAGGCACTCAGAGAACCCAGCTTCCTTTACAAGTTCAAGTATATCTTTGAACTTTGTCTCTGATTCTTCAAACTTTGTAAAGCCGAGTTGAATACCTGTTATAACTTTCCATTCTGCCATTTTAGGAGTTCAAGGTATATGGTATGTGGTTCGGAGAGATTTAGCTGAGTGTGTTTTGGGCTTTGGAAGTTTTATTGGTTTGGCTTCGAAGAGGATTCTAGGGTTTGAAAAAGGGAGGGAGAGAGAGAGTCAATGAGTTCTGGTAACTGTTTGCAGATTTTGAATTTATATTTATGACAGTTCCTTCTCACACTGCATATGTTATGACATGTCAACTAGCCATTGGTTGCAAGACGCCCAGTAACAAGCTGTAACTCCCCAATAACTTTTCAGTTAGATGTCTCTTTTAGAAGAGTAGACGTTTGATTGACATGGATTGACCGTTAACCCCTTTTTGGTTCGTAGAGTAGTATGATAGGGAAGCTATGGACTCTACAATTTCCTTTGTTGACTCAACGATCAATTCTCTGAAAGATGTTGCAGTGGATGGTTTTGACATTTCTCCTTATGTTGAAAATGCATAGCTCAACCACTGATGTACCCCAAGCCAGTTTGGGTACTTAAGTTCTGATGTGCGTTTGCAAGATGTCTTTCCAAACTATACTTCATAATGGTAGAGCAATTGTCTCATTCTTCCAAGCTCTTCATGAGCTAGAGTACCTTTTTGTTAAGTCTGCGATCGTCGAGTCTGCTTCTGCGATTGTTGAGTTTTCACTACGATCGTTGAGATTGCATCACGATCGTTGAGTTTTCCCAACTTTTATGAATAAAAATGAATTTTCTATAAATATCATTTTTGAATATTATGGAATAAATTTGATATAATGTTATAGTTGTGGGTAATATTTATAAATTTTGCAAAAATCATGAAGTTGTTATATAATATTAGATTGGTGGGGGAATAATATTAAATGCGACGACACAATCATTGGTGGACCCCACAGCGAAATTATTGTCGGATTGAAAAAATGACAAAAATATTTTTATGAAAATAACGGCGGAAAGTTTTACCGTTGATCTTTGTTGAACTACTTTCGGTAGTAAAAAATCTGATGTCTGGCGTGGTTGCATAGTAGCACACGGTATTGATTATTAATGCTTATGTGAAAGTCACTCGGTTTGATTCAATTATTGTCGATATTTTATATGTTATTAAATCAATAATTGAGATAGCGAAGTTATTAATATTATTATTTGCATTATTAACGATGTCTAGAAGTTACGCGAGGAGAGGTTTGGTCACTAATTGCGCGCATGATAGGGAGAAATCCTTATTGGAAAGCCCCTCTTTCACAGGAGCGACACAGTCGATTAATAGTGTGAATAATAATAATGATGATGATGACGTTTTTTTTATTAAATATTATTAACGTAATAAAAGCGAAAAACTTTTTATATAAAAGCAGAATACTTTTATAAAGTTATTACGTTTATTAGGCTAATAGTAAAATCTTTTTTATATAAAATAGAATACTTTTATAAAGTTATACATTTTTATTAGACAATAATTAGAATATATTATATTTTATTATGCATAGTGTTTGCATAGTGCTTTGCATAGTGTTTGCATAGTAAAATCTTTTTAAAAGTTATTAGTTTTATTAGATTATAAATAGAATATATTATATTTTATTTAAAAGATTTTTGCTTTAAATATGGATAGTCAGATTAAAATAAATCAATGCGGGACCGTTCATGGATTGATTCTTATTCATTCCATTCTTACATAAATAGAAGCTCATTCCTTCATTATTTCTTACGAATTCACTTTGAAACTCTAGAGAGAAATAGATAGAGAAAAGAAAAAAAAAAGTTATACTTTTCTTCTTTCTCTATATCAAGTTTCTTTTTTACGGTAAAAATTATTATTTCTTTTGTATTCATGAAGAGAACTTCTATTATTCCATCTTTATTATTACATTGGAATAACTTTTGTATCTGTGAGCTACCTATACTTGGTGAAATTCTTACATATTCCATTCTTTATTATTACATTGGAATATCACATGCATACATGCTTTACATAGGACTGGTTAAAATCTTTATTATTACATTTGGAATATCACATGCATGCTTTCTGTGGGACTGGTTCCGTCTTTATTATTACATTGGAACATCACATGGTGTGAATTTCACGACTGGTTCCGTCATTTAGTATTACATTGGAATAACTTTTATGTCTGTCTGAAATCTGCATGCATGCATGGTGATTTACATTTGTATTCCATTCTTTATTATTACATTTGGAATATCACATAGGGTCGTATTACGCTTTGACTGGTTCCGTTATTTATTATTACGATGGAATAACTTTGTCTACATGTCAAAATACTGCATGCATGGTGATTTCTTTTGTTATTCCATTCTTTATTATACTCGGTTGGTTAAAGTTTTGACTTCTACACTCCATGAAATTAGTGGAATATTCTTGATATTTGCGCTTCATCCGATATCTTTTCATGGAAATATTCTTACGAGCATTCTTGAATTTTACTTTACAAAAAAGTATCATGTTGACAATTTGGGCGTTATTAGTTCTGAATAAATTAATTCTTGAACTTGTTTTATTGAATTCTTATATCATTGTCATCATCCTCATGTTTATATTATTTTTTGAAAGTCATCATGTGGCTGTAGTGCATAGATGGACTTGGTATGATTATGACCGAGGGATTATTGATTGTAATCATGATGTAGTAATGTTACAAATGATGTGGTAAAAGTCCTCGTTGGCCCGAAGTGCATTGATGGGCGAGTTGTTGGCATGATCATGACCATTGATGAATACCAAATATCCTTGGCCCGTGGTGCATGGATAATTTGTGGTCGTGACCTAATGAATATCCTTGGTAGTAGTGCGGGGATGATGTGGATTATTTATTAAGGCTTGAGTCTCGTGATAAAAGTGATGAAAAACCTTTTAAATCATAAAAGATAGTAGATTTTATTCTCTACTTGACTCTTTTAATGGATTGCATGTTCATTGCGATTAAACTTGATGTCTATTGTATTTTATCGGTTTAACCTTTGTTGAGGACTAATGATAATTTATTACGCATTATCTTAGTCATAATATTTCTTCTTTGGGCTAGTTGAGCTCACCCTTTCTTTCCTTTGTTCTCTTGAGGAAATGAGAGCGTGGCAGGGACTAGTCGGGGAGCGGGTGATGGTCAGAGATGGTGTCTTAGTAGTCCTCACTATTACATTAAATAGTGTGATAATAAATGTAATGAGGACTAAATTGAGTGTGGATATTGTCTAGATGACAATATTTGTATTAAAACTCACGACATGTATTTTTTGTAAGTATTTTACATTGTTGTATAATCAAGTTGTATTTGAATTTAGTACCATGTATTTGGCGACTCAAGATGGGTGATGTATACCTATTTTGGGGGCGTCACGGTTTAGTATCAAAGCTTAGGGATATGATCCTGGTGAGATGTGAGATAAGAACTAGGAGGGAGAGCAGGGGAATTCTTTAGCTAGTATGACCTACCTAAGTTTATTTGGTATTTAATTGGTGGGTCGAGTATAGGGATAATATGTGATATATTAATTAACCCTTGTTTTGTGGCGGTGTTTGAAAATGGCATCAGGAATGTTGAGAACATCAATGGAGCACGAGGAGACCGTTGAGTCTCCACGGATCAATAATCGGGATAATGTGCATCGAGGCGACAATCCTCATGCAAACAACAACAACCTTGACCAAATGATGAGCGATGGAATGTTAGAGGCTTCATGCAATTCATGCAACATCGGTCGAGAGAAGCGGCTCTGTCCAAAATGCGAGGTGGAAACAACAGGCAACTCTCGGACGGTCACCATTAGCAGATTCAATTCAAGGCTGGGACCACGGAGTTTTTGGAGAGCCAAAACCACTTAAAAGCGGAGGCGTGGGATAAAGCGGATCAACAAGATATTTGATGTCTTGGGTTGCTCAGAGAGCAAAGGTTCCCTTTGCCACTTTCATGTTGCGGGGCGGGAGGCGGATTCTTGGTGGGAATCGTAAAGCGTACTCAACTGCCATGCTTGAAGATGTCTTGGGAGAAGTTCAAGAAGCTGTTCAACGACAAGTACTTTCCGAAAGTATTAAATCACATGAAAGAGGTAGAGTTCATTAAAGCTGGAACAAAACAACATGGCCAGTGTCACGATCTGAAACCCAGTTTGCTTAGAGTTGTCGGTTTTGCGTCCCATTTGGTTGATAATGAGGAGAGAATGCGCGAAATGTTTCTAAGAGGTTTGAAACCGAGAGATCGTCGATATCTTATCTCTCGTATAAAGCGTGTTTGTATTGGATGTTGTTAATAGGGCTCGATTATTGGAAGCGCGATAATGAGTCAACCCACCCAAAAGAAAGCGGTAAAAAAAATGATAATACCGGTGATAGCGATCATCGAGCGGTGACAATAAGCGTGGAGGAATCAACATGCGAAAATGGTAACCACTTGGTGGTAATCATGGCCAAAACAATAAGAATGGACATTTCAAGAAAAGAAGATTCAACAATGATGGAAAGGCGTCGACATCGACACACATCGTTAAGGAAGGAGAAACGACCACCTATCATATGCTTCAAATGTGGAGGGAGGACACATCGGTCAAAAGCTATGCGATGCCCTCAAAAGCATGTTATAATTGTGGAAGAAGAAGGACACTGGCCCGATTTTGTGTCGTGCACCAGAAGACAAGTCCAGGTGGGATGGAAGCGACAAAAGGCCGTCCCGAGACAAAAAAAAACCGGTTGTTCAAGGAGAGCGTTTGTCGTGACCTCCCGAAAAGCAAGGAACCCGACGAGGTCATCATCGGGTAAGCTTATCATAAATTCTAGTGAAGTATATACCTTATTTGATCTGGGTTCTACCCATTCTTTTATTTCTCTACTTGCGCTCAGCGTTTAAATTTGACTCAGGAGAAATTAGACTTTGACTTATCTGTTGAAACTCCGTTGGGAGAAACCTTCATTACATCCACTTTGTTTATAAGTCTTGTTTGGTTCAAATCGGTACCCTCACATTACACATCGACCTTATTTCATTGAAAATACTTGCATTTGGCGTAATTCTAGGGATTGATTGGTTAACTACTCATCATGCAAAAATTGATTATTTTTATAAGGTTGTTAGCTTTCATATTCTAATCAACCTATTATCTGAATTCAAACAACCAAACCATTAAAATCAATCACTTTGTCATCTCAAGCCATAAAAGCTATTAGTTTATTGAAAAATGGATGTCAAGCTTTCTTAGCTCATATCACGGATCTAAACAAAAATAAATCGATTTTGAATGATATTTCTATTGTTAATGAATTTCTGGCGTATTCCACGAAGAACTTCTGGCCTACCCCGGCGTGAAATTGAATTTTGTATCGACCTTGAACTTTGGTACAAAACCTATTTCCAAAGCCCCATATCGAATGGCTCTATTGAACTTGAGGAGTTAAAGACCCAATTGCGAGGAATTGTTAGACATTGGCTTTATTAGTCTAGTACTTCTCTCCTTGGGGTGCTCTCTGTTCTATTACGTGAAGAAGAAAGATGGGAGTATCGACTTTGTATTGATTATCGGGAGTTGAATCATGTCACCATCAAAAATAGGTACCCATTGCCCGTATTGATGACTGTTTTGACCCGATTGCAAAGCGCCAAATTCTTTTCAAAGATTGATCTTCGTTTAGGATATCACCAATTGAAGATTAGAGCCGATGACATTCAAAGGCGACTTTTCGAGAACTTCGGTATGGGCATTATGAATTCCTAGTCATGTCTTTTGGATTGACTAATGCTCCTGCTTTGCCTTCATGGATATGATGAGCCAAGTATTCAAGAATATTTGGATCACTTTGTGGTCGTCTTTATTGATGACATCCTTATTTATTCAAAAGCCGTGAAGATCATGAGCAACACTTGAAATTTGATACTCCAAAAGCTTAAATGAATATAAGCTTTATGCCAAGTTGAAGAAATCGAGTTACGGCTTGAGGAAGTAGCATTCCTTGGGCACGTGGTATCAAGTCATGGAATATCTGTTGACCCGGCAAAGATTGAAGCCATTCAAAGTGGGAACAACCTAAATCGATGGCCAAAATCGTAGCTTTCTCGGCTTAAATTTGGTTATTATCGGAGATTAAGTAGAAGGTTTTCTCGAATCGCTACTCCTTAACTTCGGTGACTCGGAAAGATACAAAATTCGGTTGGAGCGAGGAATGTGAGAAGAGTTTTCAAGAACTCAAAGAAGACTCATTTATTTTTTATTACGACAATACCATCGGCTCGGAGGGATTTGTCATCTCTGATGATGCTTGAGGCAAGGGTTAGGATGTGTTCTCATGCAACATGGGAAAGTCATAGCCTATGCCTCTCGACAACTCAAAAGAATATGAGAGGAATTATCCTACTCATGATCTAGAGTTGGCGGTTGTTGTCTTCGCACTTAAAATTTGGAGGCATTACTTGTATGGGGAGAAAGTGGAGATCTTTACGGATCATAAAAAGCCTCAAATATTTCTTCACTCAAAAGGAACTCAACATGCGACAATGACGTTGGCTTGAAGCTGTTGAAAGATTATGATCATACCATCGATACCATCTGGAAAAGCAAGCGTGGTAGTGGCGCGCATTGAGTAGAAGATCATATCTTGGTGCAAGTGCGATATTGTCAGCATGAAAGGCCCATCTTGTATGACTTGCAAAGGATGGAGATAGAGATAAAGACTCGAGGGACCCATGTGATGATGGCGAATATCTGAGTAGAACCAACTTTAATCGATAAAGTTAAAAGCTGCTCAAGCTACGGACACAGGGTGATGCATATGAGGAAGAAAGTACAAGAAGGTGCTATCTTAGGAAGCAAGAATCGATGAAGAAGGAATACTTGAGTCAACTCCGGACTTTGTGTTCTAACGACCACGATTTAAAGTATAAAATCATGATGGAGCGCACAACACACCATTTTGCATCCATCTTGGGAGTACCAAAATGTATCGTGATCTTAACATACATTTTGGTGGAAGCAATATGAAGAGAGAGATAAGTTGTTTTATCTCAAGGTGTCTAACTTGTCAGCGAGTCAAAGCGGAGCATCAAGTACCAAAAGGTCCATTGCAACCACTTGAAATTCGAAATGGAAGTGGGAGCACATTACTATGGATTTAGTTCTTTGGTCTTCCCAAGGTTTCTCAAGCGCATAGATGCAATTTGGGTCATTGTTGATAGATTGACCAAGTCTGCTCATTTCTTACCAATCTGAAGAAACTTATACACTTGAGCGTCTTGCTCGTATGTACATAAGCGAGATTTGTAAGGCGCATGGTATGCCGATATCCATAGTTTACGATCGAGACCCAAGATTCACTTCACGATTTTGGGTTGGTTTGCAAAAAGCTATGAGCGCAGTTTACGATTTAGTTAAACATCATCCTCGAGACGGACGGACAATCGAGAGAGGACTATTCAAACTCTTGAAGATTTATTAAGACTACGTGTCCTTGACTTCAAGGAAGTTGGGACAAGTTCTTACCATTGGTGGAGTTTTCCTACAACAACGGTTATCAAGCAAGTATTGGCATGGCTCCATTCGAGGCGTTGTATGGAAGAAAGTGTCGTTCTCGATTATCTTTGGGATGAGGTGGGTGAAACAACGTTGTTGGGACCGGGTTTGATGCGTATGACTACGGAAAAAGATTCAAACGATCCGACAGCGTATAAAAACCTCACAAGGCCAAACAAAAGAGTTATCTTGATCTTCATCGAAAGGGCGTGGAATTGATATTGGAGATCATGTGTTTATTACGTGTTGCTCCATGGAAAGGAGTTACGAGATTTGGAAGAGAGAAAAGCTCAATCCTCGATTCATTGGCCCATTTTAATCCTCGATCGAGTAGGGCTATAGCCTATAGACTTGCTTTTCTGCTTAGTATGTCTCGTGTTCATAACGTTTTTCATATATCCATATTTACGTAAATATGTGAAAGACCGAACCATATTATTGAGTTAGAACCGGACGAAATAGCGGAAGATTTAACGTATGAAGAGGTTCTGTTCAAATCTTGGATAAGAAGGAACATATTCTACGCTCGAGGTTATACCTCAAGTCAAAGTGTTATGGAGGAACCACGATGTTGAGGAAATGACACAGGAGTTAGAATCTGAAATGAAATCAAGGTATCCTTACCTCTTGACATACCGTCGTACCCTAATTTGAGGCGAAATTTCATAAGAAGGGGAGATTGTAAGACCCCAACTTTTATGAATAAAATGAATTTTCTATAAATATCATTTTTGAATATTATGGAATAAATTTGATATAATGTTATAGTTGTGGGTAATATTTATAAATTTTTGCAAAATCATGAAGTTGTTATATAATATTAGATTGGTGGGGAATATTGGTTAAGGGAATATTAAATGCGATGACACAATCATTGGTGGACCCCACAAGCGAAATTATTATCGGATTGAAAAATGACAAAAATATTTTATGAAAATAACGGCGGAAGTTTTACCGTTGATCTTTGTTGAACTACTCGGTAGTAAAAAAAATGCGATGTCTGGCGTTGGTTGCATAGTAGCACCTTGGTATTGATTATTAATGCTTATGTGAAAGTCACTCGGTTTTGATTCAATTATTATCGATATTTTATATATTATTAAATCAATAATTGAGATAGCGAAGTTATTAATATTATTATTTGCATTATTAACGATGTCTAGAAGTTACGCGAGGAGAGGTTTGGTCACTAATTGCGGCGCCAATAGGGAGAAATCCTTATTGAAAAGCCCCTCTTTCTGAGGAGCGACACAGTCGATTAATAGTGTGAATAATAATAATGATGATGATTTTGTTTTGTTTTATTAATTATTATTAACGTAATAAAAGCGAAAAAAACTTTTTATATAAAAGCAGAATACTTTTATAAAGTTATTAATTAGGCTAATAATAAAATCTTTTTATATAAAAGCAGAATACTTTTATAAAGTTATACTTATTTTATTAGACAATAATTAGAATATATTATATTTTATTATGCATAGTGTTTGCATAGTGCTTGCATAGTATTTGCATAGTAAAATCTTTTTAAAAGTTATTATTTTTATTAGATTATAAATAGAATATATTATATTTTATTTAAAAGATTTTGCTTTAAATATGGATAGTCCGATTAAAAAGTAAATCAATCTGGACCGTTCATGGATTGGTTACTATTCATTCCATTCTTCTATAAATAGAAGCTCATTCCTTCATTATTTCTTACGAATTCACTTTGAAACTCTAGAGAGAAAACTATAGAGAGAAAGAAAAGAAAAAATATTACTACTTCTTCTTTACTCGATATCAAGTTTCTTTTTTTTACGGTAAGGGTATTATTTCTTTTGTATTCATGAAGAGAACTTCTATTATTCCATCTTTATTATTACATTGGAATAACTTTTGTATCTGTGATGGGCTACCTATACTTGGTGAAATTCTTACATATTCCATTCTTTATTATTACATTGGAATATCACATGTACATACGCTTTCTTGCAGGACTGGTTCAATCTTTATTATTACATTACATTTGGAATATCACATGCATGCTTTCTGCAGGACTGGTTTTAAAATCTTTATTATTACATTGGAACATCACATTGGTGTGAATTTCACGACACAGGTTTCCGTCATTTAGTATTACATTGGAATAACTTTGTCTATGTCAAAAGTACCTGCATGCATGGTGATTTACATTTGTATTCCATTCTTTATTATTACATTTGGAATATCACATCGGTGCGTATTACTTTGACTTTGGTTCCGTTATTTATTATTACGATGGAATAACTTTATATCTCTCAATCTACCGCATGCATGGTGATTTCTTTTGTTATTCCATTCTTTATTATACTCGGTTGGTTAAAGTTTTGACTTCTATACTCCATGAAATTAGTGGAATATTCTTGATATTTGCGCTTCATCCGATATCTTTTCATGGAAATATTCTTACGAGCATTCTTGAATTTTACTTTACAAAAAAGTATCATGTTGACAATTTGGGCGTTATTAGTTCTGAATAAATTAATTCTTGAACTTGTTTTATTGAATTCTTATATCATTGTCATCATCCTCATGTTTATATTATTTTTGAAAGTCATCGTGGCACATGGTGCATAGATGGACTTGGTATGATTATGACCGAGGATTATTCGGTGTAATCATGGTAGTAATGTTACAAATGATGTGGTAAAAGTCCTCATTGGCCCGAAGTGCATTGATGGATGATTGTTGGCATGATCATGACCATTGATGAATACACAAATATCCTTGGCCCGTAGTGCATGGATAATTTGTGGTCGTGACCTAATGAATATCCTTGGCCGTAGTGCGTGGATGATGATGTGGATTATTTATTAAGTGAGTCTCGGCGATAAAAGTGATGAAAAACCTTTTAAATCATAAAAGATAGTAGATTTTATTCTCTACTTGACTCTTTTAATGGATTGCATGTTCATTGCTGATTAAACTTGATGTCTATTGTATTTTATCGGTTTAACATTGTTGAGGACTAATGATAATTTATTACGCATTATCTTAGTCATAATATTTCTTCTTTGGGCTAGTTGAGCTCACCCTTTCTTTCCTTTATTCTCTTGAGGAAATGAGCGTGGCAGGGACTAGTCGGGGAGCGGAGTGATGGTCGAGATGGTGTCTTAGTAGTCCTCACTATTACATTAAATAGTGTGATAATAAATGTAATGAGGACTAAATTGAGTGTGGATATTGTCTAGATGACAATATTTGTATTAAAACTCATGACATGTATTTTGTATTATTTTACATTGTATTTTTTAGTATAATCAAGTTGTATTTGAATTTAGTACCATGTATTTGGCGACTCAAGATGGGTGATGTATATATTTTGGGAGTTTTCTAAACCCTGTTCCTCATATATTTAGATAATCATCATATTGATCACCAACAGTCATATTCATGCATGTAACTCATTTAGATAATACATTTTGAGATGCATGAAGGTGAGTGTGAGAGAAATCTATCATTTTAACAAAACACTCTCTTCCTTGATGGTTTCATCATATGCTAAGTTATGATCACAGAGTTTAACTATTCACAGAGTGGGAATCAGCTCTACGATTTATTAGCATCTGGTTGATTCATGGACGTGATCAGTTTCTATGAATCTTCAAGATTCTCTTGTAGATCTGATCATGCTCTGTGTGTCATTAAACACTTAGACCATAGGATGTACAAAGCACATTAACCCATCGGCAAAGATTTCTTCACATTCAATCGACCTGTGATGCTCTTATGACCCATTTCAAATTTCTTTCAAGATGTCATCTTCAACCTAAAACTTGGATGGAGAGAAAGTTTATAGACATTAGAGTTTCTATCATCAGTGTACTTTCTCTCTTCACCTTTTTAGATAGATTATGAGTACTTGAAGGAAAACTATTATAGTTCATAAGTAAGGTGAAAATATGATGCTCATATCTATATTAGTGAGGAACCGTACCTTTTTGTTGTTGGTTTCATAACAGTCATTATCTTAGATATACTGAGTTTAGGCATTGATGTGCATGTTTTCTCATTTGCTTCTGACAACCAGTTGCTCCAGTTGATCTTCTGTCACTCGGTTGTGGTCTTGAAGAAAAAGCTAAGAGAGTGTCAACATCTCTAATTCTTTGACATCCTTAAGTTCACAAGATTTACATCCAGCTGCAGGTTGACCAACTATATGGTTGAGAAGTTCTTCTCTCTTCTTTAGATAAGCATTACTTAGCATGTATGGCCTTTTCATCTTTTCAGGCTGGTGGATGTTTGAATCTTTTCTGTTGATATCTCTTGAGCTTTCTAGCCTGGTCTTCAGACAACAAGATTGACATCGAGCAAGGATTGGTCTTGTTGATATGGCAATCAAGAACATGGACCAATCTGAGCAGTTTCAGGTCTATATACACATTTACCTATACACAATATTTCCAACGTGTGAGCTCATCTTCATACAACCAGTAACTTACTACTAAACTAAGTTTAGAACAATGTTTGTGCCTAGGATCAGACTCAAAGCGATTAGCTTTTGAATATAGCATGAGAACCTGCTTTGATACCAATTGTTAGTTCCCAGTAGGCACAATAGATCTAGAAGGGGGGGGGGGGGGGTTGAATAGATCCTTTTGATTTCAAATACTTTTCTGATTTATTTTGTATTGCTAATAATTTAGCAAATGACAAACATAAGAATCTTTTCAAGCACAGCGGAATAAATAAAAGATCCCCTTCATTGATATAATCATAATCATACATACATTGTTCGTAGAGTTAGTTCAATGGTAAGTAGTTAAAACATACATAGCAGTTATAGCAGTTAATGTACATAATGTAAATGACATAAAGTAAAAGACACAAGGGGTTTTAAGTGGTTCAGAGACTCAAGCTCCTAATCCACTCTTACCGCTTTCAACTAGCGAGGATTTCCACTAAGAAAGGCGACCACAATCACTAAGATTCCTTCAAGGCTAGTAGCCTTGGGACTTCAGTTCACTAAGAACTCTTCAAGGCTAGCAGCCTTGGAACTTCTCTAGTTCCCTAGGAACTCTTCAAGCCCAACAGGCTTAGAACTTTATTTAGTCCCTTCGGACAAGGACCCCTCAGGCCCTGGCTTCTTGTTGTTGTAGTTGTTGTTGTTGGTGCTAAGCTGCTAAGATGTCATTAACCTCTGAACATCTTTTGTACTTAGCAGCTTAGTGTGATCCTCTTTGCTTTCAGCATCGAGTCTGGACCACATCTTCTTTGGTGCAGCTGATCTTTACTCTCTTCAGCTTATCTTCATCTGATGTCAACCGTGCACCATCACCATCTGGGTTTGCTAAGTCTCTGTACTTTTAGTTGTCTTCGTCTGGCACTTAGCAATCCCTGAACCCTTCTTGAATACTTTGTAGATATGGTTATGCACTTGTTCGGTTTTGACTTTTCGGTTCTTGGTGATCATGAGGTGGCTCTCTGATCTTCTTTATACTTAGCCAATTGCTACAATGCTATCTTTTTGGCCTTCTCGGCTCTCAGCTTGGCTGCCATATTTAGTGGCATTCTCATCTTTGTTGAGTGAAGCTTTGATCTGTATGAGTACTTCTTCAAAACTACTTCACTTCCACCTTGGCAGTCTCACTGTCACTAAGACTTGTTCTATTGATCTACGGTGGAACTCGTAGAGTCAACAATAGCATTCACCAACTCAACAATTCTGCAACAATACAATCATCAGCAACTCTTGATCTTTGAAGCTCTGTTGATTTATACTGCTTCCCAATCTTCCCGTTGGAAAGTAGCCGTTGAAAGCTATTCAAATTTCTTCTCAGATCTCAAGTTATTTGGTGCAGACTGCAGGTGTGACATGACATCTTTTTCTGACTTCCTGACACTATAGTCTACTATTTCACCAACCCTGTCAAATATAACACTTTGATATCTTGGGCAGGTCGATGATTTTATTTCACCCTTCTGATTTCTCGATCAGAGGTTGTCCTTGCATCGATGCTCTCAATGAGCTCTTGTCCGAATATTACCTTTTAGATTGAACCGTTGCCAATGCTTCAGTCTTCAGCTATTCGAACTCTACGATTCTGATGCATGTCTTCATGGACTTGATTGTAGTGTCATGTTGACTTGTAGACACAACACTACGATCTTGAAGAATGTTCACTTGATCTTTAGTGTAGAACACTTCTTCCTCTTTTTGTGCAGTGCTTCATTACTTTTTTTTGCCTCGACTGTTCTTAGAAACTGATGGCTTGATTCCTTGCTCTGGCCTCTTCTGAATAACAAGACACTTCAGATTTGTGGCGTGTCCAGCTCGCTTTCTCCTTGTGATCTCCCATTTACTTATCATCAATGGACTGACCCAATGCTTAATCACTTTAGCCTTGTTCTTCAGAGGCTGACCAGTATCTCAGTGTGTACTCCATCAGTTCCTTCTGCGTTTAGCAAACACTATGATCTTGGTTACTTTCAAGATCGTTGTCATCTTTCTACTTGACAGCTATTACATATGATGACTTTCCTTAGTCAGCTACTGAAGTCTTCTTATGATCATCTTGTGGAAGACTTCATCTCGAATGGCTTCACAACTCAATCTTGATGCTGATTGGGTTGGTGCTTAGGTCTTCTGTTAGGTTGTATGCCATTCGTTGAGTGCTCTCTGGCTTTCTTCAAGTGAGATGTATCTTTGCATTACCAACCAGAGGCTTCATTCCTTTGGATATTCAGGGAGTGCTCATTTGTTGAGAATCATATTTTCTCTACGATTCTACTTTGGCATTGTGAGCACATCTGTTGAGGTCTTAGTTCTGCACTCTCACGATTCACTTTGGCTATGCGAGACACTACGACTTCGAGATCGATCTTGATCTTCACGATTTCTATCGTTGTGCTTGTTGTCTTCATCTGATCTTGCTCGACTACGATCTCTGCCTTTGGTATGATTAGTAGACTCTACAACTCAGAGTGTAGTCTACGATTCTTGACTTGGCTTTGGCAAGCGGCTACCGATCGGCTCGTGGCGAAGGTGTCTCTCACGATTTTGAACATGACTTCCTCAGTAGACTACGGCTCCGAGGAAGTGCTACTCGACACACTACGATCCTTCCTTGTGTCTCCTAGCAGTCTATGAACTCTGAGATCTACTATCTTGTAGACTACGATTCTGCCTTGATAGCTCTCGAGTTATTCTTGACTCTCCTGGTAGACTACGATTTTTGGTGCGATGCTTTCGACGATCGAATGAGCCTATCATTCATTTACATCATAAGATCAACCTAACATGCTTGATCTTTATACATTTATAGTCCGTGTACATTATTTCTTTTTAAGGACTTTACAAAGTTGTTTTACTTATGTAGGATCAACCTAACACATTTGATCAATTCATTCTAAGTCCTTGCACATATGTTTCTATTATCTATCAAGGGACTTTACAACTTTTCTTAATGCAAGCATACTTGCATATTCATTCATATATATATATATATATATATATATATATATATATATATATATATATATATATATATATATATATCATAATCAAATCATATGTAAATAGGAATATCATTCACATGCTTATTCCTGACAGGAACAAAACAATATAACCGTGTCGCAGTACGAAGCTAAGTTTGTCGAGTTGTCCCGGTTTGCATCCCATTTGGTAGATAATATGGAGCGTATGACGCGGATGTTTCTAAGAGATTTGAAACCCAAAATACGCCAATGCCTCATTTCTCACAAACTTTGCTTGTATTCAGATGTTGTGAATAGGGCTCAGTTATTGGAGCGCGATACTGAGTCAACCTAACCAAGAGATAGCAGCTGACAAAACGATAATATCAGTGGTAGCACTCATCGAAGCGGTGACAACAAACGTGGAGGAAATCAACATGCCAGAAATGGTAACCACTTGATGTAGTAATCATAGCGAAGATAATAAAGCGAAATTTCAAGATGAGGAGGTTCATAATGATGGAAAACGTCGTCGACTGAAGACCGTTTTTAAGAAAGGGAGCGACCACCATTCGTATGCTACAAATGTGGAGGGAGGACACATCAGTCCAAGCCTGTGTCGTGATCCAAAGCGTGTTATAATTGCAGAAGAGAAGATCACCTACCCGATTTTATTGTGCAGTGAAGTCAAGTCCAGCTGCGATAGAGACACCAAAGGCCATCCCAGACAAGTCAAAGCCGATAGTTCAAGGGAGATTGTTTGTCGTGACCTCCCAAAAAGCGAGGAACCTGAATGAAGTTATAACGGGTAAGTTAATCATAAACTCTTGCGAAGTCTATACCTTATTTGATACCGGTTCTACCCATTCTTTTATTTCTCCTACTTGCGCTCAAACGTTTAAATTTAACTCCGGATAAATTAGACTTTGACTTATCTGTTGAAACTCCATTAGGAGAAAACTTCATTACATCCACTGTTTATAAGTCTTGTTTGATTCAAGTCGGTACCCTCACATTACCTGTCGATCTTATCTCTTTGAAAATATTTGCATTTGATGTGATTTTAGGGATTGATTGTTTTCGTAAAGTTGTTAGCTTTCATATTCCTAACCAACCTATTATGCAAATTCAAACAACTAAACCACTAAAGTCAATCACTGTCATATCAAGCCATAAAGTTCGTTTATTGAAATCGGATGTCAAGCTTTCTTAGCCCATGTCACAGATTTAAACAAAAATACGTCAGATTTGAATGATATTTCTATTGTTAATAAGTTTTCTGACGTATTCCTTGAAGAACTTCTTGGCCTACCCCCAGAGTGTGAAATCGAGTTTTGTATTGATCTTGAAGTATAAAACCCATTTCCAAAGCCCCATATCGAATGGCTCCTTATTGAACTTCAGGAGTTAAAAACCCAACTATAAGAATTCTTAGACATCGGTTTCATTCGTCCCAGTACGTCTCCTTGGGGTTCTCCTATTCTATTCGTAAAGAAGAAAGATGGAAGTATGCGACTTTGTATTGATTGTCGGGAGTTGAATCATGTCACCGTCAAAAATAGGTACCCATTACCTTGAATTAATGACCTATTTGACTAGTTGCAAGGTGCTAAATTCTTTTCAAAGATCGATCTTCGTTCCGAATATCATCAGTTAAAAGTTAAAACTGATGACATTCTAAAGACTACTTTTAGAACTTGGTTCGGGCATTATGAATTCCTAGTCATGTCTTTTGGATTGACTAATGCTCATGTGGCCTTAATGGATATTATGAACTAAGTATTTAAGGAATATTTGGATTATTTTGTTATTGTCTTTATTGATGACATCCTCATATACTCCAAAATATGTGAAGATCATGAGCAACACTTGAGGCTAATACTCCTAAAGCTTCGTGAAAATAAGCTATATGCTAAGTTAAAGAAATGCGAGTTGTCTTGAGGAAGTAGCATTCCTTGGGCACGTGATATCAAATCATGGAATATTTGTTGACCCGACAAAGATTAAAGCAATTCAAAACTGGGAGCAACCTAAGTCGATTCATCAGAAATCGTAGCATTACTCGGGCTTAAATGGTTATTATCGGAGATTTGTGGAAGGATTTTCTCGAATCTCTACTCCATTAACTCAGCGGACTCGAAAAGATACAAAATTCGGTTGGAGCGAGGAATGTTAGAAGAATTTTCAAGAACTCAAGAAGAGACTCATTTTAGCACCTGTTCTGACAATACCATCTGTTTCGGAGGGATATGTCATCTACAATGATGCTTTAGGTAGAGGTTTAGGATGAGTTCTCATGCAACATGGGAAAGTCATAGCATATGCCTCACGAAAACTCAAAGAATATGAGAGGAATTATCATACTCATGATCTAGAGTTAGCCGCACTCATTCTTGCGCTTAAAATCTAGAGGCATTACCTGTATGGAGAGAAGGTGGAGATCTATGCAGATCATAAAAGCCTCAAATATTTCTTCACCCAAAAGGAACTCAACATACGGCAACGACGTTGGCTCGAGCTATTGAAAGATTACAATCATACCATTCAATACCATCTGAAAAGCGAGCGTAATAGGCGCGATTGAGTAGAAGATCATATCACGAATGCGAGTGCAATATTTTCAATCCAAAGGCCCATTTTGTATGACTTAGAAAGGATGGAGATAGAGTTAAAGACTCCAGGGACCCACATGATGATGTCAAATATAGGAGTAGAACCAACTTTAATCAATAAAGTTAAAGGCAAGCTCAAGCTCTGAACACAGGTGATCGCGTATGAAGAAGAAAGTACAAGAAGGCGCTATTCCAGAAGCAAGAATCGATGAAGAATGAATACTTCGAGTCAACTCCAGACTTTGTGTTCCTAACGAACTTGATTTAAAGTATAAAATCATGATGGAGGCACAAAACACACCATTTGAAATTCATCCTAGGAGTACCAAAATGTATCGTGATCTTTGACATACATTTTGGTGGAGCAATATGAAGACAGAGATAGCGAAATTTATCTCAAGGTGTTTAACTTGTCAACGAGTCAAAGCGGAGTATCAAGTGCCAAAAGATCCATTACAACCACTTGAAATTCCAGAATGGAAGTGGGGGCACATTACCATGGATTTCATTACTGGTCTTCCTAAGGTTTCTCAAGGCATAATGCAATTTGGGTCATTGTTGATAGATTAACCAAGTCTGCTCATTTCTTACCTATAAGAGAAACTTTTTCACTTGAACGTCTTGCTCGTATATACATAAATGAGATTGTATAGCTGCATGGTATGCCAGTATCCATAGTTTCTGATCGAGCCCTAAGATTCACTTCAAGATTTTGGGTCAGTTTACAGAAAGCTATGGACACTGATTTACGATTCAGATCTGTATATCATCCTTAGACAGACGAACAATCAGAGAGGACTATTCAAACTCTTGAAGATCTATTAAGACTTCGTATTCTAGACTTTAAAGGAAGTTGGGACAAGTACTTGACATTAGTGGAATTCTCCTACAATAACAGTTATCAAGCAAGTATAGGCATGGCTCCACTCGAGGCGTTGTATGGATGTAAGTGTCGTTCTCCAGTATGCTGGGATGAGGAGGGTGAAGCAATGATATTAGGACCGGAATTGGTATGCATGACACTGGAAAAGATTCAAATGATCCGACAACTTATAAAAACCTTGTCATCGTCGGGATTTTTATTTGTCCCTTTTTTGTTCTTGTTCTTTGGTGTTCTCATATTATGTGAGATTTGTTTGAAAAAACAAGTGAAAAAGGTCCGACATGTATATGTCGACGATTTGACTGTAAGAGTCGCCAGTTGGTGTTTTTAACTGGTTGCACCAACACAATTGAGAAAAGGTTTGCACATTGACCCAGTGATGTGACACTGCTAAACGGTTCTATGAAACTTAGATTCATTTGGGTTTGGGGGCTTGATTATGCAGAGGGAAGGTGTTAGGCACCCGCCGACATCCGTGTTACCACGATGACCACCACTTTTCAAGAAACTGTTATATGAATGTGTGTGTGTGTGTGTTGTTATTTGGAAGTAGTGCGAGGCCTCGTTCACACCTATATACAAAGGGTTTGAATTTGTATGAAAAATTCAGTTTTAAATATGATATAACAATGAGGTTTTGTAAAAGATGTTTTTTCAAACCATGTGCTCAATAGTAATTGAGACCTTTTCATACTTCCATTTTATTATTAAATGTTTGGCTTGATTGCTTTTATTTTTGAGATGCGAAGCATCTTTGAGAAAATAATATATAGCAATGTCGAACTCCTCATGGGCATGAAAGCCATCTAAGGAAATTCAAACACCATGAATAATTTACAAGTTGCTTATAGCTGAAAATGTCCATCATGGGAACCGAATCAAGATTCAGTAGACTGAATCTGTGGTCACGTGATTCCTAGGCTCACATGATGCAACAATTTATATGAAAAGCAGTAAGAAGTTATATATATAAAAGTTGTAAATATATATATATATATATATATATATATATATATATATGATCAACATGATCACCACGAAGCACCTCCATGGGGATCGAAAATGTAAATATATAAAAGCGGTAAATATATATAGAGACATGATCAACCACCACGAAGCACCTCCATGAGGGATCAAAAATATAAATAAAAGCGATAAATGCGATCAATAGCCATGAAGTAAACTCGGTAAGGGATGGAATGTAAAGAAAAGTAGTAAAGGCCACGAGTAAACTCTGGGCACAGCGAAAATATATATATATATATATATATATATATATATATATATATATATATATATATATATATATATATATATATATATATATATATATATATATATATATCGATATATTTATCATTTATTGATTTATATATATATATATATATATATGATACGCCGGATATAAAATCTAGGCTCATCGAACAAAGTATATAACAGTTCATAAATATATATATATATATATATAAATATAGGATGTAAAATCCGGGCTCATCGAACAAAGTTAAACAACAATTTTATATATATATATATATATATAAGCAAATAAATGCTCTCGGACATGAGTCGAGGGTTCAATCGAGGCATAACTTCGATAATGTTAGTCCATATATATAAATATATATATATATAAGTATATATATATATATACTGATGAAATGTAAACTACGGACCAAAGTCGGGCATACACACACAACCACGACTCTCAATGTGAAGAAGTGTGTGTGTAAAGATGAAGAAAAGGCTTTATAATGTGTAAGAAGAAACTTACGGTGGGGTGCATGAAGAAGACTTCTATGACTTTAAGTGGATGAACACTCAGCTCCCGCTGGTAAAAATATAGTTATATGTGAGCTAACAAGTTTTTAAAATGAGAAAGCACTCAATATGGGGTGTGTACAAAGCAAATTTGACAGGGCTTCCTCATCTTTTTTCTCTTGAATATGGCCACCCAAAGCCCTATATTTATAGAGCTGGGAGCCATAGGTACCATTGGTGTACTACTGCAACCCACAGATGCACTGCGACTGCAGGGGTGCCGGGCTCTGAGGTCTACTGATCTCAAAATGCGTGCAGCGTGCAATGTGATATCCGTTAGAACTTGTATAACTTCAATCCAAGCATCCGATTGAGGTGTATAATACCTGTTTCGGACTGCCATTGTCGAAAACTACGTAATGACATGGGATTAGAGGTTGTATGAAGTCAGGAAGATGGAACCATGTTCTATCTCTTCAAGCTTCAAATTCTATCTGGTGTGCTGCCTTGCGTAGTAGTCACTTAGGATTGCAACTCCTTGGTTCTTGTGGGACATTGTTGTGTAGAATGTATGTTGATTGTTGTTTGTTAAGATGGCGCCATGTGGGGTTGAGGTGGCAATTTGACGACTTTGCCCCTCACCGAGGTTATCTCCGGTTTTGGCTATAAAGCGAGGCGTTGCTTTCGAGGTTATCTACAGATTGGACCTTTGAAGTGTTGAATGCCCTCAGGGTTATCTCTGAGGTGTGCCTGTCCTCCCGGGGTTATCTCTAGGTTTTTGAATTTAGTGCCTCAGTGTGAGTCCGGAGGTTGAAGCTGACTGCATGGGTTGAAACGAGCATCTTCTGGGTTATCTCTGAAACTGCAACTGCAATCCTTGGGGTTATCTCCAAGGTTGATATTGTCTTTCCTGGTGTTGTTTCCGGGACTGAGACTGAACATCTCGGGGTTATCTCCAAGATGAATCAGCATTCTTCGGTGGAATTTCTGGTATTTACACTGCTATCCTCGGGGTTATGTCCGAGATGGGAAATGATGCTCCCGGTGTGTTTTCTGGGGTTGAAACTGAACTTCCGGTGGTATTTCTGGGATTAAGCTAAGCTGTCTTCCAGGGTTATCTCTGAAAGAAGATTTTGCACTTCCTGCAATGTTAGTAATATGTAGGCAGAAAATTTCGAGTGTCTACAGATGCCCCTCTTTATCATATTCATGCAATGCAATGGCATGGATGGGATAAAGAATACTAAACACTTGAAATGCAACAAGATGATTATGATGTAATGCATGACAACATGATGAAAATTTATGTGGTTTGTTGGATTGTTCTCCAACATGATGGGATGATTGCCGGCTCCCTATTGCTTCTATCGGGGGTGGCAATAAATGACCAACCTAATGAACTATCTTGGACGCGTGATCCACAATTACCAGGAATCTTTAGGATTGTTGACGTTGGGGTTATCACCAAAGTCTTGAATCCTTGATACAGACTTTATCCTGAAGATGCATCTCTCATGTATAAGAGATTCTGTGGGGGATAGAACTTTGTCTGTTGAGGATGTGTATAACATATTCCATCATTGGTCCTCCCCGATGAGGATGTTTTTCCCTGGTTTATATCGCCAGGTCTTTCCGCTGTTCTGCTGGAGTTACTGCCAATAGTTGGTGTTGTCAGGGTTGCCTGACCTTCATTGACATGTGTATCAATAGATGAGATCCCTGCTGGGGATAATGTCAAGGCTGCTTGACTTTGATTAACGTATACATCAACGTTTGAAAATGCGCGACACCCCCGCCGGAGACCATGTCAAGGCTGCTTGACCTTCATTGACATGTACATCAACGGTTAAAAATTTATGATGCCCCCGCCGGGGACCATGTCAAGGCTACTTGACCTTCATTGGCGTGTACATCAACGGTTAAAAATGCGTGACACCCCACAGAGAACCATGTCGAAATCATGGTACGCCGACTTAACTTTGTTCGAACATCGGACCTTGAGTATTCTAGAATGTAATTTGCAACAGCTGAAATCACGATATAGTATACCCTGTGTTTGGGCGAAGACCAATGAGTGTTATGTAAAGCCACAGTTTGGCCCGTGAAAACTAGGATTTCAGGCTATTCCGCTCAATCGCGTAGCGTTTTTAATCCTGATCTGGCCTTTTCAGCTTATAAGAACTCCTTTGCAACTTCAAATTGGACCAAGCGGAGGTGGGACCCACATAGGGGTGTAATGCAGGTACACTGCGATGGCCATGGTGGACCTCTGACCAACCATGACTTAATCATTAAATAAATGGTTTCTTTCCCAGTCATTTTCAAGGCTTGCGTCGCGAAGGAAACACGAGAGCTCTTCTTGATTCTCATTTGGATGACTTTACGCAAATTTTGTCACCGTACAAGAGTGTTCTACCTTTATCACAGTAAAGTATACATGTCTTCTTTTCTAGTTTTCATCCATTTGGAAAATGAAATATCACATGAAATGCATCTAAACACATAGTAGTGATTATGCATGTTGAAATGACTTGTTAAAAATATTGACATAGTAAATGTTAGTATTAAACCATCTTTGAACATAATGATGTGAAAAAATTTGACTTTTAAAAGCAGTCAAATTGACAACTTTTTACTGCTATTTATTATCTTATTTGAGGACAAATGAGCAAAAGGTGAAAAAAGTAAAATAATCACAGTAATTAGGCTACCACTTACGGTTTTTTACTTTGATGTATTAATGCATATAGGATGTATATGACTGTGGGTAGGTGTGCTACTGATTGGCCACCTAGTCATGCCTATGTGCATGTGGATAGTCCTATTTACAAAGGGGACTATGGCAAAAAAAATTCACAATGTAGGCATTGGGTAGTCATGCATTTTTAACTCTACTGTAGATGTATGTTAAAATAATGCATGCATGCATGTAGTCATAAAACTTCATTTTGGAAAGCTCCGAGTTAGAATTTACCACACCCTTTCTGAGGTGATTTGGAGACTTGTTGTCCAGATATATGGATCCGGATCAGCCAAGTAGTTCCTGCAGGACCACTTCTAGTGTGCGGATGAGGGCTTCTAAAGTGCCTCGACCCCGTTCTATTAGAAAGCCTCGTCGTTTGGCAGAGGTGATGATACGTCATGTCCGGGTTGATATACCGGATGTGGAGGACGAGGAGGAGGATGTCTGGGTTGAGGCTCCGCTCTGCTTTGCACATGTTCCCCGTAGGGACCTCCAGAAATATTGAGGTGGTGAACCCGAGCTTGTTGGGTGATTTGAGTCGACATCCTCGGTTTACTTGCATGCAAATGAGGTACAAAGCTAGACTTTGATCTTCCCTCTTTCCTATTGATGAGGAGAAAAGGGTTCTGATGTTGATCTGCTTTGTGATGTAGGTTCCGACTTTACCTACGACTAGAGAGGCGGTTCAACATTTACGCCATGTACCAGGCTCTGCATCTTGACTATAGAGCAATCGTTCATGATTGGGGATTTGGAGCATTCTTTTCCATCCTTCCCGTGAATTGTCCTTGGGTTATCTCGGGGCATTATCGGCCCTTGGTTTCACAGACTTCGATCCTCCCATTTATTGGATGTGAGGTGATGATTATATGGATTTGTGGTTTATCACAGGTATGGAGTTTGGAGGGGCACCAATGCCTTGTTAGGAGTTCCGGCGGAGGCGCTCAAGGGAAGGACTGTTCGTATAGGTCCTTTGAGTGTAGATGCTATGAGCGGGCTGTTAAGTGAGCCCATACCCGATAATGTGAGAGTCAGGGATCACATTCTTCGGCGATTGTTCCTAATGATCATTAGGGGCTACTTCATAGATTATAACTCTTTTACGGTGTCCTTCACTTTGATCAGCGCCACTCGACACGTGGACCGTATTGGAGAGTATGATTGGGGTTCCTACACCTTCACCTATTTCCTCAAGGGAATGTGCATGCGTTTATAGGGCTTGATAGAGGCTTGGCTAGGATTTTACCCATTTTTGCTGGTGAGTATTTTTCTTGTAATTTCCCATGTATAGGTTAAGAGCGTTGATTGACAGCAGATATTTGCCTTTATGTTGGCAGTTTTGGGCCTACGAGAGGCTCCCATGCTTACGTCTGGTGAGTGTGTTAGGATTAGATACCTACCCACAAGGACGGTGATGGCATCATTCCATACTGGCAAAGGTCCTTGTAGCTGAGGGTTTCACTCATTGCCGCCTACAGCTAGAGTTGTTGACAGCTGATTTCATCACATGGATTCCCTATTCAGGGGAGCATTTAAGCATTGGATTTGAGGATGGGTACCCGACTGGTGTCGAGCACGTGATCTCCACCCATAGGATTCCTCTCTTTATAGATGGAGGATGGGAGCTCTATTTAGGAGAACGTGCTATTAGGAGCCTGCTGAGAGAGATTAGTATCTGATCTTTGCCTCACCATCGAGGCATTATTAGCTTTTTTCGCGATCGGTAGTCATTGATATCCCATTGTTGGGTGTTGTGGTTTACATTATTAGAGGTCCACACACTCGGGAGATATTCGGCATTGGTTATTCCTTTGTACCATTGGAGCCAGGACCAGCCCACTTTCGGTTCATGGGGATATGGTTCCGGATCTGTGATGATGTGGATTGGCTATCCTATGTCAGAGATCGACCCATTTGACATAGATTGATAGTTTGACGGTAGTTAGGCCGGGCACATTTCTTTATCCGGTGCTTGGGCGAGAGATCCTTGAGGATACTTTTGATCCTTCCGGCTCTGCCTTTGGCCCCTCGGGTGACCCATATGGCTTTGCTGAGTGCGAGATCCTCCACTTGTATAGGCTGACATCCTGTGGATAGAGATCCGGTGACTTAGGAGGAGTTACATCGGTTTGGGCCGGGATTGATGATGTGAACATTGACACCATTGTCTTCTTCTAATGTATATTCTCGTTATCTCTTTTGATAGGCCTCTGTTAGACATTGGGTGGCTTTCCCCCATTCTCGCTATATCTTTTTATAGGCCTCTGTTAGATGTAAGGCGTTTGTTCCCCATTTCCCTATATTTCTAGCTGTACAAAGATGTATTAGATGATGATATACTTAGGAATGTATGTATAATTTTCCATTCCCTATATCATATTTCCATCTATTGTTCATCATGTATGTATTATGTTATGCATATGTATGTATGTCTAGAGATATTCAGCATTGACCCCTGGATGGTCTTATGACACGGCCCGTATGGATGTCTTCTTCAACAGTTAGCCGTATTGATCATACCCCACCAGTGTTGGTGGTATCCCATCTAAGATCGTGGTATGATAGTATGTCACCTTCAGACAGGGTGACTGTAGATCAGTTAGTACAACATACTATGACTCTCCTGATGTTTCAAGTTCCCGTAGGCTTCACAGAGGGTATGCTAGAGCATTGGATACCGGAGAGGAAGGTTTTTCAGTTTGTCATCCATGAGTTAACTCCTACTCTGGAAAAGTATGCATGGTTGACGACGCTGCCTTTGGATAGACCTTGCGTGCATATGGCCATCGACGACATGAGCCGACAGCTTGTGACTCTCACCGTGCTGAGGCAGAGAGTTGTGCAGGATGAGATCACATCCGGTCATGTTGTATCCTAGCATTTTCTGATGGACAGATTTGGCTCTGAGGATAGTTATGCACAGCACTCCGGGGACTTCACTATGCCAGAGGATCATTGGCACTCGGCTAGAGTAAATGTACTGCTACTGTGTGTATTGTTGTATGTATACATGCCACGGTACATGGATGAGCTAGATATTGGCGTCATCATGGCAGTGAGAGCTCTCAGGGAGCGTCACACCATTGTACCGATGATCATGGAAGACACGCTGAGGTCAGCCACATATTGCAGTAATTACCCTGAAGTGGTATTCACAAGCAGCTTGGTCATGTTGTACGTGTGGTTTATGTCACACTTGAGACTGATTGGCACTTTCAGACGACACGGGTATTTTTTCACCCATGACATAGCTATGTTATACTCCCTCCAGCCTGCGGAGTGTATAGACCCTACATCTTGGTCCATTTTCCTGGCAGGGATCGGAGATCCGTTTGATATATTACTATGTTCAAGGCTCAGCTCACCCTACAGCTTCATCACTAATGCTCCGGGCATGGATTGTCTCCCTCTAGCTGGTTTGAGGGGCATTATTACTTACCACCCACTGGCTGTGATGTGTCAGTTTGACCAGTTCCAGGACTTTCATCCTTTTGAGGGGGCATTGAGTCGGTAACAGCTTCTCGCGACTTATCGATAAAGGATAGATCCGGGTTATGCGCTTTGTTGGGATCGTGAGCTAGGCGAGAGTTTTAAATCGACCATCTGGATTGTTCTGCGAGTATTCGCATGGATGGAGCGAGATGGCATTGACTATGGCGGTATCCACGATGAAGGGGATTGATTAGGCGATGGGGAGCCTATGGAGGAGACTTATATTCCCATTGAGGAGGATTTAACTACTAGGTTACGGCGGTTGTGATGGATTCTCCCCACTTCTGAGTCTCTTGTGATTGACATTCAACCTGATATTTGGAGCGAGTCTACATCGATGACCTTTGAGAGAGATCGGGGCTAGGGCCTTGATGTTGTGACTCTTGATGGGAGAGCCACTCTATTAGAGAGAGATGAGGCCGGATCGGCCGGAGATGTATTGATTGTAGAAGCGGAGATCTTTGCTTTATTTGCGGGATGTTGCCGTCGTAGATAGTGCTTGATGAGATCCCTTACGACTGGCATCCTTGCTGATATGAGTGCATACATTAATGAACATCATGCCACCATACAGTTAGCCTCAGATCTTCTAGCTCGGGTAGATATCATTGGGCAGGAGCTTGTAGCGTTACCTCCTTCTTCGGAGAGGGATGCTATGTTAGATCGATGGTCCAGTATACATCTGAGATCAAGTAGATAGACTTGTATTTTCCCTGCCTGAGACTAAACTTAGCCATTTGTCATGTACAGCCCGTATTGTATATATCAAACAACATTATATATGGTAGGGAAATATATTTTTATTCACTTCCCTTTTAGTTGTGCCTTGATACTTGCTTGGTATTTTCCTGTTTCTTCAGGGCTTGTGATCTTGATGCATTCTAAACTCATCCTTGATGTGTGGACATTTAGACGTCGCAAGATCTTTCAAAATGGATCATTGATCTGTGTGTATCCCTACCATCTTTAGTGTTTTGGGACTGGTTTCTGTATGTAGATGTGGAGAGGAGTGTGGTGTTTCTTCTCTGAGATTGACCGCACCACAGATAGTCGCCAGTACTCCTATTTAGGAGGAGCCTAGTTAATTCCATCTCTTATGGATTAGTGTTGCTCTTTGATGCACAACCGTAGCTTAGATGGTCGCCGGATATCATATTTGTGAGGAGAGGTCAGGTAGTTCCATCCCTTTGGTCTGAAGCCGATGAAATGTGGTGGATTGAAGTTTGATCCCAGTACTGTTGACAAGTATTTGTGTTTTGGTAGGGGGTTAGAACGAACCATAAATGGCTATCTACGTACTCCTATTGAAGAGGAGATCAGGTCTGTGTAGTTCGAACCTGGTGTAAGAGGTTCAACGCTAAATAGTGTAAGGGTAGAAATGTTTTCGTTGTTTCTGTTTTTGTAGAGAAAGGGTAGAAATGTTTTTGTTTTTTATTGCGACTGGGCCATATAGAATATGGTTGCCTACGTACTCACGGGTGTCGGGGAGATCGGTTGAGCGTAGTTCACCCTAAGGATGATTTGCGATCGAAGAGAAATCTGAATCCCATATCTTGAGGCTAAAGCTGCGGGGAAAAGAAAGTTTGATCCATGTTTGGGAGCTGCGGTGTGAAAAAAGTTTGATCCTAAGTTGGGAGAAGCGCAAGCGTGAAAAAGTTTGATCCTAAGTTCAGGACAAACTGCAGGTGGGAAAGGTTCAATCCCTGGTGGGATAACCAAAATTGTATTAAAGGTTTGAAATGAGGTGAAACCAGGCTGCTAACTTGAAGTGTATGTTTCCCTGAGGGGCAGAAGAGTATGCAGAAGATTTTATATGTAAGAAAGGGTTAGAAAACCTGAATGACTGGTGATATGATGATCGAAAACAAGGATGTTTGCTTGATGGTAACCTCATACATAATACCGTTTCACGGTGTCTGAGTTGATGAGTTGTGGAAATTCATCGCCATTCATTTCATGTTGTCTGAGAGAGCCTCTTGTCAATACCTCCTTGACAACAAATGGGCCTTCCCAGTTTGGAGAGAATTTTCCCTTAGATTGATCTTGGTTGTCAATGATCTTCTTCAAAACCAAGTCATGTTGTTTAAACGGCCGTAGCCGGACTTTTCTGTTGTAGGATCTGGCGATCCTTTGTTGATATAACTGACCATGGAAGATAGTCGCGATTCGCCTTTCGTCTATTAGAAACAATTAGTGATATCTGTCTTGTACCCATTGGTCTTCATCCATCTGAGCGTCCATCAATACTCTAAGGGATTCCATTTCTACCTCTATGGGAAGCACTGCTTCCATCCCATAGGCTAATGAGTAGGGGGTTGCCCCAGTGGAAGTACACATTAAAGTTCTGTATGCTAATAAAGTCAGAGGCAAGAGGTTAGGCCATCCTTTGTGATTGGCGGACATCTTCTACATGATCTTCTTGATGTTTTTATTAGCCGTTTCAACAACACCATTCATCTTTGGACGGTAAATGACGGAGTTAAGGTTTTTGATGTGGAATTTACTGCATAACTCCTCTATCATTTTGTTTTTGAGGTTCTTAGCATTGTCTGACATAATTACCTATGGTTGTCCATATCGACAAATGACATTGTTACTGATGAAAACAATGATGACTTCTTTGGTAACCCTGGGGAAGGAGGCTGCTTCTACCCACTTCGTGAAGTAGTCGATCATGGTGAAGATAAATTGATGCCCATTACTGGCTTTGGGCTCTATGGGCCTGATCACGTCCATTCCCCACATTGAGAAGGGCCAGGGTGAACTCATATTGTTGAGTTCCCTTGGAGGGGCGTGGATAGCATTCCCATGATTTTGGCATTGATAGCACCTCTTGACATGATCATCACAGTCAGCTTTAAGCGTAAGCCAGTAATGCCATGTTCTGAGGATTTTCTTAACAAGTAGGGGTCCGCTCATGTGTGGGCCACATACTTCACCATGGATTTCATCCATGAGCCTCTGAGCTTGGTCTTTGTCGAGACATCTAAGGAGACCTAATCCTGCATATCATTTGTAGAATGCATCTCTACTCAGGTAGAATTTCATAGCCATTCGATGGATCCACCTTTTCTCAGTCGGGCTCGCCTCAGTGGGTGTAGATCCATCTTTTTTTCTTTTCTTTTTTTTTTTGCTAAATTTGTTTGTATTAAAGGACCAAAAATACAATGGCTAAGGGGCATACCCCAGAATATAGTAACATCATCTAAGGATCAAAGATGAGGATACGATACAAGGAAGTGATCCCGACCATTCTAGTGAGTTAACAACCAATTACAGTAGTGATTACAATTAGTAGCCTTGATAAAAGATTTACCAGACGAGAGTCTTGATTTTATAAGATTTATAGTGTCTTTTACAAGAGACCGAGGTGGAATATAGTGGTACCCTTGTGTATCTTTGTGTTCCTTGCCTCCCAAACTTTATAGAAGCATGTGGCTACCATGAGGCTCAAAATATTCTTGGTCAGTTTAGAGCCTTGGTAGTTGGTGAGGTATCCAATGAGAGCATCCCATGTAATTGGGATGGAAACCCAATTTCCTAAGTCAAATGCACTTTTTAAGATTACCGAAGAATAGGTACATTCAAAGAACAAGTGCTCAAAGGTTTCTGGGTATTGGTTACACATAAGACATTTCCATGTTCGACCAGTGTAGTGGGTGGTGCGGTCATTTGTAGAAAGTTTCCTTAGGAGCCCAAGCCACATCATAAAGGAATACCGTGGCACATGGAGTTTGAGCCAAAGGATAGAGCTCCAATGCACCTGTGGTTCCCTAGCCTGGATAGAATCCCATATTTGGTTAGCCTTAACAGCATTGATAACATGTATACCCCACAAAATATAGTCATCCTGCCGAGGAGGGATGGGAAATTGAAGAACTTGTTGTCGAAAGAGAATTACTTCATGATGGTTCTTTGGTTGGGAGATTCCGGTAGAATGCGAGATCATATGGGTGACCTTTTGCTTGAGGTGGAAGCTTGGAATTGGACAATAAAGTGGTAGAGGGGTTGATAGAGACTCCATTCAACCAAGGATCATACCAAAGGGAAAATGGGATGCTTGGCATATTTTCCTTGTCATTTATGTTGATCAAGGAGGCCAAAGTTGCTAGCGCATCCGTAAAATCATTCATACTCTGAGGAATGTGGAGGAAGTTTACTTCTTCGAACTCCGAAGCCATCTGTAAAACTTGTCGATGGTAAGGTAGCAAATGTATCTCTTTAGTTTGATAGATTCCCGTGGTTTGTTTGATTACCAACTCTGAATCCCCAAAGACAGTTAACCGTCTGATACCCATTGATTGTGCAAGTTTGAGTCCCATGATACAACCTTCATACTCAATTTGTATTGTTGAGTCTTTGCGACAAGCGGCAATTTAATGACAGCGTAATCTTGCTCCCCATCTGGAGTCACTAGAAGCGCTCGACTCTAGAACCTTTAAATGTTAATGCTCCATCAAAATATATTTTCCACGTATGGCATGCATCGTACTGATGGTGTTGCTGAATTGCCATTACCATTCATCGGGGAAGTATGTTTCTAAGGGTTTGTAATCCCCTACGGGTGCGGCATCCAGTTGATCCGCAATTCCTTGTCCTTTAATGGACTTTTGCATCACATAGACGATGTCAAATTATTGCAGAATCAACTGCCATCTGGACAGCCGACATTTTAGTATGGGCTTACTGAACACGTATTTGAGAGGATCCACGCAGGATATAAGATGGGTTGTGTGACCATAGAGGTAATGCTGTAACCTCATGGAAGCCCATGTTAAAGCATAACAAGTTTTCTCAATCAGAGTGTACTTGTGTTCATTGCTGCTGAATCTTTTGCTGAGGTAATAGATAGCTCGCTCTTGGCCTCTATCATCTTTTTGTCCCAGCATACATCCCATAGCATTGTCATTAATGGACAAGTACATGAACAGGGGAACATCATCCCTGGGAGGTACTAAAACAGGAGCATTAACCAACTGCTCTTTGATTGTAAGGAAGGCTTTCTGACATTCATCATTCCATTTCACGGAGCAGTTCTTCCTTAATAGCTTTAAGATGGGCTCACAGAGTTCTTTGTGAGTTGAGAAATAAACACTGCTAATGAAGTTGATTCTTCCCAAAAATCCTGTATTTCCTTCTACATCGAGGATTGGGCATTTCCTTGATGGCACTGGATTTTGGTGGGATCGACTCGATCCTTTGTGGTTGTTGAAAACCCTAGCAACTTGCACGATTTAACACCAAAGGCGCGCTTGGTTGGATTCAACTTCAAGTTGTACTTACAGCAACCTATTAAAAGCTTTACGAGATGCTCTAAGTGGTCTTCTTCCCTTGAGTTTTGACAATGATGTCATCCACGTAGATCTCTATCTCTTTCAACATTAAGTCATGGAAAAGAGCCATCATAGCTCATCGGCGATAGGTTGATCAACATTGATGAGGCCAATGGCCCGACAACCGTCATAACAAAAGGTTCCCAAAGGCGTGATGAAAGCGGTTTTCTCACGATCCTCCTCAAAGAACCATAATCAATGATACCCAGCGAAGTAATCCATGAAGTGTACATGTCGTTGATGAGCGATATTGTCGATAAGAATGTGGATAAATGGCATGGGAAAGCTATCCTTAAGCGCAAGCTTTGTTGGGATCCCAGTAATCCACGCAAACTCGCACCTTTCCTCTGGTTTAAACACGGGGACTATGTTTGATAACCACTTTCGAGGTATGTAGACACCATGATGATGCCCGCTTGAAATTGTTTCACAATTTCTTCTTTAAACTCTTAAACTCCACTCGGTTTCAATCGCTTGAGCTTCTGCACGACTAGCTTGAATCCCTCTTTAATGGGAAGGCGATGAAGGACAATGTCGATTGGAAAAACCCACCATATCTTTATGAGACCATGCAAACACATCTGGAATTGGGTTAGTAAGCCTTGACCATGTCATTCATTTTGTTTGGAGTGAGGTGCTGAACCAATACTGGATTAGCTTAGGGTTTCTAAGGTTACGAGATTGAAAGAGGTGGTTTGATCAAGATTAGGTTTAGGTTTTTCTTCGACCCATTCCTTAATCTCACGAGGTATCTCAATGTCCTCTTGTACTTCCATCAAGTCCGAGTCCAACTTTTCATCAAAGTTACAGGTCCTTGTGGAGAAAAGGCACCTCATCGGCAAATCTGAGCACATCTAAATTTAGAGTCCTGAAACAAAATATGCTTTCACTTAATATATGAAGCTGTTTAATCATACAAAGTGTTAGCATGTCTTTGATAAAACAAGCTTCTAATATTATGCTGAGAAAATGGCGATTAAAAAAGTTATCTGAGGCGAGATAAATTTACTTGTTTTACCGTCGACCAATGCATGGAGTCTTTGCTCCAATTATCGAGGTAAAGTCTGATGGATTGCGATGATGGAAGGGTTATCATCGTCCTCCTTCTCCCACAATGATGACCATGATATCTGGGAAATCATCGTCTGGGGTGTATCTGTTTGTATGCTCATCATGGACAATGATGCGTATGCCTAACATCATAAGGGAGATGTCTTGTTTACGTCTCTGTTCCCTCTCTTCCACTTCAGGATCAGGAATCAGGACCTCTTTTTCTTTAACCGATACTGGTTTGGGAAATAGAATAGCCATAATATGGGATGACACCTTCTTTCTGGGAAGTATGTCATTTCGGGGTTCAGCAGTGGAAAATCGCCATATGGTGGAAGTTGAAGGAATCTGTTTGTGCTTATGAGGATTCCTGTGACTGGAGCTAGCAGAAAAGCCTAATCCAGTTGTCCCTGTTTGACTGGGCACTTGAATCAGGTGCTTAATACCCTGATGCTCTTTGCCCAACCTTTGTCCTAGTTGATGACCCAATGACATCATCTCTTGAGTGGTCGACATAACTTCGGCAGAAATCTTGGGTGTAAGAGGTGGCGCCCCAATGGGATGGTAATGAGTGTTGATCACCTCAAGTGGAAGCCCGGCCAAGCAATTTACGAATTGAAGTGATTAGTGGCATATCACTTTGTTCTAGGACATTAAAACTCGGCATTAACAATGGTAGGCTATTATTGATAATGTACTTGAGTTGCTGATGAAGGGCGGAAGGAACAGCTCCAGGTATATGAATCCATGGTCTTCCCAATAGCAGGTTGTATCATGTGGCTATTTTGAGCACGTGAAAGGATACACTGAATGTACGTGGACCAATCTCCATTGGTAATTCAATTACTCCAACGGCTTTTCATCGAGACCCATTAAAAGCTTTGATAATCGTATGGCTACTTTTGATCCTCTTGGGGTTGATATTCATCTTCTCCAAGGTAGCATAAGGACAGATATTCAAAGATGAACCTCCATCTATCAACTGGAGGACAAAACCACTAGGTGCAACGGCTTGCAATGACCGGTCCCTTCAGCGGGTATGTCGTCATCAGTGAAAGATATCACATTGTTGTTGAAAATGTGATCAACTAGATGTTGGAATTTTTCCACATCCATTGATTTCGGTAAATGCGCTTCTTCCAAGACCCTTAGCAATATCTTCCTGTGATCTTCGAAAGAGAAAACCAAGTCCAATATGGAAATTTTCTGTGGAGCTTCTCTTAAGCTTAAAACCACCTTGGCTTCATTATGGCCCATGGTACAGAGAAATTCTTTAATCTTCTCCAGGGGAACTTTCCCATTTGATGATGGCGGGCTTCATCACCCGATGGGGAAGATACAGTGGATTTTCCTTCGACACTGTAGCAGTATTATATGATGTAGATCCTTCAGTCTGCCCATAATCCCATGGGACTTTGTGTAGGCTTACAACAGGATACTGTGGTCTAAATGTTAAGTTAATTGGCTCTGGTGCAGCCACTTTCAAAGGATTGTGTAACAACCCGAAATTTTCTATATAATTAAATCAGAAATTTTGCGTATAAATTTTTTTTATATATTTTATTTCAAAGGTAAGAATACGTGCAAGGTAAAGTATATGTATATATGTGATAAATAAAATTTATTTATTACATGAATAATTACAAATAATTTTCTTAGAATTATTGACCATTATAGATTATATTATTATAATTAATTTTGTGGTAAAAATATTTTTATTATATATTTTCCATGAAAATATGATTATATATTATTTAAATAATGTATGAAAGGATTATTGGAATTATTATAATAATTATTTTATTATATAGATTTATTTATTAGTTATGTTAATTATTTTAACTTAATTAATAATGCTATATATCTGCAAGTTAAATCAGATATGGAATCCAAATCCTAATTTTGGATTTTGATCAAGGAATTTGAATAATAATAAAATATTATTTTTATTTCAGTGCTATAAATATGTATTGTATATGTGTGGACCGATAATGGTTAGTCAATTATGTTGTCTCATGACCAAACCCTAGCGTTATTTTGTTAACCCTATTTTGAAACTCAAATTATGAGCTCGAGAATGTTTTGTAATTATGTTATATGATTTATGTTTAGTAATATAGAATTTAAAGTTAATTAGGAAAACCCTAATTACTAAACTAGAACCTTAATTGCTAAACTATAAAGTTTAACCCTAATTATTGGGAAACCCTAATTTTTAAATTAGTAACCCTAATTGGCTATGTATGAACCCTAATCGCTAATTTAGCAATTTTAATGCTAATTAGTAAACCTTAAATCTAATTTTTCATGTCTTATATTATTAGAAAACCTAAACTAATTTAGAAACCCTAAATTTGTAATTTAGGAAACCTAATTTTCCATTTTAGCCCTAAATGTAAAATACTAGAAAAACCAAATTGTAGAACCTTAGGGTTAAACCCTAAGGGTCAAACCTTAAGGGTTGGGACAAGTTACCTTATTGCCATTAAAATCATAAGCCAAATGACCATATTACCCTTCTTGCATTATTTATTAGGTTACTTGCAAATCTTGCCAAATAATGAGTTGGTGTCCAACTCTATCTACTCCATGTGCCTTAAATCACAGCATACAAGTTATTTTGATCAGCCATACATTGCCTCTAACTTAATATATATAGATTGAGAGAGAGAAAAAGCTTATAATTTAGCCCATTTGCTCATATACACTTAACTTAGACTCTCTCTCTAAAACTCTGAATTTCAATAACGTATCAGTCCATTATTAAGTCCCTAGTTCAACAAAAATAGATCAGGAACCCTAGGATCAAGATTGATCAAAGGAAAGGTACAAACCCTAACTTAGATTATGATCTTGATTGATATGCTAAATGTTGTGTTTAAGTGTTTAAATATGTTGTATGTAGTGTAAATAGATGATCTGGGTTGCTATATACTGAATCCATAACATCTAGATGCACAAATTTAAAGTTTTTCAAAATCAGGAAATCTGGAAAATATTGTTTGACAGTCGAATTGTGACGCCCCCAAAATAGGTCCAATCCATCCAACCTATTCTGAGTCGCCAAATACATGGTACATAAAACAACTACAACTTTATTACTACAATTGTCGTGCAAAATATAACAACACATATGTTGTAAGTTTTGATACAAATATATACCAACTGTGACTCTGGACACCAACTTGGATAGCACGTCACAATGGCACCTTACATAAAGGTACATTCACTAATTGTTTTAGAAATTAAAATATTTGGTAAATGCTCAAGAAAATCTTCGTACATGGGAGGCCATGCGTCTAGGTTATGATAGATATCATATGCCCACATAATTATCCTTGGTTGACCCAATAGACCCCAAAGAAAAACGAGAAGATTACTATCATGTTCTTTCCAATGGTGAGTCTTCTCTTGACATACAACTATCTCCACTGTCTGTAATTAAAAATTATATTTCAACCAAACTCCAAGATCATATAGGTAGTGCTCGTAGATAACACGAGGTTGTATGTCATTAGACATCTTGTATGATAGTGGCAAAACACCCTTCCAAAGTTGGGTTTGCCTCACCCTATTCGGTTCACCAAAATTAAATATCAAATGACGTATACAATACGACACACTTATCTAAAGTTCTCAATAAAATTATTTCCATATTATTTAGGGAGAACCTCAACAGCTATAGACCACCGTTCTATTTGTGAGACCCCAAATTTTATGAATAAAGATTTAATTTTTTCGATTTTTTTTTTAATATTATGGTGTGGATTTGATATAATGTTATAGTTGTGGATAATATTTATAAACTTTACAAAGTACACAAGTTGTTATATAATATTCGATTGGTCGGGGAATATTCGTTTTAACAGGGAATATTCGTACGACGACACAATCATTGGTGGACTCCACAATGGAATTATTATCGGATTGAGAAAACGACAAAAATATTTTTATGAAAATAACGAAGGAAGGTAACGACCAAAAAACACGATAATAATCGTACTGGTAGCAACGGCCAACAACACGATAATAATCGTACCCGTAGGAACGGCCATCAGAACAATGATGACCATCGTGGGAGAAATTATCATGCCAAGAATGGTAACCACTTCGGTGGTAATCACGGCCAAGATAATAGAAGTGGAAATTTCAAGAAGAGAAGGTCATTTGGCTAGATTTTGTCATATAGTGAAGTTAAGTCCAGCTGGGACGGTGGCACCAAAGGCGGATACGGACAAAACAAAGTCGGTGGTTTCAGGAAGAGTGTTTTTCGTGACTTCTCAAAAAGTGAGTAACCCAAACGAAGTTAGCATGGGTTATTTAATTATAAATTTTTGCGAAGTCTATACCTTATTCGATACCAGTTCTACCCACTCTTTTATTTCTCCTACTTGCGCTCAATGTTTAAATTTGACTCCGGAGAAATTAGACTTTGATTTATCTATTGAAACTCCGTTGGGAGAAACCTTCGTTACCTCCACTATTTATAAATCTTGTTTGATTCAAATCAACACTTTCACGTTACCTGTCGATCTTATCTCTTTGAAAATACTTGCCTTTGATGTGATTTTAGGAATCGATTGGTTAACTACTCATCATGCTTTTCATAAGGTTGTTAACTTTTATATTCCTAACCAACCTGTTACGCGAATTCAAGCAACCAAACCACTAAAGTTAATCACTGTTATATCAAGCCATAAGTAAAGAGCCCCGATCCTTTCATTGTTGACTTCCTTGTGTGGAATGCACCGAAGCCAGAATATCCGTAGGGGACGTCGTGAATAACGATGGCAAGTTGATAGGTATCAATGTGATGTGCTATCTAAGTCTTGGATGAGAGTCACAGTTTTGAATGATATTTCTATTATTAATAAATTTCCTGACGTATTCTTGAAGACTTCTTAGCCTACCCCTAGAGCATGAAATCAAATTTTGTATTGACCCCAGTACAAAACCCATTTCTAAAACCCTTAAATATTTCTTCAACCAAAACGAACGTATAACGCACCAAAGACGTTGGCTCGAGCTGTTGAAGATTATGACTATACCATTCAATATCATTATAGAAGAGCGAACGTGGTAGGTGACGTGTTGAGTAGAAGATCGTATGCGTTTACGAGTGCGGTGTTGTTAACACAAAAACCCATTTCGTATAACTTACAAATGATGAAGATAGAGTTAAAGACTCTAGAGACCCACGTGAAGATAGCGAATATACGAGTAGAATCGACTTTAATCGATAAAGTTAAAGACGCTCAAGCTACATACTCAGATTTGATGAATGTGAAGAAGAAGGTTCAAGAGGGCGTTATTCTAGAAACAAGAGTCGATGAATAGAGGAAATCTCAACCCTCGATTTAATTGGCCCATTTAAAATCCTCGATCGAGTAGGAACTGTGGCCTATAGACTCGTTTTACCGCCAAGTATGTCGCGTGTTCATAACATTTTACACGTATCGATGTTACGTAAATATGTGGACGACTCGAACCACATTATTGAATTAAAACTAGACAAGATAGCAGAAGATTTAACGTGTGAGGAGATACGTGTTAAAATCTTGGATAAGAAGGATCGTATTCAACACTCAAAGGTTATACCTCAAGAGTTAGAATCTGAAATGAAGTCAAGGTATCCTCATCTGTTCGGCATACCAGGTACATATGTAAATTTTGAGGGTGAAATTTCATAAGGAGGGGAGATTGTGAGACCCCAAATTTTACGAATAAAGATTTAATTTTCTCAAATATTTTTTTAATATTATGGTGTGGATTTGATATAATGTTATAGTTGTGGGTAATATTTATAAATTTTGTAAAGTACGCAAGTTGTTATATAATATTTGATTGGTCTGGGAATATTACGTTTTAACAGGAATATTAAATGCGACATACAATCATTGGTGGACTCCACAATGGAATTATTATCGGATTGAGAAAAAGACAAAAATATTTTTATGAAAATAACGACGGAAGTTTTACCGTTAACTATTGAAAGACCTTGTTAAAAGTATGCGATGTCTGGCGTGGTTGCATAGTAGCACGGTATTGATTATTGATGCTTACGTGAGAAGTCACTTAGTTTTATTCAATTATTATTACGATGGTAATTGTTGCATAGTATCTCACGTTATTTGATTCAATTATTGTCGATATTTTTTATATTATTAAATCAATAATTGAGATAACAAAGTTATTAATATTATTATTTGCAATATTAACGATGTCTAGAAGTTTTGCCAAGGAGAGGTTTGGTCACCTAATTGCGCACCAATAGGGAGAAATATTTATTGGAAAGCCCCCTCTTTCCTGGGAACGCCATGGTCGATTAATAGTGTGAATTATAATAATGATGATGAATTTTGTTTTATTATTATTATAAATATAATAAAACAGAAAACTTTTTATATAAAACAGAATACTTTTTATAAAGTTTTATTTTATTTGATTATAAATAGAATATAATATATTTTATTATGCATAGTGTTTGCATAGTGTCTGCATAGTGTTGGCATAGTAAAATCTTTTTATATAAAACAAAATACTTTTATGAAGTTATTTGTTTTATTAGATTATAAATAGAATATAATATATTTTATTATGCATAGTGCACTGCATAGTATTTGCATAGTAAAATATTTTTATATAAAATAGAATACTTTTATAAAGTTATTTATTTTATTAGACTATAAATAGAATATATAATATTCTATTATGCATAGTGTTTGCATAGTAAAATCTTTTTATATAAAACAGAATACTTTTATAAAGTTATTCATTTTATTAGATTATAAATAGAATATATTATATTTTATTTAAAAGATTTTGTTTTATTAGAATATTTTATTAATATTGCATAGTAAATCAATATGGACCGTCCGTTTAAAAGTAAATCAATCTGGACCGTTCATGAATTAGTTACTATTCAATCCATTCTTCTATAAATAGAAGTTCATTCCTTCTTATTTCTTACGAATTCACTGAAACTCTAGAGAGAGAAACTATAGATAGAAAGAAGAAAAATATTATGCTAATTCACTACTCCTATATCCAGTTTCTTCTAAGAAAAGGGGTATTATTTCTTTCGTATTCATGAAGAGAACTTCTGTTATTCCATTCTTTATTATTCCGTTGGAATAACCAGTATACGCGGACTACCCTATATTTGGTGAAATTCTTCTGTTATTCCATTCTTTATTATTATGTTGGAATAACTCATCTACATCTGAGTACCACATACATGGTGAAATTCTTCTGTTATTCCATTCTTTATTATTATGTTGGAATAACCTGTCTATGCGTAGTACTACATACATGGTGAAATTCTTCTATTATTCCATTCTTTATTATTCTGTTGGAATATCATGTATGTGCGCGTTCTGGCATGACTTCGGTTCCGTTATTTATTATTACATTGGAATAACTTGTGCATGCGGCCTATCGCATGCTGGTGATTTCTTTTGTTATTCCATTCTTTATTATACTCAGTTGGTTAAAGTTTTGGCTTTTATACTCCATAAAATTAGTGGAATATCCTTGATATTTGTGCTTCATCCAGTATCTTTTCATGTAAATATTCTTCTGAGCATTCTTGAGTTTTACCCCACAAAGCAGTATCATGTTGACAATTTGGACGTTATTAATTCCTGGATAAATTAATTCTTGAACTTGTTTTATTGAATTCTTATATCATTGTCATCATCCTCATGTTTATATTATGTTGAAAGTCATCTGTGGCCAGTAGTGCATAGATGGACTTGGTATGATTATGACTAGGGATTATTCAGTATAATCATGACCGTAATGATACAAATGATGTGGTAAAAAAATCCTCATTGGCCCGTAGTGCATTGATGGACAGTTGTTGGCATGATCATGACCATTGATGAATACACGAATATGCTTGGCCCGTAGTGCATGGATAATTTGTGGTTGTGATACTAATGAATATCCTTGGCCGTAGTGCAGGGATGATGTGGATTATTTATTAAGCTGAGTCTCATCAATAAAAGTGATGAAATTTTTTTTAAATCATAGAAGATAGTAGATTTTAATGGATTGCTTATTCCGCTGCAGTTAAACTTGATGTTTGTTATATTGTATCAGTTTAACACTGTTGAAGGCTAACAATAATTTATTCTGCATTATCTTAGTCATAATATTTCTTATTGAGCTAATTGAGCTCACCTTTTTCTTCATCATTGTTCTCTTGAGAAATGAGAACGTAAGCGAGGGACTAGTCGGGAAATGGAGTGATTGGTCAGGATGATAGCATTAGTAGTCCTCACTATTCTATGAAATAGTGTGTTAATAAATGTATTGAGGACTTATTTTGAGTTTGAATACTGTCTAGAAAATAATATTTGTATTAAAACTCACAGTTCATGTTGTATATTTAAGATTGTATTTATATTTTGTACCATGTATTTGGCGACTCAGAATAGGTGATGTATACCTATTTTGGGGGAGTCACACTATGCCCCTGTTATCCCCGCTCGACTCGGCAACACTCTTATTACCTGAAAGGAATTGTGAAGCAAAAGGGTGAGCACAACTAGCTCAGTAAAGAATATCATGACTAAAGATAATTAAATTATCAATAGCCTTCATCAGTAATAAATCAGAGATTTAGAACATATGGTAGATGATAAAACTTTTCAACCATAGTTGTAGTGGAACGAGCAATCCATTAGAAGAGTCAAATAGACCATAAAGTCTATTATCTTCTCCACGTTAAAAGTCCACCAACAATGTTTTAACCCTATAACCTCAATCAACAGATCATGTTCATAGTCATGTGAATAACTCATAATCATAATTGTAGTTCTAATTTTCTCTACTCATCCAAGACGAAGATAATTTTCATCACCCGTCTTTACCTGAAACATCAAAGATCATGGTTATACCAAATCACAGTTCTTGTTCATAATCATACTAATAAGTTCATCTTTGCACTACGGGCCAAAGATATTCATTAACAGTTCATCTTTGCACTACATGCCAAAGATATTCAGCAACACGTCATCTTTGCATTACGGGCCAAAGATATTCAACAACAGGTCATCTTTGCACTACGGGCCAAAGATATTCATCAATAATTCATCTTTGCACTACAGGCCAAATATATTAATATCTCAAAATCATTTCCGAATTTATATAACAATAATTATAACCATGTTGATCAATACACCTTTGCACTTAAGCTAAAGATAATCGTTTATAAATTCAATGGTCATGATCATACCACTCAACAATTCATCTTTGTACTACTGGCCAAAGAGAACCCATAGTCACGATCATACCAATAATCTACCCATCTTTACACTCAAGTCAAAGAGAAATATCATCATTAGGGTTATAAAAATGTTATATATGATAATAAAAACAATATGATCAACAACTACATTTAATTTCAAGAGTAAGATTCATAAATCAACGATAATTTGATCAGAAAAAGAAACCAATTTTGTTGTGAATAGTACCCATGAATAGTAACTCATAAATAGTAACTCGTGAATAGTAACTCATGAATAATAACTCATGAATAGTAACTCGTATTTGTACATAGTACCATATACCTAAATAATATCATATACGTAAATAGTGTCATATATATGAATATAGTGTCGTATACGTGAATAGTAACCCCGACATGAAAAAGGTAGAAATTCCACAATGAAACTCATATCAATAATTCGGCATAATGATATTAAAGAAAATAATATCATTTAAAAAGAAAATAACATCCCTTACAATCCCTTAAAATCCCTTACAATCCCTTACCATAATAATGACAATATCCCTTACCTCAAAAAGAAAGATTACGAATGGAATATCGGATATAACGCAAGGAAACTTGCAGATTGAATAAAGACTCTCAAAGTATCTAAATACTCACAAAATACGATCGATAATATATAGAGAGAGAAAAAAACTTGTTTACGGTGTGATTTTTAATTCTAACTCAAAGACCTATTTATAGGAAAATGCTAGAACGTCAAGGCGGATTTGACACAAGCACCGATGGCTTTACACTTCGCTATTATTCTCATCCACCACTTGTGAAATAAAATTTGAGCACATTTCTTCACCAACCAAAGGTGGGGCCCACTCATTCTAGAATTTTCCACCAAAAATCATTTATAAAAATAATTTTTGAATCAGTCACCTCTTAAAATTCATAACAAATCATACTCTAATTTTTAACGGTTCAAAATATGTGGACATATATTCAACTTATATATGTATAACATATCCAAAAATTATAACGATCCAACGGTTGGATTAAAAATTATAACTCACGCAATATAGCTTAAGAACACTAATTTTTTGGACTATGAGTCCTTTGGACCAGTTTCCTTCAAACAGTCACTACGAAAAATCCACAATGAATTTTTGGGTGATTCCAACTTCTACAGTTAGCTTACTTTCGGGGCTTTCTTTTGATGCATGGCTCATCTCCTAACTCTTTATACACAAATAGTTATAGATTTTACAAATTCAAGTAATAAACTAATTTTCTGAAAATTTCTAAATTTTGTTCTTCATTTTGACAAAATACTAATAAAACACCTCAACATTAATTCCTTCATTTATATCAATATAAAAATATATATTTCCTTATCATATAAATCAATAATTAATCATTCACAAATAATATTACAGAATCACAATAATGACAACTAAGCCATTCCTAGGAAAGATGGGGCTTTCTAATAAGGATTTCTCCTTACTGGCACGCAATTAGGTGACCAAACATCTCCTTGACAGAATTTCTAGACATTGTCAATAATGCTATCTAATAATATTATTCAAATAATATGAATTATTAATCTGATAATAGAAAATACTGTGTCGTGACAATTATTGAACAACAATAATATAAAATATCAACGCAACAATTATTGAATTAATAAAATATTGAACAGTAATTACTGTAACAATTATTGAGTAGTGCCTTCATATGTAAGAATCAATAATTCTAAAATACTGCGTGCACCGCGTGCTACCGCTTAACCAACCCAGACATTCAGTATTTTAACAACCCGTATATTCAACAGCTTCTACCGGTAACAATTACGCCAGTTATTTATAAAAAACTCAAACTTGTCGCTTTCTTCATCCGGCGCTTATTCTCATTATGGGGCCCTGAATGGTTGCGCTTGCCGTCATTTAATATTCCCTGACAACAAGAATATTCCACGACCAAACGAATATTCCCCAATAGAAATGAGTATTTTATAACCACTTGCGTATTTTGAAAATTTTATATATATCAACCTTAACTTAAACTTTTTATCAATTTCACCATTTACTAAATAGGAAAATTGAATACTTTTATTGTAAGACCCCGAATTTTACGAAATGAAAGTATTTAATTTTTATAATTATTATTCTATTTAGTAAATGGTTAAATTGAAAAAATATGATAATAAGCGATGGTTGCCTTGCGATGGCACACTATTTAATTATTGATGCTTATGTGAGAAGTCACCCAATTATTGCTATAATAATTGTTGCATCATATCTCTCATATTATTGATTGAATTATTGTCACAGTATCATCTGTATAATATGTTATATTATCAAATCAATAATGGAGATGACAAAGTTATTCATATTATTATTTGTAATATTGACAATGTCTAGAAGTTCTGTCAAGGAGAGGTTTGGTCACCTAATTGCGCGCCAATAAGGAGAAATCCTTATCGGAAAGCCCCCTCTTTCCTAGGAACGACCTGGTTGTTAAATATTGTGAATTATAATATTAATGATGAATAAGTTCGTGTTGATTAAAGATGAAATTGATAGTTCCATTGTGTTAAAATTATTAGTGTTAGTGAAAATCAACATTTATTTCGATAATAATTGATGTCTGGAGGTTATATTGACCAATCGGATAATTTACCGGATAAATGAGCAATTAATTGCTATTGATTCACATGATTATAACTATATATTCACATGTGTGTACTATTGATTCATATTCATTTACTATTAGGGGAGATGGTGCAAGATTGATAATACTTGCATGTCTAAGTTAAAAATGGAGGTATAGATGGAGGTACTATACTGTAATTCATATTTTCACATGTCTAGAACTATTGATTCACATGATTTACTATTAGGGGAAATGGTGCAAGTTTGATAATACATGCAGGACTAAATTAAAAATGAAGAAAAAGAGGAAGGTATTATACTGTAATATTTTGAGCCCCAAAATGTGCAATTATCGAAACTACATTTTCCTATAAATAGAAGCTCATTCTTCCTTCATTTCTCACCAATTCACTAAAGCTATAGAGCAATTATTATAGAGAGAAATTATAGAGAAAAAGAAGAAGAGAAGTCTGCTACCTCACTATTCTAGTATCCAGTCTTCTTTTGAGGTAAGGGGTATTATTTTTTCGTATTCATGAAGAGAGTTATTTTCTTTCAATACTCGTAAGGGTTGTTATTCCATTCTTTATAATGTTGGAATAACCTGTCTATGCAAAGTACCACATACATGGTGAAATTCTTCTGTTATTCTATTCTTTATTATTCTGTTGGAATAACCTGTCTGTGCGGTCTATCGCATGCCTAGTGAATTTTGTTGTTATTCCATTCTCTATTATTCTATTGGAATATCCTGTCTGTGCGGATTACGCATGACCTGGTTTCGTTCTTTATTATTCTGTTGGAATATCCTGTTTGTGCGGATTACGCATGACCTGGTTCTATTCTTTATTATTCTGTTGGAATAACTTGTCTATGTGGATTACCGCATGCATGGTAAATGATCCTTCGTATTCATTCTTTATTAAATTGTGGAAATGATCTGTCTACGTGGATTACCGCATGGCGGGTGAAAATCCATTTACAGTTTCATATATTCTATTATACTAATCTGGGATATCATTTCTTTTGTACTCGTCATGAAATATCATTTTATTTGGTATTTTTCTGTTACGAGTTACTATTTACGGGTTACTATTCACCCAGTTACTATTCACTCTAGTATTATTCACTCGGGTATTCGGGGAACTTTTCGTACCAGAGTACTATTCACGAGTTACTATTCACGGGTTACTATTCACCCGATTACTATTTACTCTAGTATCATTCACTCGGGTATTCGGGACACTTTTCATGTCGAGGTACAATTCAAATGGTACTATTCCTGAAGTACTATTCATGGGATACTATTCACCCAAAAAATATATTTCTTTTCTGTCCAAATTATTTTTGGTACATGAATATTATTCTTGAATTTTACTCCACAAAGCAGTATCATGTTGACAATTTGGATATTTTAAACTCTAGATAAATTTAAAGTCTTTAATATTTATCCTTGATTTCGTTTGATTAATGCTTTTATCATTGTCATCATCCTCATGTTTATATTGTGCTGAAAGTCATCTTTAGCTTACCTGCATAGATGGACTGTTGATTATTGGTTTTTATAGTTGTATATCTTTGGCTTACGTGCAAAGATGGATAGGTGTATGACATGATCATGACCACTGGTGATAATAACGAATATCCTTGGCCCGTAGTGCATGGATAATTCGATGATGTGATTGGAAGGATCATGACCATTAGTTAACAGTTGAATGTCTTTGGCCGTAGTAGCAAAGCCAATCGACAGACAATTGATTGGTATGATCATGACCATTTGTTTTATAGTCGAATATCTTTGGCCCGTAGTGCAAAGGTAGACAACTGATTTACTATTGATTCACATGATTTACTATTAGGGGAGATGGTGCAAGTTTGATAATACTTGCAGGACTAAATTAAAAATGAAAAAAAGAGGAAGGTTTATACTGTAATATTTCGAGCCCCAAAATGTGCAATTATCGAAACTATATTTTCCTATAAATAAAAGCTCAATCTTCCTTCATTTCTCACCAATTCACTAAAGCTATAGAGCAATTATTATAGAGAGAAATTATAGAGAGAAAGAAGAAGAGAAGTCTGCTACCTCACTATTCTAGTATCTAGTCTTCTTTTGAGGTAAGGGGTATTATTCTTTCGTATTCATGAAGTGAGTTATTTTCTTTCAATACTGTAAGGGGGTTGTTCCATTCTTTATTATTATGTTGGAATAACTTTGTCTATCTGAGTACCGCATACATGGTGAAATTCTTACATTATTCCATTCTTTATTATTATGTTAGAATAACTCTCATATGCGCCTATCGCATGCCTAGTGAATTCATTGTTATTCCATTCTTTATTATTCTTGGACTATATCCTCATGCATGCGAATTACGCATGACTGGTTCCATTCTTTATTATTCAGTTGGAATAACCTATCTATGTGGATTACCGCATGCATGGTGAATGATCCTTCGTATTCATTCTTTATTAAATTATAGAAATGATCTGTTTACGTGGATTACCGTATAGCGGGTGAAAATCCATTTGCAGTTTCATGTATTCTATTATACTAATCTTGGATATCATTTCTTTTGTACTCGTTATGAAATATCATTTTATTTGGTATTTTTCTGTTATGAGTACTATTCACAGGTTACTATTCACCCGATTACTATTAACTAGTATTATTCACTTGGGTATTTGGGGCACTTTTTGTGCCGGAGTACTATTCACGAGTTACTATTCACGGGTTACTATTTATGCGATTACTATTCACTCTAGTATCATTCACTCGGGTATTCGGGACACTTTTCGTGTCGGGGTACTATTCCCGAAGTTCTACTCACGGGGTACTATTCACCCAAAAAATATATTTCTTTTCTGTCCAAATTATTTTTGGTACATGAATATTATTCTTGAATTTTACTCCATAAAGTAGTATCATTTTGACAATTTGGATATTTTTAAACTCTAGATAAATTTAAAGTCTTTAATATTTATCCTTGATTTCGTTTGATTAATGCTTATATCATTGTCATCATCCCCATGCTTATATTGTGCTGAAAGTCATCTTTAGCTTACGTGCATAGATGGACTGTTGATTATTGGTTTTTATAGTTGTATATCTTTGGCTTACGTGCAAAGATGGATGTATGTATGATGATCATGACCATCGGTGATAATAACGAATATCCTTGGCCCGTGGTGCATGGATAATTCGATGATGTGATTAGCGGATCATGACCATTAGTTAACAGATTGAATATCTTTGGTAGTAGTATCGACAGAATAAATTGATTGGTATGATCATGACCATTGGTTTTATAGTTCAATATCTTTGGCCGTAGTGCAGGTAGACAAATCGATTGGTATGCTCATTGTTATTACATTTGAATATCTTTAGCCTTTGGGGTAAGGATATTGAGTAAACGTTCTATTAAGCCTTTGTGGCAAGGAGAAACTGTTGATTTACATGATTATAAATATGAATTATGGATTTAACTATAATCTTTGGTGGTTCAGGTGAAGACAGGTAATGATAGTTCTTTTTGTCTTGGGTATAACAAAGAACTGTTGATAAGTATTACATGAATGAAATATTAACGATGAACTTTTAATCTAGAGGAGATAGTAGACATTATGTTTTACTTGACTCTTCTAATGGATTGCTTATTCCGCTGCAGTTAAACTTGTTGTTTATTGTATTCTATCAGTTGTTATACTTTTGAAGGCTAAGGATAATTTATTCTACATTATCTTAGTCATAATATTTTTTTCTGGGCTAGTTGAGCTCACCCTTTTCTTTCACTATTCTATTCAGGAAATGAGAATATAGCTTGGACTAGTCGGGGAATGGAGTGATGGCCCAGGATCAATGGCTTTAGTAGTCCTCACTATTCTGTGAAATAGTGTGATAATAATTGTAATAAGGACTCCATTGAGTGTGGATATTGTCTGGAAGACAATATTCGTTTTAAAACTCTCGGCTTATGTTTTGTCGTATGTTACACGACAGTTGTATAATTAAGTTTGTAGTTGAGTTCTGTACCATGTATCTGGCGACCCAAGATGGGTGGTGTATACCTGTTTTGGGGGCGTCACATTTATTTCATAAAATTCGGGGTCTTACAATCTCCCCTCCTTATGAAATTTCGTCCCCGAAATTTACGTACCTGGTATTTCGAAGAGTTGAGAATACCTTGCTTTCATTTCAGATTCCATCTTCCTTGTCATCATGATTTCTCCATTGCTTATCTCCTGTATTTCAGATATCATTCTAGAATACAGCTTCAAAACAAAGGTTAATTGACATATCACAATTTGTCAACTTAAGTAAGAAAATTTAGCTTAGGTAGAACACACACTAGCGAAGGATATTACTCGTCTATCCCTTCCTAGTTCTAATCCCGGATCTCGGCCAGAGATCATATCCTAAGCTCGACGATACCAAGCATTTCCCCAAAATAGGTCCAATCCATCCAACCTATTCTGAGTCGCCAAATACATGGTATATAAAACAACTACAACTTTATTACTATAATTGTCGTGCAAAATACAACAACACATATGTTGTATGTTTTGATACAAATATATACCAATTGTGACTCTGGACACCAACTTGGATAACACGTCACAATGGCACCTTACATAAAGGTACTGTCAATAACTGTTTTAGAAATTAAAATCTTTGAGAAATGCTCAAGAAAACCTTCGTACATAGGAGGCCATGCGTCTAGGTTATGAAAGATATCATATGCCCACAGAATTATCCTTTGTTGACCCAATAGACCCCGAAGAAAAACGAGAAGATTACTATCATGTTCTTTTCGATGGTGAGTCTTCTCTTGACATTTAACTATCTCAACTGTCTGCAATTGAAAATTATATTTCAACAAAACTCCAAGATCATATATGTAGTGGTCGTAGATATACTCAGCAAGTGGATTTGCACAACCATGTCTTATGATAACACGAGGTTGTATGTCATTAGACATCTTGTATGATAGTGGCAAAACACCCTTCCAAAGTTGGGTTCGCCTCACCCTATTCGGTTCACCAAAATTAAATATCAAATGATGTTTACAATACGACACACTTATCTAAAGTTCTCAATAAAATTATTTCCATACTATTTAGGGAGAACCTCAACAGTTATAGAACGCCGTTTTATTCCCCTGTTATCCCCGCTCGACCCGGCAACACTCTTATTACCTGAAAGGAATTATGAAGCAAAAGGGTGAGCACAACTAGCTCAGTAAAGAATATCATGACTAAAGATAATTAAATTATCAATACCCTTCATCAGTAATAAATCAGAGATTTAGAACATATGGTAAATGATAAAACTTTTCAACCATAGTTGTAGCGGAACAAGCAATCCATTAGAAGAGTCAAATAGACCATAAAGTCTATTATCTTCTCCATGTTAAAAGTCCACCAACAATGTTTTAATCCTGTAACCTCAATCAATAGATCATGTTCACAGTCATGTGAATAACTCATAATCATAATTGTAGTTCTAATTTTCTCTTCTCATCCAAGACGAAGATAATTTTCATCACCCGTCTTTACCTGAAACATCAAAGATCATGGTTATACCAAATCACAGTTCCTGTTCATAATCATACTAATAAGTTCATCTTTGCACTACGGGCCAAAGATATTCATTAACGGTTCATCTTTGCACTACATGATAAAGATATTCAGCAACAAGTCATCTTTGCATTACGGGCCATAGATATTCAACAACAGGTCATCTTTGCACTACGGGCCAAAGATATTCATCAATAATCCATCTTTGCACTACAGGCCAAATATCTTAATATCTCAAAGAAATATATAATCATTTCAGAATTTATATAACAATAATTATAACTATGTTGATCAATTCACCTTTTCACTTAAGCTAAAGATAATTGTTTATAAATTCAATGGTCATGATCATACTAGTCAACAATTCATCTTTGCACTACTGGCCAAAGAGAACCCATAGTCACGATCATACCAATAATCTACCCATCTTTACACTCAAGTCAAAGAGAAATATCATCATTAGGGTTATAAAAATGTTATATATCATAATAAAAATAATATGATCAACAACTGCATTTAATTTCAAGAGTAAGATTCATAAATCAACGATAATTTGGTCAGAAAAAGAAATCAATTTTGTCGTAAATAGTAACTCGTGAATAGTAACTCATGAATAGTAACTCGTATTCGTATATAGTACCATATACGTAAATAGTGTCATATACATGAATATGGTGTCGTATACGTGAATAGTAACCCCGACATAAAAAAGGTAGAAATTGCACAATAAAACTCATATCAATAATTCGGCATAATGATATTGAAGAAAATAATATCATTTAAGAAGAAAATAGCATCCCTTACAATCCCTTAAAATCTCTTACAATTCCTTACAATCCCTTACCATAATAATGACAATATCCCTTACCTCAAAAGAGCAAAGATTTCGATCGAATATTTGATATGATTGAATCGAAAGAAACTTGCACTGAATAGCAACTCTCAAAGTATCTAAATACTCACAAAAATACGCTCGATAATATAGTGAGAGAGAGAGGAAAAAAAACTTGTTTCTGGTGTGATTTTTAATTCTAACTCAGCACCCTATTTATAGGAAAATGCTAGAAACGCCAAAGCATTTCTTGACCACTACTTACCGATGGCTTTACCTGCTACTATTCCCACCCACCACTTTTGAAATAAAATTTGAGCACATTTCTTCACCAACCAAAGGTGGGGCCCACTCATTCTAGAATTTTCTACCAAATATCATTTATAAACATAATTTTCGAATCAGTCACCTCTTAAAATTCATAACAAATCATACGTTAATTTTTAACGGTTCAAAATTTGTGGAGATATATTTAACTTATATATGTATAACATATCCAAAAGTCACAACGATCCAACGGTTGGATTAAAAATTATAACTCACGCAATATAACTTAAGAACACTGATTTTTTGGACTATGAGTCCTTTAGACCAGTTTCCTTCAAATAGTCACTACGAAATATCCACAATGAATTTTTGGGTGATTCCAATTTCTACAGTTAGCTTACTTCCAGGGCTTTCTTTTGATATATGGCTCATCTCCTAACTCATTAGACACAAATAGTTATAGATTTTACAAAATCAAGTAATAAACTAATTTTCTGAAAATTTCCAAATTTTATTCTTCATTTCGACAAAATACTAATAAAACACCTCAACATTAATTCCTTCATTTATATCCATATAAAAATATATATTTCCTTATCATATAAATCAATAATTAATTATTCACAAATAATATTACAGAATCACAATAATGACAACCAGGCCGTTCCCAAGAAAGAGGGGGCTTTCCAATAAGGATTTCTCCTTACTGGCGCGCAATTAGGTGACCAAACCTCTCATTGACAGAACTTTCTAGACATTTTTAATAATGTTATCTCATAATATTATTCAAATAATATGAATTATTGATCTGATAATGGAAAATATTGTGCCTTGACAATTATTGAACGACAATAATATAAAATATCAACGCAGCAATTATTGAACCAATAAAATATTGAACAGTAATTACTATAACAATTATTGAGTAGTGCATTCATACGTAAGAATCAATAATTCCAAAAATATTGCAATAATACTGTATCTAGCTACCGCAACCATACATATATACATCGTATTTTAACAACCGTGTATTCCAATGGTTTTTATCGGTAATAATTACGCTTATTATTTATAAAAACTCAAACTTGTCGCTTTTCTTCATCCGACGCTTATTCTCATTATGGGGCCCACAAATGGTCATGCTGGCTGTGCATTTAATATTCCCAACAACAAGAATATTCCACGATCAAACGAATATTCCCCAACAGAAATGAGTATTTTATAACCACTTGCGTATTTTGAAAATTTTATATATATCACCCTTAACTATAACTTTTTATCAATTTCACCATTTGCTAAATAGGAAAATTGAATACTTTTATTTCATAAAATTCGGGGTCTTACACGAATGTCAGACCCTGTAGATCTTTCTTTGTTTTTATTTTTGGTTGTTTAAATGTTTGAAGTTGTAGTATGTCATGAGTTCTTTGATGTGGAACTTGAATCAGGTCCAGATCTGTTATAGATTGAAAGTTATACGTGGTCAGTCACCGATCGACCACATGACCAACCTGCTTCGGAAAACCCGTAAATCCAGCTTTTGGTCCGACAAATGTTTTTGGCAAGAGCCTCGATCTTACTTGTGTTTATGTTTTAGACCATGTTGTCAGATTAAGGTTGTTATCCGATATGAGGCTACATTATCATGCCTTTATAATATCCAAATCTTACACAGAATCAAAGTTATACAAGGTCAAACTTGGGTCGACTGTCATTTTATGAACATTTCCGGTTTTCCGAAATGTTCAAGAACAAATTTATAGACTCCACTTTGAATTCTTTCTAGATCTACTACTTGTGTTCTTGTTATACTAATCTGGTGAGATGTTATTGTACCTTGTTATGAGTACTACATGATTGAACCAATAAAACACACTAAGTAAACCTGGAACACATAGATCCAAGACCTGGAAAGTAACCTCTCGAACTGTTCTTCATTTCTGGAAAACCCAAAAATGAAGAATAGCTCTGACATGAATTTGTGAGGCCTATGTCTCACAGATCTGTTGTTGTATGGCCCTAAAATTTAATTGTAGTTGTAGTATTACATACATACTACAACTCCAATACAATTACAAGCCCATAAATCAACTGAAACATAGATCTAATTGTGGTCAAACCTACCATCTTGATAACTGACACGAAGGTTCTGGGTAGGTTGAAGAACACTCAAGAACACCTATAGCGACGGTTCTGTCGCTATAGGGCCCTTTAGTGACACATTATTTTCTAAAATTAATTATTTTATTTAATAAATAGAAAGAAATAGTTTTTAATTATTAAAAATACAAAATAAATTACTAAAAATTATTTTAAAGCCTAAAAATTGGTTTTTTTTTTGAATATATTTCATTAATATTTAATATTTGTGAAATATTAATGGTATTTAATTTATTTAATTATAATATTAAATAAATTGCTTAAAAATGATTTTAATACTTGAAAAATCATTTAAAATAATATTATATTATAAGAAAATATTTTAAGTTATTTTTAATGACTTTTAATATTTTGTGATAAATTTCATTAATTAATTAATATTAATGGTCCTTAATTTGTTTAATAAATGTATTAAATAAATTATGGAAAAATAGAATTAATGATTTAAAAATCATATAAAAATGATTAAATGTTATAAAAATATTTTTAAGTTATAAAATATAACTTGTAATATTTAAAGGATAATTTCATTAATAATTTAATATTAATGATATTAGATTTATTTATTAATTATATTAAATAAATAGTTTTAAAATGATTTTATTAATTTAAAAATCATTTAAAAAGGATATAAATGAATTAAAAATATTTCAATTTATAATAAATAACTTTTAATATTTTGATGAATAGTACATTAATATTTAAATATTAATGGTATTTATTTAAAAATCATTTTTGTTATTTTAAAAATTATTTAAGGGTAATATTAATACTTTAAAATAATTTAAGTTATTATAAATAACTTTAATATTTTGGCAATGGTTTCATTAATATTTAATATAGAATTATTTAATATTTAAATCATTTAATAATGATTACGGTGTTTGAAAAATCATGATAAATTATAATAATTATTTAAAAATTATTATAAGTCTATGAAAAATAATATGTCTGATATTTAAATAGTTTAAATGGATATTGAACTACAAAATAGAGTTTTAGACTCGATAATTACCCGATAAAGTCGTCGGTACACCGAAATATTTCAAAAATTAATCTGGACTTATATAAATTGTTTGTATATGTATTTATTTGTGATCCAATGACTGTTAAACTTATGTGACAATGTGCTTAGGTTATGTGCTGACTGCAAATAGCAGTACTGTGTGTTATTCTAATCGATAGAATGATCTTATTACTGATTGGTCTCGGTATAAAAGATAAAACTAAGTTGTGTAAGCAGCAGATCAGGCAAGTATCTAACCTTTGCATTTACTTTATGCAATGGACATATGTAAGCCGGTTTCAAAACTCTATTATTATTGTTATTGTTCATATATCTATACTTTTGTAGACATGCCAGTTCTTGAATTCTATCTGATCGTTGTTTATCATTACAATATTATTATATCCATATACATATATTTTGTTCGTTAATTTCTAAATATTAAGTATACAAGTGTCCTCACTTGGATAATTTATTGTATTTAATCACATGTTGATACATACTCTTGGTTTTCAGTATGTATACATTGACTTAAAAGCTGTCTAAGCTATTTGACTCGGCTAGACATAGATTTAAAAATAACGTTGAGATAAGTCTTAGCTAATTATTATGGTTAGACGACCATTTGATTAGAACTTGATAGGTTCAAGATTATAACTTAATTATTATTGACAGATTGATGCCAATTATTTCAGCTAGATTGAACAAGCGATTAGATTTGTGAAGATCATAGTATTTCTTTGTTATAATTCAAATTCTGGTTATAAGACTGAGAAGAACAACCTTTTTATATAAAAGGGGAGATTTTTGGTCGTATGTTCGGCCATTGCGCGCGTTTTAAGTATTATGCATAATATAGGGTATAATTAAGCTGATCACTTATTACACTTGCAGAGGGGTATAATTTAATCTTTATGGTTATCTGATACACCTGGGTATATCAAAGTAAACCTTTGATAGTTACTCGAGAAGAGAAGTTCAAGATCCTTTTGGATCACTCAGCATAATCTCTGGAAAGTATTCCACTTTGTTATTGCGTATAATTAATTCTTGTATTCAATTGAATATCGAAAATCAAAAACAAAGTTCATAGTCTGTCGATTGCTCAGCTATTATAGTTAGTATGTAGTTTCAAAATTTGAAATAGATTTGATATGTTGATTATAATTGTTTCAGTTTACTTCATAACTGTTGATTCGTTGTAGAAGTGTCTTTCAAAGAAAACATTGACTTCTTTCAGCTAACGTTTATTGTCTGCTATTACTTGCTGGGAACCCAAATGCTCATTCTTGCTTTAAATGTAAATGTTTTTAGCTAAGCGTGGTTAACCTGAAGGTTCAGAAAAGGACAAAGGAAAGGGACAACTAGTAGAATAAACTTTATGATATCTTATGTAATAGTTAGTCTATACACTACAAAAAAACCAGTCATAGGCGATGGGGTTATGAACCGTCGAGAATAACATTAATACAGATGGGACAGCCGTCGCGAATGGGTGCCGTCGATAATAACACTTTCCCAGGGAAAAAAGCTGCAAAAATTTGGCGGTGGAGGGAAAATTCATTTGCGACGGCTATGAATGTCAATAGCGACGGCACTGCCGTCGTTGATGACTCATTGGCAACGGTACACGAATGACGACATAAGCCATCGAGAATGAGGTCTTATTTTTAATACGCCAGATTCAATTTTGTTTCCTCTCCATTTTCATTCCCTCTCGATCGTTCTGTTCCTTCCCACTGTTTCTCTCTCCACCACTGCCGTCGGTCCTTATCGCTTCTCGCCATTGTTACTCGCTGGTTAGTCACCGTCGTTCGCCACCGTCAGTCCCTGCCATCGGTCCTCCACCGTCTGGCCTCCCCTTTCATCCTCCCCTTTCTTTGGCCTGATACACTGTTACAATCTCCCCCCAATTTTCGTTCCCTCTCAGCTCTGGTTCTACATTTGTTATTGTTTGTTTCCATTAGTAATTAACACTTTTTTTCTCCTTAAGGTTTCATTTGTATATAAGTTCCAATTTAGTTACGTTAGGGTTTAATTTGGGTTTTTTTCCTAATACCTGTGTGTCTTTTTTTCCTAATACCTTCTCTGCATCTCTCTCTTTTTTATAAGTTTTTTTTTTATCTCTTCTCTTTTTTTTGGAGTAGTATGCATGTCAGTTCATGTATATATATATATATATATATATATATGTGTGTGTGTGTGTGTGTGTTTATTTGAAATATTTTCATGTAATATGTTTGTAAGTTCATATTACACTTAACTATATCAAACTAGATGCTATTAAATAAATCAAAGATTAAACAGGTGGAAAAATAATATCAGTAAAGTGATTCTACCTTGCATCATACATGGACTAGCACCTATTGACAGATTTACTTTGCAGTAACATATATGACCTTACACATAGTATTTGATGGATACCTTCATTAGTTCATTATATGTTCTAGTTGATAAAAAACAATGCATGATTTGACATCCAATAGAAACTAACGTATTCCTTTGTATTATCTAGCATTTTAAGGTCACATCAAAGACAAGTAAGCGGTTAATCATAAGATTTAGAAGTAATCACAAATGATGCTTAATCTTTAAACATCATTTTGCAAGAAACCTAAAATCCATAATGGACACATTATACTTTGAGTTTAGTTCATTTTCTCTTTTTAAGTTCCAAAAATCTATATAGCAATATACTTTGAGAGAGAAAAGGGAGGTGGCTGCCAAAACATTAAGGAAGAGAATGAGAGGAGATTTGGTTCATGCTTTCAAGCTTTATAACCTACATTGGAAGAAGAAGAAGAGGTGAGACTAAATTAAGGTTCAAAAGTTTACTTATCTCAAAACCCTAGTTAGATTTATGTGATTGTCTATGGTTGTTTTAAATCAAATGATGAGTTTATATTTCTGAGTCATATGATGGTAGATCTATATGTTAAATGATGTTTTATGGTTAGACATGGTCATTTTATGTGTTGATGAGCTTTTATGTCAAAGGAAATTAGTCCACTTTGGAAAGTATAACATGTGTACTTTTGGTTGAGATACAACTATGTTATTGAGATACATTTGAAACGAATATAATGCTTTCTAAATATAAATTACCATGTCTTTGTTTCAATTTTTTTGCTTAATTAAAATGGTAGCATTGCGTTGTTTCAAGTGTGTGTTCTGTAAGTTCAACAAAAAGGCATGTTGGGTCATATTAATTAAGCTATGTTATGAGCATATATACAAATGTTGAATTAATTTTTGTTTTGTGATAGGAGTTGAAATCCTTTCTTAATGTTTTTATAACTGGATTCTTGTATATTCTAGATTTTCCAAATTCATTTAACAACTGTACTTCTTGAAGGTAGTTCAAAAGCTTACGTAATTATAACTCTTGTTCTAGCTCAACTATTAGATGTTGAAACTTTTGGTCTGGTTTCTCCGAGCTGTTGAAGGGGAAAAAATGAAACATGCGAACCTCTATAGTTATTAACCTAGGTTCAGTGTAGACTGTAGACCTGGGATCAGATGTCCTTGTAATAGGTGTGTGAATGAAGTGTGGAAGGAAATGAGTGATGTCATGTGCGACTTATTTGTGTATGGGTTCAAGCAGGGTTATACGACATGGATCTATCATGGGGAAACCTGGTTGGATGAACATGAATCAGAACCGGAATCCGGAGGTGATGAGTCCTTTGACTGTACTAACATGATAGTCGAAGCTACTGGTTCATACTTCAAGTGGAATACAGACAGGGATGGCGGTAGCTGTGAGATCCCGAATTTTATGAAATAAAAGTATTCAATTTTTCTATTTTGGTAAATATTTAAATTGATAAAAGTTTAAAGTTAAGGGTCATATTTGAAAAATTTTCAAAGTAAGCAAGTTGTCATAAAATAACCGGTAGTAGAAAGAATGATGTCTGGCGTGGTTGCATAGTAGCTGCACCAGTATTGATTATTGATGCTTATGTGATAAGTCACTCAATTATACTCAATTATTGCTATAATAATTGCTGCATCATATCTCTCATATTATTGATTCAATTATTGTCATAGTATCATCTGCATAATATGTTATATATTATTAAATCAATAATTGAGACGACAAAGTTATTCATATTATTATTTGCAATATTGACAATGTCTAGAAGTTCTGTCAAGGAGAGGTTTGGTCACCTAATTGCGCGCCAATAAGGAGAAATACTTATCGGAAAGCCCCCTTTTTCCTAGGAACGACCTAGTTGTTAAATATTGTGAGTTATAATATTAATAATGAATGTTATTAAAAATCAAAGTTGAGTTCGGAGTTGAATTTGGAGATGCAGACATGATATTTGAGTCCGGAACGATGAAATTAGTAGAAATAGACTATAAACACAAAATTTGTTGGGGTTGACTTTTTGGTCAAAAAAAATCAATTGACTTTTTTCAAAAAAGTCAAACTTCAAAATTTCAAAATTAAATTTTTGAGAAAAATATTTCCATTGTGTTGGGATTGTTAGTGTTAGTGGAAATCAACATTTATTTCGATAATAATTATGTCTGGAGGTTATATTGACCAATCGAGTAATTAATAGAACAAATGAGCAATTAATTGTTATTAATTCACATGATTATAACTATTTGTTCACATGTGTGTACTATTGATTCACATTTATGTACTATTAGGGGAGGTGGTGCGAGATTGATAATACTTGCATAACTAGGTTAAAAATGGAGGTATAGATGGATGTACTATACTGTAATTCGTATTTTCACATGATTATAACTATTGATTCACATGATTGAACTATTGATTCACATTATTTACTATTAGGGGAGGTGGTGCAAGTTTGATAATATTTGCAGGACTAAATTAAAAATGAAGAAAAGTTGAAAGTATTGTACTGTAATATTTTGAGCCCCAAAACGTGCAATTATCGAAACTATATTTTCCTATAAATAGAAGCTCATTCTTCCTTCATTTCTCACCAATTCACTAAAGCTATAGAGCAATTATTATAGAGAGAAATTATAGAGAGAAAGAAAAAGAGAAGTCTGCTACCTCTCTACTCTAGTATCCAGTTTCTTTCTAAGGTAAGGGATATTGTTATTATAGTAAGGGGTATTATTTCTTTCATATTCATGAAGAGAGCTATTGTTATTCCATTCCTTATTATTATGTTGGAATAACCTGTCTATGTGAAGTACCGCATACATGGTGAAATTCTTTTGTTATTCCATTCTTTATTATTCTGTTGGAATAACCTGTCTGTGCGGTCTATCACATGCCTGATGAATTCTGTTGTTATTCCATTCTTTATTATTTTTTTGGAATATCCTCATGCATGCGCTTTTACGCATGACTGGTTCCATTCTTTATTATTCTCATTGGAATATCCCGTGCAAGCGGTTTACACATGACCTAGTTCCATTCTTTATTATTCATTAGAATATCCTCGTCTCATGCGGTTTTTACGCATGACACGGTTCAATTCTTTATTATTCGCTGAGAATAACTTTTACCTATCTGGTCTATCGCATGCATGGTGAATTCTTCTATTATTCTATTCTTTATTATTCTGTTGGAATAACCTGTCTATGTGGATTACCGCATGCATGGTGAATGATCATTTGTATTCATATGAATAGTATTTTCATTCAAAAGGGGTTTCTGCCAGGGGCAGTTTCATAATTTTTCTGACCCTCAAAAATTCTGGAAAAATTTGAAATGATAATTTGAAGAGTTTTCTAGATTGTGTCCAAAAATGGCAATTTTTGGATGTATAGATTAAGAGTTATGGATTTTATGGGAAAAGACTATTTTAAAAGTAAACCCTTATAACTCGTTGTGATTAACTCCAAAATTGGTGAAATTTTTATTGGGAGTACATATATATAACAGGAGTATACCCTGTAAATTTCAGAATTTTTGGACAAAAGTACAATTTATGACAAATGTCTAAATATTCGGCAGTTTTGGCCATATGAAAAATAGTAAATGAATTTTAAAAATTCTGAGAAAAATATATGTTCAATATGAGACTATATTCTACTAAATCCAAGAAAAGAAATATTTTTGGGACTGATTTGGTATTTTTCATGAAAATGAACTAGTTATGAGTAAATGAATTAAATATGTTATGTGAAGTAACAAAATTGGAAAATAGGATTTTATGGCTTAGGAATCCTATATAGGGTATATGCAGATTTTTGATGTGGGATTTGATCGTTGGTGATGAAATCTTATGAGTATGGCATTTTTGAATGATTAAATGCATTATTTGATAAAGTGTAAACAATTGAAATAAATTGTTTATAAGTTTAAGAAGTGATTAAAATATTATTATAATATTAATATTATTAGATTATGAGTTTATTAAGTGATTAATAATATTTGGATAAATTTAAAGTCTTTAATATTTATCCTTGTTTTCGTTTGATTAATGCTTATATCATTGTCATCATCCTCATGCTTATATTATGATGAAAGTCATCTTTGGCTTACGTGCAAAGATGGACTGTTAGTTATTGGTTTTACAGTTGAATATCTTTGGCTTATGTGCAAAAATGGATTGTTGATTATTGGTTTTACAGTTATATATCTTTGGCTTACGTGCAAAGATGGACTGTTGAACACCATTCTTTTTTTTCAAAACATGTTTCTTCTCTCTAGAATTTTTCCTCTGCCTTCTCTCTACCTTTTCAAAACTTCCCCCGCCTTTCTCCTCACCTAATTTTTCTGGCTATCACCTAACTTTTCCGGTCTTTCCCTCTTCTTCTCCCTTCTCTGCTCCCGGTCTTCTCTTCTCTTCCTCTCCTCACCTATGGTGAGTTATAATCATCTTTCAGCCGGTAACTCTGTTAGTAGTGAGTCTAGGGATACCTTTGGTGTTTATGGGGTCTCCAAACCGGCTTCGCCTAGCCACTCTTCGCTTCCTCCTGCGTTTGGCATTGAGAAAATGGGAGAATCTGATGCCCTCCTTATTCCTCCGGGTAACCAAGTTAGCTCAAAACTTCGCTTTCTCTTGAGCTCTTTGCATCGAGGTTCAATTAGGCTCTGCTTTTGGGTGAGAATGCTTGTGAGATTTTTTCTAGCAATTTCAACATTTCTCTCATAAGGATCGTGAAGAGGCTATCTTTGAAAGAAGGAAAAACCTTCACCTTATGTCTTTCTTATCTGCCCATGGCATTTCATCTAATGACGTGCAAACTTTCCTATCCGAAGGAAAAACTGTTAGTTTTGATAATGCACACAAGATGACGGGGATCATTCCTCCGACCTCTTTCTTGGGGAATGCTATCTCTCCGGTAGTTTGCGTGGGGGAAGACTCTTTTCCGGCAAATGTTTCTATCCTTTCAAAGAAGTCCATCATGGACAAGACTTTTCCTGCTATTGGGTCAGAGGGTCCCTCTCTTTTCAATAATCCAAATTCTCCAACCACTCTTTTCGCCACCCTTCTTGAGGAAGGTGAAATACCTGCTGCTTTGGTCAAGGAGCCTGCCAAATCTTGGAGTGATATAGTGGGCAAATCTTCTGGTAAATCCACACGTCTCCTCTCTTACCACCCTCCTTCCTACCGACAAGACCCACTACCATCATCCCTCCCGATGAAGTACTTTCTAGAGGCAACAAGCTTTGGGCTTCTAGTCTTGTAGGATACTTTCTGACAGTCCTCATTACCATACAAAGTTGTCGAACCTATTGCTAGACGTTTATGGGGACATCTTGGGCTTTCTGGGGTCTTCTTACATAACAAAGGATATTACATTTTCAAATTTGACTCTATCTCCGATTGTGACAACATCCTTGCCTCCTATTCCCCGCTCATTTCGCTTCTAAAGGCATTGTCCTACACAAATGGAAAGAAGGTGTGGCATTCTCAAAGACCGAATGTGATGTGTTCCCTATATGGGTGAAGCTATCCAATATACCACTCTCCCTCTCGGGTCCGATGAGGGCATAAGTTATATCGCCAAATCTTGTTGGGAAACCTCTGCTCACCGATGAAATGATCATGAAAAATGATTTCCTAAATTTTGCAAGTGTCTCGCATAGAAGTCAAAGCCTCTTTCTCCTTTCCTTCTTCAATCCGTGTTGCTGTTAAAAATGAAGACTCTTCGGCTAACCTCTTTGTCCCAGTTGAGGTGGAATATCAGAGTAGACCTCCTTCTTGCCCATCTTGCAATGTATTCGGGCACCTCAACTTAAGTGCCCCAAAGCTCACTATATCTGGGTGCCGAAAGTCACCATTAATTCTACCTCTGCCTTGATCACCTCTTCCACTCCTCCTCTTGATGTCACCACTTCAGGCATTCTGGCCTCGTCCCTCCCCCTTCCTAAAAATGATTGGGTAAATGTCTCACGAGGTGTCAAACAAGGATCGGGACATACTTCCCCTGAACCAGCTCTACATATCTCCAACACCTTTGCTCTAATAAATGATGCAGGTATCTCGGATGATGAATCTCCTATTGGTCCGAACCTTCTTGTCTCCAGACTCAAGGTTATTGATGAAAAGGAAGGGAAAGAGATCAAGCACAAACAAGACTCTAGCTTCGTCAACTTGCAGGCAGCTAAGAAAAGGAAAGGGAAAGGAAAGACTGGTCACTCCCCTACTTCTTAGTTTCCTTAATGTTAGCATCTTATAATATTAGAGGTCTAAATAAAAGCCTAAGCGGGGCTTATGTTAAGCAAATAATAGGCGATAATAAAATTTCTATGTTGGGTCTCCTTGAAACACGGGTCAAACAACATAAAGCTCAAAGAATATCTAGGAATCTTTGTAACTCTTGGAATTGGGCCTTCAACTATGATTCTCATTCCAATGGTAGAATCTGGGTTGGATGGAATCCAAGTTTATGGCTTGTTGATATCCTTTTTGTGTCCTCTCAAGTCATACATTGTAAGGTCCAATCTGTTGATCTTAACAGCACCTCCTTCTTGATTTCTTTCGTCTATGGGCTGAACTCCTATTTGGAACGGAGAGACTTATGGAATGATTTACTCTCACTTGCTCCCAATGCTAGCTGGTGTATGATGGGTGATTTTAATGTAATTAAGGACCTAACGGAAACTAATCAGGATAATGAAACTTGGGATATTGGGATGGAAGAATTCAAATCATGTATTACCTCTGTTGGGGTTGATGATATCAGGGGAGTTGGTACCTTATTCACTTGGTGGAACATGCAAACTGCTCGGCCAGTTCACAAAAAGTTGGATCGTGCAATGGGGAATTCAGATTGGTTTTCTATCTTCTGCATGTCACATGTCACCTATGGTCCTCGTGGTCTTTCGGACCATTCTTTGACTCTACTTCAAACTGGAATTCATCTTAATCAACCTAAACGTCAGTTTCAATTCTTCAACCATATGCTTCTGATTGAAGGTTTCAGGGACTCGGTAAGCAACGTTTGGGCCTCATCAATATCGGGCAATCCGTTTCATGTTTTCACTGAGAAATTGAAATGTACTAGACATGCTTTGGTATCTCTCAATATTCTTAATGGGAACCTCAGCACCCTTGTAAAGACTGCAAAAGAGGACCTGCACGCAGTGCAGTCTCTTCTTAATGACCATCCATTGGATCTAAACCTTCTTGCTCGTGGAAAAATCCACCAACAAAGAACTCGAATGCCTTGGATAGAGAAGAAACTCTTCTTCAATGTAAATCAAGGGCCAATCGTTAGCCTTGGGTGGCCAAAACTCTAGCTTCTTTTCCAATATGATGAAAAATCGATGGAATGCCAATAAGATTTTGTCAATTACTGATAATGAAGGTAATACGATGCATGGTCAAAGGAACATTGAAGATGTGGCGGTGGATTATTTTTTCAATCTCTTCAACACCTCTGAAGATCCCTATCTTGGGTTCGATAATGCCATAACTCCTACTAATTTGCTTAGTTCGGCCCAAGCCTCTAAGCTGATTGCTCCTATCAACGATCCGAAATTCGGGATCCTCAAATCCATGAAAAATGTAACAAAAGTCCGGACCGATGGTTTTAATGTCAACTTCTTCCTCAATTTGTTGGGACATTGTGGGGACAGATTTTTAAAGGTCATGCACTTCTTCTTTGCCAATAGTAGACTTTCTAAAGGCCTCAATTCCACGGCTCTTGCTCTTATTCCTAAGTGTTCCAACCCTACTTCAATGACCCGACTTCCGACCCATCTCTTGTCGTAATACAATTTACAAATGCATTACTAAAATTCTCTCTAACAAACACAAGGAGGTTCTTCCCTTTCTTGTTGATAAAGCTCAATCTGCTTTTGTGAAAGGAAGAAGCATTAGTGACAACATCCTTATGGCCCAAGAAATGCTCAAAGGCTACCATAGCTATTCTGGTCCTGCTAGGTGTGCTCTCAAGATTGATCTCACCAAAGCTTTTGACACGGTAAGATGGGAATTCCTTTTTGACACCTTAAGAGCTTTCAAATTTCTAGATCTGCATGTTGGTTGGATCAAGGCCCGTGTCACCTCCGCCATGTTCTCGCCATTAAGGTTAATGGTGCTCTAGCCAAGTTTTTTTGGGGTAGTTCAAGAGGTCTCAGACAAGGGGACCCCTTATCTCCCTTTCTCTTTGTGATTATCATGGAAATGCTCTCTCTAAAGCTCAATTATGCTACCTCCGATCCAGGCTTCCTTTACCATTGGAAAGCTAAAGTATGCAAGCTTACTCACTTATTCTTTCACCGATGACATCATGATTTTCTATAAAGCATGCTTGCAATCTATTTCTATCGTAACTCATGCATTCTTTCCTTCTCTTTATACTCCGTCCGATTCCCAACTCCCACAAAAGTCATTTTTCCTCTCAAACTCGGCAAACATAGCAATAGTGTTAGTGATATTTCTCTCATCCTTGGGTTCCACTCTGGAACCTTACCTTCAAAATTTTTGGTGTTCCTCTCCGTCCGAGTGAAGCTTTTGCTTACCGATTGCATCCCCTTAATCCAAAGGATCGCAAATCGGGCTTCTTCTTGGACATCAAAGGTGCTATCTTACTCGGTAGACTTCAACTTATCGGATCCATTCTTTGTTCTATCCAAATATTCTGGAGCTCCCACTTTCTGCTACCAAAAGGGGTTCTCAAAGATATTCAATCAATCTTAACAAGATTTCTTTGGAAGGGAGCAACTCTTGACAAGTATGGTGAAAAGGTTGCATGGTCCACTATTTCACTTCCCTCATTGAAGGTGGTCTTGGCATCAAAAATCGGTGGAATGGAATTACGCACTTATCCTCCAAAGACTTGGTTCGCATTATTCAACACCATTCCAACTCTCTATGGGTGAATTGGATTAAAGCAACTTCATTAAAACATACATCCTTTTGGCGGGTTCAGAAACTGCAAAGAACATGTTCTTGGGTCTCGAAACAAGTTTTAAAGTTTCGACCACTTGCTTCTTCGACACCTTCACTATCATGTTGGTAATGGGCGGGATACAAGCCTATGGTTCGACCCCTGGTTAAATGACACGACTATCAATCCTCCCCAATATTTTATGTCTTCCTCTCAGGCTACAAATTGCTCAACAATCGTAGCCACCTTATCAAGAACAACGGATGGGTCATGCCCCAAGATAATTACCACGATATGATCATCCTGAGGAGGAAACTAGCTCTCCTTCCCCCTCCTTCTCAAAGAAATGGATAAGATACTTTGGGACTCTTGGGATACGAAGAATATAAAAGCCAACCAGCTTATGGGAATCTATTCGCATCGAGGCAATGAATCGGTTTCTTGGTGCTCCATTATGCAGGAATAAATGCCATGTCCCAAGGTACTCTTTTATTTTGTGGCTTGGCATTCTTAAAAAGCTCCCCACCAATGATGTAATCAATCGATTCTCTAACGAGATCCTCGAACTCGCCCACTATATGCAACCTTCATCCTGAGACCTTTGATCATATGTTCTTCAACCGTGTATTCTCCAAATCGGTTCTTTTGAATGCTATAAGCCTTGAAATCGGACCGCTTTTCCCGATTCAATGGGATGACATTATGGACTTTCTCACTTCTTATCAAGGTTCTAAATTGTCACGTAATATCCTAAGTTTGACCAAGTGGCGCCTATTTTACAAAATTTGGGAAGCAAGGAACAAAAAGCTTCATGATGATCATCTCCCTCCACTCACCAGGATCACACAGGATGTTATCCACATTATTAAGTCTAGGCTTTCCACTTGCAAATCATTTATCAAAGCCACCAATAACCAATATTTTTGTAATTGGCTTTTAACTAGTTAGAGATGTTTGGGCGTTCCCTGTATAGTCCCCTCATCTTTGGGCATGTCCATTGTTGAGGCTTCGGGCGAATATCGGCAAGGTCCTTTGAGTGGGGCGGAGCTGGGCAAGCCATGTTATGGCTTCGGACGAGAGGGCTTCGGGCTTCGGGCGAGGTCCTTCGATCGACGTCCTTCGATCTTCGATCGAGGTCCTTCAGGCTTTGGGCTTCTGGCTTCGGGCTTGAGGCAGAACCCAAGTCTTCGGGCGAGGTGGCAAAGGAAATGTAGCTTCGGATTCGAAAGAGGTAGTGGTTCAGGTCTAGGCCTTCGGGCAAGTGGTGGTACGAGGTCCTTGTAATTATCTTATCAAAGATAGAAATATTTAATGATTCTGTAATAGGACTATTACTAGCTAGTTGGTTTCTGGTATAGTTCCTTGTATAGTTTCCTCATCTTGGGCTTGTCCATAGATGATGTAGCTATACTGTGGGGTATGCCCCTTGTCTTTGTAATTTGGTTCTTTTCTATACAAACAAAATTTAGCAAAAAAAAAGATGGACTGTTGATTATTGGTTTTACAGTTGTATATCTTTGGCTTACGTGCAAAGATGAACTATTGATTGATGAGTATCTTTAGCTTATGTGCATAGATGAACTATTTATTGGTATTATTATGACCAGGGATCATTCGGTATAATCATGACCCGTAATGTAATAGATGATGTGGTAAAAGTCCTCATTGGCCCGTAGTGCCTTGATGGACAGTTATTGGTATGATTATAACCAGGGATTATTCGGTATAATCATGACTATTGATGATTACATGAATATCCTTGGCCGTAGTGCAGGGATGATTCGATGATGTGGATTATTTATTAAGCTGAGTCTCAGAGATAAAATATTGATTATACACTTTTAATTTATAAAAGATAGTAGATATCATGTTCTACTTGACTCTTCTAAAATACAGTTGTATGTCTTTGGCCTGTAGTGCAAAGAATAAATTGTTAATGAATATCTTTGGCCGTAGTGCAAAAGATGAATTTATTAGTATAATTATGAAGCGTGAATTGTGATTTGGTATAACCATGATTTTTGATGTTTCAGGTGAAGATAGGTGATGAAAATTATCTTCGTCCTGGGTGCGAAGAGGAATTTAGAATCACAATTATGATTATGAGTTATTCATATGATTGTGGACATGAATTGTTGATTGATGTTACAGGGATAAAACATTATTGGTGGACTTTTAACATGGAGAAGATAATCGATCTGATGGTCTATTTTACTCTTCTAATGGATTGCTCGTTCCACTTCAACTATGGTTGAAAAGTTTTATCATCTACCATATGTTCTAAATCTCTAATTTATTACTGATGAAGGCTATTGATGATGTAAATTATCTTTAGTCATGATATTCTTTACTAGGCTAGTTATGCTCGCCCTTTTTTCTTCACAATTCCTTTCAGGTAATAAGAGTGTAGCTGGGTCGAGCGAGGGTAACAGGAGAATAGAACGGTGGTCTATAGCTGTTGAGGTTCTCCTTAAATAGTATGGAAATAATTTTATTGAGAACTTTAGATAAGTGTGTCATATTGTATACGTCATTTGATATTTAATTTTGGTGAACCGAATAGGGTGAGGTGAACCCAACTTTGGAAGGGTGTTTTGCCACTATCATACAAGATGTCTAATGACATACAACCTCGTGTTATCATAAGATGGGGTTGTGCACATCCACTTCTTTGAGTATATCTACTGAGCACTACCTATATAATCTTGGAGTTTATTTGAAATATAATTCTCACTTGGAGACAACGGAGATAATTATATGTCAAGAGAAGACTCACCATTGGAAAGAAGATGATAGTAATCTTCTTGTTTTTCTTTGGCGACTATTGGGTCAACCAAGGATAATTCTGTGGACATATGATATCTATCATAACCTAGACACATGGCCTCCCATGTATGAAGGTTTCCTTGAGCACTTCCCAAAGATTTTAATTTCTAAAACAGTTATGGACTATACTTTTATGTAAGGTACCATTGTAAGGTTGTGGTCAAGGCACCATGAGAGTTACATACATTTATATTAAAACTCACAGTTTAACTGTGGTCGTATTCTGCACGATAGTTCAACAATTGTATAAATGAAGTTTGTATTTGATTTTTATAGTATGATATTTGACGACTCAGAATGGTCGTGTGGACCTATTTTGGGGGTGTCATAGTAGCGTCGAGCAAGAGCCGAATGATGGGGCTAAGGGTTTCTATGAGTTATTGCATGAAGCAGCGACGCCACTGTATGACGGGCACGAAAAACACACCGTCTTATTTTTCGTGAATAAGTTTTTACACTTCAAGAACGAGCATGATTGTAGCGAGAGAGGTTTTAATGAACTATTAAGCATTGTGAAGGAGTGCTTACCTGCAGGCAATAAGTTACCGGAGTCGTACTATGATATGAAGAAAATGGTGAAAAGGCTCAATCTAGGGTATGAGAAGATTGATGCTTGTGAGAATGATTGTATGTTGTATTACGGTGATGTCAATAAAGATAAGAAGTCGTGTGATATTTCTGGTACAAGTAGATACTGTGAATAGCGCGAGAAAAAGGGAAAAGACGTGCCGAGAAAGATCTTACGTTACTTTCCCATTGCCCCGAGGCTTCAACGGTTGTTCATGTCAACACATACCGCCGAGGATATGAGGTGGCACTCTACACGGGACATAGTCGAAGGTCAACTGACGCACCCGACAGATGGGCTTGAGTGGAAAAATTTTGATAACAAGCACCCCTCGTTTGTTGAAAAGGTTCGCAATGTTAGGCTTGGACTTGCTACGGATGGGTTTAATCCATTTAACGGGCCTTATACAAAGCCCTACTCAACTTGGCCGGTGATTATTGTGGTGTATAACCTCCCGCCTTTGATGTGCATGAAAGATCCCTATATGTTCATGCCTTTACTGATTCCGGGTGATAAGAGTCCGAGTAAAGACATCAATGTATACCTCAAGCCGTTAGTTGATGAGTTGAAGATGTTGTGGGAAAAAGGGGTTCAAACTTATGATGTATCTCTTAAGCAGAACTTTGACATGAGGGCGCCTTTTTATCAGGACAATAAATGACTTCTCGGCATTAGGAATGATCAGTGGATGGTCGACTCACGGGGGCTTGTCATGTCCCGTGTGCATGGGGTCAGTTAAAGCTGTGCGGCTCAAACATGGGGGGAAAATGAGTTTCTTTGCAACATCCAGACATTTTTTGCCGATTGAACATCGTTATCGATTTTGGATGAGTAGACAATTCAATCAAAAATAGAGAAACATCAAGTACCGCCGCCTTTTCCGGGTCAGCAGTGTTGAGTTGATTAGTCATTTGAAGTTTCCACCTCCGGAAGAATCATGATTGAGAACAAGCTTATGGTTACGATAAGGTTCACAATCGACACACACGTATCCATGTTCTTTGACTCGCTTTATTACACACTCGTGATCCGCTATTGTTTAGATCCGATGCATAATGAGAAGAACGTGTTTGATAACATTTTTATATAATACCCTAGATGCCACCGGGTAGAACAAAGGACAACAACAAGTGGAGCCTTGATTTGGTAGAAATGAACATTAGGGAAGATCTGTGGATGTATCAAGAGGGTAGTAAGACTAGAACGCCTAAAGTTTGAATATACTTTGACCAGTGGAACAGCTTGATATTGATATGTAATTGATCGCTGGACCAAGCTCCTAGATGGATATTCTTCAATATAGAAAGGTGTTATAAAGTCAAGAGCCGGAGTTTCGGGTCTCTCAAAAGTCATGATTGTCACGTATTCATGCGTAAGTTGATCCTCGTGGCATTTATCGACTTATTACCAAAACGTGGGTCAAGCAATCGATGTAAGCTTTCTAATTTCTTCAGGGATCTATGCTTGACGGAGCTTCAGGTCAAAGATATAGATAAAATGGAGATGCAGATAGTTTAAATAATGTGCAAGTTAGAAATGATCTTCCCTCCATCGTTTTTTGATTCAATGGAGCATTTGCCTATTCACTTGCCATACGGTTAAGTTTGGCGGTCCCGCATAATATAGATGGATGTATCCATTCGAGAGGTAATGACATTAATGTTTTTAATACGGTAAAATGTTCATTTTTTCTTGTTAATCTCTATATCACATAGGTATATGCGACGTCTAAAGCAAAAGGTGAAGAATAGAGCTCATGTAGAGGGTCAATTGTCGAAAGTTATGTTATGGAGGAACTTGTTAATTTCATCATTGTACTTTGAGTCGAATGTTCGGGACGAAAGCACAATCGCTTACGCCGAAATCAGTCATTGAAGACGAGGAAAAATGGAGAACTAACGGCCTTTAGTCATCCTGTTCTCCCATTCGACGGTAAAAAAAGGTGATTCTTGACCGATAGTGAGTATGCACCTGCCACATTGTATGCACTTGTCAACATGAATGAAGTAGCGCCATACATTAAGTAAGTAGTCATAACTATATATGTCTGGTGTAATTGTGTTAAGTTCCTTTACAAACACATTGAGTATATAACTGTGTTACAGTCAATATGATGCTAAAGTACGTGAAGCGAATCCGAGTATATCGGATGGGGATTTGCAAAATTTGAGAAATGGAGAATTTGTGCAATGGTTTAAAGATCATGTAAGTCTAACCTTTACAAGTTCAATGAATCTACCATCATAGATTTATTCTTATGGCATAATTAACATTTGTGCAGAATATGTCAGTGTTAATGTACATTAGGTCCTCACAGAAAAGTTAGCTGACAATCGGCTAAAGCTTATAGCCGATGGCCCTAAAAGATCTGTAGATACTTATACATGTTTCATTGTCAACGGTTACAGATTTAAGTGTTACGATATTGGGGAAGTCGCTTCTGCTGATTCTGGTGTTGTGGTGAAAAGTAGCTGTTATGATAACATTTGGGATGACTGGTATGGACGATTGCTAGAAGTTGTCGTGCTCAAGTATTGGGGTCATAAAGAATTAGTTTGCTTCAATTGTCATTGGTTTGATGTTGAGAATGGAGTTAAAATAGATAAAAAATCAGGATGGGTGACTGTTAACGTTAAGTCAAAACTAAGACTGATGAGTGGTATAGACGAGCCTTTTATTTTAGCAATTCAAGCAACACAGGTGTACTACGCGCGGAGTGTTAAGACTCCTGCAAGCCCATGTCATGCGGTTATAACCACCAAAGCCCATGGTTTTCAAGGCACAACTCCTCATCCAGACAATGAACCTTTACGAGTCGAGTCTACTAGTGTCACACCTGCTAATGTGATAATTATTAGTGAGTCTAGTGAAGAAGAAGATGATGTTGTCGATGTCGAAAGTGAAGACGATTTGGTTAAGGAGGTAGATATAATTGAAGAAATCGTTGAGGAAGACGAAGATGGTGATGACAACGATAGTGAAGATCTACTGCTCGAAGATGATGATTATGATATTGATGGCTTTGATGATATAAATGATTAGGAGTATGTACTCTTTATGTCCTTTTAGTTGTATTCAAATGTAATAGTTGTCTCCTTTTAGTTATATCTGCATGTTGTATCCTTTTAGTTGTATTCAAATGTCATAGTTGTTTCTTTGTAGTTAGGCTTTTAGTTGGTGATTCACTTTTTAGTTGTTTCTTTGCATGTTGTTCCTTTTAGTTGTTTCTTTTAATTTTATCAATTAGATGATTGAACTGTCGAATATTTTCTTGATCTCCCTCTTCTTCTTCTAAACTATGAAGAGGAGGAGTTCATCAGAGAATTACTTGATCTCCCTTTTTTCTCACTATTTTTAGATTTTGATATCTCCTCTCTATCCCTCTTCATCTTTTCACAAAGCTTTACCAAGTAAATATCTTCTTGTGCTCTTGTTCTTTTTTTGACCAAAAGAGTGAAAACTGAGGTTCTGATGAATTGATTTGATGGAGAATAAGAGAGAGAATCTGAATAGTCTGAATTTTTATTATGGAAAATGAATTGAGGAGGAGAGAGAAAGTGGAAGAGGAAAACAAAGAGTCGCCATTTTTGTATAATAAAGTGAAATGAGCAAACACTTGACTTTGGGGTATAAATGATCGCGACTTTGTTGCCATTTTTTATATTTAAGCCTATAAAAATAATAAATAAATAAAATAAAATAAAATGAAAGAACAAATGCATGTTGTATCTTTACATGTTGTATCCTTTTAGTTGTATTCAAATGTCATAGTTGTTTCCTTTTAGTTATATCTCGCATATCAGATCCTTTTTAGTTGTATATGCATGATGATTCCGATATTTGTGTTTGTATCCTTTTTAGTTGTATCCGCATATTATCTTCTTGATGATGATTTGACAGTATATATACAGATATGGCGCGTACACCACATGGCAATCGTGGTAGGCGTGCTTTGGTAGTTCAGCCGTGGGGGCCGTGGAGGTAAGCTTCAGTGATGATCGTGCCGATCATCGTGTATAATTACATGTTTTGTTGTTATACATCTTATTGTTTGTAATTTTATATAATATTGACATTATATTCGTCTATATAAATATTGTTGTATTTCACTACATAGGTGATCGATGTAGGCCTCCGCGGGGACTAGCACGTGGATTGCTAGGGAATCCCCCCCAGTCGCCGCTTATATGCTGGGTCGGGACTACTAGGTAATATATACATTACGTTTGTATTAATTATTTAGTTCTTATATATTCTTGGTAATTTGGAAATTTAATAATTTCAATTTTAGTATCCTCGATGCTGACGCCAAGGAACACGTTGCTTGGGATCGTCTGCAATCGATTCTCCAAATTGGATGATGTGGGTATGAGGTGGATGACCGCACACGTGGGCTTATTATTGCTGAGTTTAGGGTAAGAAGTCATTCATTCATATGTTAGTTTTAATTTGTGCTTTTGAATATTTATTTACCGCTTTGCTTTATGTTGTCTACTAAGTAAATCATGATATTCATATGTCAGACTACAGAGATATTATCGCTTTTGAGGATCGCAAGAGGCCCATGGGATGACCGTTTCTGAAGTATCTCAAGATGAATTGGCACAAGTGGGTCTACGATCGAATAAGAAGGCCTGCACTAAGATGGTCGATGGATGACACTTAGAGATGTCCCACTAGATTTCATCAGGTCATTGCAAGGTGGGGGGAGTATGCGATATTTGGGAGGGCGTGGCGTTCAAGAAGATGTCGGCAAGACAACATATACCGCCTCGATGGACAACAGTAGTCGCCTCCCACACTGCAGACTGGGAGTCAACAGACGACCTCTATAGGGACAGACTCGAGGCGAGTCTAAAGCACCGACCTTCCCGCCTCGAGTTTTGGTGGCACGCCACCGTAAGAAAGGTGATTTCAAGTGGTTATATCTCACCTGAGGTAGAGCGCATTGCGGTAAGTAATTTAATTATTTCATTTAGTATGTATTTGATGGCTTTGAAATTTTTTGTGTAATACTTGCTTTTCACCTATTTCTATGTTTTTTCAGACATGGTTCGAGGACCTTTCTGTGGTCCGGAGCACCCAGAGAGGTGACACTCCAGTGGCTGATGCTGAGCGTGAGGACGAGGAGATGGAGGACTGGCTGGAGGCTACAGGGGGGCCAAAGAAGTATAGAGTTGTAGGCATCCCCTGTGTCCCAGCCTACACTATAGTCCCTGTTGCGAGATCTCGATGTCGTCCACCCACCGGAGGTAGTGGTGCGAGTGGATCAGGCGCCAGCCCTTCATTATCTGACGACTTCTTCAAAGCGGATCATGAGGGTGCATGGCGAGCAAGTTGTCGCAAGCGCGCACCATCACGTGAGCGGATCTTCCAACTTGCTCAGGAGGTTGTCCACGACTCCATAGATCCTGCAGCTGTCGTTGACGACCTCATGGGTGTAGTCCGGGAGGAGGCCATCCGTGTATGTATAGTTGTCTTGGCCAACATCTTTCCTCCACGTATTCGACAGGTAAAACTTATTATTGATGTATTTCCTTATTTGTAATTATATTGCTTATATAAACTGTCAAATAACTAGTTAACACGCAAACACACACATAGAACCGAGTAGGTATTAAACACGTGTTAGAACTTACGGGACTCGATTTTGATATACGGAATCCGAGTTATCGCCCAATTTACAAAACTCGCCAACACTTAGGCAAAAAGTCAAAAAATAGGTCAAAACCCGCCTAGGTCATCCGAACGCCACACAAACACACACATAGCACCGAGTAGGTATTAGACACGTGTTAGAACTTATGGGACTCGATTCCGATATATGGAATCCGAGCTATCGCCCAGTTTACAAAACTCGCCAACACTTATGTAAAAAGCCAAAAAATAGGTCAAAACCCGCCTCGGTCATCCGAATGCCACGCAAACACACATAGCACCAAGTAGGTATTAGACACATGTTAGAACTTACGGGACTCGATTCCGATATACGAAATCCAAGTTATCGCCTACTTACAAAACTCACAACACTTAGGCAAAAATAAAAATCAAAAAACCCGCCTCGATCTCCGAACGCCATGCAAACACACACATAGCACCGAGTAGGTATTACACGTGTTAGAACTTACGGGACTCAATTCTGATATATGAAATCCGAGTTATCGCCCAGTTTACAAAACTCGCCAACACTTGGGCAAAAGCCGAAAAATAGGTCAAAACCCGCCTCGGTCGTCTAAACGCCATGCAAACACACACATAGCACCGGGTAGGTATTAGACACGCGTTAGAACTTACAGGTCTCGATTCCGATATACGGAATCCGAGTTATCGCCTAGTTTAAAAAACTCGCCAACACTTGGGTAAAAAGTCGAAAAATAGGTTAAACTCCGCCTCGGTCGTCCGAACACCACGAAAACACACACACACAACACCGAGTAGGTATTAGACACGTATTACAACTTACAGGACTTGATTCTGATATACGAAATCCGAGTTATCGCCCAGTTTGCAAAACCCGCCAACAGTTAGGCAAAAAGCCGAAAAAGAGCCCAAAACCCGCCCCGACCGTCCAGTTGACACACGAACATAGGTAATAGCACCGCATAGGAAATAGTCACGCGTTACAACTGACGGTAGTCGATTTTGATATACGGAGCCCGAGTTCGAGTCCCGTCCGCCTAACTTGAACAACACAAACTAAAATAATGTAAATATGTTTTCATTTTGATTTTGTTATTAATATTTTTAATTTTGTAGGGTCTTGTTGATGAGACTCGTGGAGGTGGAGGCACTGGTGATGACCGTCGAGCTGATGACGAGCAGCCTCCTCCAGTACAGGGCGATGACCGTCGAGTTGATGACGAGCAACCTCCTCCAGTACAGGGTGATGATCGCCAACTCGATGATATGGAGACAGGCGACGGGTTGTAGTTAGTTTAGTTTATGTTATATTCTGAGTTTCATGTATGTATTTGTATAATTTTTGAGTTGTATTGACGGCCATTATATTTTATATCTATATATTTGATTTGGGTTACTAGTTTATAACATGTATAGTTGTTATTTGATGGTTGTTATTAGTTTATAACAGGTGTATATTTGTCAATGAACAGGGAAATTTTGAAATTAAAAAAAAATCAAAATATATGTAGTCATTGTCGACGGGGGTAATGGCGACGGCTATGCCGTCGCCAATGACATATAGCGACAGACATGGGTAAAAGGTCATTGCCAATGGTTATTAAGGCATTTCCGACGGTCATGCCATCGGTAATGAGTTTTTCCCCTAAAAATATTTATAGGGTCTTTCTCGACGGCCTTGCGGTCGGTATAGCCATCGGTATTGACATTATGCCATCGCCAATGACTCCCGTCGGTAATGACAATGATGCCTACTACCGCGCAGAATGGAACTGGGGGTGATTTTGTGCCAGTTAATGGCGATGCTCCGTCGCTAATGACCTTAATGCCGACGGCACTATTGTCATTGGTGACGGAAGTGCCCGTCGGCAATGACTGGTTTTCTTGTAGTGATATTAAGATGATAATATTTATTATCTATCATGTAATGTAATGTAGTAATGGTTGAGACACTGGGATTAGACTCTGATATATATAAATTAAGTTTGATATTCATATTATTATTAGTATTATTAGTATTATTCCGCTCAAAGAAATGGTATCGTGAAGCAATGAATTCGGGTTTTAAGTACCTAAATTTGGGGGCATCACAGATTGTTAGCTCCTTTGAGTTGGATTGTGGGTGGTTTAGCAGCTCCATCATCCTCAGCAGAGATAACTGCTACGCTGTCCTTCCATTTTGTAGGACATGTGTTCCCACTCTCTAGTAACAAAGTGCCCAACATTCTTCTATGTTGTGATCGCAAGAGTGGGAGTGATATTGGCATACTCCCTCAGAATTAAACCCGTCTAGAATGGGGATTGATTGGAGGTAGAAGGGATGTGATTTTTCCTTCATTGATCAATATTTGAAATATCTCCTCCATTGGTTGGCCAAGATTTGTAAATTCCCATTTGTTGGCAAAATCCGAACGGGCTTTGGCACTTGCTCTTTTCGCAACTTTATCCACCAGTGTTTCACTTTCTGAAGGCGAGGATGGAATATTCATGACAAAAGGAAGGAGACTAGCATGCTCTTGACTGATTAATTGGTGTGTGACTTGGTGTTGATGAATCACCAGTTCTGCCAACTGATCTACTTATTTGCAAAGAGCCTTAATCTTTTGCTCCATTATAAACTGGAACTGCTCATAATCCCATATGTCAGCACCGTCTTTGCTGGTCTGGGAAGATTCAACAACGTAATTGGAACTCTGTCCACTACTCCAATTAATCATATTGACCTCTCCTTCTTTGTGTTGAGGAAGAGGATTGTCTTGCACATGAGGTTGGTCGGGTTTAGTCACGACAATCTCCATATTGTAAATTAAGTCCTAGATCTTGTGTTTCAAGGCCCAGCAATCCTGAGTGTCATGTCCCGATGCCCCGACATGATAAGCACACTTTCAAGTAGCATTAAAACCCTTCCCATTCGAATTGGCTGGTGGAAGAAGATGTGTAATTTTCTTTTGAGTAGTCGGAAGAGTAAGAATATTATCGAGTGAGTCCCCTAATGGTGTGAACACTCGGGGGCATTTGTCTTCTCCACCTTTAGGCAATGGAGGGTTTGAAGACTGTGCTTGCAAAGGGGAGTAGTTTCTCCTCTAGATAGACATATTCTAATTGCCTTTTTGACCTTGTAGTATCAAGGAAAAATTCTCCTCTTTCTTTTAATGGACCCTCCGGGGGATGTTTCCATATGTTCCAGACTGGATGTGCTCAGCAACTGCTTTAAGAGCAGCTAGGTCTTGAATCTTTCTTGACTTCAATCCCATCTCAGCCATCTCTCTGTGCTTGATCATTTCAGAAAATGGCTTGCCAATGCCAGCTAAAACACTTTCATAGAAAGGAACTTCTTGTATGTCTTTGAAGGTCATGACCATTTCTGATTCCGTGATGAAAGGAACGACTTAAGCAGCAAGGCGCCTCCACCTTTGAGCAAACTCTCTGAAAGACTCATTAGACTATTTCTTGACCTTGGTAATCTGATACCGGTCAAGAGCCATCTGAGATTGGAAGTTGTACTGAGTGAGGAAGGCATGAGCTAGTTCCTCCCAGCTATAGATCTTTGAGTTGTCTAATATGGTATACCATGATCGGGCTTCTCCAGTCAGACTCTTCTGGAATAGCTGCATTCTGAGCTTCTCGTACTCTACATAAGATCCAAGTTCTCCTATGAACACCTTCAGATGTGTGTAAGGATCCCCTAACCCATCATACTTTTCAATGTCAGGAGTTTTGAACTTCTCTGGATAATGAACACCAGGGAATATACAAAGATCAGCATAGGAAACACTCCTGTGTGCTCCAATTCCTTTGATAGAACGGATGGTTTCCTCCATTTGAAGGACTTTCTTCCTGATTTCACCGGTGTCTGGATCTTCTTTAAGATGGGTTTTTTTAGGAGTTTTGTTAATAGTATCCAACTGCAGTTTAGGATTTGTTTTATGTAAACCTTGTGTTCCTCCTTGTGTAGAGAATTCTGTATGTACGGGTATTCACAAACCCTGAGTAGATTGGTGTAATTCTTTAAGTAGAACAGCTAAATCTGTAATTTGCTTGCTTAACCCGTCAAACTCTTCTCGAGAGACAGGAGCAGGATTAGATTGGTCAGATGAAGACATGATTGATTGTAGGCTCGTGGCCTTTTTAGATTTTGAGTGGGTAATGGGCCCAATTGTTTCCCTATAAAAACTTATGTAGTTTAGTCTCAGGGAATGTATAGATGTTTACATGCTATCATAATGTGTCCATTTTAGGAATATTATCATGCAAAACGGGTGTCATTTGATAGCATATCATGTATTAATATACATGTGCAAATATTCTTCATATTTTCCATTACATATAGATGATCATGGAATGAAATTACAAGTAATTGTCTTTACAAGTAATTAAAAAATGGAAAGCATGAAGAGACTTTCCTCCGCGTTTGGTTTATCAAAGGCTGGCCTATCTTATGTTACTCTGGCGACTTTTTGGCATGAAGGTTCCCAGATCATCGCAATCTACTTGACGGGAAGTTAATCCGGTCTTTCAACTTGAGCGAATCTGGGTGATGCCTTTCCTGAGCCTCATTGGAATTAGTCTTCCTACAAGTCCAGTAATCAAACACCGATATGATAGCCTCCTGGTGGAGGAACCACACAACATACATTCACATACAACGTGTCTCACAGTTTATGAAAATGATAACATGTGCGAAGCACTAATATCATAGATAGATATTTTGCAGTGCAGTAAGTAAAAATGCATTCGTACACATTCATCAAAAATGTAAATGCAACGTTCTCACACAAGCATATTACAGTTTTGAAAAGCTTGTAATGTAAAGACTTAAGCCCTCTTCTTTGGTGTCCCCAAAGAGAGTCGCCACCTGTCGACGTCAGGATTTTTATTTGTCCCTTTTCTGTTCTTGTTCTTTGGTGTTCTCATGTTATGAGAGATTTTTTTTGAAAAAACAAGTAAAAAAGGTTCGACATGTATATATCGACGATTTGACTGTAAGAGAGTCGCCAGTTTGTGTTTTTAACTGGTTGTACTAATGCAACCGAGAAAAGGTTTGCACATTAACCTGGTGATGTGACACTGCTAAACGGGTCTGTAAAATCGAGATTCATTTGGGTTTGGGGGCTTGATTATGCCGAGGGAAGGTGTTAGGCACCCCCGACATCCGTGTTACCACGGTGACCACCACTTTTTAAGAAACTGTTATATAAATATGTGTGTGTGTGTGTGTGGGGGTCAATGTGTTGTTATTTGGAAGTAGTGTGAGGCCTCGTTCGCACCTATATACAAAGGGTTTGAATTTGTATGAAAAAATCAATTTTAAATATGATATATCAATGAGGTTTTGTAAAAGAGGTTTTTTCAAATCCTGTGTTCAATAGTAATTGAAACCTTTTCATACCTCTATTTTATTATTAAATGTTCGGCTTGATTTCTTTTATTTTTGAGATGCGAAGCATCTTCGAGAAAATAATATATAGAAATGTAGAACTCCTCATGGGCATGAAAGCCATCTAAGGAAATTCAAACACCGTGAATAATTTACAAAGTCGCTATACATTGAAAATGTCCATTACGGAATCAAATCTAGATTCATGAGATCAATCTATGATCACATGATTCCTAGGCTCACATGATGCCGCAATTTATATGAAAAGCAGTAAGTAGTTATATATATATAATCTGTAAATATATATATACAGACATGATCAACCACCACGAAGCACCTCCATGAGGGATCAGAAATGTAAATATATAAAAGCAGTAATATATATAAAGACATGATCAACCACCACGAAGCACCTCCATGGGGGATCAGAAATGTAAATAAAGAAATAAATGCGATCAACTGCCAAGAAGTAAACTCCAGGCGGGACTGAATGTAAAGAAAGCAGTAAAAATGATCAACCGCCATGAAGTAAACTCCAGGCGGAACATAATGTAAATAAAGAAGTAAAAGGCCATGAAGTAAACTCCAGGCCTGAAAAAAATGTATATATATATATATATAAGTGGTAAACGTCAGATATATATATATAGATCCCTACCGATTTATCATTTCAAATGATTTATGCGCTATATATATATATATATATATATCTATATATATTTGTAAACGCTCCGGATGTAAAATCCAGACTCATCGAACAAAGTTCGACAACAGTTCATATATATAAGTGTATATATATATATATATAAGAAAATAAACGTTACGGACGTGAGTCCAGGCTCAATCGAGGCATAACTCGATAATGTTAGTCCATATATATAAATATATACATATATAAGTGTATATATATATACAGACTGAAATGAAAACCATGGACCGAAGTCCGGGCATACACACACAACACCACTCTCAATGTGAAGAAGAGTGTGTACAAAGATGAAGAGAAAGGCTTTATGGTGTGTAAGAAGGCTTACAGTGGGCTACCAAAGAAGACTTTTATGACTTTAAGTGGATGAACACTTGGCTCCTGCTGGTAAAAATATAGTTATATGTGAGCTAACAAGTGTTTAAAATGAGAAAGCACTCAATATGGGGTGTGTACAGAGCAAATTTGACAGGTCTTCTTCGCCTCTTTTCCCTTGAATATGGCCACCTCAAGCCCTATATTTATAGAGCTGGGAGCCGCAGATGCACCTGCGGCACAGAGCTTCCTCGCCTTTTTTCTCTTGAATATGGCCACCTCAAGCCCTATATTTATTGAGCTGGGAGCCACAGTGCACCTGCGACAGTCGCAGATGCACCTGCGGTGTAGCCGCATATTCACCTACGGCTGCCCGTGGTGCCCCGGGCTCTGTGGGTCCTGCCTTTTCAAAGTACGTGCACACGTGCAACGTGATGTCCGCTTGAACTTGTAGAACTTCAATCAAAGCATCCGATTGAGGTGTATAAGACCTGTTTCGGACTGCCGTTGTCGAGAGCTATGCAATGACATGGGATTAGAGGTTGTAAGAAGTCACGAAGATGGAACCATGTCCTATCTCTTCAAGCTTCAAATTTTATCTGGTGTGCTTCCTTGCGAAGTAGTCACTCGGGATTGCAACTCCTTAGTTCTTATGGGACATTGTTGTGTAGAATGTATGTTGATTGTTTGTTAAGATGGCGCCATGTGGGTTTGAGGTGGCAATTTGACGACTTTGCCCCTCACCGGGGTTATCTCCAGTTTTGGCTGATAAAGCAGACGTTGCTCAGGGTTATCTTTGAGATTGGACCGCTGCAAGTGTTGAATGCCCTCAGGGTTGTCTCTGAGCTGTTCCTGTCCTCCCGGGGTTATCTCCGGGTTTGTGAATTGAGTGCCTCGGTGTGAGTCCCGAGGTTGAAGCTGACTGCATGGGTTGAAATGAGCATCTCCGGGGTTATCTCCAGAACTGTAACTGCAATCCTTGGGGTTATCTCCAAGGTTGATATTGTCTTTCCCTTGTTGTTTTTATCGAGACCGCTGATCTCTCGGTTATCTCCAAGATGAATTGGCCTTCTCCTATGGAATTTCAGATTTACCTTTGCTATCCTGGGGTTATCTCGAGATGGGAAATGATACTCTGGTGTGTTTCCTGGGTTGAAACCCGAACTTCCTGGTGGTATTTCCAGGGATTAAGTACGAGTTGTCTTCCAAGGTTATCTCTGAAAGAAGATTTTGCACTTCCTGCAATGTTAGTAACAGGTAGGCAGAAAATTTTGAGTGTCTACAAACCTCACAAGATAGACAAAAGAGTTATATTGATCTTCATCGAAGGGATGTGTTGTTACGTGTTGCTCCATGGAAGGGAGTTACGAGATTTGGAAAGAGAGGAAAGCTCAATCCTCGATTCATTGGCCCATTTGAAATTCTCTTGTTCATAACATTTTTCACATATCTATGTTACGTAAATATGTGGAAGACCCGAACCACATTATTGAATTAGAACCAGATGAGATAGCGGAAGATTTAACGTATAAAGAGGTACCTGTTAAAATCTTGGATAAGAAGGAACATATTCTACGCTCCAAGGTTATACATCAAGTCAAAGTTTTGTGGAGAAACCACGATGTTGAGGAAATGACCTGGGAGTTAGAAGCTGAAATAAAATCAAGGTATCCTCACCTCTTCGACATATTAGGTATGTACACAAATTTCGAGGACAAAATTTCATAAGAAGGGGAGGTTGTAAGACCCTAACTTTAATGAATAAAGATTAATTTTCTCTAAATATTATTTTGAATATTATGGTGTGGATTTGATATAATGTTATAGTTGTGGGTAATATTTATAAATTTTGCAAAGTAAGCAATTTGTTATAAAATATTCGTTTGGTCAGAGAATATTCTTTTGTGGGGGAATATTCGTACAACGGCACAATCATTGGTGGACCCCACAACGGAATTATTGTCAGAGTTAGAAAATGATAGAATTATCTTTTTATAAAAATAACTGCAAAAGTTTTACCGTTAACTGTTGAAATACCTGGTGATAAAAGTATGAATACGCTATGGTTTGCATAAGAGTAAGCACGCCAGTATTGATTATTGATGCTTACGTGAGAAGTCACTCAGTTCTACTTAATTATTGCTGCATAATATCTCACGCTATTGATTCAATTATTGTCATAGTATCATATGCACAATATTTTATATTATTAAATCAATAATTGAGACGACAAAGTTATTCGTATTATTATTTGCATTATTGACGATGTCTAGAAAGTTCTGTCGAGGAAAGGGGTTTGGTCACCTAATTGAGCGCCAATAAAGAGAAGTCCTTATCGAAAAGTCCCCTCTTTTCTGGGAATGATCTGGTTGTCAATATTGTGAGTTATAATATTAATGATCAATAATTATGGAAAGATTAAAAAAATGTGTTGATTGAAGATAAAATGATTTGTGGTAAATATTTATTCAATCTTTGATATAAATAAAAAGCCTGTTATGAGACGTTTGTTGTAAGTTTGGTTTATTCTATGGGACCCATATGTCATCATCTAAGAGTCACTTTCGCCAATAGTACTTGCCTTTACTAGACGTCAAAGCACTTGTCATTTCACATTACAGACGTCGAACCACCTGTTGTTTCACATTACAGGTGTCAAACCACTTGTTGTTTCACATTACAGGCGTCAAATCTCTTTTCTTTTCACATCACCAGTCGTTAAGCCACTTACCTCTTCACATTGCAAGGGCTAAGCTAGAAATCTTCTATAAATAGAAGGTTATTTCTTCTTTCATTCTCACTAATTCACTACAACTCACAAGAGAATTCTATAGAGAGAGAATAAAAGAGAAAGAAGAAGAGTATTATGTTACTACACTATTGCAGTATCCAATCTCCTACTAAGGTAAGGGGTATTATTTCTTTCGTATTCGTAAGGGATATTATTTTTGTTCAATATTCGTATGAAATAATATTTTCTTCCATACTCTTTAGTATGTAAGTAATATTATTTGTTTCAGATTCTGAATTCTACACTCATGTTGTTAAGTATTGCTTCTATACTCCTTGAAATTAGTAGAATATCCTTGAAATTTGCGCTTCATCTAGTATTGTTTCACAAGGATATTTTTCTGAACATTCTTGTTAAAGTTTAATCTTTTTATGCCGGAGTACTATTCATGGGGTACTATTTATGAAGTACTATTCAGGAGGTACTATTCACTCGGGGTACTATTCATGACAAAAAATGATTTTTTTTTGTCCAAATTCTTTTTGATACAATTTTATTCTTGAATTTTACTCCACAAAACAGTATCATGTTGACATTTTGGACATTACTGAATTCTAGATGAATTAAATTATAAATCTTTAAAATTTATCCTTGCTCTCATTTAATTGAATTCTTATATCATTGTCATCATCCTCATGCTTATATTGTGATGAAAGTCATCTTTGGCCGTAGTGCATAGATGGACAGTTTGTTGGTATGGTTATGACCAGAGATTATTCGGTATAATCATGACCCTTAATATTGTAAATGATGTAGTAAAAGTCCTCATTAGCCCATAGTGCATTGATGGACAGTTGTTGGCATGATCATGACCATTGGTGATAATAATGAATATCCTTATGGATATTTCAGTGATATGGATTATTTATTTAGTTGAGTCTCAGCGATAAAAGTGATGATAAACTTATTAAATTATAGAAGATAGTAGATATCATGCTCTACTTGACTCTTCTAATGGATTGTTTATTCCGCTGCAGTTAAACTTGATGTTTATTATATTTTATCAGTTTAACACTGTTGAAGGCTAACGATAATTTATTCTGCATTATCTTAGTCATAATATTTCTTATTGGGCTAGTTGAGCTCACCCTTTTGCTTTCATTGTTCTCTTCAAGAAATGAGAACGTAGCCGGGACTAGTTGGGGAATGGAGTAACGGTGCGAGATGTTTGTTTTAGTAGTCCTCACTATTTAGTGTGATAATAAATGTAATGAGGATTGAATTTAAGTTTGGATATTGTCTATGAGACAATATTCGTGTAAAAACTCAGTTATGTCTTTTCGTATCTTACACGATAGTTGTATTAATTAAGTTTGTATTTGAATATTGTACCATGTATTTGGCAACTCAAGATGGGTGATGTATACCTATTTTGGGGGCATCACAGTTATCCCTTGTAAATATTATTTTCCTTTGCAGCTGTGACAGATATTCCCGAAAGTTTAAGTGTTCATTCATGTGGCTAGGAAGACGGACTGACTGCGAAGACTTGAAGATCTGGTCATGGACCCATGAAGCCGTATTTGGAAAAGGTCAAATCCCATGTCATTGTATAGCTCTGGTAAAGGTATTTCCAGAAAGGTATAAACACGCCTCCACCGGACTCCTGGATTGAAAGTTATGAAGGTTCGAGTAGATGACGCGTTGGTCTGAGTGCACGTACTTTGAGACACCAGGACCCACGGGGCCAAGCCCACCCGGGTTAGCCGCAGGTAGACCCACGGATGTCGCGGGTAGACTCGTGGCTACTTTGGTCTATAAATAAGACCCCCCATCAGCCAAACAAGAAGAGATAAAAGAGAAAAAGTAAGGGAATTCCGCCTATTTTAGCTCCGAACCCCTCTTATAGTGTTCCAAACTTCAATATTCTTCTTTGTAAATACTTGTATACATATAGACTATAATATATCAAGTTTTAACCGGAGGAAACTGAGTTTTCAAGCTTCAAAAGCAGTTTAAAGCCTCCCTCGCTACACACTGTAAGATCTTTTCTGATCCGAAGCTTTTATCTACTTTAATATATGTGTGTGTGTGTGTGTATATATATATATACTAATTGTTTATTGTGATATAAATATCAATTTTAACTGTTCATTTAATGTAAAGTTGTAATCTTTAAATTTTTGGACTAGATTTATCTAAATCTAGCCATATCTAACTCTTAACCACTTCAAAAGTTGTAAAACTAGAACCGTTGATCTAGAATGGCTAAGATTTATTTAAATCTAATTTTCTTTCTAATTTTGTAAATATTAAGAAACCGTGCGACCCTAGATCTGTATCTAGAGAAAGTTAGAAGCTTTAGCTACGCACATGCAAGGATTTAACTGATGAATCCTCTTTTTTGCGACGTTTAGATTAAATACATGTTTTATTTCAGTATACTTGTTATGCAGGCAATTCATATAACATTATGTGAGCCTAGGAGCCATGGGATCTAAGATCCAACTGATGGATCTACATCCGGTTCCCATGATGGACCTTTTTCAATTGTACAATTAGCTTATAAATCATATTTGTGGTGCTCGGGTTACTTCGATGGCTTTCATGCCCATAAGGAGCCCGACACTTATATGTATATTATTTTGTCGAAAATGTTTTGCATCTCGAGAATAAAATCAAAACGAGCCGAATACGGAATAAAATTGAAGTATCAAAGGCCTCAATTACTATGTGAGCATAATTACTATGTGAGCATAAGGGTTTGAAAACCTATTTTTAAAACATCATTTCTGCATATTTTGCTTAAAACTAGATTTTTATACAAATCAAAGCCTTTGTATATATGTGCAAAAGAGGCATAGCACTACTTCCAAATAAAACACTTAGGCCCAATTAACTGCGGAACACACACACATTTCAAATAAATTAGGGAATTGAAAAGACGCGGTAACCGTGTTTTCACAGAAGTCGGGGGGTGCCGAACATCTTCCACCCACTTAAGCAAGCCCCAAACTCTATGAATCTTGGTTTTCAAGGCCTATTAAACAGAGTCCAATAATTGGGCCTTTTTTGCAGAACTTTTCATAAATTCGATTAAGTTGGTACAACCATTTCATTCCTACCAACTGGTGGCTCTATAAAAATCAATATTTTCAAATCGGTGACATTTTATGTCGGAATCTTTTGTCAATTTCACCCTTTCAAACCAAATTCGAACCACATAGAAAATATAAAGGGTAAGAAATATTTAAAAGAGGAATTCCAAAAAAGAAAAAAAATTCCGACGTCGACAAGTGGCGACTATGTTGGGGAGATGAGAGGGTTTAAGCGAAGAATGTTGCCTTACAGACAATATCCACTCTCAAATAGAGTCCTCATTACATTTATTGTCACACTATTTTATAGAATAGTGAGGACTACTAATACACCATCTCGGACCATCACTCCATTCCCAGAGCTAGTCCGACTACGTTCTCATTTCTGAAGAGAACAATGAAAGCAAAAGGGTGAGCTCAACTAGCCCGATAAGAAATATTATGACTAAGATAATGCGAATAAATTATCATTAGTCTTCAACAATGTTAAGCGATAAAATACAATAGACATCAAGTTTAAGCTGCGGTGAAATAAGCAATCCATTAGAAGAGTCAGTAGAGCATGATATCTACTATCTTACATGATTTAAAATGTTTTCATCAATTTTTATCATTGAGACTCGACAATAAATAAACCACATCATCGAGTCATCCACCTTTTCTGGGCCAAGGATATTCATTAAATCATCATATGGTCATGACTATACTTAAATAATCCTGGTCATAATCATACCAAAAGCTGTCCATCAATGCCTTCTACAGGCCTTTGAGGACTTTTACCACATCATTTATAACATTACGGTCATGATTATCTTAGAATGATCCTGGTCATAATCATACCAAGAATCCATCTATGCACGTAAGCCAAAGATGACTTTCATCACAATATAAGCATGAGGATGATGACAATGACATAATAATTCAATAAAACAAGTTCAAGAATAAATTTTAAAGATTTATAAGTTAATTTATCCACGAAATCAATTACGTCCAAATTGTCGACATGATACTTCTTTGTGGAGTAAAATTCAAGAATGCTCGGAAGAATATTTCCATGAAAAGATCTTTGGATGAAGCGCAAATATCCGGGATATTCTACTAATTTCATGGAGTATAGAAGCGAAAACTTTAACCAATGAGTATAATAGAATATATGAAGCTATGAATGGATTTTTACCGCCATGTATGCGGTAATCCACGTGAACGGATCATTTCCACAATTTAATAAGGAATGAATCTGAAGGATCATTCACCATGCATGCGGTAATCCACATAGGCGAGTTATTCCAACGAAATAATAAAGAATGGAATAACGAAGAATTCACCGGGCATGCGATAGACCGCGCGCAGACGAGTTATTCCCAACGAATAATAAAGAATGGAACCGGTCAAATGCGTAATCCTTACGAGACGGGATATTCAACAGAATAATAAAGAATGGAACCGTCATGCGTAATCCATCGCGAGACGAGGATATTCAAACAGAATAATAAAAAATGGAACCGGTCATGCGTAATCCACACAGACGAGGATATTCCAACGAATAATAAAGAATGGAATAACAACGAATTCACCGGGCATCGATAGACCACAGAGACGAGTTATTCAAACGAATAATAATAAAGAATGGAATAACGAAGAAATTTCACCATGTATGCGGTACTTGCATAGGCAGTTATTCAACATAATAATAAAGAATGGAATAACAACTCTTACAGTATTGAAAGAAAATAACTCTCTTCATGAATACGAAAAGAATAATACCCTTACCTTAGAAGAAAGCTGGATATTGGAATAGTGAGGTAGCGAGACTTCTCTTCTTCTTTCTCTCTATAATTTCTCTCTATAATAATTGCTCTAAAGCTTTAGTGAATTGGTGAGAAATGAAGGAAGAATGAGCTTCTATTTATAGGAAAATATAGTTTCGATAATTGCACGTTTTGGGGCTCAAAATATTACAGATATAATACCTTCCTTTTTTTTCATTTTTAATTTAGTCCTGCAAGTATTATCAAACTTGCACCACCTCCCCTAATAGTAAATAATGTGAATCAATAGTTCAATCATGTGAATCAATAGTTATAATCATGTGAAAATCTGAATTACGATATATAGTACCTCCATCTATACCTCCATTTTAACTTTAGTCATGCAAGTATTATCAATCTTGCACCAACTCCCTAATAGTACAAGAATGTGAATCAATAGTACACACATGTGAACAAATAGTTATAATCATGTGAATTAATAGCAATTAATTGCTCATTTATCCGATTAATTACCCATTTGGTCGATATAACTTCCAGGACATCAATTAATATCGAAATAAATGTCGATTTCCACTAACACTAATAATTCCAACACAATGGAACTATCAATTTCATCTTTAATCAACACGAACTTATTCATCATTAATATTATAACTCACAATATTTAACAACGAGTCGTTCCCGGGGAAGAGGGGCTTTCAGATAAGGATTTCTCCTTATTGGCGCAATTAGATGACCAAACCTCTCCTTGTGAACTTCTAGACATTGTAAATATTGCAATTTAATAATATGAATAACTTTGTCGTCTCAATTATTGATTTAATAATATATCATATTATCGAGATGATCTTGTGACAATAATCGAATCAATAATATGAGAGATATGATCACGACAATTCTTTGTAGCAATAATTGAGTATAAGCGGTGACTTCTCACGTAAGCATCAATAATCAATACAGTGTGCTACTATGCAACCCACAGCGTATTCTTTGTACTTTTACTACTAGGGTAGTTCAACGGTTTAACGGTAAAACTTCCATAGTTATTTTTTTTATAAAAGATAATTATGTCATTTTTTAACTACGACAATACTTAGTTTGTGGGGTCCACCAATGATTGTGCCGTCGTCGAATATTCCTGTTAAAAATGAATATTCCCAGACCAATCGAATATTATATAACCACTTGCTTACTTTGCAAAATTTGTAAATATTACCCACAACTATAACATTATATTATATCCACACCATAATATTCAAAAATATATTTGAGAAAATTAATCTTTATTCATAAAAGTTGGGGTCTTACAACCTCCCTTCTTATGAAATTTCATCCTCGAAATTAGAATGCGTACACAGGTATGTCGAAGAGGTGAGGATACCTTGATTTCATTTGATTCTAACTCCCGGTCATTTCTTCCACATCATTGGTTTCTCCACAAAACTTTGACTTGAGGTATAACTTTGGGCGTAGAATATGATCCTTCTTATCCAAGATTTTAACGGTAACTCTTCATACGTTAAATCTTCCTCTATCTCGTCTGGTTCTAATTCAATAATGTGGTTGGGTCTTTCACATATTTACGTAACATAGATATGTGAAAAAGCGTTATGAACACGAGACATACTTAGCGGTAAAAGCGCGAGTCTATAGGCCACAGTTCCTACTCGATCGAGGATTATAAATGGGCCAATGAATCGAGGATTGAGCTTTCCTCTCTTTCCAAATCTTGTAACTCCTTTCCATGGAGCAACACGTAACAACACATGATCTCGATATTGAATTCCACGTCTTTTCGATGAAGATCGGCATAACTCTTTTGTCGATCTTGTGAGGTTTTTATCGTTGTCGGATCGTTTGAATCTTTTTAATAGTCATACGTACCAAATCCGGTCCCAACAACGTTGCTTCACCCACCTCATCCCGACATCTTTGGAGAACGACACTTTCTTCCATCTGAACGCCTCAAATGGAGCCATGCGATACTTGCTTGATAACTATTGTTGTAGGAAAACTCCACCAATGGTAAGAACTTGTCCCAACTTCCCTTGAAGTCAAGGACACGAGTCTTAATAAATCTTCAAGAGTTTGAATAGTCCTTTCCATTTGCCCATCCGTTTGAGGATGATATGCGAACTAAATCGTAAATCCGTGCCCATAGCTTTTTGCAAACTAACCCAAAATCTTGAAGTGAATCTTGGGTCTCGATCGAAACTATGGATCTTGGCATACCATGCAATCTTACAATCTCGTTTATATACATACTAGCAAAGGCGTTCAAGTGTATAAGTTTCTCGTATCGGTAAGAAATGAAGGAGACTTGGTCAATCTATCAACAATGACCCAAATCGCATCTATGCCTTGAGAAACCTTGGGAAGACCGATAACAAAATCCATGGTAATGTGCTCCCACTTCCATTACGGAATTTCAAGTGGTTGCAATGGACCTTTTGGCACTTGATGCTCCGCCTTGACTTCGTTGACAAGTTAGACACCTTGAGATAAACCCGCTATCTCTCTCTTCATATTGCTCCACCAAAATGTATGTCGAAGATCACGATACATTTTGTACTCCCAGAGATGGATTACAAGCGGTGTGTTGTGCGCCTCCATCATGATTTTATACTTCAAGTCGAATCGTTAGGAACACAAAGTGCAGAGTTGACTCAAAGTATTCCTTCTTCATCGATTCTTGCTTAGGAATAGCACCTTCTTGCACTTTCTTCTTCATACGCATCGACTCCAGTGCGTAGCTTTGAAGCGACTTTAACTTTATCGATTAAAAGTCGGTTCTACTTTCGTATATTATTCATCATCACATGGGTCCCTGGGTCTTTAACTCTATCTCCATCCTTTCCAGTCATACAAAATGGGCCTTTGCGTTGACAATATTGCACTTCGTACCGCATATGATCTTACTACTCGATGCGTCGGCTACTACGTTCGCTTTTCGAGGATGGTATTGGATGGTATGATCATAATCTTTCAACAACTCAAGCCATCGTCGTTCTTGCCGCATGTTGAGTTCCTTTTGAGTGAAGAAATATTTGAGGCTTTTATGATCAGTATAGATCTCCACCTTCTCTCCATCTGAATTAATGCCTCCAAATCTTAAGCGCCAAAAAATAGCTGCTTTGCCAACTCTAGATCATGAGTAGGATAATTCCTCTCATATTCTTTGAGTTGTCATGAGGCATAGGCTATGACTTTCCCATGTTGCATGAGAACACATCCTAACCCTTTGCACGAAGCATCACTTTGTAGATGACAAAATCCCTCAAGGCAGGATGGTATTGTCGAGCAGTCTTTGAAATGAGTCTCTCTCTTGAGTTCTTGAAAACTCTTCTCACATTCCTCGCTCCAATAGAATTTTGTATCTTTTTTAGTCAATTTGAGTTAATGGAGTAGCGATTAGAAAAAAACCCTTCTACGAATCTCAGATAATAACCCGACTAAGCCGAAAAAGCTACGTCTTTGATCAGCGACTTAGGTTGCTCGACTTTGAATTGCTTCAATCTTTGCGGGTCAGCGGATATTCCATGATTTGATATCACGTGCCCAAGGAATGCAACTTCCTCAAGCGAAACTCACATTTCTTCAACTTGGCATATAGCTTGTTTTCACGAAGCTTTTGAAGTATCGACCTCAAGTGTTGCTCATGGTCTTCACGGGTTTTGGAGTATATGAGGATGTCATCAATAAAGGCGACCACAAAGTGATCCAAATATTCCTTGAATACTCGGTTCATCATGTCCATGAAAGCGGCGGGGAGCATTAGTCGATCAAAAAGACATGACTAGGAATTCATAATGCCGTCTCTGGGTTAAAAAGCGATCTTTGGAATGTCATCGGTTTAATCTTCAATTGATGATATCCGGAATGAAGATCAATCTTTGAAAAGAATTTGGCTCCTTGCAAGCTGGTCAAACGGGTCATCAATGCGAGGCAATGGGTACCTATTTTTTGATGGTGACATGATTCAACTCCAGATAATCAATACAAAAGTCGCATACTTCCATCTTTCTTCTTCACGAATAGAACAGGAGCACCCCGAGGAGCGTCGTCTAGGGACGATGAAACCGATGTCTAACAATTCTGTAGTTGGGTTTTTAACTCCACGAAGTTCAATAGGAGCCATTCGATATGGGGCTTTGGAAATGGGTTTTATCTGGGAGATTCAAAATCGATACAAAATTCAATTTCACGCTTTCTGGGGTAGGCGGGAAGTTCTTGAGGGAATCGTCGGAAATTTATTAACAATAGAAATATCATTCAAATCGGCGTATTTTTATTTAAATCAAGTGTGACATGGGCTAAGAAAGCTTGACATCCATTTTTTTCAATAAGCGAATAGCTTTATGACTTGATATGATGATGATTGATTTTAGTGGTTTGGTTGCTTGAATTCACATAATAGGTTGGTTAGGAATATGAAAGCTAACAACCTTACGAAAATAATCGATTTTAGCATGATGAGTAGTTAACCAATCAATCCTAAAATCACATCAAATGCAAGTATTTTCAAAGAAATAAGATCGACGGGTAACGTGCGATTCTGGATTTGAATCAAACAAGACTTATAAGCCGTGGATGTAATGAAGGTTTCTCCCAGCGGAGTTTCAACGAGATAAGTCAAAGTCTAATTTCTCGGAGTCAAATTTAAGCGTTGGCGCAAGTAGGAGAAATAAAGGAATGGGTAGAACCGGTATCAAATAAAGTATAAACTTATTAGAGTTTATGATTAGCTTACCGTGATCACCTCGTTCGGATTCCTCGCTTTTTGGGAGGTTACGACAAAGCGCTCTCCCTTGAACTACTGGTTTTGTCTTATGCAGGACACCCTTTGATGCCTCCATCCCGGTTTGGACTTGACTTTGGTGCCGCGACAAAATCGGGCTAGGTGACCTTCTTTTCCATAATTATAACATGCTTTGGGTTTGCATCGTGCGGTTTGGACTTATGTGTCCTTCCCTCCACATTTGTAACATCTGATAGGTGGTCGTTCTCCTTCCTTAACAACAAGGTCTTTGGTCTTGACGTCTTTCCATCATTATTGAATCTCCTCTTCTTGAAATGTCCACTCTTATTGTCATGGCCATGATTACCACCAAAAGTGATTACCATTTACGGCATGTTGATTCCTCCACGTTTGTTGTCATAGCTTGATGGTACTACTACCACTTGGTATTATCGACTTGTCGGTTGCTCTCTCTCTTGGTTGGGTTGACTCATTATCGCGCTCGATAAGCGAGCCCTATTCACAACATCTGAATACAAACCACGGTTTATGAGAGATAAGGTATTGGCGTATCTCGGGTTTCAAACCTCTTAGAAACATCCGCGTCATTCTCTCCTCATTATCAACCAAGTGGGGCCTGGCAGAGATAACTTCGGCAAACTTAGCTTCGTACTGTGCCACGGTCATATTGTTTTGCTCAAGCTTGATGAACTCTACCTCCTTCATGTGACGAATACTTTCAGGAAAGTACTTGTCGTTGAACAGTTCTTGGAACTTCTCCCAAGACATCTTGAGTCTGGCGGCGGGTTGAGTCGCTTTCTGATTCCCACGATGTCTGCCTCTGCTCACAACATGAAGGTGGCAAAGGGAACCTTTTGCTCCTCGGAGCATCCCAAGACATCAAATATCTTGTTGATCTGCTTTATCCACGTCTCTGCCTTAAGTGGTTTTGGCTCTCCAAAAAACTCCGGTGGTCCCAGCTCCTTGAACTGCTTAGCGGTGACCGTCAAGAGTTATCAGTGTTTCCACTGCATTTTGGGCGAGGCCCCGCCTTACTTTGATGTTGCATGAATTGCATAAAACCTCTGAACATCCCATCGTTCATCATTTGATCGTTGTTGTTTACCTGAGGATTATTGTCTTCCTGTTGCACATTATCCTGGGTATTAATCTGTGGTGACTCAACGGTCTCATGTGCTTCATTGCTTATCTCAACATTTTTGGATGCCATTTTCAAATCTTTGCCACAAAACAAGGGTTAATTATCATATCACATATTATCCTATACTACGTGAAACCAATTAAATACCAAATAAACTTAGGTAGGTCATACTAGCGAAGAATTCCCGTCTCTCCCCTCTAGTTCTTGTCTCACATCTCGGCCGGGGATCATATCCTAAGCTTTGATACCAAGCTGTGGCGCCCCCAAAATAGGTATACATCACCCATCTTGAGTCGCCAAATACATGATACAAAATACAAATACAAACTTAATTATACAACGATGTCGTGTAATATCGACAAAACATAAACATATAGAGAGTTTAAGCAGGAATGTTGCCTTCTAGACAATATCCACTCTCAAATAGAGTCCTCATTACATTTATTGTCACACTATTTTATAGAATAGTGAGGACTACTAATACACCATCTCGGACCATCACTCCATTTCCCAGAGCTAGTCCATTTCGTTCTCATTTCTGAAGAGAACAATGAAAGCAAAAGGGTGAGCTCAACTAGCCCGATAAAATATTATGACTAAGATAATGCGAGAATAAATTATCATTAGTCTTCAACAATGTTAAGCGATAAAATACAATAGACATCAAGTTTAAGCTGCGGATGAAATAAGCAATCCATTAGAAGAGTCAAGTAGAGCATGATATCTACTATCTTACATGATTTAAAATGTTTTCATCAATTTTTATCGTTTGAGACTCGACAATAAATAAACCACATCATCGAGTCATCCACACTTTTCTGGGCCAAGGATATTCATTAAATCATCAATGGTCATGACTATATCTAGAATAATCCACAGGTCATAATCATACCAAAAAGCATCCATCAATGCACTACAGACCCTTTGAGGACTTTTACCACATCATTTATAACATTACGGTCATGATTATCTTAGAATGATCCACAGTCATAATCATACCAAGTCCATCTATGCACGTAAGCCAAAGATGACTTTCATCACAATATAAGCATGAGGATGATGACAATGACATAATAATTCAATAAAACAAGTTCAAGAATAAATTTTAAAGATTTATAAGTTAATTTATCCACGAAATCAATTCGTCCAAATTGTCGACATGATCTTGCTTTGTGGAGTAAAATTCAAGAATGCTCGAGAAGAATATTTCCATGAAAAGATCTTTGGATGAAGCGCAAATATCCGGGATATTCTACTAATTTCATGGAGTATAGAAGCCAAAACTTTAACCAATTTGAGTATAATAGAATATATGAAAGCGCAAATGGATTTTAAATTGCGCCGTGCGGTAATCCGCGTGAAAGATCATTTCCACAATTTAATAAGGAATGAATCTGAAGGATCATTCACCATGCATGCGGTAATCCACATAGACGAGTTATTCAACGAATAATAAAGAATGGAATAACGAAGAATTCACCGGGCATGCGATAGACCGCCTGAGACGAGTTATTCCCAAGAATAATAAAGAATGGAACGGTCATGCGTAATCCACTCGAACGACGAGATATTTCAACGAGAATAATAAAGAAATGGAACCGTCATGCGTAATCCGCATGCAGATATTATTCAACGAGAATAATAAAGAATGGAACCGGGTCATGCGTAATCCGCTTGCAGACGAGGATATTCAACGAATAATAAAAAATGGAATAACAACGAAATTCACCGGGCATGCGATAGACCCCATGCAGACGAGGTTATTCAACGAAATAATAAAGAATGGAATAAAGAAGAATTTCACCATGTATGCGGTACTTGGCATAGATGAGGAGTTATTCAACATAATAATAAAGAATGGAATAACAACTCTTACAGTATTGAAAGAAAATAACTCTCTTCATGAATCTGAAAGAATAATACCCTTACCTTAGAAAAAAATTTGGATATTGGAATAGTGAGGTAGCGAGACTTCTCTTCTTCTTTCTCTCTATAATTTCTCTATAATAATTGCTCTAAAGCTTTAGTGAATTGGTGAGAAATGAAGGAAGAATGAGCTTATTTATAGGAAAATATAGTTTCGATAATTGCACGTTTTGGGGCTCAAAAATATTACAATATAATACCTTCCTCTTTTCTTCATTTTTAATTTAGTCCTGCAAGTATTATCAAACTTGCACCACCTCCCCCTAATAGTAAATAATGTGAATCAATAGTTCAATCATGTGAATCGATAGTTATAATCATGTGAAAATATGAATTACAGTATAGTACCTCCATATCATACCTCCATTTTAACTTAGTCATGCAAGTATTATCAATCTTGCACCAACTCCCCTAATAGTACAAGAATGTGAATCAATAGTACACACATGTGAACAAATAGTTATAATCATGTGAATTAATAGCAATTAATTGCTCATTTATCCGATTAATTACCGTTGGTCGATATAACTTCCAGGACATCAATTAATATCGAAATAAATGTCGATTTTCCACTAACACTAATAATTCCAACACAATGGAACTATCAATTTCATCTTTAATCAACACGAACTTATTCATCATTAATATTATAACTCACATATATTTAACAACGGGTCGTTCCCGGAAAAGGGGGCTTTCATAAGGATTTCTCCTTATTGGCGGCGCAATTAGATGACCAAACCTCTCCTTGTGAGAACTTCTAGACATTGTAAATATTGCAATTTAATAATATGAATAACTTTGTCGTCTCAATTATTGATTTAATAATATAACATATTATGCGAGATGATCTTGTGACAATAATTGAATCAATAATATGAGAGATATGATCACGACAATTCTTTGTAGCAATAATTGAGTATAAGCGGTGACTTCTCACGTAAGCATCAATAATCAATCTGGTGTGCTCTTATGCAACCACGCGTATTCTTTGTACTTTTACTACTGGGTAGTTCAACGGTTTAACGGTAAAACTTCGTAGTTATTTTTATAAAAAGATAAATTATGTCATTTTCTAACTACGACAATACTTACATTGTGGGGTCCACCAATGATTGTGCCATCGTCGTGCGAATATTCCTGTTAAAAGCGAATATTCCCAGACCAATCGAATATTATATAACCACTTGCTTACTTTGCAAAATTTGTAAATATTACCCACAACTATAACATTATATTATATCCACACCATAATATTCAAAAATATATTTGAGAGAAATTAATCTTTATTCATAAAAGTTGGGGTCTTATTAAATAAAGTGATGTTTAAGTCTAATTTAATAATTAAATTAGATATATAATTATTTATTTATCATAAGTATAATTATAATAAAAAAAATTATAATTATTATAATTATAATTGTAAGTTATGTAAATTGGTTACATGTGTGACAAATAAAAACTATATAATTATAAAAATAATCTAGAAGGGGGGAATTTGTGTGTAGCCAAACAAGGCCTTTGGCTTATTTTAACTGACGCAGACGTATTATTTTTTTTACTTGATGAACGTGGGAGTCAGTTTATATGTGTTACACGTATGTTTTCCTTAAGGCTAGAAAACAGAGAGAAGAAAACACATAGAGTTAGTGAGAAAGGGAGAAACATAGAGAAAATTTGTTAAGAGATTGAGGATTTTACTGCGGAAGGGGAAAGAATTAAAGTCACTCTATATCAATTGCTTCAGTAATCATGGATTAAGGTATACTGTACTCCTAATTTTTATGTTTTGAGTTCTTAGTAAATATTTTCTGTAAATTGTTAAGTCATGTTGGATTGATATATATATATATATATATATATATATAGTGTTATAATCTGTTAATCATCATATATGAGTGTTATTTGGTGATCAAACCCGTGAGAATTGGCTTTGCAAGAAGAGAATTAGAATAACAGTGTATGTTCACATAATATGGCTTGTTTAAGTATAAAATTTGATGTCTTATAATCTGTAAATTGATGTTAGATTATGTTAGTACATCAAGAAACAAAAACAACGTAATTTGAATCATGTCAATTGGTTAAGAAACGAAGTTATGGCAATCAAATTCGCTAAAAGTGTTAAAATAAAGAAATTGGGAAAAAGTGTGGTTTTGATCCTTAAAAGTTAAGTATATATAGTTTTTATGTTGTTAGAATGATGAATTGCATGCTTATTGGTGTTATTACAAAGTTTTAGTTGTTAGAAATTGGGAATTTCTGTGGAATTGGGAGAAATTGGGTGCACTATGTAAACAGTCATAAACCGTTGTTTCGTCTACGTGTATGGGCAGCGACCTTGCGCAGACCACCCTAGCGAAATGGCACGACCCACGTCGTAAGGCCTTTTTTGTTTTTGCACCAAAGACAGCAGCTCTGCGCAAAGTGCTCGAGGCACAAAGCAAGCAATTGCAGTAATGTCGCCTGCCGAGCTCAGCTAGCGGTGAGAGTTACGATTATTTGTAGACTATAAAATAAAGACCTAATCTAGATTGGCATGCATGATAAAGATGTTAAATCATAACATGGAATACAATAACAGAATGTAATGTAATGTAATACAAAATGTGAAGATTTTAATTGGTTGTTTGAACAAGTTTTGAAATGAACAAAAGTTAACGTTTTCAAGAGTTAAAGTGAATGATAAAGTTTATGTTAGGCGATAGTGAGATTTCAGATTCGTTAGGAAGGTTAACTAATATGATTAGACATTAACTTAAGGTTATGACCTAAATGGTGGGTTGAACCTGTAAAGCTAATGTTAATACAACTAATTGGTATTGCGATTTCAATGGTATGTGTAGGGGAATTGGCGAACATTATTATACTTGTGTAGCTTACACACAAGGTAAGTTCCCTACCTTTATTCTCTTTATAATGAATGCAAGTTCCATAATTTCGTTATTTTTTTATTGTCAAGCAAGCTTTCTAGTTCTAAATTATTATTATACAAATCCTAAATTACAGTTGAGCAAGCCTATTGATTCTATCTTCTGTATGGTTGTATAAGCTCTTGTAACCTAATTCGTTACATCGAGCAAGTTTCATTTTCCTATTTCTTGTTATTGCTATTCAAAGCACATACTATTTTAATACATTGATTCAAATGAGATTGTTCTAACTCCTTTGAATGTAGTACTTTGCATGTATACCATGTCTACTTAATTGTATATTGTTGTTATTCAATCTTTGACTTAAATAACTTTGTTCAATTCTATATTATTGTATTGAACGTTCTAATAGCAAGCAAACTCCTATTGATCGAATTGGTCTATAATTGAATATACAAAGTGTAGACCCCAAATTATTAATAAATGAAATTTAATTTCCTCTATTTATCATTTTGGAATATAGTAAGGGTTGATGTGATTAATATGGATAGTTATGGGTAAAATCATGAAATATTTTAAATAAGCGTGTGGTTATAAAATATTTTGTTGTCGAATATTCTTTTGGTCGGGGAATATTAAATGTTTTGTCGGGAATATTACATGCTGACGGTAGCGACCATGTGTGGGCCCCATAACTTGAAGCGATTGGAGGAAGAAAAGCGACAAGAATAAGTTGTTTATAAATAGCAGGCGTAGTTATTCTGATTATCTTGTTGGAATACCGGTGATTAAAACCACGATGTCTGGCGTTGTTGCCACGATAGCACGCAGTATTACACCAATTATTGATTACTTACGTGAAGGCACTTACTCAATAATTATTACGATGAATTCTTATTCGATATTTTATTTTATTGATTCAATAATTGTTGTGTTGATATTTTATATTCTTGTTGTTTTAATAATTGTCAACTTGCACGATATTTTCTATTATCGAACAATAATTCATATTATCTGAATAATATTATTAGATAACATTATTGGCAATGTCTAGAAAGTTACGCTAAGGAGAGGTTTGGTCATCTAATTGCTTGGCGCCGATGAGGAGAGATCCTTATTGGAAAGCCCCTCTTTCTGAGGAAGCTGCACGGTTGTTAGATAATGTGATTACGTAATATTATTTGTGAATAATTAATTATTGATTTATATGATGTGAAAAATATTGATTTTATGTGGATATAGATGGAGAAAATTTTTAATGTGACAATTGTTGAAAATTAATATTTTATCTTTTTTACGATAAAATAATTTATTTAAATATATTATTTTAATAATATATTAATGGTGATATTTTTACAATGAATGTGGGATATATGAGTATATTAGGAGATAGAGTATTTTTTGTTGAATTAAATGATTAACACATGTTTTGTGTGTTGGTGGACCCATTTCTTGGTTTGAAATTTGATTATAGCACAATAAAATCGTCAGTTTGTGGATTTGATTCAATTTACATTTGGAATTTGGAAAAACTTTCTTACGCAAAGTTGTAGAGAATTGAATTTCCTATAAAAACTCGCGAGATTCAAAATTTACGATAAAATGGCTATTTATTATGAATTATTGAAGTTTGGATTTAAAAATAATTGATTTTTGGGAGTTTTAATTAATTATTTTGAGAAAAACGTTTTTTAGTGAGTTTGTGAACCTCATTTAACATGTGTTATGGCTGAAATCAGATTTCAAAGGTGGGCTAAGAATTTTGTTTATAAATAATATTATTATATTCAATTTTCTACTTTGGTGTTCTTAGCATTTTCTATAAATAGGGTCTTAGGTTAGAATTGAAAATCACACGAAGCTGAAGTTTTCTCTCTATTTCTCTCTCGATATATTGAGCGTATTCTTGTGAGTATACTTTGAGTGTTGATATCTGATTGCAAGTTCAAATCATAGCCTATATCCAGGTGTTTCAACTAAAAATCTTTGTCTTTTCGAGGTAAGGGATGTTATTTTCTTAAGTAAGTGATATTATTTCTTGATATCATTATCTTAGAAATATTGGTTGGAACTTTTTATCAAATTTGGAACTTTTTTATGTCGGAGTTACTATTCATGAGTTTCTTATTCATGAGTTACTATTCACTATTCACGATTACTATTCACGAAGCGTGATGATGTTTTTTGTGAAATTTCTATCTTTTGGTGTCGGATTCTTATTCACGTACGACCTTTATTCACGTATCTGACTTTATTCACGAATCGACACTATTCACGAAAAAAATGAAATTTCTTCTTTTGGTCCAAAATATCTATTATGGATACTAGCTTTGATTGTATCCATGTTTTGATCATTCTTGAATTTTTTCCCCACTATGATTATTTATGAAGTATTTTTGAACTGGGATTGTTTAAAATACGAATCCTTAATATTTGTTCTTTTGTTTCATTTGGATTCGTTTTCTTTAAAATATTTTTTTATCATCCTCGGTCTAAATGATGATATAACTTGAATATCTTTGGCTTGTAGTGCAAAGATGAATGATTTCTTGATGAATATCTTTGGCCGTAGTCTGCAAAGATGAGCAGTGTTTAGATGAACATGGCCCGGTGATGAATATCTTTGGCCTTTGTGAACAGTGCAAAGATGACTATTTGATTTATGATGTATATTGATTGATGTTATAGGGATAAAATATTGATGATGGACTGTTAAATTCATAGATTATAGTAGATTTCATTCTCTACGTAACTCTTCTATGAATTATTATTTTCGCTGCGAATATTGATCTGAAACTTGTTGTCTATTGTATTCTATCAGATTTTTCCCTGTTGAAGACTAACGATAATTTGTTGTACATTATCTTAGTCATAACATTCTTTACTGGGCTAGTTGAGCTCACCCTTTCCTTTTGTTCCATTTTTCTTCTCAGGAAGCGAGATTATAGCAGGAACTAGTCGGGGTGTGGAGTGATGGTTCTAGATAGCTGTTTTAGTAGTCCTCACTATTTTGTAAAATAGTGTATCAATAATGAATGAGATTTATTTGAGTTTGGATATTGTCTAGAAGACAATATTTGTATTTAAACTCATAGTATATAGGTTGTCGTATTTTGCCACGACAAATGTATTAATAAAGTTGTAGTTATTTACATACCATGTTATTGATGACTCGAAATGGGTTGGGTGGAATGGACCTATTTTGGGGCGTCACGGTTAGTATCGAGCTTAGGGATATGATCTGCTGGCGGAGATCGGGGAATAGAACTAGGAGGGAGGCAGAGTAAATCCTTGACTAGTGTGTCTACCTAAGCTTATTTGTTGGTTGGTTAGAGTATAGGGATATTATGTGGTATGTTAATTTGTTTAATTAACCCTTGTTTTATAAGGCGATGTTGAGAATGTCGTTGAGAATGTTAACGATGGATTAAATGAGGCCGTGTGGAGCGCTTTTGTACTCACCAGGAGGAGAACGTCTGCATGTGTGGCAATGTTCCTCCGTGAACAACACCACCTGAGAAGATGATGAGCAGCGACGGATGTTTAGAAGTTTTTGCGGTTTCATGTAAAATTCGTCGAGGAGACTTCGTGCACAAAATACGGTGGAAATGATAACAACGTCACGATTTATCACGGCCAAGCGATTCAAAGTTGGGACCACCCGAAATTTAAGGGAAAATCGGATCGATCAAAGGGCGGAAACATGGGTCAATGATTACCAAGATATTCGATGTCTTGGGATGCGGAGAACGAGAAGGTTCCATTCGCTTCTTTTATGTTCCGTAATGAGGCGGATTCTTGGTGGGAATCATGAAGCGTACCCATCCAATTTGCACTCGGCATGTCTTGGGAAGCGTTTGAAGCTGTTCAATGACAAGTACTTTCCTAAAAGTATTCGTCGTATGAAGGAGGTAGAGTTTATTAGACTAGAAACGAGCGACGTGGCGGTGTCCCGATGCGAGGCGAAGTTAGCGGAGTTATCGAGTTTGCACCTCATTTGGTAGAGAATGAGGAGCGTATGGCGCGAATGTTTTTGAGAGGTTTGAAACTTCGAAATTCGTCGATACCTCATTTCTCATAAATTTTCTCTATATTCAAATGTTGTGAGCAGGGCTCGATTATTAGGCGAGATAATGAGTCTATTCAATTTGGGCGACAAATAACACGATAAAAATCATCTTTGGTGGCAGCGACCATCGGGACAATGATAACCATCGTGAAAGAAATTATCGAGCGAAAAATGGTAACCACTTGGTGGTAATCATGGCCAAGATAATAGAAGAAATAATTCAAGTGGAAATTTCAAGAAGAAGATTAAACGATGGCGGGAAGAAGCGTCGGCGGGACATCGACACCGACAACAAATTCTAGGGGAGGAGAGCGACCGCCCGGTTAGATCTTACAAATGCGAGAGAGGAGGGACATATAAGTCCAAAGCTGTTCCTGACCTTCAAAGGTATGTTTTAGTTGTGGAAAAGAAGATCACATAGCTCGATTTTTCACTTGTAAGCGAAATCAAGTCCAAATTTGGAGCAATTGGCACCAAAGGCGGATCTGAAAAAGACAAAGTCAGCGGTTCTTGGAAGAGCGTTTGTCGTGGCCGGTCGAAATCTGAGAGACCCGAAGCGAAGTTAGCACAGGTTAGTTAATTATAAATTCTTGCGAAGTTTATACCTTATTGAATCTGGGTTCTACCCATTCTTTTATCTCTCTTGCTTGCGCTCAACGTTTGAACTTGACTCTGGAGAAATTAGACTTTGACTATCTGTGGAGACTCCGTTAGGAGAAACTTTCATTATATCCATTGTTTAGAAATCTTGTTTGATCCAAGTTGGCACCATCACATTACCTGTTGATCTTATCTCTTTAAAGATTCTTGCTTTTGATGTGATTTTAGGGATTGATTGGTTAACTACTCATCATGCCAAAATTGATTGCTTTAAATAAGGTTGTTAGTTTTCATATTCCTAAGTAACTTGATATTCAAATTCAAGCAATCAAACCATTGAAGTCAAACATTTTCATATCAAGCCATGAAGTCATTCGTTTATTGAAAAATGGATGTCAAGTTTTCTTAGCTCATGTCATGGACTTGAACAAAATATATGTCGATTTGAATGATATTTATGTTGTTAGTGAATTTCTGACGTATTTCTTGGCCTACTCCCGAGGCGTGATATTGAATTTGTATCGACTTTAAATTCAGGTACAAAACCCATTTCTAAAATCTCATATCGAATGGCTCTATTGAACTTGAGGAGTTAAAAACCCAAGCTATAGAAAGTTGATACAGAGAGCCTCTGTCTGGTGACTTCCTTTGTGGAATCTGGCGGAAGCGGACTCTCTCGTGAGGATGCCATATTCATCTGATAGTAAAGCGATAGGTGCCATTGTGACGTCTTATCCAAGATTGGGATATGAGTCACGATTGAGAACAACCTAAGTTAGTAATCGAAATCGTAGCTTTCTGAGCTTAGTTGGTTATTAACGGAGATTAGTGAAAAGATTTTCTCAAATCGTTAGTCCATTAACTTTCGGTGACTCGTAGAGATACAAAATTCGAATGGAGCAAGGAATGTGGGAAGAGCTTGAAGAACTCGAGAGGAGACTCATTTGGCACATGTTACGACCATACCATCCTGGAAAAGCGAGCGTGGTAGGTGAAGTGTTGAGTAGAAGATCGTATCTGAATCTGAGTGCGATATTATCAAAACCCATTTAAGTATAACTTATAAAATGATAGAGGTAGATTTAAAAACTCTAGGGACCCACGTGATGATGATGATCGAGTATAATCGACTTTAATCGATAAAGTTAAAGTTGTTCAAGCTACACACCAAAGTGATGAATTTGAAGAAGGAGGTGCAAGAAGTTGTTATTTCAAAAGCGAGAATCGGTGATGTGAGAAAGCTCGAACCCTCGATTTATTAATCCATTTGAAATTCTCGATCGAGTAGGGCGTGGCCTATAGACTTCGTTTTACCGCCAAGTATGTGGCGTGTTCATAACATTTTTCGTGTATCGATGTTACGTAAATATGTGGATGACCGAACCATATTATTGAGTTAGAACCGGGACGAGATAGCGAGAAGATTTAACGTCATGAGGAGGTACTGTCAAGATCTTGGATGGGAAGGAGCATATCCTACGCTACGAAGATCATACCACAAGTTAAAGTTTTGTGGAGAAACCATCTTATAGAAAATGACACAGGGAGTTAGAAAGCGAAAATGAAAGCGAGGTATCCTCATCTTTTGAAACACACCAGTCGTCGTCAATTTAGAGGACAAAATTTCATAAGGAGGGAGGTTGTAAGACCCCAAATTTTTAATAAATAAAATTTAATTTCTCTTTATTTATTATTTTGAAATAGTAAGGGTTGATTTGATTAATGTGGATAGTTATGGGTAAAATCATAAAATATTTTAAATAAGCGGTGGTTATAAAATATTCATTGTTGTTAGGAAATATTCTTCGTGGAATATTAAATGCTTTGTCAGGGAATATTAAATGCGATGCCAGTGCGACCTAATGTGTGGGCCCATAACGGAAAGCGATTGGAGAAAGAAAGCGACAAGAATAAGTTGTTTATAAATAACGGCGTAGTTATTCTGATTAATCTTGTTGGAATACCCGGTGGTTAAAACACGATGTCTGGCGTTGTTGCCGCGATGGCACGCGTATTACACCAATTATTGATTCTTACGTGAAGGCACTACTCAATAATTATTCACGATAATTCTTGTTCGATATTTTATTTTATTGATTCAATAATTGTTGTGTTGATATTTTATATTCTTTGTTGTTTTAATAATTGTCCTTTGCCGATATTTTTCATTATCGAACAATAATTCATATTATCTGAATAATATTATTAGATAACATTATTGGCAATGTCTAGAAAGTTACATCTAAGGAGAGGTTTGAGTCATCTAATTACTTGCGGCGCCCGATGAGGAGAGATCCTTATTGGAAAGCCCCTGCTTTCACAGGAGCTGCACGGTTGTCGATAATGTGATTACGTAATATTATTTGTGAATAATTAATTATTGATTTATATGATGAGAAAAATATTGATTTTATGAGGATATAGATGGAGAAAATTTTTAATGTGACAATTGTTGAAAATTAATATTTTATCTTTTTACGATAAAATAATTTATTTTAAATATATTATTTTAATAATATATTAATGGTGATATTTTACAATGAATGTGGGATATATGAGTATATGAGGAGGAAGAGTATTTTGTTGCATTAAATGTTTAACACATGTTTTGTGTGTTTGGTGGACCCCTGATTCTTGGCCAGAAATTTGATTATAGCTTTAAAATCGTCCGTTTGTGGATTTGGTCAATTTTTTTGGAATTTGGAAAAACTTTCTTACAGCAAAGTTGTAGAAAATTGAATTTCCTATAAAAACACGTGAGATTCAAATTTTACGATAAAAATGGCTATTTATTATGAATTATTGAAGTTTGATTTAAAATAATTGATTTTTAGGGAGTTTTAATTAATTATTTTGAGAAAAAGCGTTTTTGGTGAGTTTGTGAACCTCATTTAACATGTGTATATGGTTTGAAATCAGATTTCAAAGGTGGGCTAAGGAATTTTGTTTATAAATAATATTATTATATTCAATTTTCTACTTTGGTGTTACAAGCATTTTCTATAAATAGGGGCTTAGGTTAGAATTGAAAATCACACAGAAACTGAAGTTTTCTCTCTATTTCTCTCTCGATATATTGGCGTATTCTTGTGAGTATACTTTGAGTGTTGATATCTCGATTGCAAGTTCAAATCATAGCTTTATATCCGGTGTTTCAACTAAAAATCTTTGTCTTTTGTGAGGTAAGGGATGTTATTTTCTTAAAGTGATATTATTTCTTGATATCATTATCTTGAAAAATATTGGTTGGAACTTTTTATCAAATTTGGAACTTTTTTATGTCGGAGTTACTATTCATGAGTTCTTATTCATGAGTTCTTATATTCACGAGTACTATTCACGAAAGCGTGATGATGTTTTTTGTGAAATTTCTATCTTTTGGTGTCGGTTTCTTATTCACGTATCTGGCGTATATCTTTATTCACGAATCTGACACTTATTCACGAAAAATGAAATTTCTTCTTTTTAAGTCCAAAATATCTATTATGGATACTAGCTTTGATTGTATCCATGTTTTGATCATTCTTGAATTTTACTTGACTATGATTATTTATGAAGTATTTTTGAACTGGGATTGTTTAAAATGCGAATCCTTAATACTTGTTCTTTTGTTTCACTTGGATTCGTTTTCTTTAAAATATTTTTTTATCATCCTCGGTCCTAAATGATGATATAACTTGAATATCTTTGGCACATAGTGCAAAGATGGTTGATTTTCTTGATGAATATCTTTGGCGTAGTGCAAAGATGAGCATGTTGAGATGAACATTAGATGAATATCTTTGGCCTGATGAATATGAGCTGTTGAGATGAACATGCAAATGAATGAATATCTTTGGCTATTTGAATTTATGATTGAGATGAATATTGATTGATGTTACGAGGATAAAATATTGATGATGGATTTAAAATTCATAGATTATAGTAGATTTCATTCTCTACGTAACTCTTACATGAATTATTATTTCATTTTGCGAATATTGATCTGAAACTTGTTGTCTATTGTATTCTATCGATTTTCCTGTTGAAGACTAACGATAATTTGTTGTACATTATCTTAGTCATAACATTCTTTCTTGGGCTAGTTGAGCTCACCCTTTCCTTTTGTTCCATTTTCTTCTCGAAGCGAGATTATAGCGAGGAACTAGTCGGGGTGTGGAGTGATGGTTCTAGATAGTTGTGTTTAGTAGTCCTCACTATTTTGTAAAATAGTGTATCAATAATTTTAATGAATGAGAGTTTGTATACTTTATTTGAGTGTTTGATAAACTTTTATGTGTTGTCGTAGAAGACAATATTTGTATTTAAACTCATTATTGTATATGGGTTGGGTGGAATGGTATTTTGGGCGACAAATGTATTAATAAAGTTGTAGTTATTTACCTAAATCCATGTTATTGGTCTTAAGACCCTCGGATATTAAATTTGAGCTTGTTCTACTACTTTTATTTGTAGAACAAGTTCAATGGGTTTCTCATGTTGTTATTATTATTACTCTTTATCTCTATATCGGTGGAATGGACCTCTTGCAATCAACTTATTCTGACTGGTCTCGTTACCCAATCAAAGTCTAAAAAGGCACTAAGCCCATCTTCAGACATGGCTGCAAGTGCCCAATCTGAATCTACCTCTATTTCTCGAGAGGAGTTCGAGGGACTAAGAAACCAGATAGCAGAATTAGTCGTCTTTTTAAAAAAACAGAACAAAAAGGCTCATGGTTAACAAATACCCACTGAAACAGAAACCTCTGCACAAGGAGGAAGCGAGGGTACTAGCAAGAAAGAAAAGGAAGCACATATACTTGAACCTCAAATCCATGAAAAATCCAACAAAACCCCTGAAATCACTAATCTTAAAGAAGATCGTGAAACTGGTGATATTCGAAAGAAAGTTCAGCAAATGGAAGAAATCATCCGGTCAATCAAAGGGACTGGAGCTTATGGGAGTGTGATCTTTACACTCATTTGAAAGTGTTCATTGGAGAACTTGGATCCTATACCGAATATGAGAAACTAAGGATGAAGTTGTTTCAGAAGAGTCTACCTAGAGAGGCCAGAGCCTGGTATGCCAGACTTGACAATTCCAAAATCTATAGCTGGGAAGAACTGGCCTAGTCTTTTCTAAATTAATACAGCTTCCAATCACAAATGGCTCCAGATAGATATCAAATCACCAAGGTTAAGAACCAAAGTAGTAAATCTTTCCGTGAATATGCCCAAAGGTGGAGACGCTTGGCTGCTCAAGTCATCCCATCAATGACAGAAACCGAGATGGTAATGACATTCATTGACATACAAGAAGCTCCATTCTATGAAAGGTTCCTGTAAGGCATAGGAAAACCATTCTCAGAAATGATTAAACACGGAGAAATAGTTGAAATGGGGTTGAAGTATGGAAAGATTAAAGACCTTACTGCTTTAGAAGTCATGGCTGAACACATTCAAGCTTTGATTTGATCTCTCGGGGTTGTCATCGGGGTTTAACTTGATCTCCCGGGGTTTTCACCGGGGTTTGGCTTAATCTCCTGGGGTTGTCGTCAGGGTTTTATTTGGTCTCCCGGGGTTGTCACCGGGGTTTGATTTAATCTCTCGGGGTTTGGCTTGATCTCCCGGGGTTGTCACCGAGGTTTGATTTGATCTCCCAGGGTTTTCACCGGGGCTTAATTTGATGATTTTGACTTCCAGGGTTATCTCTGGAAGACAAAAGATGATTCTGCCCTCTTGTATGGTTAGTAACAGGAATGCAAAATTTTGAGTGTCTACAGTCTCTTTGTATTCTTATTTTATTGTTACCACATTCATAATCTAGTGAACTCTTTACAGCAGTTGGTCTACTAGTCTTTTTACATACGTATAACTTGGATGACACATCATTACTACAAGCATGTTTATGACTAGTAGTAATTCTAATCTCAAATCCATTTTTGTGTGCATAGGATCTATAAAACATTTCAGCTTCTTCCAACTTAGAAAACAATTGACCAACATAAGGGACCATCTCAGGTTTACTACTTTCAACATCATTAACAATTTCAAATGCATACAATCTAAACTAGCAAGAGATTCAAAATAACTAAATAAAAATATATTTGTAGCAGAAATGAAAGCCATTTATGAACATTTACCAAAATTATGCACAAATAACTAATTTCTTCAAAGTTCAACAAATTCTCTCCAAAGTTAGATTTTTACAGCTGCTTAGAAAATGGATACGTATGGAGTAAAATGTTAGAAATCAAATATGAAGATCTAGATCTGGGTTTTGTTTATCATCTGGTCGCTGCTCCTACTAGCAACTAGGCTATAAAACATCATATTGATGATAAACATTGTCGTTTAGCCTGGCCAGTAGTAGGAGTAGCAGTCAGAAAAAATCTTACTAATCTTCGAGGGCAACTTAATCATTATAATGATCGTTGGTAAGAGTTTCCCTGGCCACTAGAAAAACTAGCAGTGGGGCCCATGTTCAAGTTGATCTCGACTATTAGATCTCACATTAGATGGTGAGAGAAATGTTTATTGGAATATATATATATATATATATATAAATGAGTACAACTATATATTAAGAAAGATTTCTACCGAATTACGATTATGGCGTATATCAATACATGAGATTTGATAGGATCATAAAATTGGCCTACTATATCAAATACATTGTAAAAGTATTAGAAATTAGATTTATTCATGTAACTCGCAATAAAAAGTCGATGAGTGGAGTCACAATATATATCATTTTCCTATATATATATATATATGGGAAAAAGTAATCTAAGGCATCTCTTACCTTAGTCAAGTTTGGCTAAGAGTACTTAGTAAAACCTTAGTAAAACTTCGTAGTTTTATCATCCAATTAAATTTATCCACGTAACTTTCGTAATAAAAGAGTTGACATGTAAAGTTGCAATATATATCATTGTCTATATATATATATATATATATATATATATATATATATATACAGCCAAGTTTAACTAAGACTACTTAGTAAAACTTGTAGTTTTACTGTAAGACCCCGAATTTTATGAAATAAAAGTATTCAATTTTCTTATAATTATTATTCTATTTAGTAAATGGTTAAATTAATAAAGGTTAAAGTTAAGGGTGATATGTGAAAATTTTACAAAGTAAGCAAGTTGTCATAAAATATTCATTTGGTGGGAGAATATCCGTTTGCGGCACAATCATTAGTGGACCTCTGGCGGAATTCTTTGTCGGAGTTAAAAGCGGCGAAATAACTTTTTATAAAAATAACGGCAAAACTTTTACCGCTAACTGTTGAAATACCCGGTGATAAAAGTACAGTAATATGCGTGGTTTCATAGTAGCACACGGTATTGTATAGTATCTTTGATTATTGATGCTTACGTGAGAAGTCACTCAATTTTACTCAACTATTGCAACAGTAGTTATTGCATAGTATCTCACATTATTGATTCAATTATTGTCATGGTATCATCTACACAATATTTTATATTATTAAATCAATAATTAAGACGACAAAGTTATTCATATTATTATTTGAATTATTAACGATGTCTAGAAAATTCTGTCGAGGAAAGGGGTTTGGTCACCTAATTGCGTGCCAATAAGGAGAAGTCCTTATCAAAAAGCCCCTTCTTTTCTGGGAATGATCTGGTTGTTAATATTGTGAGTTATAATATTAATAATGAATAAATGTTATTAAAAATGTGTTTAGTGAAGTCAAGTGAATTGAGATAAATAGAGGGGATTTTTTATAAAGTATTTGTTGTAAATTTGGCTTCTTATATGGACCCCCACTTACTCATTTTTTAAAATCGTTGGTAGAAAGTTATCTCAGTTTTGGTTTTATTATTTTTATAATAGTAATAAAACAGAAAACTTTTTATATAAAACAGAAAACTTTTTTATAAATAGAATATATTATATTTTATTATATTGCATAGTACTGCATAGTGTTGTAGAGTATTGCATAGTGTTTGCATAGTATTGTATAGTGTTGCATAGTACTGCATAGTGTTTCATAAAGTACTACATAGTGTTTGCATAGTGATGCATAGTGCATCATAGTAAAATCAAAAAAAAAATTAGAATTCCCGTGACTGCGCCCGTGAAGAATTTCATGTGCAGTCCATGATTATTTTTCCTAAATAGTATCCTGCCATTCTCCTATAAATAGGATGCTCAGTTTAGAAATGAAAATCATAATAGAATTAAAGAATTCTTCTTCTATAATATTGAGCGTATTTCTTTTAAGTTTAAGGAAGCTTTGAGTGTAGAAAATAGTACAAATTTTTTTCAAGAATATATCCGTTATACTAGTAAGAAGTACTCTCCTTTTGAGGTAAGGGGTATTATTTATTTCATTTTCGCTTACGATATTATTTTTCGTATTCGTGTTTTATTTTTATTCAATATTCGTAAGGAATATTATTTTAGTTCAATATTCGTAAGAAATATTATCTTCGTTCAATATTCATAAGGAATATTATTTTCATTCAACAATAGTAAGGGATATTATTTTGTTCAATATTCGTAAGAAATAATATTTTCTTCTATACTCTGTATTATATAAGTAATATTATTTCATTTCGTATTCCTAATTCTACACTCATGTTGATAAGTATTGCTTCTATACTCCTTGAAATTAGTAGAATATCCTTGAAATTTGCGCTTCATCTAGTATCGTTTCACAGAAATATTTTTTTGAGCATTCTTGTTAAAATTTAATCTTTTCATACCGGAGTACTATTCATGGGCACTATTCATACATACGGCACTATTCATACGTACGGCACTATTCATACGTATGTCACTATTTATACGTACGTTACTATTTATACGTACGACACTACTCACGAAGTACTATTCACAAGGTATTATTCATGGGGTACTATTCACTCAGGTACTATTCACCAGGGGTATTATTCACGACAAAAATTGATTTCTTTTTTGTCCAAATTATTTTTGATACATGAATATTATTCTTGAATTTTACTCCACAAAGTAGTATCATGTTGACAATTTGGACATTCTTAAACTCTGGATAAATTGAATTATAAATCTTTAAAATTTATCCTTGATCTCATTTAATTGAATGCTTATATCATTGTCAGCATCCTTATGCTTATATTGTAATGAAAGTTATCTTTGGCCCGTAGTGCATAGATGGACTGTTGATCGGTATGATTATGACCAGGAATTATGTATCGGTATAATCATAACCTGTAATGTTACAAATGATGTGGTAAAAGTCCTCATTGGCCCGTAGTGCAAAGATGGATAGGTGTATAACATGATCATGACCACTGGTGATACTAACGAATATCTTTGGCTCGTAGTGCATGGATAATTCGATGATGTGTTTGGCGGGTTCATGACCATTGGTCTTACAGTTGAATGTCTTTGGCCATAGTGTACTGACAGACAATTGATTGGTATAATCATGACCATTGGTTTTATAGTTGAATATCTTTGGACCATAGTGCAAAGATAGACAACTGATTGGTATGATCATTGTTATTACATTTGAACGCCTTTAGCCTTTGGGGTAAGAATATTAAGTGAACGTTCTATTAAGCCTTTATAGCAAGGAAAAACTGTTGATTTACATTATTATAAACATGAATTGTGATTTAACTATAATCTTTGGTGGTTCAGGTGAAGACAAGTGATTCAAGTTATCTTTGTCTTGGGTATAACAAAGAACTGTTGATGGGAATTATAGTAATGAAATATTAATGATGGACTATTAATTTGGAGAGGATAGTAGACATTATATTCTACTTGACTCTTCTAATGGATTGTTGATTCCGCTGCAATTATGGTTGAAAACTTTTATCATCTACCATATGTTCTAAATATTTGATTTATTACTGCTGAAGGCTATTGTTAAATTAATTATCTTAGTTATAATATTCTTTACTGAGCTATTTGTGCTCACCCTTTTGCTTCACAATTCCTTTTAAGTATTAAGAGTGTAGTTGGGTCGAGCAGGGATAACAGGAGAATAGTGTGATGGTCCGAGACTATGGAAGTTTCTCAATACATTATAAAACTGCATGACATGCAATATATAATTGTATTGAGGGCCTAAGATGGGTGTGTCGTATATTATACGTCACTTAATAATTGATTTTGGTGAACAACAATAGGGTGATGAGAACCCAACTTTGGAAGCGTCAAAAATGCACTCCATTAGAATGAGGAGGACAAAAATCTTCCTGTGTTCCTTTGGAGACTTGAAATATTTGTTGTTGTACTTTATATGGTATTGTAATAATTTGAGTATGAATATTGTCGTATTATATACGTAACAATATTTGTATTGAAACTCACAGCTTATGTGTTGTCGTATTTTGCACGATAGTTCAATAGTTGTATAAATGAAGTTTGTATTTGAATTTTGTACCGTGTATCTAGCGACTCAGAATGGGTTATGTGGACCTATTTTGGGGGCGTCACATTTACCACCTAGGATTAAGTTTTCTAATTTTTGGATTGCATGCCTTAGCCAAGCTTGACTAAAGTTACTTAGTAAAATCTTAATAAAATAAAATATTTTTACCCCCTAGGGTTAAGTTTTTTATTTTTGGGTTTTATATAAAAAAAATCTTTAATTATAATTTTTATATAAAACTATGTCGTTTCGTTAAGTAATCCTAACCAAACTTAGTTAAAGCATGCCTTCGAATATGAATTGATTTTAATAACTTATCACGAATAATGTTTCAACTTTTCATTTATGGTTCTTGTACTAGTTTAACATAAATTATATTGTCTTTTATATTCATTTGCATAAAATTAAAGGGATTATTTAGTTTTTAAGAAGCTAAATTGATACATAAATACACCGTAGTGCATCAAACTGCATAATTATTAAGCAATAATAAATAAATAATTAGAAAAATGAGATTTCTTAAAATAGTATAAATAGAAATATGCATTACACTGAAGTTTATTGGCCCGAGTGGTATGACCCAACCTATGTTAATCATGAGGTATGGGGTTCGAGTTGTGTGGTGTGAGTGTGTTCAGATCAGATATGAAGATCTAGATCTGGGTTTTGTTTATCATTTGGTCGTTACTCCTACTAGCAGTCAAGCTATAATACGTCATATTAATGACAGACATTGTCGTTTAGCCTGACCAGTAGTAGGAGTACCAGTCAAGAAAAATCTTACTAATCTTCTAGGGTAACTTAGTCATTACAGTGACTGTTGGTAAGAGTTTCCCTGACCACCAGAAGAACTAGCAGTCGGGGCCCATGTTCAAGTTGATCTCGGCCATTAGATCTCACATTAGATGGTGAGAGATATGTTTGTTGGAATAGTGTCTTCTAGGGTCCTATGGTTCACTATATATATATATATATATATATATATATATAGGGGTTTCAATTCATTGCAACCGGTTGCTAGAGTCAGTATTCCAGCAACCAATATGTCAGTCGTTGATCAATAACATAGAAGCCGGAGATTGATTAAGATGTATGCCCAGACGCTAGAACATGTAGCGAACCGATTAACAATATGTAGTGACTTCTATTTTAATAATAGGGCCCCACCTGGTCAAACTAAAGTGTAAATGGGTCCCACTTTGTTAGATTTTATATAAAAAATGATATTTTTTTTTAAATATACTTAGGTCTCATGTAATATTCCAAACTCTAATAAGAAATTTTAATATTAATACAAGTTATTACATCTGGACTTGGAATTATGTGTATTTATATTATGTGATTAATATTAATTGTGGTTATATGTTAATAAATGAGATATAACAGTAATAAATATTAATTATGAGATCATAATTTGAAAACTCTAATCTCAACTAGGAAATCCTAATTTAAGATTTAGAAAATCTTAACCCCAAGTATTAAATCCTAATCCTAATTAACAAACCTTAAGGGTCAAAACCTAATAACAATACCTTCAAACTTCTAAAAAAGGGTGAAATGACAAAATTACCCTTAAATTTAATTGTGAAATTACAAAATTGCCCTCAACATGTGTGAAATAACCAAAATACCCTTTTCTTTTCATGAGTCATCACTTGGAGATTTCACATGTTCTTAAAATCACCATCACCAGCCACAAATTGACACATATGATCAACTACATTCATTGGATCAAGCTCAATCATCAAAGAAATGGTTTAAAGACTAAAGAAACCCTAATCTTGCCTTCTATATATAGCAAAGCCTTACACTCATTAAGTGCACGAGATAAACATCAAGTATAAATTAAAAGTTGATTCATATTCATCCTATAGCTAGCCAAGATCAGAATCAGATAGTGGAAATCAAAAGGTTGCTTAAAAAGGTAAAAACCCTAATTCTATCCTTAGATCTTTAAAGCCTCGGTATATTTTATGTTTTAGTGTTTAAATATGTTAATTATAATGTTATTTAGTGATCTGGGTTGGTTAAACATGAATCCATAACATCTAAATGCATAAAAATGAAGATTTAAGCAAAATGTTCAAAGTTGGAAAAAGTGGTCTGACAGCCTAAAGTCAGAGCCTCTAGATCGTGTCCTATTAGATGTTAAACCTGTTTTAAGCTTTGTAATTGTAGTATGTTATGAGGTTAGTAATCTAGAATTGGAATCATGCACATTGCATCAGTTAGTTGAGAGTTATAACTGGTTAAAACCCGTTGACCGAACACAAAAGTCATTTCTGGAAAACCCAAAAAATCCCCAGCAGTCTGATAAGTTTTTGAATTGCCTTGATCTTCAATCTATGATGTTGTTAGGTCATCTAATTGTTACATTTGTGTACCTTGTCATAGATACTACATATCTATGACACTTGATCATCTGTTAGATCATCAGGATGTAAGTTATTAGTGGTCAAAATCCGTTGACTGATAACATAAATAGATTTCTGAAAATCTAGTAAACCTATGTTATACATTGACATGTATACTAAAATTATGTGACATTAAATCGCCTAAATAATAAACATGATACAAGTTATTAACGGTCAAAGTAGGTTGATCGACATTGACCGGCTGTTCTTCAAAAACACCTATACCAACGGGCAGATTCGTCGTTATAGGGCATTTTAAGCCACAAACTCCTTCCGGTTCCTAGAAGACTCCTTTATCAACAATGTCTGTCGCAATAGCCTTTAGCGATAGCTTTAAAAATAAATAATAATAATTAAAATAAACGGAAATAAATAGTAAATAAATTTTAATAATTAATAAATAAGTTATAAAAATAATTTTAAGTTATAATAAATAATTTTTAATATTTTGACATAAATTTCATTAATATTTTAATTTATTTAAATATTAATGATAATAAAATTATTTAATAATTTTATTAAATAAATCATTTAAGAAATGATATTAAGGTTTTAAAAATCATTATAAATGGTAATTAATTATCTAAAATAATATTAATCATTATAAATAATAATTAATGTTTTAAAAATCATTATGGATGATTATTAATTATTTAAAAATGATATTAATGTTTTAAAAATCATTATGAATGCTTATTAATTATTTACAAATTATATTAATGTTTTAAAAATTATTACGATTGATAATTAACGGTTTCAAAATTATTATGAGCTTCTAGAAAATATTAGAAGTGATAATTAAATTATCTAAAATAATATTGAAGCTTTTAAATGAAGTTTTATTGAAAAACTAACTCGATAATTTTCCAATAAAGCAATAGAACAATGAATTGATATAAAAATCAACCCAAGCTTAAATAATTTGATTAGATACACGTTCATATGCATTCTAATGACTGTCATAAATATGTAGTAACATATTTAGGTTGCGTAAAAACTTCAAATAGCAATAAATAGTTATTATTAAATCAGGCAAGTTTTCTTACTTCATTTAATTTTTATATTAAATGCAAGTCTTCTATTTTGACTATACAAACTTGTTATATACATTGTTCATGATATTTATTATTGGATGGTTATTGCTTATTGTTCAAACATAACTAAATGAAATGAGTTGTTATTTGCGTAAATTTGATTTGATTTGATATCAAAGCATAAACTCTGATGAAACTAATAATGTTTAGTACAAATATATATACTGATACTATTTATGACCGGCAGTTATACACTGACTGGAGGTTGTAACGACCCTAAAATTCATAAAATTTAATTCTCGACTTCGGTCGTTAATAATACATTCAACCTCTAATTTTACATCATTAAACGATAATACAACCATTGAAATTTGCGAAATAATTAAAAAAATTTATTACAAACTATCCTCGTTCCCAAAACCTTCAACCTTTACATCTAAATATCTCAGAATTATTTTAATATTACAATAGTTTACATCGTAAAATGATATTACAATTCAACATTAATACATTATTCGAAACCTTAAACATGGTTCAAATAATAATAACACAACCAAAGTGTATAAATCTTCAAGTATCACATCTGATTCATGTCTTTCAAGTAACACATAACTTTACCTTGAATCTTGAACACAAAAGTGATTATTTGCAAGGTTAAGCTCGACTGACCAAAGAAAATCTAACAGGTTTTCATGCATCACATGTACGTAATAACATGCTCAACATATAACATACATGCTACAGTTCATATAACAAGTATAAAGATTGAGTCCTTACTCAATCGGTATGCTTTAATCAATCAACATAGTCATAAATTGACTTTAACATTTCATACTTTCAATATATATATAACACATCATGCTCTTTGCGATAAAAAGATTTAAAACGATTAATCATCAAGTTCACATAGCAAATAGGGCCCGAAAGACTTGCACGATTAAGTAGTTTATGAACTACGACTTAGCTGCTTAACTTGACTCTTACACTTACGTGTATTCTACATAGTTATATAATCATAGATTCACATCCATTAGTCATATATTTCATACATTCTTAATATAATAGTAACATTACATTGTTACCTAACTAGGTTTGTAAAACCTTCATTTCACTTCCTCATGATACTCTTAGAATAACTAGGTATGTATAAGTATACCTTAACCATCCGTACTTGACATCAAATAGGTTGTGATCTATTTTCAAGTTCACATTCAAATTACTTAGCTCCATAATGATTTATTTCAATCAATAAGGCTTAACAACTTTCTTTAACAAGATTTGATGTTATAAGCTTTTAAACCATATATTGGTACTAATAGGCCTTTAATAGCATGCTCACATGTATCTATCTTATTTACATAGACATAGCACAGTTCATACTTTTAAAACATGCTTAAATAACTTATGTCATGCTTGACTAGTTGAGTGCACATATCATTCACGTTTTAATACTTAGTTTACAAACGGCAAAACTAATGATTTGGCAACCGAAGTTGGCACGTTTTATTGAATACCCGATTTAACTTTTAATTTTTCAAATTAACTCACTGAACTAATTTTTATTTTCAAATTAGGTCATTCCGTTAAAAAAAGTTAATGGAGCGTTAATTTTTTATCTCATTAATATTGACGTGGCAAAAAAAATAAAATATATTCCTTATGTGGCAAATAAAATCAAAAATAGATTTTAAAAATAAAAAAAATTAACATTTTAAAGTTTTAAAAATAACAAAAATATAATAAAAAAACAAAAAAATCAAAATATCTTTTCTTCTTCAACTAAAAAGATTTAACCATCTTGATTATTTGGCAAAAAATAGATTATTTTAAAAAAACATAATTTTTTTTAAAAACGGAATTTGGTAAAAAATAGAATTTTGAAAAATAGACTTTTTAAAAAAAGCAAATTTTTTAAAAACAGATTTTTTAAAAAAATAGAATTTTTAAAAAAACATCTTTTTTTTAAATAAATTTTTTAAAATGCAGATTTTTTAAAAAATAGAATTTTTTTAAAATAGATTTTTTTAGTTGAAGAAGAAAAGATATTTTGATTTTTTTTTTTTTTTTTAGTTTATTATGTTTTTGTTATTTTTAAAACTTTAAAATGTTAAGTTTTTTTTTAAAAATCTGTTTTGATTTTTTTTCCCACATAAACAATATTTTTATTTTTTTGCCCATCAACACTAATGTAGATAAAAAAATTAACGTCTGTCAACTTTTTTTGAAATGACCCAATTTGAAAATAAAAATTAGTTCGATGAGTTAATTGAAAAAATTAAAAGTTCAATCGGTATTCAATAAAAGCGTACAACTTCGATAATCAAATCATTAGTTTTGCTGCTATAAAAAGATAATGGAGATGGTCTTTGAAATCATTTTATCATTAATGATGTAGTATAGCACATATAAGACAACTTTTAAAACTCTTATCATAAGTAACTAAGTCATGATAACATCTTCTCAAGTTCAAAACCTACCTCATGTTTCTCTTGAAAACTTTTTTATCACAAGGTCTAAAAAGTTTTATCATGAACAAGACACTATAAACACCATATCATGCTCATTTATATTTGAACTCAATCATGTATATAAACCACTAAGTTCAAAACTTATAGAACATAAGTTTCCACAAGGTTTGTTTTTTTTTCAAAATCTTTAAGTTTCTTTTCAAAACACATACTAAGTCATGCCAATTCTTTCTATTATGAGCAAGGAAATTTTATATGTCATGTATAATATCATGCATTTTCATGTTACATCACTTAGAATAACATATTCCATCGTCGGGAGCACTATACTTGCGTATGTGTTATCGTTAATACGCCCTCCGATCGCCTCGAATATATATGTGATCCACAAAGATAAGTATTTTGACCCTTCCTAAAGACCTCAAATTAAAAAACTTAAAGAACAAAAGTTGTAGGTCTATTCGTCCTCGTTCGGGATCATCTTGAATTACCTCAATCGGAGTTCGTATGAAAACGTTATGCTCATCTTAGTAAAACATGTTCTGTTAGTTTTTTTTTTCAAAATTAGAAGCTTAGAGACCCCCCCCCCCCCCCAGGCGGGGGGGTTTTTTACACTGTGGGGGCCCATGGGCTGGGGGTCCCTTCTGCGATTTGCGATTTTGTGCTCTAGAACACTACAAAAAGCCAAATTAGGCCTCCAAACTCCTTTCTAACAAACATACCAACCTACCCAAGGTGTAATAGGTTTACAGAAACATCTAAATTACAACCATTAATTTTCACTATTTTGCTAAAATTTCACTTTTTGAATGTTTCAGTGAAAATCATCGCTGTGATTTTGTTTTTTAACCAAAACAGTTAATTCAACATACTATGCTTATGTTTATTCATCCTCTTTCAAATTCAATAGTCAATTTATATATTATACAACTAATTAAACCATAATTTTACTTTAAACTAAGCCATATTCATATATGTTCATACCAATTCACTGTAATATAATTTCCTTCACAAAATACATACTTAACATGAATTCATTTACTATACTCATATACAAACTTATGAAAACAATTTTATAACAAACAATTTATCATCAAACAATTCAACCTTCACAAAGTTTTTATAGAGAATTTTAGAAGAGAATATAACTACAACTTTTTGAAAAATGCAAGCAAGAGGATACCTTAATTTTAGAAGATGATGGTTATTCTTTTGATTATGAAGCTTTCTTTTTCCCCAATTCCTCTCTCTAGACTTCTCCCAATTCTCTCTTACTTTTCTTTGTAATTTTCTTCTGCTCTTCTTTTTTCTTCTTCTGAGTCTTTCTCCCTATTCTAAACTCTAACTTATGTACTAATATATAACGTATATAATAATATAGGTATTCATTATATAATATAATTATATCTATTCACTGACATCAGTTTTTTTTTTTAAACTCAAAAGCCATAAGGCTTGTTTGGCTAACTAACTAAAAAATTAACTCATTAAATCTTACACCTTGTTTGGTAAAACAGATTTAAATTAAAGACTTAACATTCATTAAGCCTTATTTGGAAAAACTGAATTAACCTCCCTTAACTTATTTTAATAACTCCTTTATAATATAGTTTATGGTCACACTTAATTTAATTAATTCTAATAACAATTTATTAAATAAATTTACCACATAGATCAATACAACAAAATTATAATTTTCTTTTATAATTATAATTTTATTTAATCAACTAAATATTAAAATATTATCTCATGATGATCAATTTCCTTAACTCGTAAATTATTTATTTAACAAATAAATAATCAAATAAACTCACCTTAAATAAATATTTATTCAATAATAACACATCAATTAAAATATTTATTTAACTCAATAAATATTGAATTACAATTTAAAATAAATTTTTGGATTGTTACATCATTCCCTCATAACAAGGATTCTGTCCCTAGAATCACAACTCAAACAAATCATTCGTCACATTCTTCCCTCCTTACAAGGATTCCGTCCTCGAAATCACCAAAACCCTACCTTACTCAAGTTTTCATCAAATCTCTTCGTTGAATAACTTCAACACATTACCTTAATATAGGTTTTATACTTCATACTCCCACCATTCTTGATAATAAATTCTTGTAAGTTTTATTTCATAACTTTAACTTGAATTCAATTATATTTTGAGTATTATATATATTCTTTAACCCATTCATTTTCTTCTCTAAGGATCGTTATCATAAACACTCGGGATATTACATTCACCCATTCTTCTAAGAATTTCGTCCTCAAAATTTTATTTATTAATCTTCATTCAATCAATCTATCAAAATAGATTTTATGTTAATACTTTATTTCTTCATTGGGTTCTATAACCACTTCTTTCCACAAAGATCTTTCTATAATTATTAAACTTTTCTATTAAAAGTTTTACATTATTCTTTGATAACTCATCTCCGCCTCATTTCAAAATTTCTTTTCTCACTTATTCAATATATTCATCATTCAGTGTCGCATTCTACGACTTACTTCTTTCTAAGGAATATCATCCTTACCACATTCGTCTTTTAGAATAGCAAGAATCTTCCACAATTGCTCAATAATTGGGAAGCAGTATGAATAACTCAGGAATTTAAAAGATTCCAAATCATGCTGAGGGGTCATACGACCTTGAACTACGTCCACGGTTATAAGTACTCTTTTAACTTAAACCTTAACAGTCATTAGACTATAGGGACTTCCGTACTTAGAGTGTTAAGCCCTTCGTGCGATGTATTGTGCACTCTGTCCACTGTTATAAGTAATCTTTCAACTTAAACCTTAACAGTCATTAGACTATAGGGACTCCGGTACTTAGGGTGATCGACCCTTCTTGCAGATTTATTGTCTTTACAAACATCTAAACGCTTCTTAGTGTAATCCCCTATAAAGGGTTGTTCATCTCGACTTTTCAACATCTGAATCCGCACCAAAACAATTTGGTTTGGCATACCTTCTCAAGAAACGCTTGAATTTTATGAACATCTTTCAATATTCGTCTAACTGAATCAAATAGCATAGACTTCTACAATAATTCGGACATCAATCGAAATATATATATATATATATATATATTCTAATATCTTAAAGAAATCTCAAAAATCTTTTTATGATGTCATGATACCGCACTGTATTTATAGTCCATTTGAGGATTCCGTCATTTGGTGATTTTCTCATACTACATCACACCATAGTGGGCTGACGATCCTTAGATCACATCCTACATTAAGTAATACTGCATTGATGACTCCATCATTTTTATCATCTCTGCACCAGGTTACATGATGCATTGATGATATAAAAATACATTTTGATATATTTCAAATCATTTTTGCCTAACCGAAACAAACAGCATAGATACGCGAATAATAGCACTGTTTTAAAAGTCCTTTAGTTCACAAGTGTGACCCAACATTTTTTTCAAAAATCAAAAGTACAACCATCGGCACGAAGTCAATAAATTTCGAAAATCTAGTAAAGCTAGAAGATTTGGAATATCTAATTTTCTCCATCAATTTTAATCTTTACACTAAATATTCTTGTAATTCAACTTACAGTCCTCCTATATCCCCAGTATAGTTCATCAAACTTACCGCACATTGGAAGTTCAGGAACTTGCTACAATAATATGAGTTTAAGAACTTATCCTAGTCATACCATATGCGTCCATTCGCTGAGGGGTTCAAAATATACCATATTATTATGAGTCACGAACTTACCATATGCTTTACTTTTAAGAACCGTACCTAATCCTAATAATATCTGACTAATCTTAATAGTTTCTAACTATCAAATATACACATTAGAAAAGAATCACCTTTTCACCCCATATACATTGATATCGCGACACCGACATTCCAATGATTATCAATGTGATAAACTGAGTGTAAGCACAAAACCCTCGCCCACACAAAGGTTTGTACAACTCAGCCATCACATGAGTCCTCAATTGAAATCCCTCCTAACTCTATCTTGCTTATAACTTGCTCTTTGCTTAATACAAGTTTTTTCGTACCTTATCATTTATAACTCCTCGCGAGTTTACTTCATACTATTTCATAGTACATCATCTTCATAACATCAAGCTATAATTATTCAAACATTACAGACCATCTTTCTTTTATAACTTAAATTGATCACGTCGTGATCTTATTCGATAATCATCTCCCTTAAAATTCTTTTCTTAACTCGTGATCATTTAATTTTACGATCCTCTTTATTTCCTTTTTCATCATACGTATCCATTTTCTATACTTGGTACATATCGAGTCTTTACTTGCTTTCAATATGGTGCTATTTGGTGGTTTCCCACAAACAACCAACAAACTAGGTTCCGAGTTGCTAGTTCGTATATACCTCCGCTCTATGAAGGAATCGTTTAGCCCAGATGCCATACATCAACTATTAAAGAGTACAACTGTACCGTACTTAAATATAACTTTTTGATTCTTAACTTCTTTATCATCTTCTCCTTTATTCGCTAAGGTTATAGCCTAGGGTACTCTTACCTAAGGTTTATAACCTACAGCTTTGATACCAACTGTAACGACCCCAAAATTCATACAATTTAATTCTCGACTTCGGTCGTTAATAATACATTTAACCTCTAATTTTACATTATTAAACGATAATACAACCACTGAAATTTGCGAAATAATTAAACTTTTCTATTACAAACTATCCTCGTTCCCAAAACCTTTAACCTTTACATCTAAATATCTCAGAATCATTTTAATAATACAATAGTTTACATCATAAAACAATATTACAATTCAACATTAATACATTATTCGGAACCTTAAACATGGTTCAAACAATAATAACACAACCAAAGTATATAAATCTTCAAGTATCACATCTGATTCATGTCTTTCAAGTAACACATAACTTTACCTTGAATCTTGAACCTGCAAAAGTGGTTATTTGCAAGATTGAGCTCGACAGCCCAGCAAAATCTAACTGTTTTCATGCATCACATAGCACGTAATAATATGCTCAACATATAACATACATGCTACAGTTCATATAACAAGTATAAAGATTGAGTCCTTACTCAATCAGCATGCTTTAATCAATCAACATAGTCATAAATTGACTTTAACATTTCATACTTTCAACATATATATAACACATCATGCTCTTTATAATAAAGATTTAAAACAGTTAATCATCAAGTTCACATAACAAATAGGAACTGAAAGACTTGTCTGATTCGTAGTTTATGAACTACGACTTAACTGCTTAACGCTTATCTGCACTTCATGTATTCATACATAGTTATATAATCATGGATTCACATCCATTAGTCATATATTTCATACATTCTTAATATAATAGTAACGTTACATTATTTCCTAACTAGGTTTGTAAAACCTTCATTTCACTTCCTCATCATACTCTTAGAATAGCTAGGCATGTATAAGTATACCTTAACCATCCGTACTTGACATCAAATAAGTTGTGATCTATTTTCAAGTTCACATTCAAATTACTTAGCTCCATAATGATTTATTTCAATCAATAACGCTTAACAACTTTCTTTAACAAGATTTGATGTTATAAGCTTTTAAACCATATATTGGTACTAATAGGCCTCTAATAGCATGCTCACATGTATCTATCTCATTTACATAGACATGGCATAGTTCATACTTTTAAAACATGCTTAAATAACTTATGTCATGCTTGACTAGTTGAGTGCACATATCATTCACATTTTAATACTTAGTTTACAAAAGATAATGGAGTTGGTATTTGAAATCATTTTATCATTAATGATGTAGTATAGCACATATAAGATAACTTTTAAAACTCTTATCATAAGTAACTAAGTTATGATAACATCTTCTCAAGTTCAAAACCTACCTCATGTAGCATTCATGCACCTTAGTTCTATTATATCAAGTTTCTCTTCAAAACTTTTCTAACACAAGGTCTAACAAGTTTTATCATGAACAAGACACTATAAACACCAAATCATGCTTATTTATATTTGAACTCAATCATGTATATAAACCACTAGTTCAAAACTTATAGAACATAAGTTTCCACAAGGTTTGTTTTTTTTTTCAAAATCTTTAAGTTTCTTTTCAAAACACATACTAAGTCATGTCAATGCTTTCTATTATGAGCAAGGAAATTTTATATGTCATGTATAATATCATGCATTTTCATGTTATATCGCTTAGAATAACATATTCCATCGCCAGGAGCACTATACTTGCGTATGTGCTCGTTCGATGCCCTCCGATCGCCTTCGAATACGTAATAGTCACAAAGATGACTATTTTGACCCTTCCAAAAAACCTCAAATTAAAAACCTTAAAGAACAAAAGTTGTAGGTTTATCCGTCCTCGTTCTGGATCATCTTGAATCACCTCAATCGGAGTTTGTATGAAAATGTTATACTCAGTTTGGTAAAACATTATCTGTCAGTTTTTTTTTTCAAAATTCGGCTTAGCAGACTACCCCCACACCGGGGTGAGGGATTTTTTACACTGGGGGCCGCATGAAGCGGGGGGTCCCTTCTGTGATTTGCGATTTTGTGCTCTAGAACACTACGGAAAGCCAAATTAGGCCTCCAAACTCCTTTCTAACAACCATACCAACCTACTCAAGGTGTAATAGGTTTACAGAAACATAATCTAATGTTTTCTAACGCGTTTCTAGCCATCTAAACAACATAAACATCCAAATTACAACCATTAATTTTAACTATTTTGCTAAAACTTCACTTTTTGAAAGTTTCAATGAAAATCATCACTGTGATTTTGTTTTTCAACCCAATTCACTGTAATATGATTTCCTTCACAAAATACATACTTAACATGAATTCATTTACAATACTCATATATAAACTTATGAAAATAATTTTATAACAAACAATTTATCATATAAAGCTATATACAACAAACAATTCAACCTTCACAAAGTTTTTATAGAGAATTTTAGAAGAGAATATAACTATAACTTTTTGAAAAATACAGGCAAGAGGATACCTTAATTTTAGAAGATGATGGCGATTCTTTTGATTATGAAGCTTTCTTTTTCCCCAATTCCTCTCTCTAGACTTCTCCCAATTCTCTCTTACTTTTCTCTGTAATTTTCTTCTTCTCTTCTTTTTTCTTCTTCTGAGTCTTTCTCCATATTCTAAACTCTAACTTACGTACTAACATATAACGTATATAATAATATAGGTATTCATTATATAATATAATTATATCTATTAACTGACATAAGTTTTTTTTTTTAAACTTAAAAGCCATAAGGCTTGTTTGGCTAACTAACTAAAAAATTAACTCATTAAATCTTACACCTTGTTTGGTAAAACAGATTTAAATTAAAGACTTAACATTCATTAAGCCTTGTTTGGAAAAACTTAATTAACTTCCCTTAACTTATTTTAATAACTCTTTTATAATATAGTTTATGGTCACACTTAATTTAATTAATTTTAATAATAATTTATTAAATAAATTTATCACATAGATCAATACAACAAAATTATAATTTTCTTTATAATTATAATTTTATTTAATCAACTAAATATTAAAATATTATCTCATGATGATCAATTTTCTTAACTCGTAAATTATTTATTTAACAAAAAATAATCAAATAAACTCACCTTAAATAAATATTTATTCAATAATAACACATCAATTAAAATATTTATTTAACTCAATAAATATTTTGAATTACAATTTAAAATAAAATTACGGATTATTCTGAGGGTTCTATTTATGGTAACGCAGTTACACTTTGATTTGGTGGTTGTAAGCGATATTTCTTGACCTTTGTGTGCTAGGATGATATGGATACTCCTGGATATAAACAAGTTGATCACTTGTTAAATATTCAAACTAATGAAGTCTAAGTCTTTATGACTGAAAGAATTTATATGAACAATGTGGGGTTTGGCAGACAAACCTTAGTATATATATGTGGAAAACAATCTTTAAACTATATGTTCATTCAATTCAGATGCAGTGTGAGTTTAAAGTACAAATTTTCTAAAACTTATTGAGCATTTTATAGCTCATCCTTGCAAATATTCTTTTTCTTTGCATCCTTGACTGATAAACTGGAAGTTCTAGTGCTCATTCATGTGGATAGAAAAACTCTGTTAAATTAAGTTTTATTATATTAAGATTTGGTTACATCTTTGAAGACTTTGATGTAATAGTAATTTAAATTTTGGATTTATGTAATCGAATTTGAAAATATTTAATATATTATTAGCTTTTGTCAATTGCTTAGCTTTTACATTCTTAGAAAAAATTAAAAAGAAGTACAGTATCAATATGAACTATACATCTGAATGAGGGTATTGAATGATCTTGGGAGTTTTGTAAGCACTGAGGTTGTGCCCCACGATTACAAGAACAATCTTATCATTAATACTATGAATGTCAGATATATAGGAATTATCGATATGGAAGAAATATTCGTTATATTATAAATCTATACATCCAAGTATGGGTATCCAAATATAGTAATTGTTCTAACGAGAACTACTCTATCTGTTATGGGATAATGTGACTCTTAGATTTATAGAACTTATTATCTTATGGAATATTTACGTGAGCACCAAATCTGCTACAGGGAGTGTAGAGAATTTGGGACGTCACAATTTGGTATCAGAACAATAGGTTAAAAAACTTAGGAGAGAATACCTGAGGCTATAACCTTGGAGGAATTAGAATAGTAAAGAAGATAGTAAGAAGATAAACTCAAAAAGAGTTTGTAGGGGATAAATTAAGGAAATTCATCAGAAGAAATTAAATGAAAAATAAAAATAACCTATAATAAATTATTATTTATTACATGAAATATGGGTTATTGTTATGTGTTAATCAAGTTAATATATTTGATTATAGATGTCAGGAAGTAATGAATTTAGGGATATCCGCATAGTAAGCAAGGAACTGATTATTTCATTTAAGTTAGTACATAAACTAGAATCGGTTGTACCAATAGAGAAGGCTCCAAAGGATAAGATAGGAGAAGTGTCAACTGATGTAGTTTACAAAATGTCTAGAGAGTGATCATGAAGAGTACCTGGAGTTGAAGATGAGTGATGAGGGAGAATCAAATCCCAATGAGGCTCATATAGAGCCAGAAGTAGGGACAACAAAAAAAGAAAAAAATAATAAGTTGATAGTCTGGGAAGAATCGATAATTACAACAGTGTCATTACATATGATAGCACATAGTGAAGCATTTCAGGAAGGGGTTGGATCAAGTCTAATTGTATCAGTAATAGAACCTTTTGTTCATCAGTCATGAGTCTAGTCTGGTTAGGAAAGCGGATGATCTTGAGGCTATGATCAAGAAACTCGAGAAAGACCTTAAGGAGAAGAAGGGGAACCTAGCAAATAAGAAGGTATTGGGAATACATAAAATAAAGTTTGAATTTTAGAAATCTTTTTAATAGTGAGAATAATAAGAAAGATATTATAATATCTATATATATATATATATATATATATGCATATTTGTGTAGCTTGTAAGTTTTAAACTTTTGTATAAAATAGGGAATTGTAGTCAATCCTAACTTTCGGGCTATAATAAAGGGATGTAAGGTTTATAGCAGAAGCTATAAGATGAATTGTAGTCTATAATATATAGCAGAAGCTATATATAGATCGCTAGTCGGTTAGGTACTTTTTTTTTATTGAGTAATATTATATAAATCACTAGTTGAATATGTAACTTTCTATATGTGAAATACAAATTTTTGTTTTCTAAACCTAATTATTTACTCTATTTATACTTAGTTATTTGTTATCTTTAGATAAATGGCACTACAAAGAAGATCACTAGTAGAAATCGACGCGAAACAATTAGAGGCAAATCCAACTCAATAGTTGGTAAACATTTTGTTAGAAGCCTTACAGGGGAAGTTAGAGAATCCACCATCAGCTAAACCCAATACTCTAAGATATACCTTAGATTTTAAGTTAACTGGACCATCTGAGTTTAAGAGGACCGAGGAACAGATAAAAGCTATCATAGCTAAATTAGAGAATGAAACATTAAGGAAATGTCAAAAAAAAGAAGAGAAATAACAATGGGAAAAAAGAAACACAAGCAGAAACTACAAAAGGAAGAGGGGTATCAGTTTTCCTAATAACTCTGGAAAAGGGGAAAGTAATTGTAATAACAATGTCAGCAAGGGTGGAAATAACAGCAACAAACAAAGAAATAAACGTTGTCATATTTGTGGGAGAAATCACAGAGGAGTATGTTTTTTTAGTGGGACTAAGTGTTTTACTTGTGGAAAAAATAGGCATTATTCAAATTGTTGCCCACAAAAGAAGAATAGTAATAATGTGACGCCCCCAAATTCGAGTACTTGAAACCCGAACTTGGTGCTACACGATATCATTTCTTTGAGCAAAATAATATAAATAACAAACTTAATATACATATCAGAGTTGTCTATTCCCAGGTACGCAACCTTTAAAGCACTACCTTACATGATAGATAATAAATATTATCATCTTAATTAAGTCTAACTATTACATAAGATACCATAAAACTTATTCTGTCAACTTTCCCTTTCCTTTGTCCTTGTCGGAACCTTCAGGTCGTTCACGCTTAGCTGAAAATATTTAAATTTAAAGCAAGAATGAGCATTTAATTGCCCAACAAGTAATATCAAATAATAAATATTAGCTGAAAGAAATAAATGTTTCCTTTGAATTGCACTTCTACAACGAAGCAATAGTTATGAAGTAAACTGAAACAATACTGAACAACATATCAATTCTATTTCATTTTTAAAACTACGTACTGACTATACATGGTGATCAGTCGACAGACTATAAACATTTATTTTCAATTTTTACAAATGTTTTACAGAACTTAATCCACAAACTATCATGACTTATGGGCACGGAGGGTGATCAACCCGTTATGCCCTGTATTGATCAATACTATGTGTTAGAACGATATTTTCGTTCATCATATCCACTTTTGGCGCACAAAAGTTTTCCCAGATTCGGGATGTTCAAACTTAGTCTGGAATCCAAACCAAAATAATTTGGCTGGATAACAATAATATTCTATCATGTTGAACGATATTTTTAAATTTATGTCTAGCCGAGTCAAATAGCTTAGACGACTTTTAATTAACATATACATACTAGAATTCAATAAGTATGTATCAACAAATACAACAATTATCCAAGTGAGGACACTTGCATAACCAAACTTAGCTATTAACGAACAGGATATATATCCGGATTATATAGTAATATTGCACTGGTAATCAATGAACGGATAGAGTTTGAGAACTTGCATGAATACAAAGGTTTAGATACATGATCAATAATAAAAGAGTTAAGAAACTTGAACAACAGGAATATAATTCAATGACTTACTTACACAGGTTCATTGTATAAGTAAATGCAAAGGGTAGGATACTTGCCTGATCTGCTGTTTACATCTACACAACTTAGTACTATATTTTATACAAAGACCTATCATTAATAAGATTATTCTTCTGATTAGAATAGTATATCGTAACACATTGTACTGCTATTTGTAGTCAGCACTTAACTTAAACACATTGTCACATATGTATATCAATCATTAGGGCATAAACAACCACTTATCAGGTCAACCTATATAGGTCCTGATCAATTTTGAAATTAATTCGGTGTATTGACAGCTTTATTAGATAATTATCGAGTTTAATTTCAATATTATTTTAGATAATTCAAATATTAGTCAAATTCTTTTTCATAGACTTATAATAATTTTAAAAAAATTATTATAATTTATCATGATTTTTCAAACACTAGAATCAATTTTAAATGATTTAAATACTAAATAATTCTATTATCATTAATATTAAAATAATATTAAAATATTAATGAAACCATTGCAAAATATTAAAGTTATTTATAATAACTCAAAGTATTTTAAAAACATTGTTATTACACTTAAATGATTTTAAAACATTTAAAATTATTTTAAATAATTACCATTAATATTTAAATATTAATGTATTATTCATCAAAATATTAAAAGTCATTTATTATAACTTAAAATATTTTTAAATAATTTATATCATTTTAAATGATTTTTAAATCAATAAAACCATTTTAAATATTTATTTAATATAATTATTAAATAAATCTAATATCATTAATATTAAATTATTAATGAAATTTACCTTAAAATATTAAAAGTTATGTTTTATAACTTAAAATATTTTTAAATACTTTATTATCATTTAAAATAATTTTTAATATAATAAAATCATTTTTCACCAATTTATTTAATACATTTATTAAATAAATTTAATATCATTAATATTCAAATAAATAATAATATTAATGAAAAATATGTCAGATTATCAAAAGTTAATTTTTATACCTTAAAATAATTTTTAAAATTAATTTTGGAATTTTTAGAAATTAATTTTTTAGAAATTAATTTAATTAATATTAATAAAACTATCATTAAAGCCTTTAGCGACAGAAACTGTCGCCTTAGGTGTTCTTGAGCCTCAAGAACATTCAAAGGTTGTGCCAAGGTGCCTTGTTTGACCAAACATATTTCTCAGTTCATGTAATTCCTGGGTATGCTTTTGTAATGATCATGTAGTCTTGTTGTAGTACTACATATAACAACAACTAACAAGGTCAAACTACCATACACATGCAAGATCAAAGGGCTCAAAGTGGTACATCGAGGCCCTTTCTAGGTTTCTGGGTTACCCGAAACCCGAGCGATCTTAATGACTACTTTGTGCCTTGATCAATCTGAGTTCTGGTCGTTGTTTTGATGTTCTATTGGTTCGATCTTGTAGTCCACATGTCAAAGAAAAGATCTACAACACTAAGTTAGTCTAACTACATCACAAACACAAAATCCAAGCCGGTCAAACCCTGTCAGAACTCGTGTTCTTGAGTTTTCTGGGTTACCCAGAAAACAGAAAATGTGTTCGTTTAAGCTATTTTGACCATCCACTAAATTCATCTTGTTTGTTGTTTAAATGATCTAAAGGTATAAGTATGTAGTCCATATAACATATGTGAGATCCCGAATTTTATGAAATAAAAGTATTCAATTTTTCTATTTTGGTAAATAGGTAAATTGATAAAAGTTTAAAGTTAAGGGTCATATTTAAAAAAAAATTCAAAGTAAGCAAGTTGTCATAAAATAACCTAGTAGTAAAAGTACGATGTCTGGCGTGGTTTGCATAGAAGAAGCTACGATATTGATTATTGATGCTTACGTGAAGAAGTCACTTCGCTTATACTCAATTATTGCTACATAATTGCTACATCATATCTCTCATATTATTGATTCAATTGTTGTCACAGTATCATCTATATAATATGTTATATTATTAAATTAATAATTGAGACGACAAAGTTATTTATATTATTAAATTGCAATATTTACAATGTCTAGTCAAGTTACATCGAGGAGAGGTTTGGTCATCTAATTGCGCACCAAGAAGGAGAAATCCTTATCGGAAAGCCCCTCTTTCACGAGGAGCGACTTGGTTGTTAAATATTGTGAGTTATAATATTAATGATGAATGTTATTAAAAATTGAATTTGAGTTAAGTAGTTGAATTTGGAGACGCGGACGTGATATTTGAGTCCGAAACGATGAAATTAGTAGAAATAGACTATAAACACAAAATTTGTCGGGGTTGACTTTTTGGTCAAAAAAAAGTCAACAGTTGAATTTTTCGAAAAAAGTCAAACTTCAAAATTTTAAAAATAAAATTTTTGAGAAAAATATTTCCATTGTGTTGGGATTGTTAGTGTTAGTGGAAATTGACATTTATTCTAAAAATAATTGATGTCTGGAAGTTATATTGACCAATCGGGCAATTAATCGAATAAATGAGCAATTAATTGCTATTAACTCACATGAATTATAACTATTTGTTCATACGTATTGATTCACATTCATGTACTATTAGGGGAGGTGGTGCAAGATTGATAATACTTGCATGACTAAGTTAAAAATGGAGGTATAGATGGAGGTACTATACTGTAATTCGTATTTTCACATGATTATAACTATTAAATCACATGAATGAACTATTAATTCATATGATTTACTATTAGGGGAGGTGGTGCAAGTTTGATAATACTTGCAGGACTAAATTAAAAATGAAGTCTGCTACCTCACTATTCCAGTATCCAATTTTCTCTAAGGTAAGGAGTATTATTCTTTCGTATTCATGAAGAGAGTTATTTTTCTTTTCAATACTGTAAGAGTTGTTATTCCATTCTTTATTATTATGTTGGAATAACTTTGCCTATGCACAATCACCGTATACATGGTAAAATTCTTCTATTATTCCATTCTTTATTATTACATTAGAATAACTTTTATATCTTGATTCTATCGCATGCCCTGGTGAATTTGTTATTATTCCATTCTTTATTATTACATTTGGAATATCACATGCATGCGGATTCTACGCATGACTGTTCCATTCTTTATTATTACTCGCTGAATATCCTCTCTGTCTGGATTACGTATGACCTGGTTCAATTCTTTATTATTATGTTGGGAATATCCTAACCTGTCTGTGCGTCTATCGCATGCATGGTGAATTCTTTTGTTATTCCATTATTTATTATTCTGTCGGAATAACCTGTCTATATGGATTACTACATGCATGGTGAATGATCCTTTGTATTCATTCCTTATTAAATTGTGGAAATGATGCATCTCGTGGATTACTGCATGGTGGTAAAATCCATTTGCGGTTTAATAATTTTTAACTCTCTCAAAATTTCAGGAAAATTTGAATTGGTATTTTGTTGAGTTTTCTAGATTGTGTCCAAAAATGACGATTTTTGGATGTATATATTAGGAGTTATGAATTTTATGGGAAAAGACTATTTTTAAAAGTAAACCCTTATAACTCTTTGTGGTTAACTCCAAAATTGGTAAAATTTTTATTGGGAGTACATGTATATAACAAGAGTATACCCTATAAATTTCGGAATTTTTGGACAAAAGTACAATTTATGATAAATTTCTAAATATTCGGCAGTTTGGCCATATGAAAAATAGTAAATGAATTTTAGAAATTCCGAGAAAAATATATGTTCAATATGGGACTATATTCTGCTAAATTCCAGAAAAGAAATATTTTTGGGACTGATTTGGTATTTTTCATGAAAATGAACTAGTTATGAGTAAATGAATTAAATATGTTGTGTGAAGTAACAAAATTGGAAAAGCAGATTTTATGGCTTGGGAATCCTATATAGGGTATATCACTGATTTTTGATGAGGATTTGATCATTGGTGATGAAATCTTATGAGTATGGCATTTTTGAATGATTAAATGCATTATTTGGTAAAGTGTAAACAATTGAAATAAATTGTTTATAAGTTTAAAAGTGATTAAAATATTGTTATAATATTAATAATATTAGATTATGAGTTTATTAAGTGATTGATAATATTTGGATAAATTTAAAGTCTTTAATATTTATGCTTGATTTCGCTTTAGTTAATCGTATATCATTGTCATCATCCTCATGCTTATATTGTGATGAAAGTCATCTTTGGCTTACGTGCATAGATGGATTTGTTGATTATTGGTTTTCTGATTGTATATCTTTGGCTTCATTGAAAAGATGGATTGTTGATTATTGGTTTCTGATTGTATATCTTTGGCTTACGTGCAAAGATGGATTTTGATTATTAGTTTTACTGATTGTATATCTTGGGCTTACGTGCAAAGATGGATTTGTTGATTATTAGTTTCTGATTGTATATCTTTGGCTTACGTGCAAAGATAGGTATTGATTATTGGTTTCTGAGCTTGTATATCTTTGGCTTACGTACAAAGATGAACTATTGATTGATGAGTATCTTTGGCTTATGTGCATAGATGAACTGTTTATTGGTGTGATTATGATCGAGGATCATTCAAGTATAATCATGACCCGTAATGTTATAGATGATATGGTAAAAGTCCTCATTGGCCGTAGTGCATTGATGGGCCAGATTATTGGTATGATTATAACCGAGGATTATTCGATATATAATCATGACCATTGATGATTACATGAATATCCTTGGTAGTAGTGCGGGGATGATTCGATGATGTGGATTATTTATTAAAGTTTGAGTCTCGATAAAATATTGATTATACACTTTTAATTCGTAAAAGATAGTAGATATCATGCTCTACTTGTCTCTTTTAAAATACAGTTGTATGTCTTTGGCTTGTAGTACAAAGATGAATTATTAATGAATATCTTGGCCATAGTGTAAAGATGAATTTATTAGTATGATTATGAGCAGGAATTGTGATTTAGTATAACCATGATTTTTGATGTTTCAGGTGAAGATAGGTGATGAAAATTATCTTAGATCACCGGTGCGAAGAAGGAATTTAGAACCAGAATTATGATTATGAGTTATTCATATGATTGTGGACAGGAACTGTTGATTGATGTTATAGGGATAAAATATTGTTGGTGGACTTTTAACATGGAGAAGATAATAGACCTTATGGTCTATTTGACTCTTTTAATGGATTGCTCGTTCTACTGTAACTATGGTTGAAAAGTTTTATTATCTACCATATGTTCTAAATCTCTGATTTATTATTGATGAAAGATATTGATAATTTAATTATCTTTTGTCATGATATTCTTTACTGGGCCAGTTGTGCTCATCCTTTTGCTTCACAATTCCTTTCAGGTAATAAAGGTGTAGCTGGGTCGAGCGGGGTATTAAGATGATTAGAACGGTGGTCCATAGCTGTTGAGATTCTCCCTAAATAGTATGGAAATAATTTTATTGAGAACTTTAGATAAGTGTGTCGTATTGTATACGTCATTTGATGGAAATAATGTTGTGCTAGAAAATTTTTCAAGTGTGATGGCTGTTCATTGAATGGTTGGTGGCATAGAAGATGAGAAAAAAGAAAATATAATATTATTTTATTAGTTTAGTCTCCTTTGGCGTTCTAGCATTTTCCTATTAATAGACGCTTAAGTTAGAATTGAAAATCACACTAGAAACATAAGTTTTCTCTCTATATATTATCGAGCGTATTTTTGTCAGTATTTAGATACTTTGAGAATTGCTATTCAGTGCAAGTTTCCTTCAACTTTACATCTGATGTTCGATCGAAATCTTTCTCTTTTTGAGGTAAGGGATTGTAAGGGTTATTATGTTTCTTCGTTTCGTAATTTTTCGGACCTTCAAAAATTCTGGAAAAATTTGAAATGATATTTTGATGAGTTTTCTCGATTGTGTCCAAAAATAGCGATCTTTGGATGTATAGATTTGGAGTTTTGAATCTTATGGGAAAAGACTATTTTAAAAGTAAACCCTTATAACTCCTTGTGGTTAACTCCAAAATTGATGAAATTTTTTATTGGGAGTACATCTATATAATATCAAGTATACCTCAGAATTTTGGAATTTGTTGATAAAAGTACAATTTATGATAAATGTCTAAATATTCGCAATTTTGGCGATATGAAAAATAGTAAATGAATTTTAAAATTTCAGAGAAAATATATATTTCAATATGGGACTATGTTCACTAAATCCCGAAAAAGAAAATTTGTTTGTCTTGATTTGGTATTTTCATGAAAATGGACTAGTTATGAGTAAAACTAATTAAATATGTTATGTGAAGTAACAAAATTGGAAAATAGGATTTTATGGCTTGGGAATCCTATATAAGGTATATGCATATTTTTGATGAGGATTTTGGTTATTGGTGATGAAATTTTATGAGTTTGACATTTTAGGATGATTAAATGTATTAATTAGAAAAGTGTAAATAATTAAAATATTGTGGTAATATTAATAATATTAGACTATGAGATTATTAAGTGATTTATAACATTTGGATTAAAGTGTTATGAAATCATTGATTTATGAATCTTACTCTTGAAATTAAATGCAGTTGTTGATCATATTGTTTTTATTATCATATATAACATTTTTATAATGCCGGTGATGAAATTTCACTTTGACTTAAGTGTAAAGATGGGTAGATTATTGGTGTGATCGTGACTATGGGTTCTCTTTGGCCCGTAGTGCAAAGATGACCTATTATTGAATATCTTTGGCCCGTAGTGTAAAGATGTCCTATTATTGAATATCTTTGGCCTGTAGTGCAAAGATGAATTATTGATGAATATCTTTGGCCGTAGTGCAAAGATGACTTGTTGCTGAATATCTTTGGCATGTAGTACAAAGATGAACTGTTAATGAATATCTTTGGCCCGTAGTGCAATGATGAATTTATTAGTATGATTATAAACAGGAACTGTGATTTGGTATAACCATGATCTTTGATGTTTCAGGTTAAGACAGGTGATGAAAAATATCTTCGTCCTGGATGAGAAAAGGAATTTGGACCCACAAATATGATTATGAGTTATTCATATGATTGTGGACAGGAACTGTTGATTGATGTTACAGGGATAAAATATTGTTGGTGGACTTTTAACATAGATAAGATAATGAACATTATTGTCTATTTGACTCTTCTAATGGATTGCTCGTTCCGCTGCAACTATGGTTGAAAAGTTTTATCATCTACCATATGTTCTAAATCTACGATTTATTACTTGATGAAGGCTATTTATAATTTAATTATCTTTAGTCATGATATTCTTTCTCGAAGCTAGTTGTGCTCACCCTTTTGCTTCACAATTCCTTTCGTGTAATAAGAGTGTTGCTTGGAGATTCGAGCGGGGATAACAGGGGAATAGAATTCGGTGGTCTATAAATTTGTTGAGGTTCTCCCTAAATAGTATGGAAATAATTTTATTGAGAACTTTAGATAAGTGTGTCGATTGTATCGTCATTTGATATTTAATTTTGGTGTACCGAATAGGGTGAGTTGAACCCAACTTTGGAAGGGTGTTTTGCCACTATCATACAAGATGTCTAATGACCTACGAGTTATCATAAGACAGGGTTGTGCACATCCACTTTTTGAGTATATCTACTGAGCACTACCTATATGATCTTGGAGTTTGGTTGAAACATAATTTTCAATTGCAGACAGTGGAGATAGTTATATGTCAAGAGAAGACTCACCATTGGAAAGAACATGATAGCAATCTTCTCATTTTTCTTTGGGGTCTATTGAGTCAACCAAGGATAATTCTCTAGTCATATGATATCTATTATAACTTAGATGCATGGCCTCCCATGTATGAAGGTTTTCTTGAGCATTTTCCAAAGATTTTAATTTCTAAAATGATTTATTGATTGTACCTTTATGTAAAGGTATCAATGTGAGGTCTTGACATGAAGTTGGTGTCCGAGTCACAGTTGGTATTTAAACTCACAACATATGTGTTGTTGTATTTTGCACAACAATTGTAGTAATAAAGTTGTAGTTGTTTTCTGTACCATGTATTTGGCGACTCAGAATAGGTTGGATGGATTGGACCTATTTTGGGGGCGTCACAGTTGGTATCAGAGCTTAGGGATATGATCTCTGGCAGAGATCCGGGATTAGAACTAGGAAGGGAGAGATGAGTAATATCCTTCGCTAGTGTGTGTCCTACCTAAGCTGAATTTTCTTACTTAAGTTGACAAATTGTGATATGTCAATTAACCTTTGTTTTGAAGCTGTATTCTAGAATGATATCTGAAATACAGGAGATGAGCAATGGAGAAATCATGAGGACAGGGAAGATGGAATCTGAAATGAAAGCAAGGTACTCTCAACTCTTTGAAATGCCAGGTACGTAAATTTCGAGGACGAAATTTCATAAGGAGGAGAGATTGTAAGACCCCGGATTTTATGAAATAAAAGTATTTAATTTTTCTTATAATTATTATAAACTAAATGGTTAAATTGATAAAAAGTTAAAGTTAAGGGTGAGATATTAAATTTTTTTCAAAATAAGCAAGTGGCTATAAAATACTCATTGTTGTCGGGAAATATTCGTTTAGTCGTGGAATATTCTTGTTGTCGGGGAATATTCGTATTTACTATGCCAAGCAAATAGTTATGGGCCCCATAATGTAATAACTGCTTGGATGAAGAAAATGACAAGTTTGAGTTTTTATAAATAACGGCATAATCGTTACCGTTAACACTATTGGAATACCCTATGGTTAAAATACAGTAATACGCGTGGTTGCACAGTAGCACACGACATTGCACAATATTTTTGAATTATTGATTCTTACGTAAGAAGGCACTACTCAATAATTGTTACAGTAATTATTGTTCAATATTTTATTTTATTGATTCAATAATTGCTGCGTTGATATTTTATATTATTGTTATTTCAATAATTATCACGGCACAGTATTTTCCATTATCAGATTAATAATTCATATTATTTGAATAATATTATTAGATAGCATTATTGGCAATGTCTAGAAAGTTCTGTCAAGGAGAGGTTTGGTCACCTAATTGCGAGCCAGTAAGGAAAAATCCTTATCAGAAAGCCCTCTCTTTCCTGGGAACTGCCTGGTTGTCATTATTGTGATTTTGTAATATTATTTGTGAATAATTAATTATTGATTTATATGATAAGGAAATATTTATTTGATGCAGATATAAATGATGGATTTATTTATGTGGTTATAAATGAAGAAATTAATGTTGAGGTGTTTTATCAGTATTTTGTTGGATTGGAGGTATTAAAAAAGATCAAATCTGTTCTTAAAGCTACTATAAGTGAGTTATAATTTTAATCCGATAGTTGGATTGTTGTGATTTTAGGATATGTCATACATATATAAGTTGAGTATATGTCCACAAATTTTGAACCGTTAAAAATTAACGCATGATTTATTATGAATTTTAAAAGGTGTTAAAAATCATCTATTTGTGGATTTCTGGATATTTTTTGTCCGGAATTTGGAAAACTTAAAGCTACAAAGTTGTAGAGAATTGATTTAAATGGAATGGACATAAAATTCGTATTTTTCTGATAAAAAGGCTATTTATTATGAATTATTAAAGTTTCAGCAAATAAAATAATTTTTATTAAAATTGGGTGGGACCCACTTTTTATTTTTGGTGGAAAACATGTGCTAGAAAATTTTTCAAGTGTGATGGCTGGTCATTGAATGGTTGGTGGCGTAGAAGATGAGAAAAAAAAAATATAATATTATTTTATTAGTTTAGTCTCCTTTACATGCTCTAGCATTTTCCTATTAATAGGCGCTTAAGTTAGAATTGAAAATCACACTAAAACATAAGTTTTCTCTCTATATATTATCGAGCGTATTTTTGTGAGTATTTAGATACTTTGAGAATTACTATTCAATGCAAGTTTCCTTCGACTTTACATCCGATGTTCCAGTCAGAAGTACTGCTCTTTTGAGGTAAGGGATTGTAAGGGTTATTATGTTTCTTCAGTTTCGTAATTTTTCTGACCTTCAAAAATTCTGGAAAAATTTGAAATGATATTTTGATGAGTTTTCTCGATTGTGTCCAAAAATGGCAATCTTTGGATGTATAGATTTGGAGTTTTGAATTTTATGGGAAAAGACTATTTTAAAAGTAAACCCTTATAACTCCTTGTGGTTAACTCCAAAATTGATGAAATTTTTATTGGGAGTACATCTATATAATATCAGTATACCCTGTAAATTTCGGAATTTGTTGATAAAAGTACAATTTATGATAAATGTCTAAATATTCGGCAGTTTTGGCCATATGAAAAATAGTAAATGAATTTTAAAAATTCCGAGAAAAATATATGTTCAATATGGGACTATATTCTGCTAAATCCCAGAAAAGAAAATTTGTTTGTACTGATTTGGTATTTTTCATGAAAATGGACTAGTTATGAGTAAATGAATTAAATATGTTATGTGAAGTAACAAAATTGGAAAATAGGATTTTATGGCTTGAGAATCCTATATAAGGTATATGTAGATTTTTGATGAGGGTTTTGGTTATTGGTGATGAAATTTATGAGTTTGGCATTTTAGGATGATTAAATGTATTAATTAGAAAAGTGTAAATAATTAAAATATTGTGGTAATATTAATAATATTAGACTATGAAATTATTAAGTGATTTATAACATTTGGATTAAAGTGTTATGAAATCATTGATTTATGAATCTTACTCTTGAAATTAAATGCAATTGTTGATCATATTGTTTTTATTATCATATATAACATTTTTATAATCTCGGTGATGAAATTTCTCTTTGACTTAAGTGTCAAGATGGGTAGATTATTGGTGTGATCGTGACTATGGGTTCTCTTTGGCCCGTAGTGCAAAGATGACCTATTATTGAATATCTTTGGCCCGTAGTGTAAATATGACCTATTATTGAATATCTTTGGCCTGTAATGGAAAGATGAATTATTGATGAATATCTTTGGCCGTAGTGCAAAGATGACTTGTTGCTGAATATCTTTGGCATGTAGTGCAAAGATGAACTGTTAATGAATATCTTTGGCCCATAGTGCAAAGATGAATTTATTAGTATGATTATAAACAGGAACTGTGATTTGGTATAACCATGATCTTTGATGTTTCAGGTTAAGACAGGTGATGAAAAATATCTTCGTCCTGGATGAGAAAAGGAATTTGGAACCACAAATATGATTATGAGTTATTCATATGATTGTGGACAGGAACTGTTGATTGATGTTACAGGGATAAAATATTGTTGGTGGACTTTTAACATAGATAAGATAATGAACATTATTGTCTATTTGACTCTTCTAATGGATTGCTCGTTCCGCTGCAACTATGGTTGAAAAGTTTTATCATCTACCATATGTTCTAAATCTCTGATTTATTACTGATGAAGGCTATTTATAATTTAATTATCTTTAGTCATGATATTCTTTACTGAGCTAGTTGTGCTCACCCTTTTCTTCACAATTCCTTTCAGTAATAAGAGTGTTCTTAAAGAATCGAGCGAGGATAACAGGGGGAATAGAATCGGTGGTCTATAGTACATTGAGGTTCTCCCTAAATAGTATGGAAATAATTTTATTGAGAACTTTAGATAAGTGTGTCGTATTGTATACGCTCATTTGATATTTAATTTTGTGTCTGCGAATAGGGTGAGGTGAACCCAACTTTGGAAGGGTGTTTTGCCACTATCATACAAGATGTCTAATGACCTACGAGTTATCATAAGACAGGGTTGTGCACATCCACTTTTTTAGTATATCTACGAGCACTACCTATATGATCTTGGAGTTTGGTTGAAATATAATTTTCAATTGCAGACAGTGGAGATAGTTATATGTCAAGAAAAGACTCACCATTGGAAAGAACATGATAGCAATCTTCTCATTTTTCTTTGGGGTCTATTTAGTCAACCAAGGATAATTCTCTAGTCATATGATATCTATTATAACTTAGATGCATGGCCTCCCATGTATGAAGGTTTTCTTGAGCATTTTCCAAAGATTTTAATTTCTAAAACAGTTATTGATTGTACCTTTATGTAAGGTATCAATGTGAGGTGCTGACACAAGTTGGTGTCCAGAGTCACAGTTGGTATTTAGACTCACAACATATGTGTTGTTGTATTTTGCACGACAATTGTAGTAATAAAGTTGTAGTTATTTTTTGTACCATGTATTTGGTGACTCAGAATAGGTTGGATGGATTGAACCTATTTTGGGGCCATCACACATGACCTAGTTTTATTCTTTATTATTCTATTGGAATATCCTGTCTGTGTGGATTACGCATGACCTGGTTCCATTCTTTATTATTCTGTTGGGAATAACCTGTCTGTGCGTCTATCGCATGCATGGTGAATTCTTCTGTTATTCCATTCTTTATTATTCTATTAGAATAACCTGTCTATGTGGATTACTACATGCATGGTGAATGATCCTTTGTATTCATTCCTTATTAAATTGTGGAAATGATCTATCTACGTGGATTACCGCATGGCGCTTAAATCCATTTGCGCTTTAGTAATTTTTCGACCCTCAAAAAATTCTCGAAAATTTAAAATGATAATTTGATGAGTTTTCTAGATTGTGTCCAAAATGGCAATTTTGTATGTATAGATTAGGAGTTATGAATTTTATGGGAAAAAACTATTTTAAAAGTAAACTCTTATAACTCCTTGTGGTTAACTCCAAAATTGGTGAAATTTTATTGGGAGTACATGTATATAACAGAGTATACCACAGAATTTGAATTTTTGGACAAAAAGTACAATTTATGATAAATGTCTAAATATTCGGCGCTTTGGCCATATGAAAATAGTAAATGAATTTTAAAATTCGAGAAAAATATGTTCAATATGGGACTATATTACATTAAATCCCGGAAAAGAAATATTTTTGGGACCGATTTGGTATTTTTCATAAAAATGAACTAGTTATGAGTAAATGAATTAAATATGTTATGTGAAGTAACAAAATTGAAAAATAGGATTTTATGGCTTGGGAATCCTATATAGGGTATATCTTGATTTTGATGAGGATTTGATCATTGGTGATGAAATCTTATGAGTATAGCATTTTGAATGATTAAATGCATTATTTGGTAAAGTGTAAACAATTGAAATAAATTGTTTATAAGTTTAAGAAGTGATTAAAATATTGTTATAATATTAATAATATTAGATTATGAGTTTATTAAGTGATTGATAATATTTGGATAAATTTAAAGTCTTTAATATTTATGCTTGATTTCGTTTGGTTAATGCATATATCATTGTCATCATCCTCATGCTTATATTGTGATGAAAGTCATCTTTGGCTTACGTGCATAGATGGACTATTGATTATTGGTTTTACAGTTGTATATCTTTGGCTTACGTGCAAAGATGGGTACATTGATTATTAGTTTTATGATTTGTATATCTTTGAACTACGTGCAAAGATGAACTATTAATTGATGAGTATCTTTGGCTTATGTGCATAGATGAACCGCTTTATTGGTGTGATTATGACCGAGGATCATTCGGTATAATCATGACCCGTAATGTTATAGATGATGTGGTAAAGTCCTCATTGGCCGTGAGTGCATTAATGGATAGTTATTGGTATGATTATAACCACGCGGTTATTCGGTATAATCATGACCATTAATGATAACATGAATATCCTTGGCCATAGTGCGAGGGATGATTCGATGATGTGGATTATTTATTAAAATTTGAGTCTCAAATGATAAAATATTGATTATACAATTTTAATTAAGTAAAGATAGTAGATATCATGCTCTACTTTGCTCTTTTAAAATACTGATTGTATGTCTTTGGCACTGTAGTGCAAAGATGAATTGTTAATGAATATCTTGGCCGTAGTGCAAAGATGAATTGATTAAATATGATTATGGCGTGGAATTATGATTTGGTATAACCATGATTTTTGATGTTTCGGTGAAGATAGGTGATGAAAATTATCTTACGTCACAGGTGCGAAGAGGAATTTAGAACCACAATTATGATTATGAGTTATTCATATGATTGTGGGCGAGGCTGATAATTGATGTTCTGAGGATAAAATAATGTTGGTGGACTTTTAACATGGAGAAGATAATAGACCTTATGGTCTATTTGACTCTTTAATGGATTGCTTTCGTTAAAACGCAACTATGGTTGAAAAGTTTTATCATCTACCATATGTTCTAAATCTACGATTTATTATTGATGAAAGCTATTGATAATTTAATTATCTTTAGTCAGCGATATTCTTTCTTGGGCTAGTTGTGCTAACCTTTTTGCTTCACAATTCCTTTCAGGTAATAAAGGTGTAGCTGGGTCGAGCGGGGTATTAAGATGATTAGAATGGTGGTCTATAGCTGTTGAGGTTCTTCCTAAATAGTATGGAAATAATTTTATTGAGAACTTTAGATAAGTGTGTAGTATTGTATACGTCATTTGATATTTAATTTTGGTGAACCGAATAGGGTGAGGTGAACTCAACTTTGGAAGGGTGTTTTGCCACTATCATACAAGATGTCTAATGACATATAACCTCGTGTTATCATAAGACAGGGTTGTGCACATCCACTTTCTGAGTATATCTACGAGCACTACCTATATAATCTTGGAGTTTATTTGAAATATAATTTTCACTTGGAGACAACGGAGATAATTATATGTCAAGAGAAGACTCACCATTGGAAAGAAGATTATAGTAATCTTCTCGTTTTTCTTTGGGGTCTATTGGGTCAACCAAGGATAATTTTGTGGACATATAATATCTATCATAACCTAGACGCATGACCTCCCATGTACGAAGGTTTCCTTGAGCACTTCCCAACAATTTTAATTTTTAAAACAGTTTTTGACTGTACTTTTATGTAAAGTACCATTGTAAGGTTGTGATTGAGGCACCATGAGAGTTACATACATTTGTATTAAAACTCACAGTTTAACTGTGGTCGTATTCTGCACGACAGTTCAACAGTTGTATAAATGAAGTTTGTATTTGATTTTTATAGTATGATATCTGGCGACTCAGAATGGGTCGTGTGGACCTATTTTGGGGGCGTCACATATTATAACATGGATACAACAACAAAAACAAATCACATAATACCTGCAAGATCAAAGGCCATGAACTCATTGTTAGACGTTTCTGGGTAAATTTTGGGTTACCTAGAAACAGAAAGTCATGGCCGGTCAACGCACTTTGACCATCCATAACTTGTAATCTATACATGGTATGACCATGATTCTAGTTCTAGAAAACTCTCCTTCTAACACACTACAAGTCCAATACTTTAAACAAGCAAAGATGAGTAGGTTTTAACCTATGATTTATATTCATTTAGCTTGTTATATTGTTAGTTTTTTAATTTGTTACTTTTTGGTTATGTTTACTTTTGATGGGTTTTGTGCTTGTTGTAGGATAATCGATAAGCTTATCAAGATGCTAGCATTGGAAGGATTTTTTCAAGCAATTATGGACATTCACTTCCTAGCGCGGTATACCGTAGTGTGCTAAGTAAAGCGGTATGGGTGCGCTAGTGCATGGCTTCTTCTTGGTGCGATGCGCGAGCGGACCACTTAATGAGTAGATGTACATCATAGCGCTGGGCGTATTTACGGACTTGATTTGGGCAGATTAGTATGTGTGGATGATGGGCGTGTTGGGAGCTATAAATTCTTTATGTAATACGATTATAATAGGATTGTGTTATAGTTGTTATTTCATGCTCGTGGGAGTCTTTGACTAATGACTTATTGGTTTTGAAAAGGATTTGGACTTCTTTTAGATTTTCTTGGTAATGAGTTAGAGTTGGATTAGGATTGATGGTGTGGAGCTGAAGTGAGGCAAATTTATGCTATGTGTGAAAGGGAAAATCATCATCATAATTCAGACACACTTTGAAAACAAGATTGAAGAACAAGAACTTGGAGGAACGAAGAAGAGAGGATTTTTCACAAAGATTGCAGAATTGAAGGACGAGAAGGTTGGTTTATTACTATTCTCCTTTAATTTCAATTTGTGTAATTGGGATGATGTTGACTTTTATTTATTCAGTATTTAATTCATTTATTATGAACTAGTTTACTTTTTATGCTTATGATGGATCCTTAAGTGAAACGATGATTATATAACTTTGATTTCCAGTTTAATAATCTATGATCCAGTTATCTATATTAATTTGAGCTTGAATTTATGAATTGCCTCGATCAATGCTTCTTTGTGGATTTGTATGAATTCGAGAGAGAAGTACGAATATAGACTTAGTTAAGATAGCATGTGTTCTTAAATTTTGTGAATGAACAGAATCTTGATGAATGTTAAGGTAGAGATATGCTTGACATCACATGAAATCGGATAGAGAACTTAATCCTAAACCTTCTTTAATTATAATTCACATAGAGATATAGTGAGTTAGTTGATTAAGGTGTTTAACTTGTTTCTATCTAATTTATGGATTTAAGTTCATACGGTATTAGTGCATCGAGAGGTGGCTAGTGCTACATTCGTGTTCTTGATTAATAAACTGGGATAGTGAATTGAACTGGAATAAAAGTGTAAAAATCAGAGTGAAGCTTAGGGTGAAATCGTAAGCCTAATTCTCCATTAATTGTTTGAAATTTTAGTTTTTAATATTTGTGATTGGTTTGTGATCTTATATTTATTAATAATTTAGTTTTTATAATTTTAATCATTGATTTGGATAGTTTAATAAAATTAGGATTAATAGGAAATTGATAATTGTGAGGTTAAATTCTTACTTAATTGTCTCTGTGGGAACGATACTTTACTTACTATTATATTACTTGTTGACCACGTATACTTGCGTGTTGTGCGTAATTAGATTTTACCCAACAAGTTTTTGGCGCCGTTGCCGGGGACAAATTTAGTATAGATTTTAATATTTTACGATATCAGTTTAATTAGTCCAATTTTACTTAAACATTTTTATTTTTTGTTTTTGTTTCTCTTATTTAAGGTTTTTGAAGTGGTTTATACAAACTCAGTCCAAAAATCCAGACTTGCTTCCTTTTGAGGATGATATTGAGAAACGGTTTCAGAGGTTAAGTAAGTGGATCAAGGAAACAAGAGAAGAATTCAAAGACTCTAAAAAGACGAAGCAATGGTCGCCGAAGATCAAAAAGCGTTGAGGGATTTTGCTACACCCAAGGTGATCGAAGTCAGCATCGAGTATCACCAGCTCTTATATAGTCAAAAACACCTTTGAAATCAAGCCTGGGACGATTCAAATGATTCAAAATTCAGTTCAGTTTGGGGGATTGGAAAATGATGATCAGAATGAACACTTAGTCAGCTTTCTAGAAATTTGTGACACCTTTAGGTATAATGGGGTGTCAGATGATGCGGTGAGACTTCGCTTATTCCCATTCACCTTACGGACACAAGGCGAAGAGTTGGTTACATTCTCTATCACCGGATCGATAACTACTTAGGAAGACCTCGCTCGAAAATTTCTTGCAAAATTCTTCCCACCAAATGAAAATCGCAAAAATGAGGAATGAGATAACGATGTTTGAATAAAGAACACGGGGGAGTCACTTTATGAGGGCATGGGAAAGATACAAGGAATTGCTCAGAAAGTGCCCGCATCATGGATTGCCTAAGTGGTTGCAGATGAACACATTTTACAATGGATTGAACGGAAATCTCAGAACCAGTATTGATGCATCTTCGGGTGGAGCGTTTATGGCTAAAAGTTATGAGGAGGCTTACGAATTGATAGAGACTATGGCAGCTAACAACTACCAGTGGCCCACGGCAAGAATGACACAAGCAAAGGTAGCTGGAGTGTTAGAAGTAGATGGTGTGACAGCAATACAAGCGCAAATTTTAGCACTTTCAAAGAAGTTGGATGCTATTACAAGGGCACAGACACAGCAAGTTGCGGTTATTTGTGAATTGTGCGCGGGTGAGCATCCTACAGATCAATGCACAATCAACCCAGCGTTAGTACAATTTGTGGGTAGCTACAATAGAATTCCACAGAATACATACCAGAATGCTTACAATCAAGGGAATAAGAATCATCTGAACTTTTCATGGAGTAATAATCAGCATCAACAAGCTCCAAGACCATCATATCCCCCAGGATTCCAGAATCATCAACAACCAGCGCAACATCAAGAGAGGAAATCAGATTTAGAGGAGTTGTTGACAAAGTACATAACAAGCAATGAGGTGGCTATGAAAAATCAAGCAATGGCAATATTGAAATCGCAAGAGATGGCCATCAAGAATCTAGATAATCAAATGGGACAAATTGCATTAACGTTGAATAATAGACCACAAGGGACTCTACCAAGTGACACTGAAAGAAATTCGAAGGGTAACCATGAGCAATGTCAAGCAATTATGTTGAGAAGTGGAAAACAGCTTGAGTTAGAAAAAAAAAATTCGCTCTACAAAGGAGGTTGAGACAGATAGTGAAAATACAGCTGGTTGAGGTCAAGCAGGGGGAAGAAAAACAAGTGGAAAAGAGCAAACCAGTTAACGAACCAGTTGTCTATCCTCCCCCACCGTTTCAGCAAAGAGTTCAAAAACAGAAACTAGATAAGCAGTTTGCAAAATTTTTGGAAGTTTTTAAGAAACTTCATATTAACATCCCATTCATGAAGCCCTAGAGCAAATGCCTAGTTATGCAAATTCATGAAAGGGATTTTGTCCAAGGAAAAGAAGTTAGAAGATTTTGAGACAGTGGCATTAACAGAGGAGTGTAGCGCGGTTTTACAGCGAAAGTTGCCACCCAAGTTGAAAAATCCAGGGAGTTTCACTATTCCATGCACGATTGGGAAAATGGCGTTCAACAAATGTTTGTGTAATTTGGGGGCAAGTGTGAACCTTATGCCATTATCAGTTTATACAAAATTGGGTTTGCCCGCTCCAAAGCCTACGAACATCTCATTGCAGTTGGCGGATAGGTCAGTTACGTACCCGAGAGGCATTGTAGAGGACATATTGGTCAAAGTTGACAAGTTTATATTTCCCGTGGATTTCATTATTCTGGATTTTGAGGAGGATAAGAACATCCCAATTATCCTAGGGAGACCTTTCTTGGCTATGGGTAAGACACTCATCGACGTATAAAAAGGTGAACTTACTATGAGGGTCCAAGATCAAGAAATAAAATTTAACGTATTCAAGGCCATGAAATTCCCTACGGATGAAGAAGAATGTTTTAGGATGGATATCATTGACCAGATAATCAACGAAGACATGAACAAGAGTTTGGTTAACGATCCATTGGAAACGACATTATTGGGGGATGAAGAGTTCGATGATCCAGAATTTGTGGATTACTTGCAGATGCTAGACTCCTTGCCACGAGTTAGCAGATTTAAAACACCTTTTGAACCATTGCACACGGAGGAGAAAGCCACAACAAGGATGAAACCGTCATTGGAGGAGCCACCAACTCTTGAACTTAAGCCACTCCCTAAACACCTCAGGTATGCGTATTTAGAAAATTCTAATTCTTTACCAGTTATTATTTTTGCTGCACTTAACGAATTGCAGGAAGAGAAGTTGCTGAGAGTGCTAAGGGACCACAAATCGGCTATAGGATGGACAATCACAGATATCAAGGGAATCAGCCCATCCTTTTGCATGCACAAAATTCTGATGGAAGACGATGCAAAACCGACAGTGGAACAACAAAGACGGCTCAACCCTATCATGAAAGAAGTAGTGAAGAAGGAAATACTGAAATGGTTGGATGCGGGTATCATTTACCCAATTTCGCATAAAGTAAGTGGGTTAGTCCAAGGCAATGTGTGTGCCAAAAAAGGAGGAATGACCGTGGTTCGTAATGAAGACAACGAGCTAATTCCGACAAGGATAAGATCGGTTGGAGGGTCTGCATGGATTACAGGAAGTTGAATAAGGCGACCCGCAAAGATCACTTCTCGTTTCCCTTTATCGATCAAATGTTGGACAGACTAGCGGGACATGAATACTACTGCTTATTGGATGGATATTCGGGTTATAATCAAATCGTCATCGCTCCTGAAGATCAAGAGAAGACTACGCTTACATGCCCATACATACATTCACATTCGTGAGAATGTCGTTCGGTTTTGTGTAATGCACCCGCTACCTTCCAAATGGTGTATGATGGCCATCTTCTTCGACATGGTGGAGAAAAATGTGGAAGTCTTCATGGACGACTTCTCTCTATCTATGGGGATGATTTTGATGCGTGTTGGAGAATTTGGTAATGGTCCTACAAAGATGCATAGACACAAATTTGGTCCTTAATTGGGAAAAGTGCCACTTTATGGTTGAAGAAGGTATAATTTTGGGGCACAAAGTCTCGGCTCAAGGATTGGAGGTTGATAAAGCTAAGCTGGAAACAATTGAGAAACTGCCTCCCCCGAGTTCAGTTAAGGGAATTAGAAGTTTCTGGGACATGTTGGGTTCTACAGGAGATTCATAAATGACTTTTTTAAAATTGCAAAAACTTTGTGCAGTCTTTTAGAAAAGGATCCGGTTTTAAAATTTAATGAGGAGTGTATAGTGGCATTCGAGCTATTGAAGAAGAAGTTGATTACAGCTCCTGTGATCGTCGCACTGGATTGGAATATGCCTTTCGAGCTAATGTGTGATGCAAGCGAATATGCAGTTGGGGCTGTTTTGGGTCAACGCCGAGAGAAGGTATTTCATGCCATATATTATGCAAGTAAGACACTCACAGAGACTCAATTGAACTACACAACTACGAAAAAAGAATTACTTGCAGTGGTGTATGCGTTCGATAAATTTTGGGCATACTTGATCGGGACTAAGGTGGTAGTTTATACGGATCACTCGGCCATTCGGTACTTGATTTCAAAAAAAGATGCTAAGCCACGCCTTATCAGATGGATTCTCCTTTTACAAGAGTTTGATTTAGAGATAAAGGATAGAAAGGGGACGGAGAACCAAGTCGTCGATCAATTATCTAGGCTGGAAAATCAAAATAAAAAGGAAGAGGATAAGTGTGTAATCAACGAGTCATTCTCGGATGAGCAACTGTTCGGAATAAATTCAGAATTTCCATGGTACGCGGACTTCGCGAATTATCTAGTGAGGAACATTCTTCCCCCTGATCTTACACGACAACAGAAAAAGAAGTTTCTTCATGACGTCAAATGGTATATGTGGGATGAGCCTTACTTATTCAAATAAATGCATGCCGACAAGATGATCGTAAGATGTGTGCCCTACAAAGAAGTGAAGAACATATTGCATGAGTGTCACTCATCTGTATATGGGGACATTACTAGTGAAAAGAACAATGGCAAAAGTGCTTCAAGCCGGGTTTTATTGGCCTACATTGTTCAAGGACGCCCACCAATTTGTTAAAACATGTGATAGATGTCAAAGGGTGGGCAACATATCGAAAAGGAATGAGATGCCACTACAAACAATTCTAGAAGTTGAGATTTTTGATGTATGGGGCATAGATTTCATGGGGCCATTCCCTTCATCACTTAACAATCAGTACATTTTGCTTGCAGTGGATTACGTCTCCAAGTGGGTTGAAGTCACAGCACTCCCAACTAACGATGCCAAAGTGGTTCTCAAATTCTTGCAGAAGAACATTTTTACGAGATTTGGCACGCCGAGAGCTATTATAAGTGATGAAGGTAGTCACTTCTGCAACAAATCATTTACAGCTTTATTGGCAAAGTATGGGGTCAACCATAAGGTAGATACAACATATCATCCCCAAACCAGTGGTCAAGCTGAGGTTTCGAACAGGGAAGTGAAGAAAATCTTAGAAAAGGTGGTGAACCCAAACAGAAAGGATTGGTCTCTCAGTTGGATGATGCACTATGGGCCTACTGGGATCACAGATATAAAACACGAATTGGCATGTCACCATATCAACTACTATATACGGAAAGCTTGTCACTTACCGGTCGAAAGTTACAAAGACAAGGCCTATTGGGCTATTCGAAAACCGAACTTCGATCAAGCAATTGGTGGGTGAAAAGAGACTACTTCAAATTAAAATGAGCTCGATAAATTCTGACTGCAAGCCTACGAGAACTCAAAGTTATGCAAGGAAAAGGTCAAGAGATGGCACGATAAGAAATTGATACAAAGAACATTCGAGCCTAGGCAATCAATCCTATTGTTCAACTCACGATTGAGATTGTTCCCAGGAAAACTAAAATCAAGGTGGTCGGGACCATTCACCATCAAAACAGTTTTCTCACATGGCGCAGTTGAACTTTACAGTAGAAATCCATTGGAGACTTTCGAGGTCAATGGCCAATGGTTAAAGCATTACTGGGGTGGTCATTCAAATTGGGATATCGTCAACATTACCCTTGCTGATTCACAGTGATACAAGAGGAATCGTTGGGCTTACGACATTAAAACTAGCGCTACTTTGGAGGCAACCCAAGCTCTAAACTCTTTCTCTTTTAATTTTTCTTTATATTTTAGTTTATAAATATGCGTTTTTCATAGAAGTTTGACTACATTTTTGGAAGATTCGCAGGTAACTCTAGAAAAATCGAGGCATCTGGCTACTGACCCCTTAGCGCGGGTCAGCTACCCAACGCATAAACAAAACATGTTGTAGCGCACGCCACTACCCCGAAACACTTCTTCGACATGCCAAATACGGACGCGCTTAATTCATCGATCCCACAACGCGCGGCGCGCTATATCAACGTATAATGGGCGGGGCGCGCATCTGCTCCATCATGCTCTCGACCCCTAGCGCGGGCCGCGCTACCCAATACATAGATCACATGGCAGGCGCGCAGCACTATGCCAACAACTACTGATCTCTCTAGCTGCAGGCGCCGCCATCTCATGCATATACATAGCGCCGGTCAGCGCCGCTTGGAAAAACCAAGCACCTGAACGTGTTTTAATTGTCGTGTCTTAGGCCATAACCACTTCACCTCTCCTTCATTCACTTAACTTCCCCACTTCTCCTACACCCTTAACACTTCCACTACTCCATAACTCCTATAACCCCCACTACACCATCTCTCTTCTCCTTCTCCTTTTTTCAACTTCCATTCACATTAAACCCATACACTCTCCATCTCCCAACCCACGTTGGTTTTCAATCCCCTATATGAACTCCACCACCATACAAGTAGTCAAATTCATATCGATATAAACACTACACTCCAATCCTAAATCTAATTCCTTCCTTGCACAAATTCATTCAAATTGGGACATCTTTACAAAGAGGAAACACAAAATCATTCAAGGTAAGCACAACTTACTTCATCCTCAATATTCTTCTCTTTTATTGATATCAATTGGGTGGAAAACTTTGGAAATTGGGTGCCCAAGGAGTGTGTTGTTTGATTTCACATATTAGCTAGCAAGATAATACCAAGCAACCAATTTTGGGGAAGTACTCATCCACCTCACCAACCTGTTTGATAAAAGTCCTAAACCAAATTTTGAGCCTAAACATCACCGTAAACACCATGTCTTCCCACAAAAAGACAACGCCCATCCACCTCCACTACTCTCGGCCTCAATATGATCATACAAAAATTTGTTAGTGAGAGGGTCAGCAGAAAAGATTCAAGTCATCCATCGACAAGAAGAATTTGGTGCTAGAACGTGGATTGAAGCCGGATGCTAATTTGGATGGTGATATGGCTTTCCAAATTATAGAGCGTAATTGGTTTCAGTTAGTAGAACAACCACTTCCAGTGGCGATCAATATAGTGAAAGAGTTTTATGCCAATGTAATGGAACATGTCAATCACGTAGCCATGGTTCGGGGTAAATCGGTGGCGTTTCATGCCGATGCTATCAACGCGTATTTTGGGTTAGAGGCACCACAAGCTGACCAATATGAAGATGGTTTGCCCGATCTAAACGAGTTGATTGTCAAATTATGCAAACGAGGAACTCAATGGGTAATTCAAGCCAGAACGGATGAAAAGATAAGTTTTCCCCACTCAGCACTTAGTCGATATGGTAAAGCTTGGTATGCATTTATATGTGCCCGTTTAATGCACATACGCCACCAAAACAATGTAACCAAGGCACGGGCTCGGCTATTATATGGGATTGTTCACCACCATTACCGTGTGAATAACTCCATTGCATTCTACAATGTCGATGTGGGGGAGTGTATTCAAGAGTCCATTGACCGGTTGCTATGAGGGAGTACTACGGGAGGTTTGCTACATGGTTTCTTAATCACTGATTTATGCCGTAAAGCTGGGGTGCAGTGGCAACCTTCTGAGCCTGTCCAACAACCGATGGCTATAATCGATCATGCTACAATTGAGAGGTACAAGGCATGGGAAGGGGAGAGATCACATCCACGTGGAGAAGGATATATTATGAATCGCCAACCCTCACCCCTAGTTGGAGCGGAACCTATGCAAGAGCAACCACCTCGGAGCTCAAGGAATCAATTTTTGTGGTTGGCCCAATATCAAGATTTAATGCATCAGTATAATGCCAATGCATTCAACACGCTTGCTGATGCGTTTTCCCGCTGCAATCCAAATGCACATCCGGTGGTCATGCATATTCCTCCTATCTTGCCAACATATCCTCCTTCGGACGACGACGAGCAGTAACTCATTTTCAGGGAAGTCCTCATACTTTTATTTGAATTATTTTAACGTAATGAGGACATTACTTGATTTAAGTTTGGGGGATTATGTTTTCTGCCTGGTTAATTAATGAAAATTTTAAATATTCATGTTAGTTAGTGTTAGTTAATGTGTTTAGTCTTTATAATTGTTCATATTCATGGCATTTAGTTTATTATTTTCATATAAAAAAAATATATGCATGTAGTTGCATGAATCCAGTTATTAGATTGTAAAAGTTTGTTCTTGGCCAATGATGAGATTAGAATTCGGTAAATAAGTACAGTGCCAAATAAGAGAAACTTTGATGTAATTTCTTGTTATGAATTGGATCTTTTTTTGCTTTTGAACTAGTATAATAAGGATAGCACAATAAAAATAACTTGTTGATTGATTGAGTTTAAATTGATACATAATGGGACTCTAAAGGATAATGCTAGTTTGAATGAAAGAATGACAAGAATAAGCAGTGATGACTAAAGTTAGACAAGAACCTAAGTTTGGGAGAATATTTGGGGTATATAAGCTATATAAAAAAAAAAAAAAAGTATGAATAATCAACGTGGGCGTGCTTGTCTAGTTTTGTGGCCTTTGTTACTTGAGTAAGTAAGCCCTCGGGGATTGTCATTACACCTAGCGCCCTAAGGTCTTAATGGTCTGGGAGTAGTTGGTCGAAAGCTCGTTAAGGTAGCATTGAAAAGCCTAAAGGAATAAGACATTTCATAGCTATGTGTATACAAAAAAGAAAATGAATAAAATGGGAAATAAGAGCAAAAAGCCCCCGTAGATGAAAAATAAAGCATAAGTATCCCATGTTGACCCTCGATATTGGTAATCGTCTGATTTTGGTTGAATTTAGCTTGTTTTTTGATTTCTTGAGTTTACACTGTATGATGCCTTCGAAGAGATTTGTTATGTATTGAATTTGAATTTGTATCAATTAGCATAGATGTAGAGCGCACACACACTATACTAGTTATAATAGTTTAAGATGCAAGGATTGATAAGGAATTATGGATTGGTTTTGTAATGAAGTGTTGACATGTTTACTTAATTTATCTGAGGTCGTATGAGTAAACTATCTTTACTGTCTTAATACTGGATTCGTAGTTGTTAGTTGTTAATTGCATTGCATTGCATTTTTGTTGAGGACAAGCAATGTTAATGTTTAGGGGAATTTGATGAGTAGGTTTTTAACCTATGATTTAAATTCGTTTAGCTTGTTATATTTTTCATTTTTGGTTACTTTCATGTTACTTTTGATGGGTTTTGTGCTTGTTGTAGGATAATCAGTAAGCTTATCAAGATGCTAGCATTGGAAGGATTTTTCAAGCAATTATGGACATTCTGACTTCCTAGCGCGGGGCGCGCTGTGGTGCTGAGTAAAGCGGCACGGGGCGCGCTAGTGCGTGGCTTCTTCTTGTGCGATGCGCTGACTGCATTTCGCCGAGAGTAGTACATCATACGCGCGAAGCTTACTTATTCTGGATTTGAGCTGGGCAAGATTAGTATGTGCTGGATGATGGGCAGTGTTGGGAGCTATAAATTCTTTATGTAATATGATTATAATAGGATTGTGTTATGGTTGTTATTTCATGCTCTTGGGAGTCTTTGACTAATGACTTATTGGTTTTGAAAAGGATTTGGACTTCTTTTAGATTTTCTTGGTAATGAGTTAGAGTTGGATTAGGATTGATGGTGTGGAGCTGAAGTGAGGAAAATTTATGCTATTTGTGAAAGGAAAAATCATCATCATAATTCAGACACACTTTGAAAACAAGATTGAAGAACAAGAACTTGGAGGAACGAAGAAGAGAGGATTTTTCACAAAGATTGCAGAATTGAAGGACGAGAAGGTTGGTTTATTACTATTCTCCTTTAATTTCAATTTGTGTAATTGGGATGATGTTGACTTTTATTTATTCAGTATTTAATTCATTTATTATGAACTAATTTACTTTTTATGCTTATGATGGATCCTTAAGTGAAACGATGATTATGTAACTTTGATTTCCAGTTTAATAATCTATGATCCAGTTATCTATATTAATTTGAGCTTGAATTTATGAATTGCCTGATCAACAGTTCTTTGTGGATTTGTATGAATTCGAGAGAGGAAGTACGAATCTAGACTTAGTTAATATAGCATGTGTTCTTGAATTTTGTGAATGAACAGAATCTTGATGAATGTTAAGGTAGAGATATGCTTGACATCGCATGTAATCGGATAAAGGACTTAATCTTAAACCTTCTTTAATTATAATTCGCATAGAGATATAGTGAGTTAGTTGATTAAGGTGTTTAACTTGTTTCTATCTAATTTATGGATTTGAGTTAATACGGTATTAGTGCATCGAGAGGTGGCTAGTGCTACATTCATGTTCTTGATTAATAAACTGGGATAGTGAATTGAATTGGGAATAAAAGTAAAATTGAATTGGAATAAAATATTTGTGTTTAAAAATCAGAGTGAAGCTTAGGTGAAATCGTAAGCCTAATTCTCCATAATTGTTTGAAATTTCGCTTTTAATATTTGTGATTGGTTTGTGATCTTATATTTATTAATAATTTAGTTTTTATAATTTTAATCATTGATTTGGATAGTTTAATAAAATTAGGATTAATAGGAAATTGATAATTGTGAGGTTAAATTCTTACTTAATTGTCTCTGTGGAATGATATTTATTTACTTATTATTATATTACTTGTTGACCACGTATACTTGCGTGTTGTGCGTAATTAGATTTTACTTCTCTCCTCCTTATAAGCTTAAAGTATTCTGAATCCGGAACTCAAGTTCCTCCTTTAAGAATCCTTTTATAATAAATTATTATGTGTATATTTTTTCAAAAATTGTGTTTCATATGCCTATATTCAAGGGTTCTTAACGTAAACGTACTTATTTTAACTAGCTTGCGGTAAGAAAATAGGTTAATTCTGAATCAAATATATATATTAATATCGTTGATCGGGTTCATACTTGGAACTCCATCCCCGGCTGCCACCGTATCTTGAACCGTCATATTGAAGGTCCTTGCGGTCGATTTGGTTGGTTTGTTTGTTGGAGTTGGTCCTGTTATTGCTAACATCCCGCTGCTTTTCCCCGTATTCACCTCTCCAATCAACTCTCCTTTTCGGACAATCCCTCACCTTATGCTCTGTTGATCCACACATGAAACACCCACTATTCATCCTTGGATTGGGGAAGTTAGGAGAGATATGTCCCTCTTGCCCACACTTAAAACACACAAAATTTCCCTTTAAACACTCCCCAAAGTGATTCTTCCCGCAATTCCCACACTGCACAACTTGTTTCTTTGTATCTTCTTGCTTAATTTTGGTATTCCCAAAATTGTTTCCCTTCATTTTTCCATTCCCACTTCCACTACTTGCTTCCACCTTTACAGCTCCCTCAACCTTAACCTTATTCTTTTTCTCCTTGTTGTAGAGACTCATGGCCTCACTTCCCTCTTCGGCTATGATAGCCTTTTCCAAGAGTGATGCAAAAGTATTTATCTGCAACACTGCCACCTTATTATAGAGCCAAGGTTTTAGGCCCAGCTCAAACCTTCTTGCCACCATATCAACTTGGTGTGGAGCGAACCTAGCTAATTCATTAAACTTTGCGGTGTACTCCGAAACTGTCATATTATCCTGCTTTAACTCCAAAAATTTCATCGTCATCCTAGCCTGCATATTGGATGAGAAATAGTTCTCAAAGAACAATGTTTCAAACCTAGTCCATGTCACCACTCCTTCTCCGGCTCTAGCTTAATTTGCCTCCCACGAGAAATTTGCCTCCTCTTTCATCACAAAAGCTTTTTCTATCTCCTTTACCCATGTTTGGGCTTCTATAGGGTCAGTTGTCCCTCTAAACTCTGGCGGTCCTACTACCTTAAAGTTTTTAAAGTTTGCCAATCGATTATCTGGCTGATTTCCTACGACTGGTATTCCATTCTGCATAGCTTGAGCTACCATATTCGCAAAATTTTGCATCAGTGCAGTTGTCCTCCGGCATTGTTAATGATTCTTCTTTTTTTAGTTTGGTTGTCTTCTTGGCGGCATTATCTGATTAAATAAAACCATAAATTATTCTTTATTAACTTACATTTTATGTTTTAGCGTATAAGTTTAACATATAATGCGTGATTTCATACTCAAATAATCATATAATCAAAATATTAGATTTTGAAAACGTGGTTTACTGTATTAACCAGCTATCAGATAGATACCATTCATTTTCATTCAACTAATTCATAGTACTTTTCATAGCATACACATATTGCTATTAGCATCCGTTATCCCTTTACGACCACAAAAGTCGGGATTCGTTGCTACAACTTATACAAAAGTTAAGAGTATTACATTACACACACATACTTATCATATACACAACATCGAACATACATATTCAAACAGTACTTATACTACTTATTCCCTATGCCTTTTCTTGATCTTGGACAGCCTTTCGCCTGATGACCTTCCAACCCACATATAAAATATACACCTTGCTTCTGATTGGGACAATGAGGAGAGATATGTCCCTCATGTCCGCAATTGTAGCATACATTTCCTCTTTTCTGCATAAGCCTTCATGTTTCTTTTTATAGTTTGTACACTTTTCTATTTTGTTAGAGTTCCCTTGGTTATAATCAAAATTTCCTAAATCGCGATCTTTCATCTTTCTTTTCCCCTTCTTGCTTGGAGCTGCACCAGATATGTTGCTTTTGGCTCCCATCTGATCAATTCGGATTTTAAGCTTAACTTGTTCTTCCATTATTTTGATTAACGCCTTCTATAATTGACTATTTAATATTTTTTTTCTATTTCCCACAACTTTTCGGAGAAAAACCTTGTTTCATGATTCTCCACTTACATTGATGCAGTCGAGATCCAACTTTTCGTAATCGAATCACTATTTGTCAGTACTACCATTTTTGGATCTGGTACTACATTTTCCAATATAACCACCTCATAAGGGTTGCTTTCAATGTGAGCCTCTATTTCAGCTATTGGCTTTGATATTGGTTCAGTTATAGAGATTTGCTCCTTCTTTACAATATGAGAGTATCCTAATCCTTTTCCACCTAACATCTACACATAAATTATCTTGATTAGTATATAATATATACACACAGCAAATAATAGTTTTATATAGGTTACTTTTATTTCATTTTACGATGAATTTATTTAATTCATCTCCTTTAAACTCTATTTGAGTTATTTGTATTTTCAATATTTCCCTCTATCCTAAGGTTATAGCCTAAGGTATACCCCCACCTAAGGTTTCTAACCGAAAGTTCTGATACCAACTTGTGACGCCCCTAAATCTGAGTACTTAAAATCCGAACTTGGTGCTACACGATATCATTTCTTTGAGCAGAATAATATAAATAACAAACTTAATATACATATTAGAGTTGTCTATTCCCAAGTACGCGACCTTTAAAGCATTTCCTTACATGATAGATAATAAATATTATCGTCTTAATTAAGTCTAACTATTACATAAGATACCATAAAACTTATTCTGCGAAACCTTCAGGTCGTTCACGCTTAGCTGAAAACATTTATTTAAAGCAAGAATGAGCATTTAATTGCCCAACAAGTAATATCAAATAATAAATATTAGCAGAAAGAAATAAATGTTTCCTTTGAACTGCACTTCTACAACGAAGCAAAATGTTGAAGTAAACTTAAACAATACTAAACAACATATCAATTCTATTTCATTTTTGAAACTATGTACTGACTATACATGGTGATCAGTCGACAGGCTATGAACTTTTATTTTCAATTTTCGAAAAGGTTATACATAACTTCATCCCCAAACCGCCATGACTTAAGGACACGGAGGGTGATTAGCCCGTTATGCCCTATATTGATCAATACTACGTGTTAGAACGATATTTTCGTTCATCATATCTGCCTTTGGCGCACAAAAGTTTTCCCAGATTCGAGATGTTCATACTTAGTCTGGAATCCAAACCAAAATAATTCGGCTAGATAACAATAATGTTCTATCATGTTCAACGATATTTTGAAATCTATGTCTAGTCGAGTCAAATAGCTTAGACGGCTTTTAATTAACATATGCATACTAGAATTCAATAAGTATGTATCAACAAGTATAACAATTATCCAAGTGAAGACACTTGCATAACCAAACTTAGCTATTAACGAACATGATATATATCTAGATCATATAGTAATTCTGCACTGGTAATCAATGAATGGATAGAGTTCGAGAACTTGCATGAATACAAAGGTTTAGATACATGATCAATAATAATAGAGTTAAGAAACTTGAACAACAGGAATATAATTCAATGACTTACTTACATAGGTTCATTGCATAAGTAAATGCAAAGGGTAGGATACTTTCCTGGTCTACTACTTACAGCTACACTACTTAGTACTATCTTTTATACAAAGACCTATCATTAATAAGATTATTCTTCTGATTAAAATAGTATATCGTAACACATAGTACTGCTATTTGCAATCATCACTTAACTTAAACACATTACATATGTATATTAGTCATTAAGACATAAATAACCACTTATCAGGTCAACCTATATATAGGTCCGGATCAATTTCGGAATCAATTCGGTGTATCGACGGCTTTATCAGATAATTATCGAGTTTATTTTCAATTAAACTTTATTCTGTAGCTTCAATATTATTTTAGATAATTCAAATATTAGTCATATTATTTTTAATAGACTTATAATAATTTTAAATAATTATTATAATTTATCATGATTTTTCAAACACTGGAATCATTTTTAAATAATTTAAATACTAAATAATTATATTATCATTAATATTTAGATAATATTAAAATATTAATGAAACCATTGCCAAAATATTAAAGTTATTTATAATAACTCAAAATATTTTTAAAACACTGTTATTACCCTTAAATGATTTTTAAAACATTTAAAATTATTTTTAAATAATTACCATTAATATTCTGTGATTGGAAACGAGTGAACTCGTGGACTACATCAAAGTCAAAAGTAGTTTTCAAAGGGAGTTGTTCACCAAAACAATTATATTGTGTAACAAAGAGATTTCTTAGAGATGTTAGTATGGGTTATTTGGACCAAGTTCTTGATACCCAAAAGGATGGGACTTTAAGATTTTGTATCAATTATCGAGAATTGAATATAGGACAGAGGAGGTAGATAGAGTTAATAAAAGATTTTTACTAAAATATCCTATAAATTTCCATTAAAGCCAATAAAGACGAAAGAATCAAGAAAAGTTAAAGGTACTAACAAACAACGAGTTAATGATAAAAGAGTTTAATAAAATTGAGATTGAGGCAAGAGTACCAGCTAACTCTAACCCAGAAGTAATTTGTTATAGAGAATGGTTCGACCATAATAGACAGAGTCAAAGAAATACAAGAAAAAGATGAAGAGTGTCAAAAGTATAAAATAGAGATAACTTATGAAAATAATATTAAATTTAGAATAAATAGAGATGGAGTACTAAGGTAAACAGAAAGAATTTGATAAGAAGTTATATAGACAGAAAAATTGTTTAGCTAAACTAAGAAGAATAAAGAGGACTTAATCTCAAAGATGTGGAGTGCAAAAAGATAAGGCAAAGAATTGCTAGAGGTAAAGAAAAAGAAAATTATAATGATAAAAAGGTGTTAAGATTTGAAGGAGAAATTTGAGTTCCAGCAGCATTGAAGTTAAGATAAAAAGTTATGGTATGAGTTATTGAGTGCTTGACTTGACAGAGAGTCAAGACTAAGCGATAAAAATTAGATGATTCGAAAATTTTCAAAATGAAAAATGGGAGTATATCATTACAAATTTTGTGATAGAATTTTTAATTATGTGAAGGGAGTCAACGATAAATGAGAATATAATAACTGTTTAATAAGGTTGGTATATTCATACCAGTTAAGATAGAATTTAATATAAGAGAAATACAAGGATGAAAATTGGGTTTCTTTAGAACAAGCACTAAGAAATGAAATCTTAAATGAAGGCTTAGCTTTACAGATCATATATTCGTAAAAATGGATTTGAGATTAGAATTGCAACTAGTCATAAACATGCCCATACGAATGATGTGTCATGATAACATCCTAACCAGGTTCGCATCAAACAACGATGACTCAACTCAAGTTCCAAGGGTTCAACGAATGATTACGAGTAGTTGGTCTAAATTCAACCCGAGGATGCTTACATTGGAGTTCAAGTCAAATTGGTGTCCTGTACGTTGCATAGATAGGAGCTTACAATCTATCACACGACAACATGAGGTTGGAATTCATGGAACAAAGAATAAGGATTCAAGCGTTAAGACAATGCGTTCATCATATAACCGAGATCAAAGCTGGCATTTTTTCAGTTTGCCAAATACATTCCTGCCAATTTAAGCTCGATTTCGACCTTGATCCAGGAAGAATCTTTTGATCCTCAAAGAATAAAATTTGTAGAGCTATTCATTCTCTTGAATCACCTCAATCGGAGTTCGAACGAGAAAGTTATGGCCATTTTATCAAAGGACAATGTCGTAGGGAAACTATACCCTCCCTGACGGGTTTTCAAGGCATAAAAGCCCACCCTGGCGGGCTTGTCTCTGCCCAATGCTGCCCCAGCGCGTTCCTCTCTGCCCAATGTCGCCCCAGAGGGCTTCCCAAGCCTAAAAAGCCCGCCCCGGCAGGTGTGTTGATTTCCAGTTTTGGTTTTTACTGATTTGACCACAACCCGATCTATTTTGACCAAATTTTGACTCAACCCGACCCAGTTTGACCCGACCACAATTTCACCACTTCAATTTTTTTAAAAAAAAATAAAAAAGATTTAAAATTATTTTAAAAATTATTGTTATTTTAAAATTATTTAAAAAATAATATTTTATTTACAAATATTAAAAAAATTTATTATTTTAAATATTTTTTAAAATTATTATTATTTTCGGAAAAATATTAGAAAATTTAATTTTTTTTATAAAAGGGCAAAGTTTCATAAAAAATAGATTCAAAAAATTAAATAAGAAAATAAAAATTTATTTTATAAAATTAGGTTTTTTTTTTTAAGAAAAAATTTATTTTCAAAAACAAAAAAATTATGTCTTTACCCTATTATATGTATTCTTCATATTAGAATTTTAAAACTAAAAATACAAATTAAAATATAAAAAATAGTAAAAGATAAATAAAAAAATGATTATTTTTTTATAAAAATGGAATTAAAAGGTTTTAAAAATAACAATAATTTTTAGGAAAAAGAGAAAAATTTCATTTTTTTTAAAAAAATGAGTCTGCTTTTATGAAATATAGATTCAAAAAATTAAAACAAAAAGTAAAACTTTATTTTTCAAAAATCAATTTTAAAAATGTGTAAAGTTTCAAAAAATATAAATTAGAAAAAAGTAAATAAAAACATTTTTATTTTCATTGAACAAATTTTTTTACAAAGATATGCATATTTTCATAAAAATACTTAAGAATTAAAAACAATTAAACTTTACTTTTTTGAATCTATATTTTATGAAAAGTTACTCATTTTAGAAAAAATAAAAGTTTCTAATATTTTTCCTAAAAATAATATTTATTTTAAAACTTTTTAAAATAAATTTTAATTTTAAATATTAAAAATTAATATTATTTTAAAAATTTTATTTTAAAATATTAAAAATAATTATTATTTTAAATAAATATTTTATTTAAATTATTATTTTAAAAATAATTATTTATTATAAACTATTAAAAATAATTAATTTAAAAATATTTTTTAAAAAATAATATGTTATTTTAAAAATAATATATTATTTTAATATAATTATTTTTAAAAAATATTTATATGAAAATATTAAATATATTTATTATTTTAAAAATATTTATTTTAAAATATTAAAAAATATTATTATTTTAAAAATAATATTTTATTTTAAAATATTAAAAATAATTATTATTCTAAATTATTTTAAAAAGAATTAGTTTTTTCTTAAAAAAAATAATTTGTAAAATTGGTGTCGAGTCAAATTGGGTTGGGTTAGAGTCAAATCGGGTAAAAAGAATAAAAAATGCCAAAAAAAATATCACTTTAAGGACCTAATTGGCGAAAAATAAACTTTATGGACGAATTTAAAAGTGGGTTGTAACTTGAAGGGACAGAAGTGTCATTCACTCTTTTTTAATAACATTCTATTAGTCCATAAAACCAAAATAAAAGACTTCAATAATATTCATTAAATTGATTATTAACTAATTTGTTAAAAGAAAAAAATTAAAAAAAAATAATTTATAAACAACAAAATTTGTTTATAATAGTAAAAAAAAGAGATGAATATTAAACATAATTTTTAATTGTCAATGAGAGTAGATATGTAAAAATATCATTCAACATTATTTCTTACTGATTCAGCCATAATTTTCTAGATGAATCGTTCAGACACATTCAGAGTATAAAAATTATAAAACAAACAGTCTGAATGACTTAATCGGTTAGATTTAGACTCATTCAAATATAAACAAACAGCCCTAAGTAAAAGACAATGTATAAGACATGTTTGATAAAACGCTTGATCATCGCATGGGTTATGTGTTTGTTAGCATGTTTATTACAAACAGTTATGCAACTAATGAAAGTTTGAAATAGAATCTCATTCTCTACTATGTACTACATATCATATATGTGATTGGAGTATTTCATAAATATAGTAATTGGTCAGTTATTTTGGATTAATTTCATATGTCAATTCATTATTTAAACTAGCATGTGCATTGCACGGGTTATCAACTACTATTAAATTAAAAATATTAAAAGAATCACATTATATTAGTAACACTCAATTACGAGTCTTCGACAATTTTATGTGATGTAATTGTTCGTTTTTTAAGAAAAATTTGTAGTCGCCTAATAATAGCAGTAAGTCAATTTAAAATTAAAAATATATATTTTATAAACACTATGTAAAATAAATTAAAATTTAAAATTAATTTTATTTAAAAAGCAACTCATACTTTGCACGGGTCACTTAGCTAATAAATATGTAATAAGACAAAACTTGGTTTTTTGGTATTCATCTTTGGTTTTTCTCTTTTGTCTTTGGTATAGATCTGGAATTTAACTAGAAGTAAAAAACTTTTTATACTATCATATATTAATAAAATTTATTTAACTAGAACTGAAACTTTCTTTATGATCGTACAAACTTTAATATTAACTTATTATTATACAATAATTTATTTTTCTATAAGAGTCCTTTAGTAACTTAGTCATATAATAAATTTTAACTTAAAAATCATATTTAGGATTTTAATTTAAGTTTTTACTCAACTTTAGTCTCTAAATGACTATATATTCATTATTTCAACAACAATTATATTCCTAAATAACTCTATATTAAAAATATAAGAAAATATTACAAGTAAATAATAATATAGCAACTGTGACGCCAAGATCCTTCCACGCGCTCCAATCACCCAATCGCGTCCAATCCTGCACATAAACGAGTTAACACTAAAAGCTTGACGGCTTAGGCCGTCAGGGGATAGCTCTGGTGTGACAATAAATACAGGCTGATATAAAGTTAACAATGGAGGCTTAATGCTCTAGTGCTGGAAAATAATAAATTGCATGTGTACCTTAAAATCAATGAAGTGGCTTATATTTATAATGATCTCACCACCTTTATACAATCCTTCTCCGTATCAGGTTAAGGTGCTCACCCAATGAACAATCCTTGACAAGATTGTATCAAATCTCCTATAATTAAGGGAGTGGATTCATAGTCCAATACTTCCTTCCAAATTCAGAGATCAAATAGAATTAGGATCCTCAATCCATAAATCCCCCGTCCACCAAACTCACTCCTGGTCTAAGCCCATATAATTCCACAGGATTAATGGCCCACTATATTCCAGAGGCCCAAATAATCTTGGCCCAACATTGCCCCCCCCCCAAAAAAAATCTTCCACCAAATAGAATATTTGATGGAAGAGTACTTAAAACATGGCCCAACAGCAACAAGAACACCTAAGCCAAGCAAAACAAAGCCTACTCACCAAAAAACCCAAACAAGGCTAAATAAAGCCCAATCATCAAAGAGACCCAACATCGGATACCAAGCCAACCCTTCAAATCCATCATCATTTACCCCCATTAATACGTCGCCCTAGAGATCTGGAAACAACTGAAAAGACAACACTATAAAAACACATTTCCCCCAATTAATATGGTTTCACCTGCTCATTTGAAATTCAAAGATATTTTTGCTCTCTCCCTCCTCCGGCCCCACAACTACCACGCCAGAACCAACTCCCAACACTGCCCCCTCCTCCAGCAAAAACCCACCAAAAATTGACATAAAAAAATCCACTTGAATACCATAAGGAAGACCAATTCCCCCATGCCAACACCCCATCCCAACTCACAGAAGATTACCTCCTCGTCATCCGAGAACATTATCAAATCCCAAAAACCCATCACCTGAGAACCCTCACACCCACTGACTGTATGTACCACCGTCCCGATGGCTGGACTGCCATGCCCCTCACCCTTCTGGAAAAAAGAGTTAGTCTACCCCTCCACACCTTCATTATTACCATTCTAGGGTTCATAGGCATCGGACTAGGCCAACTGGTGCCCAATTCCTACATCCACATAATCGCCTTTTGCCATGAGATTGGAGTTCCTCCTTCAATCGACTTCTTCTTCATATTCATAATCGGAAACTCCCGCGAACGGGGTTTCAAAGTGTTAAGTAAACAACCCCAAAACCCAACTTTAAATTTGATAAACGCCCCCTGATGGACACTCCCTCGAGCAACAAAGGGCGGCATAAGGACTGGTTCTTCATCACAGGACCAGAGATTCCCAAGATCCCAGACTGGACTTCACACAAACGCCCCTCTCTAGACTTCGACGACATCTCGAACGAATGTGTGATGGAGATGGCGAAGCTACATGAGAAACTTCCTTTGAAGGAATGGAGCTTCGGCCTCTTGAGCAAACAAGCATGGTTATACGACCATAAACGTAAGTTCCGAACTTGATACTTGCATAATTTTAAATTCTTTTCAATAACTATTTTAAGAAATCCTTCCTTATCTTCTACAATATCTCTCATCAAACCAACCTCGACTGACCGAAGAGACCTTGAAGAATTTCTCTCCGAAAAATCAACTGAAACACCTGCTCAGCCCCAAATCACCGAATCTGAACCTTAACCAACTACCGTCAAAGATTCCACATAGCCTCGTCTGATGAAAAGAGCCACCAAAAAACCCAAAAACGTCAGAGTCCCTACACTAAACAAAAGCCTTCTTAACATGCCCATCGCCGAACGCACTCAAATTCTTTAAACCAAAAAGAAGCATGCCAAGATTACCCCTTACAGCAGAAAAGCTGAGGGTTCCTCCATCCGCAACCAACCAATCCCAAAACACGCCTGTTGAAATTGACAAAACCGATGAACCATCCGAACCCATCCCTCCACTTATCAGAAAACAAAAACACACCTCAGACAATCATCCGACCCCACCAACAAAAGCACAAAGAGAAACTGAAACCCCAACTCCATCCGAACAACCAACACCACCCCCCAACAACCAATCATTCATGAATCCCCAACACATATACCCGAAGTCATTCATTCACCCACCTTATGGCCAGACGATAATGAAAACTACCCTCTACATCTTTTTGACCACTTTATCCTTGGCACTGATGATCACCGCTTCGAAGACATTTCCATATCCGAGCTTGTCCGTGCCGGCATGACCCATCAAGCTCGCGTAAGTTACTTTTAATCATAGAATATGAACAATCCCTTGTATTAATAATCAGTCATATTAATCCACTAAATAACTGCAGGCTAATGGGATCTTCGGGTGGCTAAACCAAAGATATAAGGAAATTGAAGTCGAAGATAAAGCCGCCCGAAGAGAAAACGAACACCTCAAAGATGCCTTAGTGAAGGAGAGGAGTTTGCACGGTGACGCCTTGTTCTTCTGTGAAGGCCTTAAAAAAGATAACACCAAACTTAAAGAACAACTGACAACAGCCGAAACACTTTAACAAACTACTTCTGAACGGATCCAGGAGCTATCAACAGAAAATGAAGTGCTGAAGCAGAAGAACCAAACCCTCACCCGTGTAATCAACAAAGATACAAGAACAAACACATCTTCAACTTCGATGCAAAGTAGAAAAAGAACTAAGTGAACTCAAAGCCCTCGGCCCACCATTAACCGAAGAACTCCGAAATGCAAGTCAAAATAAGTATCAAAAATCACCCGAACTCACCAACAAAATAGTTCAGATTTATGCTGAAGGCTACAAAGCAGCCCGAAGAAAAGGAAAATCAAAACTTGTCGCAACCGCACTGAACCCATTTCTCCTTGGCTCATCCGAAGACGAAGATAAAGATAACGCTGCAGACGACCCCCCACCTTCTTAACTTCAAACTTGTACAAATACAATATTGTAATTACTTTCTTACATTTTAATGAAGTACAATTATTCCTTTTTACTCCTCTTCACAATAACTACACATAGTTACTTCGTCAGAAAATTATTAACGATAATCAAAAAATCTGAACTCAACACTTAGCAAAAACCAAATAAAAAAAACACCATTTACCAAACATCAAACGATCTTGTTCGCCATCATAGGGTAAAACAGATCATGTCCACCATCATAGGGTTGAACAGATCCCACCAAACCTCCAAACGATCCCATTCACCATCATAAGGACAAACAGATCCTATTCACCATTTTAAGGATGAACAGATTCAACCGATCCTCCAAACAATCTCGCTCGCCATCTTAAAGACGAATAGATCATGTTCACCATCTATAGGATGAATAGATTCCACCAAACCTCACAACTATCATGTTCGCCATCTTTAGGATGAACAGGTTCTGTTCACCATATTTAGGATGAACAGATTATGTTCACCATCTTTAGGACAAACAGATCCTGTTTACCATCTTTAGGATGAAGAGATCCACCGAACCTCCCAACGATCTTGTTCGCCATCTTAAGGACGAATAGATCATGTTCACCATCTTTAGGATGAACAGATCCAACCGAACCTCCAAACGACCTTCTTCGCCATCTTAAGGGCGAACATATCTTGTTCACCATCTTTAGGATTAACAGATTATGTTCATCATCTTTAGGATGAACAGATTCCACCAAACCTCCCAATAATCCTATTCGCCATCTTTAGGACGAACATGTTCTGTTCACCATCTTTAGGATAAACAAATTCCACCCAACCTTCCAATGATCCTGTTTTCCATCTTAAGGATGAACAAGTTTTGTTCATCATCTTTAGGATGAACAGATTCCTCCAAACCTCCTAACGATCCTACTCATCATCTTTAGGATGAACAGGTTCTGTTCACCATATTTAGGATGAACAGATTCCACTAAACCTCCCAACGATCCTGTTCGCCATCTATAGAACGAACAGGTGCAATTTACTGAATAGCAATCAAACAAAATAATTGTAATAACTCGGGATCTCGAATAATCCGAATTTTTTGAGTAAATTTTTTTTTTTAATATTATGTTGTGTATCTGTGATACGAATATCGAGAAGTGGTTAATTTGTGTATTGACTGAGAAATAAGAGTAGAGTTGTGCTTAACTGAGAATAGAAACCCTAACCCTAAGTTCGGATAGGGATTCGATAGAAATCACAATTATAATAAAGGTATTTGTGAGTACGCGTTTGTACTGTATAGAGTTATTGATCAATGATTGATCAGATAAGGTTTACAATTAGTAAACCCTAATAAGAGATTAGAAACCCTAATCTCAGGTTTAGAAACCCTAACGTACAGTTAGGAACCCTAAATGAATGCCGGAAAACCCTAATTTTAAAATTTCGAAATCCTAAACCCTAATCCTAATTAGTAAGCGTAATCTGATTATTAAACTTTAATATGATTATGAAACCCTAATCATTCTTTAGAAATATTGATTTTCTAATAAAAACCCTAATTAGAAAATCCTAGAAACTAAAGATGTAAAACCTAAGGGTTAGAACCTTAGGGTTAAACCCTAAGGGTTTAGACAATGTCTAGAATGCCATTAAAATTGGAAGGAAAAAGACCAAAGTGCCCTTTTTGGATTTCTTTATTAGGTAACTTGTAAATCTTGCCAAATTTGTAGTTGTTGACCAACTATTATTGACTTTGTGACTTAAATCTCAGCTATTCAGACTCTAATTGACAACAACATCAGATATAAACATTATATCATATTATATAAGAGAATTAGAGAGAGAAAGTTCACTAACTTAGCCATTTTTCTCTCAAACAACCAACCAACCTCTTCTCTCTCCTAACCTCCAAAATCCACAAGTGTATCAGTCACATAAACAGCCCCTAGATCACTAAGATCAGCTAAGGAGATCTAAGATCAAAGATTAGACAAGAAGGTATAAAAGCTCTAACCCTATTTGATCTTATATAGTAAGAAAAATTGTGTTTAATCATGTGTTAGAAAATGTTTTTAGATGATCTATGATGATCCATCACATGGATCTATAGCATCAAAAGGCTTTAAAATGAAGTTTTTCAAAAATTGTCCAAGAACACAAAAAGTGGTCTGACAAGCTAAAGTTAGAGCCCATAGATTCTTTCATGTTATTGATTTTTGTTGTTTTATGTTTTGGATCTGTAGTTTGGTATGCGATCTTTGATCTAGAAGTGGAATCATAGTCAGTTAATGTCTAGATTTCGTGTTATTCTTGGTCAAAACCCGTTGACCGGGCATGACCAGATGATTTTTGGGTAACCCAAAAATCAAAAATCAGTGTGTGACAATTTTTTCAAATGCCTTGATCTGTCAGTTGTTAAGTGTTATGATGATGTTGTTGTAACCAGTTTGTAGTCTGTCATGTGTACTTTATATTTGTGGCTTTAGATCGTGTATATAATTAACAGATCGATTGTAGAAGTTAATCAAAGTAGGCCATTTGAATTTGGACTTAGAATTTTTGGAATTTCGAAAAAGGTTTGCATGAATTTTTTAACGCCTTTTAATTTGAATCAAATCTGTATATTGTGATTGACGTGATTGAATTTGAGATCATGGTATATAAATGTTCCTTGACATGAGTATTATAGTTATGAACCTTAATAACACCAATATAATGACTGGAACATAAACTTAATCGAGCTTGAAAGTGTCTAGTCGACACTGTCTGGGTTTCTGTGTTACCCAGAAAACCCAGATTTGATCTAACAGTGACTTTGAGAGGCTGGATCTACTTGTTGGGATGTTGTATGACCAAGATGTTAGTTGATAATTGTAGTTTTGCATACACACTACCAAATCAGTGTCTTAGCTAACCCAGAACACACGCCTCGAAATGAGAATCACAATTTGGTCAAACCGAGACCCCTTGAGAAGCTGATATCGGTGTTCTTGAGCTCAAGAACACCAACAATGACAACTTAGTAATCGCTATAGGCTATAACGATGGTTTTAATATTTTTAATTTACGATTTTCTAGAAATTAATTAAAATAGAAAATAAATTCTAAAAATTACAAAAATGGTTTTAAAAATCCTTTTAAATTATGAAAAATAACTTTTAATTATTTGGGATATTTTTCATTAATATTTATAATTATTTGAATATTAATGATATTTAATTTATTTAATTATTGTATATATATAAATTAGAGAAAAATTATTTTAATATTATAAAAATCATTTTGAATAAGAATAAAGTGTTTAAAAATATTTTGAGTTATAAAATATATTTTCAATATTTTGGAGAATTCTCATTAATAAATTAATATTAATGATCTTAGATTTATTTAATTATTATATTAAATAAATAAATTAAAAATAATTTTATTGATTTAAAAATCATTTAAAAATATTTTAAGTTTTAATTAATGACTTTTACTATTTTTATGATAAATTCATTAATATTTAAATATTAATGGTGATGGTTTAAAAATGATTTAATTATTTTAAAAATCATTTAAGTAGAATATTGATGATTTAAAAATATTTGAAGTTATTAATAATAACTTTAATATTTTGACAAGTATGTCATTAATATTTTTATATTATTAAATATTAATGATGATAAGATTATTTGATAATTAAATCATTTAAAAATGATTCTAGTGTTTAAAAAATTATTATAAATTATAATAATTGTTTATAAATTATTAAAAGCTTCTGAAAAATATTATAAACGATATTTGACTTATCTAAAATAATATTGAAGCTTAGAGATCGAGTTTAATTAACAATAAATGTGTAAATTGTCGGATAGGGCGACCAGAACACAGAGAATAGACTGAGGTCCAACCAAACCGAACTAGTTAGACTTAATGAGTGTTTATATAAGTTATAAACACTGATGTGGTTGTGTGGTAATGTGTCTAGGAGAAAGATTGAATGTGAATTACAATTTTATGTGTTGTGAATTATTGTGCTAATTATGAGACCGACATTTGTGATTATAGATCTTGTGAACGCAGATATGTATATTGTGTAGCAGTAATCAATGCGGAAGGCAAGTTTCCTAACTCAACCTTGATTTATATCTGTTTAAATACTATGGTGGTTAATTATTGTTGATTAGACCACGTTCAAGAATTTATTATTGATTATTCGTAGTTAGTGCATGTTTATTAATTTAAATTGAATTAGTGATTCTGAGAATATACTTGGAGAATAACTGTTGTTGGATATTCACATCTGTAGAAGCTATTAGTGATTGCAAATAGTACAGATAATTCATGTCTATTGTTGAATCGTGTTGAGATATGTCTTAGCTAATTATTCTGGCTAAATGAACATTTGTTAGAACTGGATAGGTTCGAGAAGAGAAGAGAAGGGAAGAGAATTCAATTATTATTGATAGATCGATGCCAATTGTTTCAGCTAGATCGAAAAAGAAAACTTGATAATCTTGAGAAGAGAAGAGAAGAGAAGTGATTAGATATTGAAATCATTGTATTTCGTTGCTAAATTAAATTCTGATTCAAAGACTGAGAAGAACAACCTTTTATATAAGGGGAAGATTTTTGGTCGTATATTCGGCATTTGCGCTCGTTTTAAGTTTTATGCATAATATAGGGTATAATAAAGTTGATCACTTGTTATACTTGTAGAGGGGTATGATTTAATCTTTATGGTTATCTGATACACCTGTATATATATATATCAAAGTAAATCTTTGATAGCTACTTGAGAAGAGAAGTTCTAGATCCTTTGTGATCACTCAACATAAACTCTGGAAAATATTTCCATCTTGTTATTCAATTGAATATTGTAGAGACCTTGAAAGCGTTGTACTCTTTCATTATCGAATTATTGTGTTGCATAGGTTGCGAGAAGACTTGTTAGTGATTAATAAATTTTTCAGCTATTTCAAAGTTCCCCGAACTTTGGTGTCATTCTATCGAAATAGATAGTCTGTTATTCTTGATTCTTATACATTCATTGTATGTCTTAACTTGCGGGGCAAATTTGTTGCTCACCCTTGCTAAATAAAATATTTCAGCTAGGAACGAAGTGGCTGGAGGTGCTGAGAAGAACAAAGGCAAAGGCATGTTGCTGGAATACTTTAATAAACATTATTATTATGTCATTTTGTAAACCTTTTTTGTATATCTAAAGGGTATGTTTGTAATGTTAAGCTTAGATAACCTGGAACGAGTGTATTAACTATATCAGTTAATGTGGTATAATATTCTATTCATCAATGAATGGGTAGTTAGATGTTAATTATATTGTGGATCGTGAGCTCCAAACTCGGGGGTCAGGTAACCCGAATTTGGGGCGTCACAGGTTGGTATCAAAGCTGTAGGTTATAAACCTTAAGTGGGGTGGGGAAACCCTAGGATTATAACTATAAACGAGATCTAGAATACTCATTTAGAGTATTAAGTGAGAGATTGATAAAGCATATCGATAGTGAGATATGTAGACACATAGTGTGAGAATTTTGTACTTGTGAAGTAATAATCAAGTTATTTAAACTGATAGTAGGATGTTTGGAGAAGATGAAATGAGTATAGAAGTGCTAGCGGTTGTTGTACCAGTGCCAGTAGCCAAGGTTCCAGCGTAAAGCGAGTCAGTTGAAGAAGTGGGAAAAGATGAACCTATGGTGAATCTGGGAAGTGATCATGATGATTATCCCGAGATGTATCTAAGTGATGATGAGGAGGCAGAGTCCGAAGAAGCTAAGGTGAAGAAAGTGAATAAGACTAAAGTTGGAGAGAAAGATCAAGAATCTGCAGAAGTCCAAGAAATCTAGAGTAAGTATTTCTCTTGGAGGAGTTGTGGAAGGCGGAGCGAGCATTACGTGAGATGACTGAATAACGGAACGAGTTGAAGGCGCAGGTGGAAAGGATGAAACTGAAGGTGGTGGATCGTCCGAAGGAACAATCAAGCAAAAGAAAGACAAGAAGAAGAGAAAAGGGGACAACGACAGTGATAATTCTAAAAATTCAAACCCGAAGAAGAAGCAAGTATGTAGCAAGTATGGGAAGACTCACGTGGGAGAATGCATGATATGGAAGAACGTGTGCTTCAATTGTAAGCAAGAAGGACATATTTCCCTACATTGTCCTAAGCCGAATATGAGAAAGTGTTTTTCATGTGGGAGAACAGGTCACAGATTCAATAAGTGTCCCAGCAAGAAGAAGACTGGTGAAGGGAGTGGACGATAGATAGCTTAAGTTTAAGCGATAGTATCTTTTGATAATGTGTGATATTAACAGTTGTAATATCAAGAAGATGTGTGAACATATGTAAATATATATGTTTGTATGAATGAAATCTTTATTTTCTATATGAATATAAGATTAAGATTAATTTTTGAGTTCTTAAAACTCATACTTATGGTAAGTTCATGACTCATAATTATATGAAATGTTTTGAACCCCTCAGGGAATGGAGGCCAAAGGTCTGACTAGGATAAGTTCATAAACTCATATAATTGTGGCAAGTTCCTGAACCCCTAGGTGTGGTAAGTTTGATGAACTGGGAGTAGTTATGTGTGAATGAGAATTACGACTTTTTGTTTAAAGTCAAAAAATTACAACTTTTGTTTAAGGTTGTGTTGTTAATCCTGATATTTATGAAAAAAGGGATAGTTGTATATGTTAAGTACTAAATGTACTAGGTGCTATTTGAATAAATATGTGATTATATGAGAACTTTGTGTTAAATTCTTATTGTGTGATTAATAAGAATTTGTGTAGAGAAAGAGAATTAATGTAAGATTTTTATTTAAAATCAGATAATGCCGCCTAGACGACAGAATCAAAATCAAAGAGAAGGGCAGTTTGTGAGTAATGAAGGAGGTAGAAGTGCTAGTAGTAATCCAAACAAGAGAAAGTGGAGCGAGAATACCCAGTCGGGTAACAAGACAGAAGGGAATAAGAAAGGAGGGGAGTCATGTGCTACTTGTGGAAAGAATCATTCAGGAGTATATCTGAAGAAAAAGGGAGTTTGCTATAATTGTGATCAAAAGGGACACATGTCACCCAATTGTCCCAATCCGAAGAAGATACAAGGTTGTTTTGTGTGTGGGTCGACCGATCATCTGGTCCGGAATTGTCCGAAGAGAAATGTGAAGAGGGGAAGTGCCAACAAGGGACCCAGTAGCGGAACCTTGGCGATTAAAGGACCTGCTCAGTCAGGGAGACCAAGTCCGTACATTTAATATGATGGCTCAAGATGCAGTGGCTGCCCAGGAGGTGGAGATATGTAACGATTTCGCTTAATACTTAATTACGCGAGAAATATGAGTTAGATATCGTTGTGAATTGTTTTCTTTTATAGATCTAAATCACCTGTTAGAATTTGAGACACAAATTAATATTGTGTTGATAATAATAAATTGATAATACAACTTTAAAATATTATAAGTTATTAGAAAACGGTGATTCCGAGGACGGAATCCTTATAAGGAAGGGAGAATGTAATAACCCGGGATTTTGAATAATCCAAATTTTTTGAGTAAATTTTTTTTTTAATATTTACTGTTAATATTGTGTTGTGTATCTGTGATACGAGTATCGAGAAGTGGTCAATTTGTGTATTGACTGAGAAATAAGAGTAGAGTTGTGCTTAACTGAGAATAGAAACCCTAACCCTAAGTTTGGATAAGGAATCAATAGAAATCACAATTATAATAAAGGTATCTGTGAGTACGCGTTTGTACTTAATAGAGTTATTGATCAATGATTAATCGGATAAGGTTTACAATTAGTAAACCCTAATAAGGGATTAGAAACCCTAATCTCAAGTTTAGAAACCCTAACGTACAGTTAGGAACCCTAAACGAATGCCAGAAAACCTTAATTTTAAAATTTGAGAATTCTAAACCCTAATTAGGAAACCCTAATCCTAATTAGTAAGCCTAATCTGATTATTAAACTTTAATATGATTAGAAAACCCTGATCGTGCTTTAGAAATATTAATTTTCTAATTAAAACCCTAATTAGAAAATCCTAAAAACTAAAGTTGTAAAACCTAAGGGTTAGAACCTTAGGGTTAAACCCTAAGGGTTTGGACAATGTCTAGAATGCCATTAAAATTGGAAGGAAAAAGACCAAAGTGCCCTTTTTTGGATTTCTTTATTAGGTGAATTGTAAATCTTGCCAAATTTATAGTTGTTGACCAACTATTATTGACTTTGTGACTTAAATCTCAAATTTATTCAAATTTCTAATTGACAAAGTAGACATCGATCTAAACATTATATCATATTATATAAGAGAATTAGAGAGAGAAAGTTCACTAACTTAGTCATTTTTCCCTAGAACAACCAACCAACCTCTTCTCTCTCCTAACCTCCAAAATTCACAAGTGTATCAGTCACATAAACAGCCCCTAGATCACTAAGATCAGCTAAGGAGATCTAAGATCAAAGATTAGACAAGAAGGTATAAAAGCTCTAACCCTATTTGATCTTATATAGTAAGAAAAATTTTGTGTTAAAGTGTTTAATCATGTGTTAGAAAATATTTTTTGATGATCTATGATGATCCATCACATGGATCTATAGCATCAAAAGGCTTTAAAATGAAGTTTTTCAAAAACTGTCCAAGAACACAAAAAGTGGTCTGACGAACTAAAGTCAGAACCCATAGATTATTACATGTACTTGATTTTTGTTGTTTTATGTTTTAGATCTGTAGCTTGGTATGCGATCTTTGATCTAGAAGTGGAATCATAGTCAGTTAATGTCTAGATTTCGTGTTATTCTTGGTCAAAACCCGTTGACCGGGCATGACCAGATGATTTTTGGGTAACCCAAAAATCAAAAATCAGTGTGTGACAATTTTTTCAAATGCCTTGATCTGTCAGTTGTTAAGTGTTATGATGATGTTGTTGTAACCAGTTTGTAGTCTGTCATATGTACTTTATATTTGTGGCTTTAGATCGTGTATATAATCAACAGATCGATTGTAGAAGTTGGTCAAAGTAGGCCATTTGGCCATGACTTAGAATTTCTGGAATTTCCAGAAAAGGTTTGCATGAATTTTCTGACAGCCTTTGACCGGACTGAATCTCGTGACTGTGATGTACTTGGACTGAGATCATGGTATATAAATGTTCCTTGACATGAGTACTATAGTTATGAACCTTAATAACACCAATACAGTGACTGGAACATAAACTTAATCGAGCTTGAAAGTGTCTAGTTGACACTGTCTAGGTTTCTGGGTTACCTAGAAAACCCATATTTGATCTGACAGTGACTTTGAGAGGTTGGATCTACTTGTTGGGATGTTGTATGACCAAGATGTTAGTTGATAATTGTAGTTTTGCATACACATTACCAAATCAGTGTCTTAGCTAGCCCAGAACCTACCTGAGCTTAGAATCACAGTTGGTCAAACCGAGACCCTTGAGAACTGGGCTGTCAGTGTTCTTGAGCTCAAGAACACCAACAGCGACGCTTAGTGTCGCTATAGGCTATAGCAATGGTTTCTAATATTTTTAATTTCTAATTTTCTAGAAATTAATTAAAAATAGAAAATAAATTTTAAAAATTACAAAAATGGTTTTAAAAATCATTTTAAATTATGAAAAAAAACTTTTAATTATTTGGGATATTTTTCATAATATTTATAATTATTTGAATATGAATGATATTTAATTTATTTAATTAGTGTATTAAATAAATTAGAGAAAAATGATTTTAATATTATAAAATTTATTTTAAATAAGAATAAAGTGTTTAAAAATATTTTGAGCTATAAAATGTATTTTCAATATTTTTGGAGAATTGTCATTAATAAATTAATATTAATGATATTATATTTATTTAATTATTATATTAAATAAATGAATTAAAAATGATTTTATTGATTTAAAAATGATTTAAAAATGAGAAAAAATGATTTAAAAATATTTTAAGTTATAATTAATGACTTTTACTATTTTTATGATAAATTCATTATTATTTAAATATTAATGGGGATGGTTTTAAAATGATTTTAATTATTTTAAAAATTATTTAGGTAGAATATTGATGATTTAAAAATATTTTAAGTTATTAATAATAACTTTAATATTTTGATAAAGTATGTCATTAATATTTTTATATTATTAAATATTAATGATGATAAGATTATTTGATAATTAAATCATTTAAAATGATTCCAGATGTTTGAAAAATTATTATAAATTATAATAATTGTTTATAAATTATTAAAAGCTTCCGAAAAATATTATAAACAATATTTAACTTATCTAAAATAATATTGAAGCTTAGAGATCGAGTTTAATTGACAATAAATGTGTAAATTATCGGATAGAGTGACCAGAACACCGAGAATAGACTGAGGTCCAACCAAACTGAACTAGTTAGATTTAATGAGTGATTATACAAGTTATAAACATTGATGTGGCTATGTGGTAATGTGTCTAGGAGAAAGATTGACTGTGAATTACAGTTTTATGTGTTGTGAATTATTGTGCTAATTATGAGACCGACATTATGTCTAGGAGCAAGTTTCCTAACTCAACCTTGAGTTATATCTGTTTAAATACTATGGTGGTTAATTATTGTTGATTAGACCACGTCCAAGAATTTATTGTTGATTATTCGCAGTTAGTGCATGTTTATTAATTCAAATTAAATTAGTGATTCTGAGAATATACTTGGAGAATAACTGTTGTTGGATATTCACATCCGTAGAAGCTATTAGTGATTGTGAATAGTACAGATAATTCTTGTCTATTGTTGAATCATGTTGAGATATGTCTTAGCTAATTATTCTGGCTAGACGAACATTTGTTAGAACTGGATAGGTTCGAGAAGAGAAGAAAAGAGAATTCAATTATTATTAATAGATCGATGCCAATTGTTTCGGCTAGATCGAAAAAGAAAACTTGATAAGCTTGAGAAGAGAAGAGAAGAGAACTGATTAGATATTGAAATCATTGTATTTCGTTGTTAAATCTAATTCTGATTCAAATACTGAGAAGAACAACATTTTATATAAAGGGAACATTTTTGGTCGTATATTCGGCCTTTGAGCCCGTTTTAAGTATTATGCATAATATAGGGTATAATAAAGTTGATCACTTGTTATACTTGTAGAGGGGTATGATTTAATCTTTATGGTTATCTAATACACCTAGGTATATATCAAAGTAAATCTTTGATAGCTACTTGAGAAGAGAAGTTCTAGATCCTTTGTGATCACTCAACATAACTCTGGAAAATATTTCCATCTTGTTATTCAATTGAATATTGTAGAGACCTTGTAAGCGTTTTACTCTTTCATTATCGAATTATTGTGTTGCATAGGTTGCGAGAAGACTTGTTAGTGATTAATGAATTGTTCAGCTATTTAAAAGTTCCCCGAACTTTGGTGTCATTATATCAAAATAGATAGTTGTTATTCTTGATTCTTCTACATTCATTGTATGTCTTAACTTGTGGGTAAATTTGTTCCTCACCCTTGCTAAATAAAATATTTCAGCTAGGAACGAAGTGGCTGGAGGTGCTGAGAAGAACAAAGGCAAAGGCCTGTTGCTGGAATAGTTTAATGAACATTATTATTATGTTGTTTTATAAACCTTTTTTGTATATCTAAAGGGTATGTTTGTAATGTTAAGGTTAGATAATCTGGGACGAATGTATTAACTATATCAGTTAATGTGGTGTAATATTTTATTCATCAATGAATGGGTAGTTAGATGTTAATTATATTGTGGATCGTAAGCACCAAACTCGGGGGTCAGGTAACCCGGATTTGGGGGCGTCACAACAATAGTGGAGAAAAATGCTTCTTTTATTGATAAGTGTTGAAAGATTTACAGACTCCAAAATTCTGACAACAACTCTACTGAAAATGTTTTTGAAGTCTTCCCGCATGCCAAGTATTCTTTATTTCAGTCACATCCATTGCTCTCACTTGATAACTCCTCGGCTTTGGTACTTCGATAACATCGTAAGGCCCTTCCCAATTCGGCATTAGCTTTCCCACATCCTGAGGCATAGAAGCTTCTACTTCCCGAAGAACCAGATCACCTACTTTAAACCTTCGAAGCTTCACCCCTTTGTTATAATACTTGGCCACCCGACGCTGATATGCTGCAAGCTTTACCAAGGTTGCTTCTCTAACCTCTTCTAATAGATCTAGATTAACCCGAAGCCCATCCTCATTATATATTTCTCGAAACTGACTAACCCGAAGAGATGGAGAACCAACTTCCACAGGTATCAAAGCATCAAAACCATAAGCCAATCTAAAAGGTGAATCTCCTGTAGTAGTTCTTGGCATGGTATGATATGCCCATAACACACTAAGTAACTCCTCAGGCCACCTTCCTTTTGCCTCATCAATTCTTCTTTTAATACCATTCAAGAGAGTTCTATTGGTCACCTCAACCTACCCATTCGATTTTGAATGAGCAAATGAAGTCTTCTGATGCTGAATTCCCAACTCCTCCAAGAACGCCTCAAACTTCGAACCCACGAACTGACGTCCATTATCCGAAACCACCACTTTAGGAATGACGAACTGAAACACCACATACTTCTTTAGGAACTTCAAACATTCCAGCTCCGTAATCGACCGAAAAGGTTTAGCCTCCATCCATTTAGTCATATAGTCGATTGCTACAATAACAAAACTGATTTTCCCTTTAGCCTTCGGCAACGGACCTAAAATATCCACCCCCCAACAGTGAAAGGTGTGGGAGATAAAATCGAATACAATTCTTCCAGCGGTTGATGTGGGACCGGACTCTTCAGCTAGCACTTTGGACACTTTTTCACATAATCAGTTGCTTATTTGAAAATCATCGGCCAGTAATACCCCTGTCGAAGCACCTTATACGCTAATGACTTTGCCGCCATATGATCACCACAAATTCTTCCATGAATCTCTCGAAGAATGAATTCAGCTTCAAATGGCACCAAACACTTTAGCAAAGGAGAAGAATAAACTCGTCGATAAAGATCTCCATCAATAAGCACGAAATTTGAGCTTCTATACTTCACTTTCTTAGCCAACATCTGATCCGAAGGCAGTACGCCATCTGCCAAATAATCGAGGTAAGGAGTCATCCAACAATTAGATCGTTCCACACATATCACCTCCACATGTTGAACACTCGGCTGACTCAGGACCTCCAAATAAACCGATCCATTGTTGCTTCAATTGTAGCCAATTTTGCCAATGCATCAACTATTACATTATCTGATTTGTCTATCCCGTGAAACACATAAGAATCGAAACACTAAAGCCGATCCTTTAACTCTTCCAGATATTTCACCATTCTTGAACCCCTAACCTCGCACTCCCCTGAAACATGTTTGAGGACCAACTGAGAGTAACTGTAAATTAACCTCTGAACATCAAGACTCTTCGCCAATCGCAACCCTTCCAAAACTGCTTCGTACTCAGCCTCATTATTTGTTGCCCTAAACCCGAACCTGATAGCCTATTATACTTTAAACCCCTCTGGACTTGTCAAGACTATCCCAGCCCCACTGACATCTGAAGTTGGCAATACATCTGCATACAACGTCCATAAATTTTGTACCTGCTAAACTACTACAACCGGCTTCTCAGAGCCTTCAACTTGACCCAAACTATCATCCAATTCATAGAACAAACACTCCACCACAAAATTAGTCCACGTTTGCCCCTTAATAGCTATTCGAGGATGGTGCTCTATGATAAACTGTGACATCTCCATTGTCCATGCAGTAAGCCTCCCTAAAACTTCTGGTCTACCAAGCACCTTCTTCAGTGGCTGATCTATGTACACCACTATTAACCGACCTTGGAAGTACTGCCGAAGCTTCTGACTAGCTATTATCTCAAGGAAAAAGAAAACTTCTCAAGGTTCGACTACCTTGTTTGTACATTCCTTAGGGCATGGTTCACAAAGTAAACCGGGTGTTACTTACCCCCAATCTCCCGCACCAATACAGCTCCTACAGCCAACGAACTCGCCGCCAAATACAAGTACAAAGGTTTAGCAGGAACTGGCTTCACCAACAAAGGAGCTAAAGACAAATACTTCTTTATTCCCTGAAAAGCGTCTTCACACTCTGAAGTCCACTGAAAAATCTTCACATTCTTTGGCCCTTTCAATGTATCAAAAAATGGTAAGCACCTTTCTCCCGACTTGGACATAAACCTCTTTAAAGCTGCAATCCGACCCGTCCAATGCTGAACATCCTTATAAGACTATGGGGACTTCATATCCAGAATCATTTGAATCTTCTTAGGATTAGCTTCGATCCCCTCTTGCTGACCAAATATACTAGGAACTTCCCTGCTCCTAGCCCGAAGGTACACTTGGTCGGATTCAACCTTAAGTTATAGTGACGAATAGTCTGAAAGCAATCCTCTAAATCATCCAAATGACCCCAAACTGACATGCTTTTAACAATTATGTCATCTACGTAGACCTCTATACTTTGGCTCAACTGCCTCGTGAACACGTAATTCATCATCCTCTGATAAATAGCTCTCGCGTTCAACAAGCCGAAGGTCATTTTCCTATAAGCGTACACTGATCGATGAGTAATGAATTTCTTCGGGATATTTTCCTTGCACATTGAAATCTGATGATATCCCAAAAACACATCCATAAAGCTGAGCAGAGCATATCCCGAAGTCGCATCAATAAGTTAATCAATGTGTGGAAGAGGATAACAGTCCTTCGGGCATGCCTTGTTCAGATCGGTGTAATCTATACAAACCCGCCACTTCCCGTTCTGCTTCTGAACCAACACTACATTCGCCATCCACTCCGGATAGTCAATTTCAAATATAAATTCTACTGTCAGCAGTTTCGCAATTTCCTCATCAATTATCTTCTGTCTTTCTAGCGTAAAAATCCTCCTCTTCTGCCGAATTGGTTTCTTTGTCGGGTCCACATGTAGCCTATGTTCAGCAACTTTCCAACTCACCCCAGGCATGTCACTGGGAACCCAGGCAAAGATATTCACATAACACCGAATTAATTCCACCAGGTTAGTCCGGAAAGGTTTCGGCAGACCTGAACCTATCTTTACAGTCTTCTCCTTCTTTCCTGGGATCAACTCTACCTCTTCTGTTTCCTCTGCAGGCATCACCAAAGGCTCTGTGCTGGTTTTTGTAAATGGTTCAATCTTAATAGCCATGGCTTGCTTCTTTTGTTGACCCATACACCCGAAGTGATTAAAGTGTTCCTGTAGAATCTTTTTGCCAAATCCAAATCTCCAGCAACTTCCCCCACTCCATGTGGGGTAGGAAACTTAATCTTGAAGTAGGGAATCGACGTCACCGCTTGAAGAGCTATCAGAGTGGGTCTTTCCAAAATTGCATTGTATGCTGAATCCATATGCACCACATATAATTTACACATGATTTCCACCTGTTGTGGAGCCGTCCCGAAGATGACTAGCAGCTCTATAGTCTTTGAAACTTTGACCAGCTCGTTACTGAACCCATATAACGACGACTCTTGCCCAATTTCCATCTTCCTCCCATCCAGGTTCATCCTCTGATAGGTATGTGCGTACAAGATATCGAACGAAGACCCATTGTCTATCATCATCCACTTCATATCCACCCCCCACTTGTGAAGTAACTACCAGAGCTCCCTCGTGTGGTTCGTTTGGTTCTGAAGGGAAATCATCATCAGTGAAATAAATTACCAAACCCAGGTATGACCTTCCACTTCTCATGAGTTTGTCCGCCATTGTCATCATCGTATCCAGATACCCACGCCACTTCTTCTCGACAAGTTTCCAAATATTTCCACCTGTGATCACATCCACAACATGTCTCACCACTTGAGTCTGACCTCGCTGTATGGGCTGACTGGTCTGAACAGGCACACTATTTCCTTATGGCGTCCTCGGGGGATCTCGTCCTGCCACATATTGTATTAAGGCCCCACTTTGTACATTCTTTTCGATAAACTCCTTTAAGTTCCAGTAGGCGTCCTAGCATGCCCCGTCGCCTAATAGTAATCACAATACTTGGATGGATTGCTAGACCATGGTTTTATGTTGTCTCTAGGCATCTCAAAGAAAGGTTGGTCTCTTATCCACTCCAGAATGGTAGCCCGATCAGTATTAAGCTTTGTATATACCTTATTCACCTTCTAATTCAAAAAAAGGGGGCGACCTCCTCCCAAAGTCCCATTATTGTTGTACCTCTTCTGATACCCATCAGACCAATCATTACTACTGCCATACCTCCTCTAGTTACCATCTGATATATCCTTGTCTTTTTCCTTTGGTTTCTCTGAAGAACCCTGCTTTAAACTGCTCATGGCTTCCTCCACCACTATGAAGCCTTCAGCTTTCTCAAATGCTTCGGCTAGGCTTTTCGGATGATTGAACATCAGCTTCTTCACCAGTTTTTCTGACTTCACCAGATCTAACCCATTCTAAAATAGTCCCACGGCCTGAAGATCATTAAGATCTATCACCTGACCCACTACTTCTCTAAACCTTTTCACGTACTGGCCCAGAGTCTCATTAGAATATTGTTTGATCTGTGCCAATGATCCGGTGGGTTTCCCTCTTCTCTTATTGCTTCTAAACCGGGCATGGAATTTGTCGCACAGCTCTTCCCATGATGAGATTGAATTCGAAGCCAAGGTCCCCATCCACTACCTGGCATCTTTCCTCAACGTTGTCACAAAGGTCTGTCACTTAGCCGCATCCGAGTAATCATAATAGTCCATCAGCCTATCATATGTCTGTCTGTGGTCATATGGATCTCCTGAGCCATCATAACTTTCCATATAAGGGAGCTTTTTACTGGGGTCCGCCTTCTCCCGAAGGATTTTTGGAGAGAAAGGGGATGCCTTTTTACCCAAACTCTACTTCCCCTGCTTAACTTCTACTAGTTCCTTCTGAAGCTCCTCCAATTTTCTGGCCAATGGTTCCACCCCTTCGGGCTTTATGGAAATTTCTTTCTTAAGGGAGTCCTTCCCGTGGCCAGATCGACCCTTTCCATCTGAACTTTCTGCCCTGGATGGGCTTCGTCTGTCATTCCTGTTGTGTCGAGACTCCACAGGGCGGTGTACCCTCTTTGGATTCTCGAGTGTGCGACCTCTCGATCTACTTTGACGTCTCTCCTTTTTTCCATACCGAGAATCCACAAGGCGAGGTGCCCTCTTTGGATCCTCGGGAGTACGACCCCTTGATCTGCTTCGATCTCGAGAGCGGCTCCGAAGACTGCTTTCGGATCCTCTTAAACCTTCATCCCTCTGAGTTTTGGCTTGTCTATCCGAAGACCTACCACGCCTTCTGGGTCGAGTATGGCTGGAGGCCTCGTCTTCCTGTTCGATCATAAAAACCATCTACTTTGCAATCTCTTCCTTCTATTGCAGTAACACCTTCAAAGCCTTATCAGTCTCATGTGCCAGCTTGGCCATGGTAGATTTCATGTCTGTATGATCTTCTTGGTATTGGGTTCTAGGCGGTGTGCCTTCTACCCTCCTCCAATCATTATCAAGCCCCTTACTGGCTGTGGAAATCATCCTCCTCCTAACATCATCATGGTCTCTAGCTTGAGACCCTACTGGGGCACCTTGTGGCCCAAGTCTATCATAGATGCTCTATGATGGCCCCTATCTATCTTTAACAGATCCTCTCTGGCGAGAAGAACTTTTCATCGTCGGTTGTCCTGCCCCTGTAACCGTCCCACTGTTCTCTATGATCACAGATTCAGGAAATTGATGATTGTGATTGAAAACCAGCAACACTAGAAAAAGCCCTCCTTCTAACACCAATGTTAATGCCAAGATCCTTCTCGTGCTCCAATCACCAAAGCGCGTCCAATCTTGCATAGAAACGAGTTAACACTGAAAGCTTGACGGCTTGGGCTGCCAGGGGATAGCTCCGGTGTGAGAATAAGTATAGCCTGATATAAGGTTAACAATGGAGGCTTAATGCTCTAGTGCTGGAAAATAATAAATTGCATGTGTACCTTAAAATCAATGAAGTGCCTTGTATTTATAATGATCTCACCACCTTCATATAATCCTTCTCCGAATCAGGTTAAGGTTCTCACCCAATGACCAATCCTTGGCAGGATTGTATCAAATCTCATGTAATTAAAGAAGTGGATTCATAGTCCAATACTTCCTTCCAAATTCAGAGATCAAATAGAATTAGGATCATCAATCCATAAATCCCCCGTCCACCAAACTCACTCCTGGTCCAAGCCCATATAATTCCACAGGATTAATGGCTAATAAGTAGGTTTTATACCTACTTATCCGGTATCTGTTACTTGAATTAGTTGCTTATATTCATGTTCTTAGTTACTTTTCATACATTTTATGTTATTTTGTAGGCTGTGACATGACATTGGCATGAAGAAGCAAGGATAAGCAATTCGGACATCTTTTGGACTAAAATACGCAAGCAAATGCAAGAAGGGAATATTGAAGGACTTTTAACACCACGTTAGATGCATGTTCTTGGCTTGGAACTTGGATTTTATGGTAGCTCTACTTATTAGCTTTCCGGAACATCTTGAATCACCCCAATCGGAGTTCGGATGTGAGAGTTATGGCCTTTTTATCAACGAAGATCAAAGCTAAGAGTTGTCATACTTGTTAATTACATAGCATCTACTTCAAGACCGATTTCTGCCTTGATCAAATTCGAATATGTCAATCCTCAAAGAATGAAAGTTATAGATCTCGTCGTTATCTTCGATTTGATAGGTGGCAGGCCCCGTAACTCCAAGCGGATCAAACGTTATTCCTGTTTTACCAAAGAACGTCGCAACAGAAAACAGCGTAGCGCGGACCGCGCTAGGGACGCACTAGGCCACCAGATTCTCTGCCAGTGTAGCGCAGAGCGCGCCCAGAATGGCTTAGCAGCAGCGCGGAGCGCGTTAGGCGGCGGAAATAGAGTGAATTTGGGTTATTTGATGTCCAATTTGAGCTAGAATAGGATTCTTAGTTGCTTAACTTGCTAGGGTGTCCATTAGTACTCAAAATACTTGAGTTTAACTTGAATTGGGAGGCTAGTTCTAAGAGTCTATTAAATCTCTCTTGTGATAGATTTCTAGGAACTTATTTCTTTACTTTCTTTCTTAGATTAGGAACCCTAGATTAGATTAGAATTGAAGATTGAAGCTATTGATTATCATTGGAGAATCAAATTGGAAGCAAGAGAATGCAGATTTGTTTATCTCAATTCTAATTTCTTTTCTTATTTATTTGTATCTTTTTAATGCTTAATCAATTGTGGATGATGGATTCTAGTTTATTTATGAATTAAACTCTATTTTGAGATTACTATGGATCTTATTGTGTAGTTTACTTTGATATGCTACTTTGTTAGTCTTATTAGCTATATTTGGATTGTCTATTATGATTTGTAATGAACTGCTTAATTGCCTAGCTAACAATTCTTAGTGATAATCTATATAAACTCGAGAGAGAGATGAAGTATAGATTTAGATCTGATCATGATAGCATGTGTTTGTGATTTCTGCATGGATGGAATTCATGATTCGTGTTTAGGATAGAGATATGCCTTTACGCCATATGTAGTCTAATAAGAACTTGAACTTAAACCCTTTTTAATTATAATTCACATAGAAATATAGTGGGTTAGTTAATTAGGGTGTTCAAATTGATTCTATCATCTCTGGATTTGATTTGATATGAGTATGGTGCATTGAGAGATGACCATATTTCACTTTCGTGTTCTTGATTAACAATCCAGTATAAATAATTTGGCTTAACAGGAAGTGTGTTGATTTAAAAGTAACAATAAGTGAAATTGTAATCTCAAGTCTTCAATATCTTGTTTCATTCTAGGGATAGTTAGTAATAGTTTATTTAATTATTTTAAATTAAATTATTAAATTATTTGTTTAAATAAGATTAATTTGGTCATGGGTTAGTACTTGGTGATTTTTATTAAATAATTCTCTGTGGGAACAATACTCTACTTTCACTTTATTACTTGTTGATCACGTATACTTGCGTGTTGTGCGTAATTAGATTTTACCCAACGTAATCTTAATTTAACTAGTGGTAATTAGAATTAGTTTAATTATAAATTGAAATTCATTCGTTTAAATAAGATTGAGTTGATTACGAGTTAGTACTTGGTGATTTTTATTAAATAATTCTCTGTGGGAACGATACTCAACTTATCACTTTATTACTTGTTGATCACGTATACTTGCGTGTTGTGCATAATTAGATTTTACCCAACAAATTTTATCAATGGCCCACTATATTCTAGAGGCCCAAATAATCTTGGCCCAACAGTAACAATTTTATTTTGTATACAATTTATTTAGTTAATTAATTATATAATAGAGTCTGACTTAAACATTATGTTTAGACTTTTAGGTTTCCACTCAACTTTGAACTCTAAAAATGCATATATAAATATGAAGGATTGAATATAAAAACTAAATATTAAATTTTAAAACTCTATAAGAATTTAATATTAAATTAAAAAAATCACATAATAACACTCAATTATGAGTATTCGACAATTATATGTGATTTGTAGTCATTTCTTTTTTGGTAAAAAATTGTAGTCATTCTAAAAATAATAGTAAGTCAATTTGAAATTCAAAAAATATATTTTATAAACATTATTTAAAATAAATTAAAAATACTTTTATTTAAAAAAATAACTCGTGGTTCGATGTAAGACCCCAACTTTTAATAAATAGAATTTAAATTTTTTTATAATTATTATGCTAAACAGGAAAGTGTTGAATTAATAAAATGATAAAGTTAAGGGTGATATGTGTAAATTATAAAATAAAAAGTATGTCGAGGAATATTCATTCTGTCGGGGAATATTTGTTCTGTAGGATAATTTTCGATAAAGTACGACGGCGATGAAACAATCAATCATTGGTGGGCCCCACAACGACAAAATTGTTGGATACCGAAAACGACAGAAATAATTCTTTTAATAAAAAATATCAACGATACTATCACTTTTAACTGTTTAAATATCCGGTGATAAAAATACAGTAGCATACGGGTACTCTACAATAGTACACGACATTATATAATATCACATAGTATTGCAAAATATTTTGTATTCTTGATTTAATAATTGTTACAGTAGCAATTACATAGTATTTTAACTCGATAATTGTTACAACTGTAATGTATTTCATATTATTGAACCAATAATTGTCATCGTAATAAGGGTAGTACTGAAATTTTTTGACATAAGTATTAAATAATTAGACAGACTCATTATTTGAAGAAGAATAATATATGTGATATTAATACCTTAAATTATCGTATTATTATTATTATTGTGTTATGATTTTAATTTACATTTAAGTTAGTAGACGTTAAGGTTATTGATCTATGTTATATTATTTGATAAAATCTATACATCTTAGTGAAAGTATTGAGATAATATATATGTCGGCAATAAATCGAGATCCAACAGTTTCTTTATCTTTATATAATTCTCTATTTTAATCCCTATATATGATTTGAGGGTGACCAAAAGAGTTGTCAATCTTATCTCACTTAATTGCGCCTATCAAATTCACTCATTTTTTTTTAAAACAGAGGATTTAGAAGTGTCATCTTTAAAAATATTACTACTAAATAAATTTTGCCTCCTTTATCCAGATATCGAAATTTTTTATTGATAATGTGAATCTCAAAAAAATAAAGTTTATGAATGATGGAATATTTATATTTAAAAGGGTTTACTATGAATAATTGATAAAGGTAGGAATAATTGATGAATAATTGATAAAGGTAGGAATAATTGATGAATAGTATAGATTAAAAAAAAGTGAATAATTGATAAACGTGTGAATAATTGATAAATGTGTAAATAATTGATGAATGATATAGATTAAAGAAAAAGTGTGAATAATTGATAAAGGTGTGAATAATTCATAAATAAAATATTGAAAGGTGTTGATTAAAAATAAAATGTAATAATTGATGTGTGGTAGATGTTGGTTAATTTTTATTAGAAATAGGGGACTTAGTATAAGGAATTTCATAAATTTCTTGTTTATACTTCCTTCCACTCTCTAAAAATTTCTTAGTGTAAGTTTCTCTCTAAGTATGCTAGGCTAGCTTAAGTATTAGTGAATATTAGTTAGAGTGCAAGAATTGTCAAATTGATCAATTTCATATAAAGCAACATTTAGTCACGTACTAAGGTAAGAGATATTATTTTCTTCCATACTCCTACATTTATGATAAAATATTATTATTCGTTTCTACAAACTTATCATTAAATGGTGAAAATTTCTGAAATGATTAGAATATCCTTAATAGTTTGTGCTTCATGTAATATCGTTTAATCTAAATATTCTTATTAAATTTTAATCGTTATATTTGAAAGGTGAACCTTATATTTTCTTGAACTTTATATATTCTTTCAAGAACTCAAATCGATATTATAGATATCGTGTTGATAATTTGGACATTATTGGACTTTAGACAAATTAAATTACAAAACTCTAATGTTTATTCTTTATCTTATTATTCTGATTATTTCTGTTCATTCAACATATCATTGATTTGTACTAATCATCAAAACTAAATTGTGGTAAATGTCTTTAGTCTGGGTGCAAATACAGTATAATTGTTGAGTGACTTTAGCCTGTGTGGCAAAGACACGTGATGAAAATTCTCTTTGGCCTAAGTGCAAAGAGTAATTGTTAATTGACATGATCATGATAATTGGTGTTACAGTTAAATATATTTAGCCTGGGTACAACGTTATCATTGGTGTTACAATTGAATATCTTTGGCCTAAGTGCAAAGATGAATTAATCGACATGATTATGATTAGAAACTGTTGATTGGCATGATTATGAATAGAAATTGTGAATTGATATAATCATGATTTTTGGTGTTATAGGCAAAGACAAGTGGTAAATGTTCTCTTTGGCCTGAGAGCAAAAAAGAACTGTTGATTGGTGTTACAAGGATAAAATATTGATATTGAATTTTTTAATTGAAGAAGATAGTAAACATTATGATCTATTCGACTCTTTTAATAAATTGTTCATTCCGTTAGTTATTTGTTGAAAACTTATATCATTTATCATTGTTCTAAATATCTGATTTCTTACTGTTGAAGGTTATTAATAATTCATTTATCCTAGTTATGATATTCTTTACTGGGCTATTTATGCTCACCCTTTTGTTTCACAATTTCTTTTAGGAAAATGAGTGTTGTCGGGTCTAGCGAAAAGAGCAGGAGAATGGAGTGATAGTCCGAATTAGTAGATGTAGTTCTCAATACATTGAAAAATAGTGTGACAATAATTATACTGAGAACTTAAAATTTTAGGTCCACTATTAGGTGATTTGGCAAGCGGACATAATTCAACATTAATTTAATTTAGTTTATTTCTTCATCAGTGCTAGATGTTCAACAACGTACAAAATCCTTTTACCATAAGATATGATTGTGATATGATTGTGCGTATCTTATGGTTCCAGAACCTCAAATTATTTGTTTCACAAAAAAATAAAAAGTAAAAAATTCTCCTTTTAATTATGGTATAAAATGGCAAATTTAAATCAAGTTAGCCTTTGTATTTTCATTGTTATGCCAGCCACCACTACTATACTATGAACTTGTCATTTTCAAGGGTAAACACTACATAAAGATATTTTTCAATATTTATAAATTTTACAAATAGAACTATTTTTGTAAAATGGAATAGTATTTTTTTTCCCATGTTTCATAGATTTTTTTACTGTCAAAGTGGAGTTGTGAATTATGTAACAAAAAAAAGCTTGTATAGATATTACCACTAGGCTATCACCTTTGGTCGACCGACTCAAAATCTTGATTAGTTTGATCTTTGGTATTGAGAAGGTAAAAAACATGACAAGGCTATATTAGTTTCTTAGTTTAAGATTAGAATTATGTCATGTCTGAATACACAAGTGAGGAATAATAAATGGTTCCAAAGGTTAAAAATAAGGAAAAAATTAATTTATCATGCTGAATTTCTAAATGTACTCACAGAAAGAATTGAAATAGCAGTATTATATTAATCAAGATTAATATCTAAATAATTTTTGCACCAGCACTCTGAATACATGAATTATGTAAACAAATTATACTGAAGTACCTGCTCAATATTATTTCACCACAATTCCTTGGAATAAAAGTTCCAACCATTCTATCTACATCTTTGCACCAAATCTGTTCTGCAATTCTGGAAAAAAGAATTAACAGAAACGAAGATCAGTGCTACCCAATAAAGATAGATATACCATCTATCACAGTTCACAGATAGATAGTATATGGTCATTTATGCACTCAATACTAATAGAATCTAACACAAAAGGAATACGCCCCATGTCTGATACTCGCGCGGGGATGTCCGATATTCAGGCGGGGATGGGGGAGGAAGGGTGGGGTGGAATTAGGGTGGTATTACCTATGTGTGATCCAGACTGTCCTTTGACAGTATGTTTGATTATAAAATAAAAATTAAAAAAAAAAGATGTAATGAAAATTAAGGGTGGTAAATACCATAAAGATGAATTATTAAATAGAAATAAAAAATATAAAAAATAATAATTTTTCACCTTAATCAAATACCCTCAGGCCTCAATTGGTGTATCAGGCTGCTTTTCTGGCATAGCATCCTGAAAAGCAGGTAGCTCTTCATATGCCGCATACAACCTTGATAGAAGAGGATAATCGGTCTGCATAAACCATTTAGCATATTAACAACATTTATAGAAACCTCTGCTTGTTGAGAGAAACTGTATAAGAAAATTACAACCACTAAACTACAACCGACAAAGTACAACAATTATGGTGTGTATATTATGTAAACAAGAGCAAAATTCATAATACATATAAATAAATAAATAAATCTATTTCTATTTTTAAAGCATTAGCACAAGAAATAATTTTTAAATGCAACTATGTAGAATTAGGAAGATATTTGATAATACATTTTTGTAATTATTTACATGTTATGCAATAATAAGATTACTGTTTTCCATTAAAGACAAAAAGACTAACGAGTACCACTTCTATTATCTTTACAACTACTACAGAAAATTGATACAAACGGCATAAGTTCATTTGATAAGATTGATAGCTTAGAGAGCAATAAATTTCATGCACTGAAATTAACATCAAACACCTTCTTGGAAATAGGAAATTCTAGAACAAAGGCAATAAATTATGGACAACAATTTGAAATGAACATATACATTAGCCTCGTGAATACGCAGGACCTACCATGTCAACGTTGAACCTTTTGATTGCGCCATGGATCTGGGGTGCCAGAAACAGATCAGCCTGCAAGTTAAGGAACAAGTTGGGATAATTCGCTTTTTATGCCATTGATGAAGTTAGGCAACTGATAACACGATAAGAAATGTTGTCTTTGGCCAAGTTATATCCGGTCAAATAACATCAAATATTCATTATCTGCTTTCGTAAGGACAACTGAAGGGGACTCTAAGTCAAGGACAACAAAGAGATTTTTTAAATTTATTATTTGGAGTTTTTATTATGTTTAATACAAAAGTAATTTATGTGATTTATATATTTTATTTATTAGTGGGGATTTAGGAATATTAATTAGTAATTAGGAATTTTTAATGTTTAGTAAGGGTATCTTAGTTTTTTAGTACTTTTATTATTCTCCAAGTAACATTAGGGTTTTGAGTCTCTTAAAATAGTGATGTAATCCCCACAAGTCATTTAGACTACATAATATTGATATTAAAATTGATTATTTCATTCATATCGTAGATGTATCTTACCGTAGAGGTATTTTATCCATCTTGGTATTGATACGTGGAGTGGATACACTTGAGAGATCCTAATAGTTTAAACGTTGAGTTTAAATCCTATAGTTTATTTTCCGTTAATTCTTCATCTTAAATCTGTCCTACATCATATCAAAACTTAAGGTTTCTCCATTAATTTTTCAGTTTATGGGAGATCTTGGGTTTAAAAAAAAGAAAAGAAAAAGGCGGAAGTATTGTTCACGTCTGGATTTACTGTTCACTGACCGGAGAACTGTTCATCGTCGGAGTTACTATTCATCGCGGTTGTTCACTGAAAAAAAGGGAAGAGGAGAAGAAGAAGGCTACTCTGCCTTGTTGCTATTGTTGCTGCTATTCTCTAGGGAACAAGAGTAACCAATATCTAATAAATATTTTGTCAAAATTACAGTTTAAACCCCATTGTTTTAGTAACTTTTCAATTTTAACCCCACAATTTGTACACTTTTACTTATACCCTTTCATCCTTTTTTTAAATCAGCCCTACACTTTCTAAATTCATATTTTAGCCCCTATTTTTATTTTGTTTTCAGTTAGGCCCTTAAGTTATCAAAAAAAAAGTTTTACTTTATTTATTATTTTATAACCCATTGTCTCAAACATCTAATGTCTCAAGCCACTAAAGAATTGATTGCCGAAGCAAAAGAGTATATTTGGTTTCTTGCCAGTGAAAGTAACCGAATATACTACCTTATTAATACATGTGGTCATAGATATTTGAAACACAAGGAGTAAGAGCTTAGATGGGATATGGTTGATGCACAAGATTACCTTGAAAAATTGGAACGTCGGTATCGAGATGAACAAAGAAAAGTTGAAGCAAGGAAACGTCAACAAGTTAAAGCAAGAGAACTTAAAAAGGCTACACAAAGAGTGATTTCTATATATTCTTCTATAAAAGATGATATATCTTTATTAAAAGATGACTTCTATAAAAGAAGACCTTATTGATTTGCGGGCATATCTTCAAGCAGAACAAGAGAAAGAAAAAGAGGATGTTTTAAATTTTGGGGCTACAGACAGTTGTGACGTGTCCATGAAAATTCTTGAAGTTCCAAAAGTTAAACCAGAGATTCTGTATGAGGAACAAATTGAGGAAACATTTAACGTTGCTTTGAAGTTGTTCGTTACCGAGGAAAGGACGATTCGAGAAGTTGATCCAATCCAAGTTGACATTGTTGACTCCGTTGTTCCAGAAAGCTTATTTTCAGCACCTTTGAATACGAAAGCGATGCTCTCATCAATTCTCTTTCCAAAAAATTTTGAGCCTTACCTCGTGATGATGTTGTCAAAGGTGTTCCAAAATGTTCTTCCGTTGTAGAGGAATTCATTGCTTATTCTTTCATTTTATATAACTCGAGATCGAGTTTTCTCCAACAAGAGGAGAGTGATGGGGACTCCAAGTCAAGGACAACAAAGAGATTTTTTATATTTATTATTTGAAGTTTTTATTATGTTTAATACAAAAGTAGTTGATGTGATTTATGTATTTTATTTATTAGTGGGGATTTAGGGATATTAATTAGTAATTAGGAATTTTTAATGTTTAGTAAGGGTATCTTAGTCTTTTAGTACTTTTATTATTCTCCAAGTAACATTAGGGTTTTGAGTCTCTTTAAATAGTGATGTAATCCCCACAAGTCATTTAGACTACATAATATTGATATTGAAATTGATTATTTCATTCATATCGTAGAGGTATCCTATCGTAGAGGTATTTTATCCATCTTGGTGTTGATACGTGGAGTGGATACACTTGAGAGATCCTAGTGGTTTAAACGTGGAGTTTAGATCCTAGTTTATTTTTCGTTAATTCTTCATCTTAAATATGTCCTACATCAACAACACAATAATAATAACAATTATTGAAGAACTACATATCGACATAAGTTGGAAAATCTAACTTTATAATCTCCATCCAAAAATGAGAGTTTCTATCTAGCTTCTCGACTTTCTATTACACATTAAGGTTTGTCTTGACACACTTGTATATAAAATGCTCCACGTTACATGTTTTAGTCTTATAATTTAATACCGGAAAGAAATCATTTCGGCAAAAATGTACTTTATCCCATTCAAGTTGGCACGTTTTATGCAATAACCCATTGAAGTAAAAAAAAATTGCAATTAGGAAACTAAACTATTAAAAACACTACAATTGTCCCATTCTATCAAATTAATCAAATGTCCATCCAAATTAAATTCTATTTTCCTACGTGGTCAATTAGAATAAAATGAAAAATGGCATGGAAAAAAATAAGTACCCAAGTCAATTGACACACATGACCCAACAAGAAAGTTCACGTGAATGAACTTAAAAAACCATCATCGATCCCAAAAGGTAAATCTAGCCCATCATAGATCGATCTTCTTCCCATCTTCTTCCTTAACGTTCCAGATCTGAAATTTATGGTTCTCAAAACACAAACCCGTCTTTTATATCTTCTTCCTCTTCAGATCTGAAATCTGGTCATGGAAAGATGAGATGACTCCAAGTAAGTAGAGAGAACCTCTCCTCCTCCTCAGAGGACACTCCTCCCCACCTCGACCTCGGACTTCTCCTCCACCTTTTCCGCCGCCTCTCTTGCTTTTCTCCATTAACCTCACAATCAACCTCCCTCCTCTTCCTACCATTCTCTTTTTTGGAGTCGTTGGTTTCTGTTTGGGGTCCCTCCGGCAACCTCCAAGTGTGACTAAACTTGAAAACTTCTTTTCGGTTTGTTATAGCATAGGCCAGTGGCTTTACAGGTTGTGATGCTCCATGTTATTTGTGAGTAAAGGAGTTTATTAAAGTTTGTCGAATGGGCTGCTGTGTTGGGGGTTTTGGATCTGTTTTGAGGTTTTTTGGTGGGTCTTCAGGAGCATGGCTGCTCTTTTGGTGTTGATGGGTCTGGGCCTTCTCTTTTTCTCTTATCAGCTTAATCTCTTTGATTTGGGTGTTGGGATGATTTACCCATGATAAGTGCAGAATATTCTATGTTTTTGCTTACTTTATGTTTAGTATTATTACATGTTTTCTGTGTATATGAGTTTATTAAGATGTTTATTGATTTCAAGAAGAATTGGAGATGATTTAGCAGATATGGATTATAATGCTTAGTTTTCAGTTGTTTTGCAAAAGTGTTCTACGATCGTTGGATGTAGCACTCTACGATGTGTGCAAATGGCTCTATGTTCGTAGTGTTGGAGGACAATGGGAGGACTTAGCAGTCTGGCACTCTACGTTCGTTAAGTCTTGTGCTGAATGTATGACAGTGTGAGCATAGAAGTTACTCTACGATTGCACTAAAGTCACTCAACAATTTGCTACTCGACTTGTCCAGCTACTCGACGATTGCCCAGAAGGAGCTGTGCTCTACGATCGGTTGGTGCAGAAGTACTCTACGTTCGTGGATTGACTTGTGGATCTGAAGATTGGGTCAGATCTGAGGTACTTGAGCATAAGAGTCCAACTCATGATGGGATTTGGAGATGGAATTGCAATCATAGATAGAAGCTGAAGCTGATTATGAGAATTCGAGTATGCTTTGGAAACCAAGTCAGGGTCTGCTATCCAAACTAAGTCCAAACTTGAAAAGGAAACTGAATCTATCAGCTGGATTTCAAAAGTTGAGATGAACTTCACCTATAAATACTTGTACTTGCTAACAGAGAAAATCATCAGATCATATCAGAACGGCCATCATATACACATTATATTCAGAGTTTTCATTATAAGCATGTCAGGCTAGATTTTCTTGTTTCAGTTGTTGGGGATGTTAAACCTTATTTATAGTTAAGGGTTTAATTGAGTTAGCATTATTTATTCCTTCTTATATGAGATTTATTCTTGATAATTTGTTTTAACTGTAGAATGATATTTGTTTTGATTCATTTAATAATGGCCAGTTAGGTTGATCAAGCTATTATCATTTGTTAGATTAAGGTATAATATTAAGCAAACGATATTGTATCTGATCACAAGTAGCGGTTAGTGATACATGATTGTGGTCAAGCTTTTGAGTATTACTATGGTTATCAGAAGACAAGTTAAATGGTCTGCGATTGTGTGATTGTTGCTGCTGTTATATTAAATCTAGACTGATAGTTCTGGGTTGTATAAAAGTTAGGGTCTAGTGGGGCGATTGTTTCATTAGATTTAAAACCAAATTGGGATTTCGGATAACAAAGATTATTGTTATCTATGGTTATTAGTTTTATTGAAGGATAAAGATTGTTAAACTTGATTATTCCATTGCTATGAAAAGGTGATACTGAAGTTTTAATTTATTGGTTAATCTTATTCATTCACTTATGTTTATTTTAGTTAATTATACTCGACTCAAAACCCCCCCATCTTTTACTTAATGTTTATTTAGATTGTCAGAAACATTAGATAGAGTAGATTTAAAACAATATCACTAGGATCAATTCTACTACTACGAGAGTTAAGTTAAATTTAAATGAGAGTGAAAAGTAAAGTTTCTTTTTGGAGTGCTAACGACAGCTACCAACCCATGGCCACCAGTGCTGTTTGGTGGTTCGTGTTGGTTGATTTACTGCACAAAAATTTAACAATTAAAGTACATTAACCCTAGTTAATGGTATATTCGTCTTCTCCAGCAACGGTCTCTTCATCTTCTCCGGTGTAAGTCTCTCCCTCTTCTCTATGCTAAGCATTGTTGCTCACCATTTGATTTAGTCGTTGTTTATGTTCTAAATCAAAAATCGAACAAAATCCGGAAAAATCGATGAGAGCGGATGAGGTCCTTCTACGGAAGTGGTATATATGTGCATGGGCCATGACGAAGAGGAAAATGAGAATTATTAGCGGACTCATTTGATCTTTTTATTTGGTTTTAAAAATGATTTGTGTTACCTATGTTATTCTCTTACTCATAACTTATAAAGGAGAAAAGATAATATATTTTAAAAAATAATTGAAATTACTATACCCAATTTCTCACTAATCCCTAGTCTCTAGCGCTTAAAAACTTGACAAATTGGTTTATGTTCGGACAATTGTAATGTTTTTTTTTTTTTTTTAAAAGTTCAGGGAATTTCCTAATTGGAATTTTTTTTTTGAGGGACAATTCGATGTTTTTAATAGTTCAGTTTTCTAATTGCAGTTTTGTTTTAGCTATTATCACAAAAGCGTGCCAACTTGAATGCAATAAGTATATATTTGCCAAATCATTTCTAAATAACTTCATCTTACTGTATCATAGGCAAACATTTATGTGTATAAAATGAGTCAAAAAGGACTCATGTTTGGATGGACATAGTTTTTTACTCAAGGTTATTATAAGATTATCAGTGTCATTATACGTTATCTTAATCGTGATTTCCATTAATATGGATATTTTTGAGTTTCAAGTGAAAGCAATTTTGAAGATGATTCTTTTAGATTTGTTTCAACTCATACTACTTTTATGCTTGGACTGTAATCTAGAAATGATCAGCCTCTCACAAAAGCTAACACCTTTAAAGTCTCTTCAGTCAATTGTTACATTGTCAGCATACATACAGCCCAGAAACATGTATAAGAGAAGAACAAACCATGAAAACTTCATCTCCTGTGGCATACTTTCCAGCATAGTTGTTTAATAGTTTCTCAAGAGCTGTAACAGTTCGCAGAAACTCAGACAAGTCCAATATGCTTGAATTGAAAAAAATCAAATCATATATGTCAGGTAAGAATGAGATCATTATTTACCGAGTAAGATTAAAGTACAAGGTCATGTAAATCTCATATTATTCAAGCTTTACTATGATAAAAGGACAGAGAGTAATAGTTGGACCTTTTACTCTTGTTTCTTAAGTTGCTTGGAGCTTCTATTTTTTATTTTTTTTTGATAAAAGAAGAAATTTTATTAATAGAAAAGAAATGACACAATTCAAGAATTTTTCTTAAGTTGCTTGAAGCTTATAGTTGAGAAGGAAAACTTGTAAGTTGTAACTCTTTTAAGACAAACTGCTAGATTCCATAATGAATGAAATGTTGGAATCTAACTATCTAAGATTGATTATAGGTCATTTTTCTGTCACCTCTGTTATTTCCTCATTTGGGATTATTTTTTCTGATGAAATTTGAGAAGTTGGCAGGGAAGTCAGGTGAAAACTTACCTACAAAGCCTTTTCTGATATGAGATTGAACCCAAGGAATCTTCTCATCAGGACTAACTTTTTCACCAATATACTTCTGCAAAAAGAATTCACAAAGTGTGTAAAGCTAAGACAATGAAATCATCTGAATAAGCAATGCAAGAAGAATTTGGCACTCACCAGTACAGTTAAGTTATGAAGAGGGTGTATACTTGAGGACACTATATTAGCAGCCTACAAAGTTAATAATAAACACATAGCAGAGTGAGTTCAAGGAATAAAAGCAGGAAATAGAGGGAAATGGGCTTAAAACAAAGAAAATTAAAGATAAAAAACTATTTCTCTGCGTCTCTGAGTGTGCGTCTATGTGTGTAACTGTGTGTCTGTCTGTGTTCGTATGAGATCTGAAAACTGGGGGGAATAATAATCACTATATCATTTGATAATATCGGCACTGCTTGAAAACAACTACTGGAAGGTTCTCAGATCAAGTGATAACCATATATAAGCACAATCATGTCATTCTCTCAGCATTTCAACCCATGATACATGGACTCTTCACTTTGCAATGAAACCATGTCCGACACTCGACATTCGGACAAGGGTATGGACAAAAAACTGGCAAAATTATGGGGTAATCGTGTCGGAATCTTCAAAGTACCGTGTCCGATCTGACACTCGTGCGAGTACATGTAACTTACAACACAATGGACACAATGGGCACAATGGCAATGAGGTATCACGTATAATTCATCAGGCATTTGATTCTACTGCACCACTCATTCTAGAAACGAAGTGATGTAAACACCAATTGAATCAGGCTTTTATGGCACATTATTATAATATCTGACATACGGACTAATGTCCAATGATAGAAAATTTATAACTAGGAATTTTAGATGTTATTTGCAGGCAATAAAGTTTTATAATATTTCTAATGGAAAATCGGTTTTCAAACAATATGGTGTTGTCTTTATCATCTCTGAACTCATTAGCTTGTTACATACAATTGCAATTCTCTTTCTGGAACACATGTTGTATCCTAACAAGAATTAAGCACAATATGAAACCAAATGAATTTACCTGGTAATTTACTGCCCTTTTTACAAGATCCTTAGGCAACAATGGATGGTGAGGATACTTCTCATCCAGATACTATACATCACAAAGCATTCATTGGAATTTGGAAATAATATGGAAAAGCCAATAGTAAAGTAATAGTTATCTTTGTAATTCAAAGGTTGAAGAGGGAGAATTATGCATGACGCACCATTATGATGGCAAAAGAGTCTGCAAGTGTTATGTCACCATCCACCAGTGCCGGCACAAAACCCATAGGATTGATCTTTAAGTACTCTACACTTTAAAAATACAATAAATTTCGAGAAGATATCAAAAGCAAATATTAAAAGATCTTATGGCCATCAAATCTGGCACCACCCCAAAAGGTTCTTCTAGTGTCCATGTGGTTCAAGATTCTAACTCATAACCGAAACTGAAATTTACGAAAACTAAAATCAATGTGCAATAACTAGCTTCATAAATTCCATACAAATATATATAATAAAACAGAACCCATTTTGAATCTTTTCCCACTTTAAAATTTAGGAAAGCAGAAGGGCGCACACACAAAAATCCCGCCCAAATCAAACCCACATTCTCTCTCTTCCTGTCGTAAAAACTGAAGCTACTACTTTTCTTTCTCCCATCCCACATTCGAGCGGAACAGAACAGAACATCAAACTAATTAGGGCTGAAAATCAAAAAGTTGGATGGTCCGATCACATGGCGTTCCCTTCCCCTTCTCATCAAATTCACCTTCCCCTGCCTTCTGACCCCGGTAAAAATTTCACTCTCTCTTATTTCCTCTATATTTCCCTTCCAATTCAGTCGAATATCATTTATGTAAGTTTATTTTTAAGGGTTTATGGCTACTTCAGTTGATCATATACCAATTCTTTAAAAAAAAAATTGGGTGTTTTAAGAATTTGGGTTTTTCCTAAATTCTGTTAGGTAACTTTGTAATGTTGTCTTCTCACTGCTAATCTCTTTCACACACACTCTCACACATAGATTATTGGGTTTTGCTTTAGTAGTGACTTTATTCTTGAAGGATGGGTTTTTCCTTGCTAGGTAATGTTTCTCTTTGTTCTTTTGTGTTTATTCTCTTTTATGGTTAATGGGTAAGTGGGGAGTGTTGATTTAGTAGTGGGAGTAATTAGAAACAAAGGGTTGATGAGCAATGTCCAATTTTAAAAGTACATGGAAATTATAGATTTTATCTATCCCAAATTGCTTGAGCATAAGTTATATGTTTATGCTGTACTGAAAATCTAATAAAACTAAGTGAAATGAAAGGATAACTGGAGAAGAACATAATGTGACAAGTAGAGATGACTCGTGGGGTGGCAAATCCAAGTTCCATGTAGATCAAATAGGAAGATACCACCCTAAATTTGTTTTAATAGTTCAGTTTACTATGATTTACCGCTTCCATAGCAGCCTACTTACATGTTTAAGGTGGTATTGTTTAGATCCACTATTATCTCAAGTCGTATGCCCTTCAAATTAAAAAGCTAATTATGCCTTGCTTTGCATTGTGGTTGATGTAAGGTTTTGACTTTCTCTGTTTTGTAATCAGCTGTGTCGCCTCATGAAATTATCACTGATCTCATTGTTGTTATCTATAATAATAAAATAGAACCCAATTTGAATCTTTTCCCACTTTAAAATTTAATTTAATTTTAATTCATTTGAAAAAACACAAGGACCTAGATTTCATCTCAATTATTCCAACTTAATCTGGAGTCTCACATTTCATCTCACAAAAAAAAAAATTCACTCCCAAATCAAACCCACTCCCTACACGTTACCCCCTCCTGTAGTCTTCTGAGTTGTACGAATCAACTGAGTTGTGGTTTAAATTAAAATTGTTTTTATCATGATTTTTTTATCAAGTGAATCAATCATTAGCATCAATTACATATTCTTATCTATTTCATCATAGCTTGAAATCTTTAACTTAAGTTGCCAAATAGCTTCAGTTAAATATTCTTATCTATTTCATCACAAGTCTTCTTATAAAATAATCAATACAAAGAATATTTAAAGTCGATGACAGCTTCAGTTTTTGAATGTTTGTGTTTAATATGGGTGTTTTAAATTTGTTTTTTTTACAATGAGTGTTTAATTTGTGTGTTCACTCTATTTCTCCCTTTCTCTCTTTCACAACAGTAACACACACACACAAAACAAACACACATTTGCACACGAATGTTTTAATTGGGTGTTTATTAATCTGGCTGCTTTTATTTATATTATGAAATAGGTTTATAGTTATGATGAAATAGGTTTTTTTATTATGAATGTTAGGATGGAATGGATGTTGAGTTGGTTATTATTGAGTGTTCATTTTGTGAAATTTGTAGGCTAATTTAGGTTGTCTTTTTCCTTAATTTTGGCTCTGGGAATTGGATGAGTATGTACTATTGTGTATGTATTATGTTTGATTAAATGCATGTTAATTGTATGAAATTTTATTGTAATTAATTGATGTTCATAGTTTAAATTAAATTGTAATTGATGTTAATTATACATAGCTTATGAAATTTACTGTGTAGCTACAAACCGTTTCAACTACACAATCATCGACCAATGGATGATGTTATATTTGGCAATGTAAGTTTATAATCTGATTAACTCTCTCTAAATAAATCTTATTGATTTTTTAAATAACTTATTTATTTTCACTAATGTCGTTACAGATGGATGACGACCTAGAAAATACTGTATGATAAGTTTTTCTTGCTCATCATTTTCTTACTTTTTATCTAATCTTTTTACCCGCTTATTTACTATTCAATATTTTTTTGTCTACAGGTTCAAAGACTTCGTCATAATAATGTAGGTGTGAGGTAGTGTATCCTCACACCTATTTCTCATTCAATTTTTTTATTTTTTTATTTTTTGGCTTTTAAGTAGCTTTTTCTTACAAAGAAGGAGAAAAAAAGGTCTGATGCTTTGGCGAATGCCAAATTTAAGGGGAAAGAAAAAACAACCTCTTCTAGCCAACGAATAAAAAATAAAGATTGCCAACTAGTATCACTTTTAATCCTATTCTTTTCTATCTGTTTTTACAATGGATTTGGATGTTATTGAATTTAAAAATTTTAAAGTTTCGTTTTATGTAGAACGTTTGATTTGTCAACATGTTTTTGGCTATGATTTTTTGTTATCGTGTTATTGTGTGTATACAATTGAATTACTTAGGAACAATGATTTTTTGTTTTTTTACCAATTTTGTAGTTGAGAGTTTTAGTTTCTTAATCTTAATGTTGATTTATAGCCTTTAAGCTTTTGTTATGACATATAATTTGAATCTTTTGTTGGGTCCCATTTTTTAAAACTCTAAATTTGTTTGAACATTCCATAATTTGAAGCATCGATCAATAGTTAAACCTCAACCTTTTCCAGTAGTTTGAAGCATAGTTTGATCTTATTTATAGCATACCTTTCAAGCTGTTAAATTCAATATGCTATTGATCGAGCATCTATATAATAAAACAGAACCCATTTTGAATCTTTCATTTGACAAAGCACAAGAACGGTTCAGATTCTTCCAACTTAATCTAATGGCTCATATTTCATCTCACATGAAAAAAATCTCGCCCAAATCAAATTCACACCCACACTATACCCCTCCTTTAGTTCTCTCTCCTACTCACCTGTTCACCAAATCCCACCATCATTACTCCATTTCCGTTCCATCTTAGACATTTTCCCCACATTCCTCACCACACCATCCAAACCAAACCCTGTGCACCCACTCCTCATTCCCACATTCTCTCTCAAAAACCCTATATTCGATTCTCCAATCCCTCTTATTCACTCCCATCATCTAATCCCTTAACCTCAACATACCCGTTTGGTCGAATTACTTCTCTTTCTCTTTCTAACAACAAGCCATTCCACTGGAATCTCGCTTCACATGACGTTAATGGCCAAGTTATAGGAATTGTGGAGAATAATAAGAAACCAATCACGACAGTCGTTTTGCTTGGTTGGCTTGGATCGAAACACAAACATTTGAGCAGGTACGCGGAATTGTATAATTCGAGAGGGATTCCTGCTATTACGTTTGTTGCTCCGGTGAAATACTTTCTCTCGAGTTCGAAAGGAGATTCCAACGACGGATCTCTGCCTTGGCATTCAAGCTTGCTTCTTGGTTGTCGCGGAGAGAAAAGGATGGGCGGGAACGCTTCTTGCTCTTCCACACTTTCAACAATACGGGTTGGTTTGCGTAGGTTTGATTGATTACTATTTTAATTTTTTAATTAATGTGTTCAATTTATTAGTAGTTTTGGTCACACGATTGTTTTTACTCTTAGCTTTAACATTTAGTGGTAATGATTTTATACCTAGCACCTTATTGTGCGAGAATCTAAGTATTGTAAAATGATTAGTTATACTCCTGAAAGTTTAAATTTTTTATCATGTTTATTGATTGTTTGTTGTTTCCACAGCTATGGTGCAATTCTTGATGACCTTAAAGGAAGACCTGGCCTACTGGAGAGGCGGGGGGCCTAATATAAATTCTAAGGTTTGTGATTATGTGTTTTTGGGAATGTAAATTTTGAAGGTCATATTAGTCTAGGATTTGCATTGATTTGCATTCCTTGCTCTTTATTTTGTCTGGTTGTAGCAACCGAGTTAAACACAGTTCTCTGTTTGATCAAATCTGTAGCTACTGCATTATGTTGTTCTCTTCACTGCAGCTTTGGTGTTGAAGAATCTGTATAAAAATGGGTTCAGCTGGTTGTTGGATAAAATGGGCTAAAATGAAGTAATTTTCTTAAAACTGACGCCCTTCATCAGTGTTCTAAAAATCCCCGCCTAGGCGCTAGGCCCCCCTTGGCGCCCCGCCTAGGCGCTAGGCCCCCTGGCCCCTCATCTAGGCCTAAGGCGGCAAAAAATCCCTCCAGGAAATTAAGCGGGGCCTAGGCGGAGAGTTTTTTTTTAAAATTTTAATAACTACCCAAACCAGATCTTGATATATTTATTTTTCTAATAATTTACCATAATCATAATACAGGTTGTAGTATATCAAATCACAACAAGAAGTGAACAATATCAATTCAAAATGGATAATTTTATTATAATTGTAATTTTTTGAAATTTTATACCAACTTCAAATTATATAAATGATGATACATTTGTAATATTTAATTTAATTCAATATAATTCTTAAATTTATGTTTAGTTTCTTAAATTTTAATATTGAATTAAATTTTTAAAATTTAAAATTTTATTATTTAATAGCAATCTTGTTTATGAATAAAACTAATACGTTAAAAATATGTTTGAACTTTGAACAATTGCACGTTTGTTTTTGAACTTTGACATTAGCAATATGGATATGTGTTTGAATTTTAAGCAAATGACTTTATTATCTTTATTATGGATTGTTTTGCTTTATATTATTGTTTTGTTTATATTAATGAAAGATAAAATATTAAAACTGGCTTAAAATAAAAAATCCCGCCTAGGCCCCTTAGGCACTAGGCCCCTCTCGGCCGCCCGCCTAGCGCCTTTTAGAACATTGCCCTTCATTAAAAATATTGGGGTTATTTTTTCTTTATTGTTCAACTTTTATGAACTTTACTAGATATATTCATTCTTAGAAACAGGATATTCTTTTGTCAGTAAGTGAACCAAGGATTATTATCAAGCTTTAGTCAATTGGAGTATTTTTCAAATGCTAGACAACAAAACAGACAAATCAATAATGTGCTGTTCTTTTAATTTCTTTGTCTTTAAAAAGCAAAATAATATTTTGTTCCGACTTCTGTCTACTGCAAGAAGGAAAGGTGGTGTCCTGCTCAATGGTAAATAATTAAAATATACCATTCCAAGAGATAAAGAGATGAGCATTTTAAAAAAATTTCTTAGTCAGAGATTGAAACTACTTTTTTTCAACTTACCTAACACTTAAGTTAGCATAGACCTATTGTCATTTTGCTCTTTAGCAGTATGGGCCTGTAACCTGTAACATTGGGAAGCAGAAAACAGTTTAATCTATTGTCATTTGGATCTTCAGCGGTAAATCAAGTGATTAGAGCTTATCTAAATCAAGTGATTGAACCAGGATGAAAAGTGAGGTAATGAGCTTAGCCCATGAGAAAAGAATCAGAGACACTAGGCATAAATCAATCGTTCGGCTCTTCCTCTTCTGTTTCCCTTCTCGCTTAAATTCAATCTCATCATCTCTTTATCTTCTTCATCGTTTACAAACCCGAGAACTGTTTTCTCTCTTCAATATCATCCCCCACTTCAATGATTGAAAGCCTCCAAAACTAACCTAATATTTTCTCCTCCAGGTCGCCCACCACGGCGTCGTCACTAGCAATTGGCTAAGAACTCTATTCCCACCCTCTAATTAGTACAGTTAAAAGAGCCATCAATAATTAAGTTTTCGATTGTTTTTGTTTCCAAACAATAATCGCTTTAATTATTGAGGAATTGTTTCAGACTGTTTGAACCCAATTTCTTCCCTCTCTCTAAGTTCATACCTATCTGCCGGATCGAACACCTTGATTTAACTTTTTATTGTTTTTCTTTTCATACAATTATTCTTCTATTGATGGTTTGTTGAGGAATTCGGAGAGAATCAAAATAAAACTCACATGTTTGATGAGGAATTATAAGGTAACTTTATATTAATTTTATCCCGTCAAGTTTGCCTCTGTATACATCTTTGATTTAGTTAAATTTCTTTTTACTGTATTTCATAAATTATGTATTAATTATGTGTATTGTTCTCCAAACTGAAACTCTCTTTATATAATATTACTATGCCAAATTCCCTTCGAATTTTGATATCATAAGTTAATCTTATCATGGTTATTTACATCTTTAAAAATTTTATTTGTTATCACGATTATTAGGGTTATTTGGATCTCATACTGTTTCGAAAAGTAAAATAAAGAGAGTATGGATTCATACCATTTTTGCGAGGTGCATATCACATATTTGTTGAAATACCATAGAGGAAGAGACAAGTTACGTTGTTATGTGTTTAATTCTGTAGCTAAATTTTTTGAACTATCATGTTAAGAGTTTCAAAGTCGTTTTAAAGTAAAGTAGAGATGACTAATTTTAGTGATTGGCCTGATATGATATCTTTGTGAAAGAAGTTATAGATTATTTTCCTTTTGGTTGAATGTTATTTTGGTGCATGGAATTGAGGATAAAGGGTTGACATTACTCATATATTCTAGAAGTAATGTTTAACAGTGAATATATGACATTTCAAGAAGAATTTTATGCCAGGTCATCGACAAGGAAGTTTTTTTTTCATGCATGGAGTAGCAATAAGCGAATGAAAGTACGACCAATTTAATTAAAAAGAAAGAGGTAAGCATTTCAATATTATGAAGTATGGAATTAGCAGCATCCAATTTTTTTATTATTATTATCATGGAGTAGAGCTATGATTTAAGAGAGGAATTGTTACCAAATCAATATGAACATATGTTGATGTAGTAGTTTTTTGTGTTGGAGTCTTGCTCTACATGAATTATATGGATCTCAATTCATTACTACAAATGTACAAAATTGATCTCAATTCATTATAAAATGTATAAGGTTGATGTTTATAGTATTTATATTCACATAAATTGGGGAAAAGTCGTCCACTCACCGGACCCCCTCGCGTGGATTTGTAATAGCAGATTGATAGCTAACTCTTCATCAATTACTACTACTACAAGAAAAAAGGTTAAACTAATCTCCCCTTTATTTCTCTCTCTTCTTTCCTTTACTCTTAATTCAATCTCTCCCCCATTTTTAATTATCTCTTTGATTCTCAGGAATCTAAATCAGTCTATTTATTTCCTTACAATATTGAGATAGAATATATATTCCTCTGCTTATTTGTCGTTTTACTGAAAATTTCATCCAAATTTATTTACATATCTTTCTAGGGGATTATTGTGTGATCTGGGTTGGTAAAAGTCTTTCTCATAGTGTTCATCTTTATACCTTCAATTGAGAGAGAAAGGGTGAACTTAAAATGTTTCTAAGTGTTGTATTTTAACAGTTACTGTTGAACATTGATTTGCTTGAAAAAAATTGATGAGATTTTGTAGCGTACTTGCATTGATTTGAAATTGTACTTTGACTTTGGGAAAGTCCGTAAAAGAAATGTGGATTCCTAATTTATGGCCAAGGGAAGTAACCTTAATCTGGCTGAATTTTCATTACCAAAGTTAGAAAGTTAATAGAAGTAACAATGTTGATACTGTAATTCTTGGTTTTCTTTTCCTAATTTATCTTTGCGGCATTAAATATTTTCCTATCCCAAAATGAGTGAACAACTAAATAGAGATGATTAAAAAAATTTGAATCAGTAACTGTATGATTGCTATAAATTTATCATTTTATTGAGTGAATAAATTAAGGGAATCAAATTGAGTTTGAACAGAAAATATTACAAATGCTTTGAATCACTAAAATTTTGAAATATTACTGTTTTCAGGAGTTTATTTTTTAAGTGGCATAGTGCATCTCAAGTGTTTAATGAAATGAGGCTAAGTTTATCTTTCTAGGTTCGTATGGATCATGCTTATATGCTTTAGAAGATAGTTATTTTGTCAATCTAGGATTTAAGTTTGCTGATTTTGGTTTTTGTTTCTTTGATCAGGAAACTCTTTTAGATCATTAAATGAGTTTTCATTTGCACGAGAAAAAGACTTTGACTTTGAGTTGATTATCATGAAGTGATCAAGAACCCAATGGACTTTGCTAGAGTGAGGAAGAAGCTAGGGAATGAAAAATATTTGACTTTAGAACAATTTGAGGTGGGTGTGCATCTCTTTTTCAATATATGAGTATTGATCCATTTTCTTATTTGACTCGCATATTTCAATAATTTTTATATTTCAAAATTTTGACTCTATTTTCTGCATGTGTGTATTTTTTGTGTTCCGTCTTTTGTTAAGTTAACTAATTACACATGGTTATGATGATTTTAGGTATGGAATGATGGTTGTTTTGATGGTTTGGATATGTATTGATGATTGTAAGTTTTGTAGATAGGTTTAGATTTTTCTGGATATCTATTTTTAAAGGAAACTCTGCCGAAATTTCTTGAAATTAGTAGCGATTAGCTTGATGTTTTGATGGTTGGAAATGTGTTGATGATTGAGTATGTATTAATTATTGTGATGGTATGGTGAATTATGATAATTGTTATATCTGATTGTAAGTTATTTTAGGTTACAAAGAGTCTTTAAGTAATGTAGTATTTTTAGATGTTTAATCTAATTTTTCGTTACGCCGTGCCTTCAGGCACGGGCAATTACTAGTATTTTATAAGAAACAAATTAGATATACCCTGCAGAACCAATAATATTACCCAAATACATTATCAGGATACATGTGCAAGAAGGATTGAAACCAGGGAACCTGAACAAGAAATTTAGTTAGGTGAATCATTGCAATTGTGGTATTACAAAGCCATGTGTTAGAAGTTTGCTAAGTAAAAAGGAAAACCTAGCTGAGGCATTACAAGAAACCCAATGTTCATAGTCAACTGCGCTAACTGACACAATTACCAACACCTATTTATATACTCTCTCTCCATGTCAAAATGAGAGAATGCCAATTTAAAAGTGCTAAAAAGAACTCAAATTTCAAAAAAAAATTATAAATATCCAAAATAACCTACCCAGCTTACTGAATTTATAATTTTAAGAAAAAAAACATATTAAATGAAAACTAGTTTAAACTAACTTTTAATTAAGGGGATTATTTTGATCTGATTTTAAGTCTATTCCTAAAAGGTGGCTCACTTTTGGGGATAAACAAAAATGGAATGAGTATCTCCCATTATGTCAGAAACTTTACCTATTATAAAGAAATTCTAAACTTGCATTTCGGGAAAAAAAAATCCAAAAAATTAAATTAAATAACCAGTCATTTTTTATGAACCCATAATAATGTATCTACACATTATTGACGGAGGGAAAGATGTAAACCAAATCTTACCAGGACTGAGCTGCTCCCCTTTGAGTAAGTTAACTGCTCTGTATTCATAATCAATCCCTATTTCCAGTACAGAGTATTCAAATTACTGGATTAATTTCGGTTAGTTTCAACAAAATCAAAGCGACCCAAATCAATCAATCAAGTAAATTCACAAAAACATACAAACCTTTCAAATTGAGAGCAATTCGGACGCGACAAGAAGAAGAACTCCGGAAGTAAGAATAGAGAATTAGCTTCTTCGATTCCTCAGAACCACTACTCGCCTGAAAAGCAATTTTTAAAAAAAAACAGTTAATTAGGTTTTCAATTGAAATGATTGTGATTCTTTTCGAGAACTTCCATTCTAGAGATAGAGGGGCACCATATTTTCACAAGGAAATGGTGATGAAATTGAAAAACAGGGAATTGGATAATTGGACTCTTTTCCAGTGTCGCTGGGTGGGTGTGTGATACTTGGGGATAATTTAGTGGTTTTATGAAGAAGATCTCCTATAGTAAGAAATTAAGAATAGACTATAGAGAGTTTTTTTCGTTTTTCTATTAAACATACTGATACGGATACAGTAAGGATACGGATATAGTAACGTTCTGTTCGAGACTTTGTTTTAGAAGGAAAAAAAATAGAAAATTTAAATAAGAACATAAAATAAAATTAAAAAATAGAAAAGTAAAATTTTTCTTTGTGTCCGAGTGTTTAATAGAAAATTTTAATTTTTTTTTTTATCTTTTTGAGTTCCAATGAAAAAAAAAGAAGAAAAATATCACTTTTATAAATTTATTTTTCTATTAATTATAACCATAACCATTGAACTATGAATAAAAATATGCAAGATAAATTTAATCAAAGAAAAAAAATTCATAATCAAATACAAATATCAAAATAAATGTTCAACAAAAATTATTCTACAAAATTATTGTCATACCATACTCAAAAGTTATTAAACATAATATGTATTATTAATACTAACAAAGATTATTTATCAAATTCTTCAAAAAAATTCATTCTCCTCTCTAATAATAACTCAAACCCTGCTGGTCTTGATTTTCTAGTAGCCATAAATAGTCCTAATCGATTTTTCTCATCCAAATTCATTTAAATTAGTCCTTCAAAAATATCACAGTTAAATTAATAAATATTTTTTCTTGTTTTTTCAAATGTCTCTCTTTACTTTTCTAATATGATAACTAATTTATCCATCACAATAGTTAATTTAATAGAAGTGGTTAGCATGAAGTTTATTTTTGAGTAAGTTGGCCAATTGACCAATAGAGTCTTGACGATACGGCGCATGCTGCTTTCTATGTATGTCGATAATATCTATTAATTAATCGATCAACTTATCCAAAAATAAACTTTATATTAACATGATCCTAATTTAATGTTATCCGGTCCCCACACATATCATTAACAGAGTTCCCCCTCACCAAAATAATGGAAAACAATCCAAGAAGATTTTAAAAAAATGCTATCCGGTCCCACACATCATTAATAGAGTTGCCCATCAAGTTCCGCATAACTATATCCCCATTGGGGATACAAGATAAATAACACATTCAAATATAAGCAACTCCCTGCAAACGGTTAGGCATTACAATAACAAACCTTATGGGGCGACCCGGTTTGGCGACCGTTTGATTTTTTTTATTATTATTTTTTTTAATGTCTCTCAAATAATTTATAAAATTTATTGGAACTGAAATTTTTATAGAATAAAGTATTTTGGATGTCATTTGGATACATGTAAAAAATATGTATGTACCGACAAGATATTCCAACATAATAATAAATAACGGAATCAGGTCATGCGTAAACGCACAGACATGATGTTCCAACAGAATAATAAAGAATGGATTTAGCCTCGTATTGCGACACGGTCATATTGTTTTGTTCCAACTTGATGAATTTTAAGAATTCAATAAAACAAGTTCAATAATTAATTTATCCAGGAACCAATAACGTCCAAATTGTCAACATGATACCGCTTTGTGGAGTAAAACTAGTTTCGGTGCATTCCACACAAGGAAGTCATCAGATAAAGGCTCGAGACTCTTCACATTCATCAGTTTCGGGTGTGTAACTTGAACGACTTTTAACTTTATCGATTAAAGTCGATTATACTCGTATATTCGTTATAGGTATATGCAGATTTTTGATAAGGGATTTGATCATTGGTGATGAAATCTTATGAGTATGACATTTTTGAATGATTAAATGCATTTTTTGGTAAAGTATATATTCTATTTATAGTCTAATAAAACAAATAACTTTATAAAAGTATTCTGTTTTATATAAAAAGCTTTTCTGTTTTATTATATTAATAAGGTATAGACTTCGCAAGAATTTATAATTAACTAACCCGTGCTAACTTCATTTGGGTTACTCGCTTTTTGAGAAGTCACGAAAATTCTTCTGTTATTCCATTCTTTATTATTCGCTTGAACATCCTCATACGTGCGTTTCGCATGACTTCGGTTCCGAATTATTTATTATTCTGTTGGAATAAAATCTACTATCTTTTATAATTTAAAAAGGTTTTTCATCACTTTTATCGTTGGGACTCAGCTTAATAAATAATCCACATTATCCCTGGTAAAAGTCATCATTGGTCCGTAGTGCATTGATGGACAGTTGTTGGCATGATCATGACCATTGATGAATACACGAATATCCTTGGCCCGTAGTGCATGGATAATTTATGGTTTTCATTCTTTATTATTCTGTTGGAATAACCTGTCTATGTGGATTATCGCATGCATGGTGAATGATTCTTCGTATTCATATGAATATAAATAAACCACATCATCCCTGCACTACAGCCAAGGATATTCATTAGTATCACAACCACAAATTATCCATGCACTACGAGCCAAGGATATTCGTGTATTCATCAAGGATATTCCACAAATTTCATGGAGTATAGAAGTCAAAACTTTAATCAACTGAGTATAATAAAGAATGGAATAACAAAAGAAATCAATCAATATCGTGTGCTACTATGCAACCACGCGTATTACTGTACTTTTACTACCGAGTAGTTCAACAGTTTTAACGGTAAAACTTTTATATTTTATTATGCATAGTATTTTGCATAGTAAAATTTTTTATATATAAAACAGAATACTTTTATAAAGTTATTTGTTTTATTAGATTGTTTAAATGACAATATTCTTATTAAAACTCTCAGTTTATATTCTGTAAAAATTTCAGTTCCAATAAATCTTATAAATTATTTGGGAGACATTAAAAAAAAAACGGTCGCCAAACACTGTCGCCATATCCGGTCTCCCTAGACTTTTTCTTACAATAATTCCCAATAAAACTAAGAGTATATTCTATAAATTCCCAATATTTTTTTCAACTGTGCCATATTCAACCGAAGGTAAAAAACAGACAAGCAAAATATATACATGAATCGTTCGCGACAACAAAGAAGTCATGCGTGTCAATAAGTCTATTTCCTTTTATCAGCTTAGATTTAATAAATAAAAATAAATTAGTGACATGAATTGTAATTTAAAATTTATTATATTGAAAGTTGGGGATAATATAAGAATTATAAAAATATTACTTATTCTAATTTCTTTTTCGGACCGAAAACTTTGTCGGAAAAAGTGGCCAAATTTTCTATCTATTTATTTTCTTTTCCGTTTATTAAAAAACTCAAAAACATAGGAATTAGAAAGAAAATTTAAACTTTTCCTCCATTTCTTTTCTTTTCTGTCCATTTAAAAACACAGAAACAACGTAAGGATACAGATACGGGTAAATTGAAGTTCAAACTAATAGACACAGGAGACTGTAAGGAACAAGCTACTATTTTAGCTCAATCATACAGAATATGCAACTAAGTTGATGAAAAAGTAAGGAAAGACTAGTAATCTCAGTGTTACCACTGTGAATCAATGAGTTATGTATGGATTATTATGAACAGGGAGTACAAAATTTCAAATAGAGGGAGAGAGATTTCAGAGAAAAAGGGGAGGAAGACTAGAAGAAAATTAGAGATAATGAAGTTTCATTCAAAATCACATGATCCAATACATCGATGCTCGCACCCTTATATCCAAGCATGCACGCACCTAGCAACAGATTCCATAACAGAATTATAACAGGAAAAGACTAACAAGACCTCAACTATTATAGGCCAAGACTGAACTACCCTTGCCTACTATAACAGTCAGTTAATAACTAACTATTAGCTAACTGTGATTATTAATAGAAAGTGCTCTTAAACAAAGATAAGCTAGGATCAGGAGCAAAGGAATGCTTTACAATCCCTCCCACTTGACAGCATCCTTGTCCTCAAGGATGGAAGTGGGGAAACCTGCTATGGAAAATTTCCCACTCCTCCCAAGTTGCATCAGAAGGAAGTGTGTTAGACCATTGCACTAACACTTCTACAGCTGCAACATTATATTTTTTAACCATCTTCATATCCAATATAGCCACAGGCTCCACCAAAAATTTCCCCTGATCATTGATTGAAGGCAATGTAGGTGAGCTGGAAGAATTTATCCCAATACATTTTTTCAATAAAGAAACATGAAACACTGGGTGTATATTAGCATTCACTGGAAGCTGTAATTTATAAGTCACATTGCCAATTTTCTCCAATACCATAAAAGGCCTAAAGTACTTAGGACTCGACTTCCCAAATCTGGTGCGTGTGTTAAACTGGTTTGCTGATATGGTTTAATCCTTAAGTAGACCAAATCTCCCACCATAAAAGACCTCTCAGATCTTGCTTTATCAACATAATGCTTTATCCTAGCATAGGGGTGAAAATGAGCCCGAGTCGATCCGAACACCCTACTACTCAAGCTCGACTCGGATCAAAAAATTTGTGTTCAGATTCGACTCGAATTCAAACCGATAATTTCTAAGACTGCTCAAGTTCGACTCGTAAATTACTCGATACCACTTGGCTCGGAGTTACTCGACTCGTTTTCACAACGAGTAATTCGCGAACCATTCTATTCGAGCTCGATTCTGAGATGGATCACACCAAAATGAGACATACAGAAAACTTAAAAAAACTTCAATTTTATTTATATATAAAAATACATGCATGTGTTACAAATATTACAATGATAAATTTACAATATTAATTATTTTATGATACAATTTCTAGCAACATCATTACATTTATCCAATCTCTTACATACACATCACCCTCCCTTTATTTCCAATGATATTTATCCTGTTATCCAATCTCCAGCACCTGCACCAAGAGCATGGAATAGTCATAGTAAGTTAGTAACAATAATGAGTCCTCTTCAGTGTCAAAGAGCTTAATCAAACCCGAAAACTGTAACTACAATAATATTAATAATAACAATAGTAGTACCAGTATTGGTAATAATCATAGTAACAATAATAAATAATATATAATTAACAAAAATGACAACAACAAAATAAACTATATAATAATAACTTTGCAAAATAACACAACTTTGCAAAATTAATAGTAAGCATTTATGCAAAACCACATAACATGTTCGGATCAACACGAAAAATGGGTGGATATATGTATGAATTATTATCTGAACCTCATTAATTAGAAATAAACTAACCATCACACTCAAATCAGCCTTTCTTCAATAAATCTTACGGAGCTATATAATCGAATTGTACTTTATCTGAGTTGTCTTGATTGTTACTTGAGTTGAGGATATGATGTCATGCTCTTACATAATTATATTCATTTCTATGATCTGCAGAGACTAGTGTTTTCACTCTCTAACATCAGAGATCTTGTTGGTCTATGACTTGCAAAGATCTGCACACACAACATCCCTACATGTATGCATTGCAATACAATGTCACGAGGACACGAAGTAGCAATTATAGGATCAATCAGATCCTCAACTTTTCCATCTTTCCATAAACTCCATGCCTGAGATAGCATAATAAATATTGCATCATTCGCATTGTAACCAACAAAACTTGTGAATGAGAAGAAATAAAAAAAGACTTACATCGAATAAGGTTAGTACATTCAATTGGCCGAAAAGTAGTGTTCCTCCGTCGTGACAATTTCTACTAGTAATACTCCAAAGCTATATACATCTGATTTCACGAAAATAGGCCTTCCATTGCATACTCGGTGACATATAGCCACCGCATTATTGTATAAGCGTCTACTCCAAATCGAGTTGTGTTTTTTGGGTTGGATCTGTCATTGCATACATCAGAATATGTCAATATGGAATTACAATAATAAGCAGCAGTAAATGTACATAAGCTATACTATAAGGCTGAAAGAACAAACCAAAAAGAAATGAATCCAAGCTTTTGTTAGGCATGTATTCATAAGAAGTAAAGAACTGAAACAACCCAAGAATCGAATACTTCAAGAACTAGCGTATGCTATTCGCAACAAAAAACATAAGTGAAGGGTACCTCCTTTTCTATGCATACCACATAAAATTGAAACAAAAGTAGATAGCATTGCTTACATTTCATACATTTAAAGGATATTATCGAATCTGAAATGTCATTTCTGCAACAGCCTTGGAAAGCAACCCTGTTTAAAAGCAGATAATAATGTTAAGGAAGGTTATGAGTTATAAAGCTAAACATTTCTTGTGCTTTGCAACAGGAATTAAAGATTTGATCAAAATAGACGATTTAGTAGCATTCATCGTCATCTACTCGTAAAAATAAAGAAAGAAGAAAAATAAAATATAATTAATACCATGGATTGTTGCTCCTCAGGTGACCAAGTCTTCTCTATCCCACTTTCTGAATTTTGAATGAAGCTTAAGTAGGTAGGTGTAACACAAACTAAACATTGCATAAATCGATTAAATCTTTCAAAACCACATACCCATCAATAAAAAACTATAGATCTATACTGAACATACCTGAAGCATCAAAGTGTTCCATTGAATAAGATCAAATTGAAACTTGAAAGCTAAAAATTAGGGTTTAAATCTTTTGATTGGGAATTTTTGGTATAACAAAATTATAGAAGAAATCAGAAGAAGGATATATATTTATATATAAGTAAGAACTGACTTACACGTATTTTCACTTTGACTGCTTCAGCTTCATGCCTTCATCAATCGTGTTTTGAGAATAGGGCTTTAGTGATTCTGAGATTGAATCACTAAACGAAGAGGCGAAGAGGCCATTGAAGAGTCGGCTCAGTCTGAGAAGTCTCGAGAGTCGAGAGGCGCGCGATTGAAGTAATAAAGTCTGAACTAAAGATTGTCTAAAGAATCAGAATCAGACTCGAGACAAGAGATTGAAGTCGGACAGTCGGTGAACTAAACTTTTCCACTTCTTTATCAGAGATCGAGAAGTACCGAACCCTTAAATGAGCAAGGTTCATCGAGCAAGAATCAAGTAAGGATCAGATGAAAGAGGATGGTTCGAACCCTAAAATGAGCGAGTAGTACTCTGCTCAAATTCGATATCAATATTATAACCCAAAAACGAGCCTTTGGCCCATATTCGGTTCAGATGGCTCCGAATCCGAGACCCCGATCATATTTTTGGGTCGAACCCGAATCGGGTAACGAGTTACTCGGATCGTTTTTCACCCCTATCCAAGCTTGAGCCTCAATCAAATTCTGTTTGAGCAACCTAAGAGAATCAGTCTGGTCCTTGCAAAAACTTCTAATGGTTGAGTCATGTACTCTTCCTTGTTGATAAAAATTAAAGTATTGTGGTTTATAACCATAGAGGGCTTCAAATGGTGAAGTTTTTAACCCACTGTGATGGTGGGTGTTATACCACCATTCTGCCATAGGAATCCAGTTAGTCCACCCCATTGGTTTTTGTGTCACCATACACCTCAAATAACATTCTAATACCTGATTCAACCGTTCAGTTTGACCATCCGATTGGGGGTGGTAGGCTGAACTCAAGTGCAACTTAGTTCCCACCAACTTAAACAAGGATTGCCAGAACAAGCTAATAAAAACGTTGTCTCTATCGGAGACAATTGTAGAGGGAAAACCATGCAGTTTATAAATCTGAGCAATATAGGTATGAGCCAGGTCTTGAGCTGTAAAAGGATGCTTGAGTGTAATGAAGTGAGCATACTTGGTGAGCCGATCCACCACTACCCAAATAACAGTGTAACCTTTAGAGTTAGGCAACCCCTCTATGAAGTCCATAGAAATGTATGTCCAAGGAGTTTCAGGCACAACTAATGGTTGAAGAAGACTAGGATTTGCCACTATCTCATGCTTCTGTTTTTGACATATATCACAGCTTCTTACCCACTTGGTTGCATCAGCTCTTAAACTTGGCCAAAAGAAGTATTTGCTAATTCTTTCATATGTTCCTCTTATGCCTGAATGACTTCCTAAAGGTGAAGCATGGAATTCTGCAAGCAGTTTATTTCTTAGTACCAAATCAGGTCCCACCACTAGTTTATCCATAAACTTGAGTCTGCCATTATTGTAGGAATAGCCTGGTAGAGATTAAGGATCCATGACTAGTTGGGTTATCAAATCCCTGAGGCCCTCATCAGCCTCCCAAGTAGAAGCTAGTTCTGAGATCCACTGGGGAACAAATGCAGAGATGGCTGAGCAGTAAGAATGGTTAGAATCCTCACCTGTTGGTCTAGATAAACAGTCTGCTACTACATTTTCTTTCCCCTTTTTATAGATAATCTCATAATCTAATCCTAACAGCTTGGTAATCCATTTTTGTTGGTTCACAGTAGAGACTCTTTGGTCTAATAAATATTTCAAGCTTTGATGAGCAGTCTTTATGTGGACCTTATTCCCCAGTATGTAGTGTCTCCATTTGTGTATAACATGCACTAGAGACATAAGCTCCTTCTCATAAGTAGACCATCCCAAATGCTTGGGAGCTATGGTTTTACTCATGAAAGCTATTGGTCTACCCTGTTGCATGAGGACTACTCCTAGTCCATAGTATGAGGCATCAACTTCTATCATAAAAGGTTTTGAAAATTCAAGCATTGCTAGTACTGGAGACTTGGTCATTGCCTCTTTAAGAGCCAAGAAGGCTTCTGTGGCCATTGGAGTCCAAAGGAATCTGTCTTTCTTTAATAGCTCAGTTAGAGGCTACTTATGGTTCCATAGTTCCTTACAAATTTTCTATAGTAACCTGTTAAGACCAGAAATCCCCTTAAACCTTTAAGATTTTGTGGTTGGGGCCATTTGACCATACAATCTGTAACGACCGAGAAATTTGGATTTTATTGTAAAATGATTTTATTAAATTAAATAATAATAAAATCATATTCTATGTGATATCAAGATGGTTGTCATTTTATAACCTAATGATGTTGGAATGTCGTAGTACTTGAGCTACGAGAAGGAATTAAAGTGTTTGAATTTCTAAGACAAAAATAAAAGTTTTTCGGGAAATTTTCCGAAAAACACTATTCATCGGTATTTGCTCGGTAATTATTTTTGAAATTCTGAGAAATACGTAATGATAGAATATCAATGTAAGCCGGATTATGTAATAATAATCTAGTTATGAAAAACGTTGCTCGCGGACTTAATTTGAGAATATTAAGGAAAACGAAGTATTAGTAAGTAAGTACTAATTGTATGATACTTAGGTATTGTACAATGTAATGAGAACGAGTATAATATGAAGTATTATACGAGTTTGTATGAAAGGATGGATTATAAGTATATAATAAATTTCTATCACAATTATAATACGAGAATAATACATAGACAATATGTATATGTATTAAGTAATGATTTTGGACTTGTAAAGATTGGTTAGGATTTTGTACAAGCCTAAGTGAGTTAAATGGTAAGGCCCAACTAGTGAATTAATAAGCAAGTGAGTGTTTGTTAAAGCAAGCCCAAAGGTTAAGTTAATTAAGCCCATGCTAGAATCCATGAGTTGATTAACCCATGGGGCAAACCATATTAATATGGTTAATCTTGGTTATCAAGTATAATAAGTGGTGACCAAGTGTTAGAAGTAATGACCAAGTTAATGTGGTGCTCAAGTTAATGTAATGACCAAGTAAAAGAATTAATTGCCAAGCAAGGGATAGGATTTGTGCTAGCCAATTAATGAATAGTAAGGAGGTGACTTAAGGAGGTGGGATTGGTTTAAAGACTAAACTACCCTAACCTTGGAAATTCTATAAATAGAGAAGGCTTGCAAGTTATTTGTTAGTTGTTCAAACAATCCAAACAATTACAAAGTGCTTAATTATTAGGGAGCTTAAGTTACAAATAAGTCACTTTTATTTAGAAAAAGAAGAAGCTACTTTACAAGGACTTCAAATGTAAGACTCCTTCTCTAATTATCTTCTATCTCTATTCATGATAGGTAGATAAGAAAAGTTGGATTAAGGAACATGAATGTTAAGAAGTAAGAAGAATATGTAAGCAATAACTTAAGCCACATAAGTTGGTAATAAGTCATTTAAACTAGTATAAGTTATGAACTTATGAAGAAGTAGTATGAACTTGTTATAAGTTCATTTTAAGAAGTAATATGAAAGTAAAGAATTTGTATGAATATGTATTATATATACATGAATGAAACTATATGTGAGAACATATATGCATGGTGATTAAAAGACTTTAACTTTCATAAGTTATGAACAATGAATCTAAAGTAGTTTATAACTTAATAAGTTATAAGCTCATGGATGAATAAAGTCAAAATCCAACAATGAATATAATTTGTTGTATTAGGTATATTGATATGTTCATAGAATGAATTGAATGCAATGAAAGTAATGAACAAATCATAAGTAATGAAGATTTGCCGGAAATCGCACGATTGGACGATGATCGTCGAATTCGTGAAATTCCCGGATTAGAAGTCAAATTTTGAGTTTGAACTCAGAAACGTTGTTTTCCAATGGAGGCAAGTCATATTTGGCATTCTAGAGTTGCGGACTCAAAAATGACCGAATTCTGACTTAGAACGAAGAAACGAGCATTGAACGTTCATGAACGTTTATCGTTTTCGTTAAAAATGAACCAATAGATGAATTTTTAGCAAAAGAAGTCAAATTGATAAAATTCTTACATGAACGGGTAGATTACGTAATTTGTGAACCGTAGGCTTTTGAACTAACCAATTCGGACTTATAACGAAGAAGTTATGCTTCCGGGAAGTTCACAAAATTTATTGTTTGTAAAAATTTACGGTGCCAGAGTTGGCCGTGTGGCTAACTCTAGGCAAATAATGTGGCGCAAATAGCCATCATGCATATGATGTCTGAGCATATTGGAAACTCGCGTCATGACTTCGAACCATAGTGTAAATCATGGCGCTGCATGACCATGCACCTTTATCTGACACCTTCTACAGAGTGGCGGTACAAGCTCCCACTAAGTAAGGACTCGTACACAGTGGCGCCTAGTCCGGACCTCTCCATCATTAGTTAGCTACTTGCATAGCGTGAGATGTAAGATAAAATCAGCCGTGACTGCTTAACAAATTTCGAAAACAAGTATAGTGATGAATGTTTTTAATTACAAAGAAAGAAAGTTAATTGATTTAAAAGTAAAAGGGACATAAAGTAACATTGTTAAAACTATGTTAAACCTTAAGGATGTTGTATAAGGTTTAGATAACCTAATCAAGTATGAATGCAAGTATAATGATAAGCCAGAACGTATAGTAAATGAATCTAATACACAATTAGATTGGGATGAAGGGTAAGATAGTCATATACATACTTGATTATATATGACCTAATATGAGGCATTATGTGATCATGTATTGTAGAGACTTGAAAGATTCAAACATGAAGTAATTATACCGTAGCAGACGCTGAAGGCAAGTATTCTAACTCTTGTCTCAGTTTAATCTGAACAAGTTTTTGAAGTTCATGTATCCTTACGCATGAATTGTTGTACAATGAAGTTAAAGCCAATTCTTTTAGCTAGACTTGATATATTGAGTGGATTATTGATAATCTATTCATACATTATCAAATGTTGTTATCTTTTGTCAACTACTTGTTATGGTTTTCAAAGAAGACCTAAATGTTAAACAAATGTTTTGTCGATGGCAACGATGAGCACGTGAGGTTGCCACAATTAAACGTATTAATCGTTTAATGAATGTAGTGTTGATCAACATAGAGTATAATAGGTTGATCACCTAGAAGTGCTCGTAAGTAATACCGGGCTTACGGACTTAGTTCCGGGTTGTCCTTTTCAAAGAAGAATGAAATGCTCAAGGTCTCTGACCGGAGTGAATGTTTTACTGAATATTGTTATTATTGTAAAACATTTTGAAAGGAAGATGAAGTGCTATTTTGAATTATCAATAGTACTTCATAACTATTATTCAGTTATTGAAGATATACGATTCTTATGTGTCAAGCATGTTATTTATTGAAATTTTCATACTTGCTGAGCTAGTTATGCTCATTCTTGCTTGAACCATATGAATGCAATTAAAGATCGAAAGTCCCAAGGATCGAATAAGGATAAAGGAAAAGCTAAAAGGCGATCGTTAAAGGTATCATGTAATAATATAGGTTAATGTTGTAATGTTATTGATATTATGACAAAGAACCTTTGTTATGGGTTTAGAACTTGGGACAATGTAAATATTATTTTGATAATATAGAAAAGATATTCGTTCTTTTGAGGCTGCTCAATTGAATGAATGTATGAATGTTAGTACAGTATAGCACCATCTGTCGGGTTGGAAGATACCCGGATTTAGGGGCGCTACACAATCTATCTTGTCTGGATCAGTTGAGACCCCTTCATGAGATATGATATGCCCAAGATACTTGACCTGTTCCATTCCAAAAGTGCACTTACTTCTTTTAGCATACAACTGGTTAGTCTCCAACAATTATAATGTCATTCTAAGGTGGCTCATGTGCTCTTCCCAGGTCTTGCTATACACCAGTATGTCATCAAAGAAAACCAAAATGAACATTCTGAGGAAAGGTTTAAATACTTCATTCATAAGAGACTGGAAAGTTGCTGGTGCATTTGTGAGGCCAAATGGCATAACCAAGAATTCAAAGTGGCCTAAGTGAGTCCTAAATGCAGTCTTTTGTATATCAGATTCATGAACTCTGATTTGGTGATAACCAGACCTCAAATCTAACTTTGAAAACCACTTTGCTCCATACAGTTCATCAATGGCAGGGATGGGAAATTTGTCCTTAACAATTTGCTCATTTAAGGATCTATAATCTACACACATCCTCCATGTACCATCATGTTTTTTAACTAACAGAACTGGAAAAGCATAAGAGTACATTTGCTTGGTTTGTATGACCTATCATAACATCTCATTTACTATTTTCTTAATCTCCTCTTTTTGCACATGAGGGTACTTGTATGGCCTCAGATTTACAAGCTGACTCCCTTCCTTCAAATTGATATGATGATTATGATTCCTATTAGGGGGTAATTGTTTAGGTTCCTGGAAGACCCTAGTAAATTCTTCAATTAAGGCATCTAACTCATGTCCTTTTGGAATTTCATCATTTTCCTTCCTTCTAGAGTCATCCTTTACCTGGTTATCATAGACCATTCCAAATAGATACCCAAGATATCCATGGGTGGTGGTATTGAGGATGTTGTTGAATTCACCAGAGGACGTGACTTGAACAGTGGGAACCACAGAATCAGATTCACCTTGCAACACCACTGACTTGCCATTCTTGATGAAGGATAATGTTAACTCCTTGAAATCAAATGTGGTAGGATTAAAATCCCATAACCACTGCACTCATAGTACAACATCAATCCCACCCAAGGGTAGAATCTTAAAGTCATTGCTAAACTCATCTCCTTGTGCTGTCCAATGAAGGCCCACACATTCCTGATTACTGTTAACCTTGAATCCATCAGCTACAGAAACAATTATTAGTTTAGTAGACTGCACTGTGGCTCTCAATCTCTTGGCAAATTCTGGATCCATGAAATTGTGAGTGCTTTCACTGTCAATTAGTATCTTGAGAAACTTCCCATTAGCCATTCCCAAAACTCTGATTGTATTATTCTTACTGTGTCCAGACAAGGCATGTAAGGTTATATGAGCTTCCTGTATACCCCCTTCATCTATAGGCTCCTTAGTTTCTAATTCACCACCTATTTCCTCCTCACACTCCTCAATTTCCACCTCAGAAGGCAATAACATGAACAAGTGTGGGGTCTTGCATTTGTGACCAGGAGTATATGGTTCATCACAAGAAAAACACAACCTCTTCCTTCTTTTCTCAGTAATTTGCTCATTAATCAACCCTATGATAGGAAGTGACCTGCCATACTCCAACTATTTAAGAGGAATAACTGGGTTGGTGCTACCAGTTATCAGTGGAGGCTTAGCTGAAAATAACACTGTGTTTTTCTATGAACTTTCCACCGTACCATATTTAGTGCTCAACCTACTCCTTTTCACCCAAGCCTCAAACTTAGCTTCCTCTACCCTAGATGTGACGCCCCCAAAATAGTTATACATCACTCATTTTGAGTCGCCAAATACATGGTACAGAACTTACATACAAACTTAAATATACAACATGAGCTGTGAGTTTTAATACAAATAATGTCTTTTAGACAGTATTCAAACTCAAAATAAGTCCTCATTACAATTATTATCACACTATTTCATATAATAGTGAGGACTACTAATGCAACCATCAGCATCGTCAATCCATTCCCCGACTAGTCCCAACTATATTCTCATTTCCTAAAGAGAACAGTGAAAGAAAGGGTGAGCTCAACTAGCCCAGTAAGAAATATTATGACTAAGATAATGCAGAATAAATTATCCTTAGCCTTCAACAGTATAACAACTGATATAATATAATAAACAACAAGTTTTAGATCAACAACTACAGCGAAATAAGCAATCCATTAGAAGAGTCAAGTAGAGCATAAAATCTACTATCTTCTATGATTTAAAAGATTTATCATCAATTTTATCATTGAGACTCAGCTTAATAAATAATCCACATCAACGAATTATCCCTACATTACGGGCCAAGGATATTCTTTAGTATCATGACCACGAATTATCCATGCACTACGGGCCAAGTCCATCTATGCACTACGGCCACAGAGGACTTTTATCACATCATTTGTAACATTAGTCATGATTATACCGAATAATCCCTGGTCATAATCATACCAAGTCCATCTATGCACTACGACCACAGATGACTTTAAACATAATATAAACATGAGGATGATGACAATGATATAAGAATTCAATAAAACAAGTTCAAGGATAAATTTTTAAAGATTTATAATTTAATTTATCCAGAAATCAATAACGTTCAAATTGCCAACATGATACTGCTTTGTGGAGTAAAATTCAAGAATAATATTGTACCAAAAATAATTTGGACCGAAAATGAATCAATTTTTATCATGAATAGTACCCCGGGTGAATAGTACTTGAGTGAATAGCACCCTGTGAATAGTAATTCGGGAATAGTAACCCCGTGAATAGTACTTCAGCATGAAAAAGTTAAAACTTATCAAGAATGTTTAGAATAATATTTCCATGAAAAGATACTGGATGAAGCGCAAATATCAAGGATATTCTACTAATTTCATGGAGTATAAAAGCCAAAACTTTAACCAAATGAGTATAGAATTCAAAATCTGAAACAAAATAATATTACTTACATACTACAGAGTATAGAAGAAAATATTATTTCAAGCGAATATTGAACAAAATAACATCCCTTACGAATATTACACGAAAATAATATTTCTTTCGAATATTAAATCAAAATAATATTTCTTGTGAATATTGAACGAAATAATATTCATACAAATATGAAAAATAATATCTTTCCAGAATATTAAATAAATAATACCCCTTACCTTGAAAAGAAGAGTATTCCAACTGGTATAGCGGATATATTCTTGAAGAAAACTTTCACTATTTTCTACACTCAAAGCTTTCTAAAACTCGAAAGAAATACGCTCAATATTATAGAAGAAGAATTCTCTGATTCTGGTGTGATTTTCAATTCTAACTGAGCATCCTATTTATAGGAGAATGGAAATGATACTATTTGAATTTTATAAAATCATGGACCAACAGTATAATCACGAGCGCCGAATCCTTCGGCTAATTTTTTGAAAAATTTGATTACTATGCAGTACTATGCAATAAAATATTCTAATAAAGTAAAAACGTTAAATAAAATATAATATATTCTATTTATAATCAAATAAAACAAAACTTATATAATATATATATATAACCTTTGCCCTACGGCAAAGGCATAGCCTTATATTCCTTCTTCCTTTTAAATTTGCCAGACAATCACTTATATATATAAACATATAATACTTATATATATATATATATATATATATATATATATATATATATATATATATAACACCCTCAAATTCACGTAATCCTTCCTTCCTCCCACCCATTTCATTTCATTCATTCTTCCACACGTAGGCCCCACATTTATTATACTAAATAATTTTCTACGGATTATTTTGAAAAATGAGTAAATGGGGGTAAAAAATAACAAAATTTACATCACATACTTCAAAAAATCTATTCAATATTTTTAACAACATTTATCATCATTATCATAATTCGCAATATTTAACAACCAGGTCATTCCCAGGAAAGAGGGGGCTTTCCAATAAGGATTTTTTCCTATTGGCGCGCAATTAGGTGACCAAACCTCTCCTCGATGTGAACTTCTGACATCGTCCAATATTGCAAATAATAATATTAATAACTTTATCGTCTCAATTATTGATTTAATAATATATAAAATATTGACAATAATTAAATCAAATAACGTGAGATACTATGCAGTAATTACTGTAGCAATAATTGAACAAAACTGAGTAACTTCTCACGTAAGCATCAATAATCAATACACTGTGCTACTATGCAACCACACGTATTACTGTACTTTTACTACCAGGTAGTTCAACAGTTAACGGTAAAACTTCCACCGTTATTTTCATAAAAAGATATTTTTATCGTTTTCTCATTCCGACAATAATTCCGTTGTGGGGTCCACCAATTATTATGCCGTCGTACGAATATTCCTTGTTAAAACGAATATTCCCCGACCAATCGAATATTTTATAACCACTTGCTTACTTTTCAAAATTTATAAATATTACCCACAACTATAACATTATATCAAATCCACACCATAATATTAAAAAAAATATTTCGAGAAAAATTAAATCTTTATTCATAAAATTTGGGGTCTTACACTAGAAACCCTGATTAGCTCTTTGAGACTAGTGGCCTTCAACTCTTGTATACCCAATCTTTTCTCCTCCTTAAGTCCTCCAATATAGCAGTCCATGAAAAAGGATTCATTAAGGGTAGGATTCTTTAGTAGAGCCCATCCTTTTAACTCCTCAAATTTCCTTCTGTACTCATCTACAGTTCCAACTTTATGTAAGTTTTTGAGTTCACCAATTGGATTAGACTGTGCCTCAAGACCAAATCTAGCTAGAATTTCATCCACAAAGCCAGTCCAAGTCAGAACCAACCCTTCAGGAACAAATCCTGCATACCATTCCTCAGCCTCACACTCACCCTCCAAATTCATGGTAGCTAGATACAATTTCTGTTCCTCATCCACAACATGATGTGCAAACAATTTATTACACCTTCTAATCCAAGATCTAGGATTAGTTCTATCAAATTTAGGGAACTCAAATCTGATAGATTTAAAGATATTATTGCTATTACCACTGTTATTGATATTCCCATCATGTCCATTATTACCCCCAATATTCATAGAGCCTAATATTGAACCCATGGGATCATTGTGGTTACCTGTTCGATTATGTTCAACCGACAACCTTAGTGTTAACATGGCTTCAAAACCTTTCATCATCTGCTGCAATCTCTGGTCTATCTTCACATCAATATCCTGCTTGAGTTCATTCATTTGAGCACCGAAATTATGTTTGAGGCTACCTATCTACTCTTCTAAATGACTAAGGCGTTGGTTGTTAGTAGCCATGGTAGGATTGACTAGCTTTGATACCAATTTGTAAGGAACAAGCTACTGTTTTAGCTCAATCAAATAGAATATGCAACTAAGTTGATGAAAATGTAAGGAAAGACTAGTAATCTTAGTGTTACCACTGTGAATCAATGAGTTATGTATGGATTATTATGAATAGAGAGTACACAATTTCATATAGAGGGAGAGAGATTTCAGAGAGAAAGGGGAGGAAGACTAGAAGAAAATTAGAGAGAAGGAAGTTTCATTCAAAATCACATGATCCAATACATCGATGCTCACACCCTTATATCCAAGCATGCACGCACCTAGTAACAGATTCCATAACAGAATTGTAATAAGAAAAGAATAACAAGACCTCAACTATTATAGGCCAAGACTAAACTACCCTTGCCTACTATAACAGTTAGTTAATAACTAATTATTAGCTTACTGTGATTATTAATAGAAAGTGCTCTTAAACAAAGATAAACTAGGATCTGGAGCAAAGGAATGCTTTACAGAGACAAGGTAAGCAAAAGTCGGAAGAATGATTATGGGAAGCTACGTAGTTTAAAAATAGTAGAAGACGCTAATGATAACAAAAAGGGAGAGAGAGAGAGAGTAAGGAGAAATGAAATTGTAGTTGGGAAGAAGAAAGCAAGTAATGTTAAAGGGAAAAGAAAAGAATCAGCAGCAGATCAGAATCAAGAAAGATGAAGAAACAATTGGCAAGCAAGTTAGGAGTAGATAAGAAGTTTGCAGTAAGGAGATCGATAAGTCATAGAAAGAGATGCAAGGAAATAGGGGGAGATCTATCAAGCAAGAAGGAGCTAAAGAGAAGAGTCAAAACAACCAGTAAAAGTCATTCCGATCTTCGCAAGAAATTGTCATCAAATGTTAATAGAAGGAAACAAAGGAGTAAGTATAAAGGTTATATTTTTCAGATTATGTAAGCATTATTATTTAATCAATAAACTCTTCATTTTCCATTAGTAGTACAGTGCCTTGCTATATTTTAAGATAATTTATTTTTTTAGTAAATGTTTTGGATACTGTGAACTTGTTGGTTTTGTCATCATCAAATAGGGGAGATTGTTAGAGTATGTTTGATTTGATGATGAGTACTGTGATTGTGTGAATATGTGATAAATGTGATTATGTGCTTGTAAGGATGATATCGTGTCTATATGCTTATGTGCTTATGTGATCGTATGTGCTTAAGTGATTATGTGAAATTTGATTTCTTGCCTATGTTTATGTGATTATGTGTATGTGTGATTCATTTCTATAACTAGATGTTGAATATTGAATTTCATATCTATTGATATATACAGTTTGATTGATACAATGTTGAATAAAAGATTAATACATTTGATTGATGTAATATTGGATTTTCATAGCTACGATTATTATTGTTCTACTAAGATAACAGATCGTAGAGCAAAGTCAGGCCTGACAAGAAGATTGATAATGGAACGTTGCAAAGTGAAGGTCCCGAGGCATGAAACAATATATCCGTGGTAGAATCAAAGATGTGCCTACTGGCTAGTTTGCTGAAAGCGACATCTCAATTGAGTTAGGTGAGATAGCAGACTGATGTGACACGAAAGTCAAAAAGCAATTGACACTTGGGCTTAAACGTCAGCATCAAGGGTCTGAGACTATCTAAAGCCTTAAATGCATTAACAAAAATATTTTAACAGGAAGTTTCAAAAAGACTATAAAAGATAGTATCATTCAAAATGGATATGATGAAGACCACTGAATGACCAATACCAGAAAAAGGATCATTATCAGAAAAGAACATAAAGCTGAACAAGTGAAAGCATAAAGTAAGCTTCACTCTACGATTAAAGATATGTTCAAGGCTGCCAAGTACAAACAGAAGGAGATTAATATGTTATCTTAGCGGTAACTTGTAAGATCACGAGAATCGTTGAAGTACTAAAAAGAAGTCGAAGCTAAGCGCAACGCTTCAAAGAACAACTTGAAGATGATCATATTCAAAGCTGCTAAGCATCTAAAGGAAGATGAGCCTCAACGCAAAACATAGCAGCACATCAACTATGATCATAAGTAGATGTTGACTATAAGAAAAGATCGAGCCTCAATGACAATGTTCAGCGGTACCAAGAAAATGATCACAACAATGCTGTTAAGTTTTAGAAGATGAAGAGCTAACATATCATCTTAGCAACAACTCCAAGACACATCAACAAACAGAATTTGGGGTCGGAGGATCCTAGTTTTTATGACCAAATTGGAGTCGATGGATTCTGGTTTATGTGACCGAATTAGGGTAAGTGGATCCTAGTCTTAGTAACTGAATTATCGAGTCTAAGTGACTCGATGTCGAGACTCAGTGAATCGAATGAACCTTTGTGGTTTGGTTGTAAATGGTCTGCTAGGCCTATATCCTTAGTGGATATCCTACTCGTGGAGTAGAAGAGTGGACTAGGAGTTATTCAGTCTCCTAACCACTTAAAATCTCTTGTGTTATTTACTTTCAGCCATTACATTCTTTTACATACCTGCTGTGCTTATCATATTTGATACATGGTCAACTTCCATATAAGCTAAATTTGGAACTGAGATTTCTTGTAAATCTTTAAGGGGAGTTTTCAATCTCATATTCCGTTGTGCATAGAAAATCTTGACTAACTAATCACTTGGTAATACTTCGCATAAGTAATTGAAAAGTTTTAAAGATCTATTCAACCCCCCCTTTAGATCATTATTGTGTCTCTGAGAAATAACAATTAGTATCAGAGCAGGTTCTCATAAACATAAAACTCACGCTTTAAGTTGATCCTATGGCACTAAACAAAACCAGTTCTGAACTTGGTAATTGAAGTAGGCTATTTCCAGTGAATAATCATACAAATCAAACTTTAAATTTGTAGGTACATAAATGTGAATACTATTGATGATGAACTATGTGATGCTGTCTAGAATGCTCTCAAATCCTTTCAAGTTGACTACAACGAAAGGTGATCTTAGCTAGGTAGCTATTAAGAAGATAACCATATGATTAACTTGTGTATCTAAAATAAAGAACCAAAAGCATGGAATGTCAGAATCTGCATATATCAGCCATGAATCAAATAATATGTTCGATATGAATGATAAGAAGTTCTATGGTAACTCAGATATCCATAGGCTTGAGCCTTCACTTGAGTACAAAGATCCTATCTGAAGTCAAAAGAAAGAGCAAAGGGATTTCTCTAATAGTTCATGAAGCAGCCTAAAAAGTTCTATCAAAATTTGCAGCATATGTTAATCAAAGATGAGAGTAATGAAATCCTATAAGTACCAACACCCACCAAACTCAAATGATGTATCTTGAAATGGGTGATCAAGAACATGGCAAATGATAAGGAATCTATGTCAATAATTCTTCAATTGTCTTTAGAAACAATTTTTCTGAAATTGAGAGACTATGAGTCAAGCGGAAATATAGCAGTTTCTCTTAATGATGTTACTTATGTTAAAGTACTAAATGTTAAGCGTCAGTCAAATGCATGATAAGGGATTTGAAGACATTTTCCTCAGCAACTAGTGTCAAAGATCAAGACCTGAAAATCAACTCTGTGAAGCTGACTGGATCAAAAGAAGTGAATGTATATGTGATCAAAGATCATGTCAGAGGTTTGTCAAAGCTGAACTTTATCAAGGAAAGATCAAGCAAAGGTGGCCAGCTAGAAGAGATCAAGAAACTCATTCATAAGCAAAGAAGTTGATCCAAATGAGAAGCTTTTATAGTTGCTCCTTATGGATTTATCAAGCAAAATTTCTAACTACTAGTCCTGAAGGTAAAAGGCACTTACTGGGTTATTGAATAGTTATCCTAGGTGTTCATGACTATTCTTTTAACCTATAAGGATGAAGCCAACACTTAACGATCAAATTCTTCAATACTGGTCATGAATAAGAAGGGTGAGAAGATCAAGGCGATAAGGAGCGATCATGACTGATTCACTCAACGATCAAGAAAACACCCTACGAGTTGTGAAAAAGAGGAAAACCAATTATAAGTAAAGAGTCATACACTTGGTTGTTCTTAGTTCAATCTCCAATGGTAAAAGATATTAAAGGAAATTTCAGCTCAAGATAATTGAAGGAGTCTTTGTTTGACATTCTATGGAAAAACAAAGTCTATAGAATGTTTAGTGATAATTCCTTAAAAATGAAAGACTCTATCCATGTCACGATTGATAAAACTAATCAAAGTAATCCAGAGAAGGCATGCCAACAGGAAGAAATCGCACAACTGGACTCTCATATCAAAGAGCAGAAAAATCCTACGATCACAGAAACTGAAGTCACAAAGTCAGAACTCAACAATCATAGCACCAGACCAGAAGATCATAGTGCCTTTAATTCCAATTATAAAGATTCTGTAAATCACAGAAGACATACAATGCTTAATAACAACTCTATATTTCTATAAAGGAGACAAAGTATAAAATTTGTCTCAAGATTGTAGTTAGTAAAGCTCAGAATCATTATTCGTCATCCTATAGCGTGAATGCAAGAGGAGTACGTGGAATTCTGATCTATGTAAAAAAAAGAAACAAAGAAGGAAGCTAGTCCTCATGGAAAAGAAGATTTTTACTTTGGACTTTCTAGAAGAGAAAGAAGCTAGTTTTAAGGAGAAGTGTTCACAAATGATCAATTAAAGCTCACCTATTGGTTTAGTAAAGCAGGCGAGATATCATGGTAAGGCAAAGTCCTCATGTTCTTAAGCACAACAAAGCACATATCAAGGATGAGCTACTAGAAAAGATTCAATCGACCTCTCGATCGCCACAACAGACATAAGCAGAGGAATAAGGCTCAAAACTCGTTAGTCAGAAGATTGAAGCAGCATGGGAGATTCAAGCTAAAAGAAGTTTGAATAATCAAGAAGTAAAACAAGAATAAAGATCACATTAACAAATGTTAGAATAGTCATTGATGAAAATCTGAAGAAGATCGCAGAGTGAAAACAGGTTCACCAAGTCACTCTACGATAGACAAGATTAAAGTTATTTACAAGTTGTGGTCATACTCTATAAGACTCGTTGAGTAAGAGTAGTCATAAATCAGTTTGTAGAATGGATGATAAAGTTGGAAAATCATAGAAATCTGAGAAGATCGTTGAGATGAAGAACCTTCGTAGAGTAAATAACTCTTCAAGATTCACTTTACGACAGAAGAGATTAAGTCAGTAAATTCAAAAAGCATGTGCACCTCACAAAAAGAAGAAGTTACTGCGTTACAATTGTAATTAAGTAGAACTGAAGCGACGTGCAACCAGTTATATCGTGCCACATGCCCCACTCAGTAAAATAAAGGGAAATAATATAAAAGCTATTTCAAATTATCATTTGACTCTTGCGCTTTCATATTGCAATTCGAGTTTTACTGCTTTCAAACTCACAAAAGCTCTTGAACCCTACTTTCCCAAATCTCTAGAAAAATTAAGCTTCTTTGTGTTACTCTCTAACAAATCCAACCTCATGGCAAGTTATCAAGACATTCCTGGAAACCAAGTCTGTTTTGACAAATTTAAAGAAATAGACCAGAAGTTCAAGGACATCCTAAAGTGGTACAAGATGCTGGATTCACTATATGTTTGGAGACTAGTACCAGAATCTACTCCGCTCTAGTAAATTTTTTTCATCTGAACGATGTCTACCATGGCGATGAGTTAACCACAAAAGTCAAAGGTGTCATTCTGAAAATGGGTGCCTCTGAAATAATCCACAACCTAGGGTTTCTCGGTAGAGGAATTAATTCTTTCGAGGATATTGATGAAGAGGATGGAAAATAGTTGATGGGGGTATCAGAAGAAATCTCTTCTCAGAGGAATCAAGAAGAAGGATTTCCCTCAGTAGTACAAGTTTCTTGCTGACATTTTTGGAAAGTGCATTCTGTGCAAAGATACTGCATATGATATGGTCAGTGATCTGCAACTCAAGGTAATGACTGCTATTGTGTTGAAGATGTTGGGAAAAATCACCACCCAAATACTGTTGTCTTTGATAAATTAGACGGATAAAAATATCAGTATATGCCAAACAGAATAAATCTGCAACTCCACCAAAATAATAATAACCACTGCATGAAATAATAAGTAGCAAATATCCAACCACCGTACACCAAGATTTTTTTTGGAAAACCCTCTAAAAGCGAGGTAAAAACCACTTTTACGATCTCAAGAAAAATCCACTAGAATAATATGAGAGAATAAAAGATATCTTAATTTGAGTACAAACCCAAATTACTTCACCACAATAATCTATGTGATGGAACCCAAATAAAACACTCTTTTATTTGAACTATCTTTCTCTCTCTATTTTCTAACTCTCTTCCATCCTCTCCTGGATGGGATTACTTTCATCCATCATCCCCGGATGAGATTTCTTCACCCACCCTTTTCTTTCCTCTCTACTCTCGGACGAGAGTTATCTCAAATTGGTGTATATTTCCCTCATGTCATGGCTACCTTTTTTAGCCAAAGAAATAGGAGAAGAGGAGAGTAATAATGAGTTGGGCAAACACCAACAGTAATTGGCAGACAAGGTTGAGTGGGTTGATGATGAGTGGGTGGGTGAGATAGATGAGTGGGTGAGATGATGAGTGGGTGGGTGAGGACCCCTTTTTGACTAACAATCTCCCCCTCCGAACCCACTAGAGGATATGTTCACCATGACTCCGTCACTTGGAGTCGATTCCTGTGTCAAATCCAACTTTTGAAGAAATCACGACATTTCATTGTCAACTCAGTAGTAGACAAAGCAATACACTTTTACAACTTGGACTGCCATAACACGGCTCCCCCTGCAAAAGTAAACAAATACCCCGAAGTAGATTCCTTCTCTTCGAAACCTGCTATGTCTGCTTCTGTATAACCTTCCAAGACTGAATTTGCACGTCAAACCACAACTCCTCACTTGGAGTTAATCCCAACAAAGCCTTGACTCAACTCAAGCTTCTTGGAATTTTCAACTTTCTTCACGTCCGACTTTATCTCATCGGCATGGGTCTTTTTGGTGGAAGGATCTAATTCAAACTTGACAGATTTTTGCTTGTCAAATTCTTTCACAACCGCTTTGTATCTTGGCTGCGAGCTATCATTTTCCTTCTTCACTTTTGGTACCCATTTCAAGTGAAGAGCTTTCCTTCCGTGGTTCTCATGCAAGGCTTTTCTTCCATCTTGCATGGCTTTGTACCACATCCTTTTTCGCCTAACTCCCCCATCTATAACACCTTCCACACGCGCCTTTATTGTGCAAAAAGCGCCTACCTTCTTTCCTCTAGTCACCACTAGAGACCCTTTAGTGAGCTTCCACTGACCTTCACCAAAGGAAATGCTATAACCATTTTCATCAAGCTTACCAGTAGACATCAAATTAAAGGCGGATGTCCTAACATGTCCGACTTCTCAAGCATCAACATGCCACCATTGTTAGTCTTCGAGATAAATATCTCCAATGCCGATAACCTTGGATGCACTACCATTTCCCATCCGTGTCATAGCCAAAATCACCACTAATGTAAGATGTGAAGATCTCACCACGCGAAGTAGCATGGAACGCAGCACCTGAATCAATAACCCATTCATTAACTTGACACTTGGGTTTACCATCACTAACAAGGCTACATCAACGTCGGATAGATACACAATTGAGTCCTTATCCTCATCTTTTTCTTTAGACTGTTCCTTCTTTAAAAATCTGCATTCTCGCCTTATATGACCCGGTCTCTGGCAGTGAAAACAAATGATCTCTTTTCCTCTCAACCTTCTCCTGAATTTGTCATCTTCAGGAAAGCTTTTCTTTCTGTTTCTGCTGCTGCTCTGCGCAACGAAAACTTGTGTTTGTGTCTCAGAATTCACACCTTGCTCCTTTCGTCTTGTCTCCTCGTTATGAAGACTGTCCTTGACCATCTGCATAGTCATTTTTCCTTCTGGAGCTGAATTACTTAGAGACACCACCAAAGTCTCCCAGCTATTTGGCAACGAACTGAGAAGCAAAAGAGCCTGAATCTCATCATCAAGATTCAACTTCATGGTGGACAGCTGGTTCACCAAACCTTGGAACTCACTCATATGCTCCGATACACTGCTCCCGTCCTTGTACTTTAGATTCACAATTTTCCGAATGACAAAAGTTTTATTTTGTGCATTCTTCTTTTCGTACATAGACTCTAGTGTTGTCCATAAATTGTGAGCATCCGTCTCCTGCGAAATATGGTGGAACACACTTTGATCAATCCACTGCCGGATGTGACCAATAGTCTTCCTATTCATTTTATTCCAATCAGCCTCAGACTTATCCGCGGGCTTCTTTCCCTTGAGCTCCAACGGATCATACAAATCCTTGCAATAAAGGATATCCTCCATTCCGGGCTTCCAGATCGAAAAATTTGAAGAGGTCAATCTAATCATGGCTCCAACTGATTCCTCCATAAAATTTATCAAAACAACCGAGCAAATAACCTTAGCTCTGATACCAGTTGTTGGGAAAAATCACCACCCAAATACTGTTGTCTTTGATAAATTAGACGGATAAAAATATCAGTATATGCCAAACAGAATAAATCTGCAACTCCACCAAAATAATAATAACCACTGCAGGAAATAATAAGTAGCAAATATCCAACCACCAGACACCAAGATTTTTACGTGGAAAACCCTCTAAAACTGAGGTAAAAACCACGGGACGATCTCCGAAAAATCCACTAGAATAATATGAGAGAATACAAAGATATCTTAATTTGAGTACAAACCCAAATTACTTCACCACAATAATCTATGTGATGGAACCCAAATAAAACACTCTTTTATTTGAACTATCTTTCTCTCTCTATTTTCTAACTCTCTTCCATCCTCTCCTGGATGGGATTACTTTCATCCATCATCCCCGGATGAGATTTCTTCACCCACCCTTTTCTTTCCTCTCTACTCTCGGATGAGAGTTATCTCAAATTGGTGTATATTTCCCTCATGTCATGGCTACCTTTTTTAGCCAAAGAAATAGGAGAAGAGGAGAGTAATAATGAGTTGGGCAAACACCAACAGTAATTGGCAGACAAGGTTGAGTGGGTGGGTGAGATAGATGAGTGGGTGAGATGATGAGTGGGTGGGTGAGGACCCCTTTTTGACTAACAGAAGAAAGAAATCAACTTTGGTGTTGTTCTCATTGATTAGCTGGTGAAATGGCTTGAGGACACAAATGCAAGGATGACTACAGGAAAGTCAACTACAAAGATGCCTTATGGAAGATTATAATTATCATGTTAAAGAAGAGATTCAAGAAGAAAATAGAAGATGAAGATGGGGAAGTCCTTAACTGCAACAAGAGAATCACCCCCAGACTATTGAAAGATTGGAAGAAGAATCCTGACAAGGCCGAGAGAGCAAGGAAATCTGAAGGTAGAAGTGAGGGCATGTCAAGGTTCTTGAAAGCCAAAGGAAAGAGAAGGTAGATGAAATCACTGAAGAAAAATCTAAAGGGTCTGATACAAATCTTGATCATAGAGCTTTAGTTCCTGTTGATGACCAAACCTTGAATAAGAAGAAAAAGGTTGAGAAAAAGACAATCATCAAGAAAAAGGTTGAATAAAAGTCCGAGAAGAAGAAGATCCAGAAAATAAGAAAATCTAAGGAAGTTAGTAATAAGGAGCAGAATTCCTCTAAAGCAAAATGAAAAAAGAAAATAGAGGAAGTTGTAGAAAAAGAATCACAAGAATCTGATCCAAATAACAAAGCTCTTGTCATTTTTGATGACCAATCTTTAAAGAAGAAGAAAATAGTTGAGAAAAAGCCTATGAAGAAGAAGGATGAGAACAAAAAGGCAACTTCCAAGATGCCTAAGAAAATTATATCCAAGTCTGATGAACAGCCCGTGAAGAAGAAAAAAAAGGTGGAGCAAGAAGACACCAACAAGCCTATCTACAAACCCATCAAAAGGAGAGAAATCATGAGAATACGTCTATAGTGGAAAGGCCCTGCTAGCTCCTAGCCTCCAAAAATCATAAATATTGATGATAAAGATGATGAAGAATCATCTGAACTCATGAGAGACATGAAAGGGAAAAATATAATTTCTTCGTCTGAAGATGATGAATCCTCTATGAGACCCTATGTCCATGTCTAACGCTGGTGATGAGCTCATGTTTAAGGAAGAAGAAATGACTAAGTCAGTACAAAAAGCATAAATGATTGTCAATGTTTCTACTCCATAACTTTAAAATAGCGATGAAGATTTGGATGAAACTGTGACGAATGAATTATTTGAATGTTGATTCTGGGGACAGAATCCTTGTAAGGAGGGAAGGATGTAACAATTCAGAATTATTTTATATATAATTTCAAATATTTATTGAATTAAATAAATATTTTAGTTGATGTGTTTATTGTTAAATAAATAATTTGATTAATTAAATAAATAATTCACGAGTTGTGAAGAATTAACTTGATTAAGTGTAATATATTAATTAAGTTGATATTCAGTAATTTTGTATGTCGAAGTTAATTAAATTAAAAGAGTGATGAATTAATATTCTAATTTAATATAATAATTAGATTAGGGAGTTTATAAGAATTAAATGAATTGTTATAATATCGTTTTAATCTAATTTAGTAATTCAAGTGACACTACAAGAAATCACATATTTTATGACGAATATTTTTGCCATGCACAACAGTTTGTCACAATTTGTTAATTAATAATTACGAAATTCATAATCGTCACTAAAACTTTTGCTTTTGTGACGACATTTAGTTTTGTTACTATTAATCATTTATATCGTCACTAATTTACATATTTAATGACGATTAACAAAATTTCGTCACAATTTATTTTAGAGGTATATTTCGTACCAAAATTTGGAGGAAAACCTTTTAGTAACATATTTGTAATAATTGATGACAGTATTTATTGTCACACAATTTTTCTTTCGATGACAATATAATAGTTTGTCATTAATTATTTGTAAAATTTAGTGACAATGTGATTTCGTCACTAATGTTCACATTTAGTGACGCCAAATACAAATTCATCACAATTTTATTTGGAGGCATTTTGTGGTAAATTGATTATGTGGCATTTTGATTTATTAAGTTGTTGTTAGTTTAATTTAATTAAATTAGAATATGAGAATTTAATTAAATAAAGTGTGACAATAAACTATATAATAAATGAGTTATTAAAATGAATTAAAAGAGTTTTAATTCAGTTTTTACCAAACAAGGCTTAAGAATTTTAAGTCTTTAATTTTAAAAAGGTTTAATCAAACAAGGCTTACGGCTTGTTAATCCTTTTTATTTAATTTTTGTTTTGCCAAACAAGCCTTATGGCTTTTGATTTTCAAAAGAATTATAACTGACATCAATTATTATATGTATTAATATGTAATATATGTATATGTCAGTTATATTAAGTATATTATATATCAGTTATATTATATTATATCAATTTTATACTACGCTAAGTTAGAAGAAGAGAGAAAGAACAGAGAAGAGAAAGAAGAGAAAACTCAGAGAAAGAAGAGAGAGAGAGAGAGAGAGAGAGAGCTATAGAGAAATTTGAGAGAAAATTAGAGGAAGATGGGGATTATCAAAGCAATTTTCTATCTTCTAACAAAGCTAAACAAACAATTGAAGGTATAATTTTAATTTTTAAAGTTTAGTTTTGTTTATTTTAACAGTTCTTTGTGTTTGAGTTTCATAAACAATTAGTTGAAAGTATGGGTTAAACATATTAATTTGTTGATATAAACTGTTTCTATGTGGTTTATATATAATTTAGAGTAATTTAGTCCATGGAGTATGTTTTAATATGAAGAAAATCATATTAAAGAGAAATACAATGATATACTTATGATATGGTCTATTTTGGAATCAAATTTATGTTCAATTCATGTTATAGTGAGTAAATTGACCTTTAATTGTGTAAATATATGAATAAACGAAAAAAATGGGTTTAAAACAAGTTTTTTTGGTTGAAAAATGAATTTACAGTAATTTGTTTCTCTTAGAATGTCTAAAAGTGAAGAAATAACAAGAACAGTGAATTTAGAGGTTTTAAATTTGATGTTTTATACTATTTATATGGTTAGAAACATGTTAAAATATTAAGTTATGTTTTTGTAAAGTTTATGTATTTTATGTGTACGAAATTTGTTTTTAGAAAAGAGCTTTTAGGCCAATTTGGCTTTGTTCTGTGTTCTTCGTGAACACTGTCTGTGCATATCTTATTATCTTGCGATGCCACAACTCCAGTTCTATGAAGAAAAGCTGGTGCTTTGCAGTGCCACTCGAAAGCCTATTGACAATCTGAATGCAGTGCTGGCTGGTTTTGAGAAATGTGATAGCTGCATTATGAGGACAAAGTACGGCTGCCCAGTTCCGATAAATTGGGCGGCATTGCAGAGCCGCTTAACGATTTGGCCTAGAAATTTAATTTTTAATATACACTTTTATAATTGTTAATAAAGTGTAATGTTATGACTATTAAAATGTGATTTATCATATTGTGCTGTTATAGTACCAAATATGAAAATTATTATTAGTAATTAATAAGTTGTGTGATAACTGAAGATTTGTGTTATTACATTAAAAGTGTGGTTTAATTATGTGATTAAACCTAATACCAAAGGGTTGTAAATGAAATAGATATTCAGTTACGTACTGTGAGTATGTGGTAACTAATTATGTCATGATGACATGTGTATAAGATATTTGGGAACGTGAAACGTAATAGTTTAGCATACGCGCAAGGCAAGTTTCCTTACCCTATCTTGATTACAATTATGAAAGTTCCTAAACCTTACTTCTTTACATAGAGCATGTTCTTTAACCCTAACTTTATTTGAGCAAGTTTTCGAGCTTTAATTTTATATTAAGCAAATTCTTGAAATCTGTTAAAAAAAGTTTTTGATCTCGTTTCCTTGTTGGAAATCGTAACCTTAGCTTACCACGTTATTCAAGCAAGGTTTATTATATCTTCTTAATGCTTTGAACTTTAATCTTAAAGCATGAACTTGTTGCGTTACAGTATTCATTTATGGTTCATAACTACTTTGTATTACGTTGTTGTTGAACCTTTATATTTTCATTGAACTTTTGATTCAACTAATCCTTAGTTGATGTACGTTGAACTTTAAATTACCCTTGAAACTTATCCAAACCAAACTTCCTTTGGTGCGGACTCGTATGTTAAACTGAGATGAACAACCCTATTATAGGGGATTAATTATGCGAAGTGTTAAGATGTTTGTGCACAATACATGGTACAAAGGGCTGATCTCCCTAAGTACGAGAAAGAAGGTCCTATAGTCTAAGGACTGTTAAAGGTTCAAGTAGAGATATTTATAACCTGGGACATAGTTCATGGTCTTGTGACCCTCAGATGATTTCCAGTATCAGTTCTTGATTATCGATATTAGAAAATGTTATTCAATTCAATTCATTTCTAGATATTATGTTCTTTCAAGTGAGCATTTGTTTTGCTCACTCTTATATATATATATATATATATATATATCCATTGCAGCAAAAGTTGAGAAGGTTGAAAAGCCAACCACTAGCAAAGGAAAAGGAAAGATGAACAAGTGTTGAAGACTTGTTAATTTATTGATATTTATGTTTTCAGACTTGGTTTAGTTATGTGCTGTAATTATTTAATTTTTCGCAATTGATGAATGTTTTAAGGTTAGATGACCTAGGATTTTATTGGATTTAATTATGTAACCCTTTAATGGGATGATTTATTGTTTAAATTTTATTTAATTTGGGTAGTTAGAAATGAATGTTTGGACAATGAACACCAAATCATGTGGGAATGAAGTACCCAGATTTGGGGGTGTCACAAGTTGGTATCAACGCTTTAGGTTATGAACCTTAGGTGGTGGGAAAAAACCTTAGGAAGTAACCTTATAGGAGAATTGTAAAGATAAAGATAGTGGTGATAAACTCTTATCGAGTTTTAAGAAAGAAATAATAAAACACTTTATGTGCTTATGTGGTTGCAATCTATATGCTCGTGAGTGTCGAGTAGTGACGGTTAGTAATTAAAAAAAACATAAAATATTTGTTGTCAGGATGGCTAATGTGGGAGAATCCAGTCAGGATAGGGAGGAGGGACCTCAGATGCCTAGAGAGGAGGAGCCTTGAGATATTCAGGTAGTCTGGGAACAATGGGTGCCAAGGGAGTCATCTTCGTTGGTTATAGTGGTTGGTTATGCCCTAGATTTGGAGCAGGAGGGGATACCTGATGATGAGGATGTGGTAGAGACAGATGAGGAAGACCCCGTGGAGCTTCCACAGACGGATGGGGATGAGGAAGAGTTTCCACCAAACTCTATTGTAGCTCAAATGTATGACGAAATATATGATCATAACATTGAGCTTCAGGATAGAGTAGGGGAATTGGAGGAGCTAGTAGCTGAACTTCAGACTTCGATGGCACAAAAGGATGGTGAGATTCAAGACCTTGACAAGAGTCTGGGTAATGTGCAATGAAAGCTGGTTCACATAGAAGGGAAAAGGAGCAGCTGATGGAGAAGGTTGCGAAACTGAAGGATAACCTGAAAGAAGAATCCGCCAAGAGAGCAAGTGTTGAAGATGTGTACGAGGAAGCTTCCCAGCGTACAGAGGTAGCAGAGGGAGAGGTACAAGAAAAGAAGATCAAGATGGAAGAGATGGACTGTGTTTTCAACACTGTGATAAACCGAGCTCAAGACCGAGACATGTACTATCCGACTCAATTTGAGGAATTACCATGGTATATGTTAGATCGTAGAACGATGTTCTGCATCATGAAAGAGGAGCACCGTAAGGTTGTTCAACGTCTTAGTAGGCCTTAATAGGAAGTGTAATTGTTGAATAAATAATTATATAATAAATAAGATGTAAATCCCAAGTGTTATGTGACCGATGGGATATGATGATGTTATCCTGAAACTTTATTAGCTCAGGAAATTGATGTAAATAGCAGCGATGCTATTGTTTCTATGTCTTTAAAAGATTATGAATGAATAAAATGTTAATATTTATTCACGATGTTATGTGTTATGTGATGATCATCTGTGATGTGCAAGTTAATTAGAAAATACTTAAGAAATTGATTAATGATCTAATAAGTGTATTTAAACCAAAAAATGCCTCCAAGAAGACGTCAACCACGATAGAGAACCCCTGAGGGGTCTACCAATAACAACAATGCTGATGCTAACCTAGTTCAACAGTTGGTGACATTACTAATGGGAGCACTGCAGAATCAACTGCAGAATCAAGCAGCGACCTTTAAAGATTTTAAAGCAGTTGGACCACCAGAATTTCGTGGGTCCATGAATTCAGTTGAGGCACATACCTGGATCATGTAAATAGAAAAGGTTTTTTACGTTGCTAGAGTCAGTGAGGACCAGAAGACTGCTTTGCAACGTTCATGTTGAAAGCAGAAGCCAACTATTGGTGGCAGGCAAACAAAATCCGAGGAGGACAAGGAGTAATGGCATGGAATAGATTTAAAGAAATATTTTTCGAGACCTATTTTCTCGAAAGCTCACAAAATCAAATGGAAGTTCAATTTCTAGAATTGAAGCGAGAATACGATAGCGGTTATCGAGTATGCGACAAAAATTCACTAAGTTGGCGCGAGGTTTGAGTCGTATCAAAGTTAACACGATTTGAAGCCTTGAATGCAAGAAGATTTAAACAAGGACTAAAGCCTTGGTTGTACAACAAAGTCTCTATGTTTTAGTTGATGGCGTTTGCAGCTGTGACAATCCGAGAATTTAGACAATTTAATAAAATCTTAGAAGATTGAATAAAGGTTAAATTATAGACCTAGACAGAAAATAAGTGTATGGATTTGACATTTTTAGGAAGGAATTTTGGTGTATTTAAAATTTTTGGTGGAGAATTATCAAGGTTAAGTGTCTAAGTGTATAAGAATCTGTGTACAGTGATTATAAGTGTATAGTATGTGATTAAGGGTCAAGGGTTGACCATATAAATTATATCAGTGTCAAACCCTAACCATATATTAAGAACATTGACGTTCAGTTAGAAAACCCTATCGATTGATAAGAAACCCTAATACTGGCTCTGGAAACTCTAATTTCAGTTTCGGGAATCCGAAACCCTAATTTAGAATATTAAAACCCTAATTTGGGAGCTCAAAGGTTTAAGTGTAATTAATTACAGACTTAATTAGGGGAAAACTTAACAAATTAGTTAGAAAGCCCTAATTGCTAAATTAGAAACCCTAATGTATTAGGGAAAACCTAATTATTAATTTAAATTTTTTAATGAGAATTAGGAAACCATGATCCTAATTAGCAAGCCTTAAGGTGATTAGGAAACTTTAATATAATTAGGAAATCCTAATTATAATTTAGAAAGCTTAATTTTCTATTTTAAACCCTAATTAGAAAATCTAAAAAATTTATTTTTCAAAACCTTAGGGTTAAACCCTAAGGGTTAAAACCTAAGGGTTTGACCAAATGACTAGAATGCCATTAAAATTGTGGTCAAAATGACTAAAATAACCTTTTTTGTATTCTTTAATCTGTTGGAGTGCAAATCTTGCCAAAATATGAGTTGTTTACCAACTATTTATCTCCCATGTGCTCAATATCTCACAAATATCAGATTTCTTGCCACCTTGCATCATACAAATTCATTGAACCCAAGATTAAAAGTTAAAAAGAAAGAAAAGTAACTCACTTTACTTTTTAAGATAACCATGACCATTCTCTCTCTAGATTTTCGGGATTGAGAGTGAAAGGGAGTGATAATATAAGCTAATATCATATCGTACTTCTCAAGGATCAGAATCAAAAGTCAAATTCAAAGATCAAAACTTTAAAGAGGTATAAACCCTAACTTGCTAGATCTTTAAGATTTTTGCTAATGTTTTTAGTATGTGTTTGATTATGTGTTAGAGGGTGTTATTGAGTGATCTGGGTTGTTACATCGTAGATCCATAACATCTAGATGCACGAAAATAGCATTTTTAGAACTGAACTATGAACCCTAAAAAGTTGTCTGTCAAGCAAATGTTAGGACCCATAGATCTCTCCGTGTTAGATGATATGTGTGTTTAGTGTTATAGATCTGTTCTCTGTCATAAGGAGAGTAGACTAAAAGTGGAATCAAGTCCATACCATGTCTAGACCTCCAGTAATTAGAAGTCAAACAGGGTTGACCGACCTTGGAAATGGAATTTTGGGTAACCCAGATTTTCGAGAAACCTCTGACAACGTTTTTGCAGGCCCTAGATCTTGCCGTGTTTAATGTTGTAGGCAATGTTAATGATTAGATGTTGTAGACTAGTATATGAACTACCAATTCATGCTATTAGATCACCTAAATTAGCAACAGAATCAAATATATTAGTGGTCAAACTGGGGTTGACCATCAGCCAAATGAATTTCTGGAAAACCCAGAAATGTTCAAGAACACGTTTCTTACAGCAGTTTGACCAGCCTTGATCTTGCACATGTGTTGTTGTTAGATTGAAATTATGTTATATAATTGTTCCTTGACATATGGACTTCATTATTGAACCTTTAGATCACACAAAGCAGACCCAGAATGCAAGTTATAAGGATAAAAAAGTAGGTACCTTGGCTGTTCTTCATTTCTGGGTAACCCAGAAAATGAAGAACATGTCTGACAAGGTTTTTGAGGGCCTAGATCTCTCTGATTTGATATAGTCTAGCCATGAAAATAGTTTGTAGTTGGTTTGGGGGTGTCACAAGGACTCTATTGAGTGTGGATATTGTCTAGATGACAATATTCTTATTAAAACTCTTAGATTATGTTTTGTCGTATTTTACACAACTGTTGTATAATTTAGTCGTATTTGAATTTTGTACCATGTATTTGGTGACCCAAGATGGGTGATGTATACCTGTTTTGGGGGCATCACAGTTGGTATCAAAGCTTAGGGATATGATCCACGCTGCAAGATGTGAGACAAGAACTAGGAGGGGAGTGACGGGGAATTCCTTCGCTAGTATGACCTACCTAAGTTTATTTGGTATTTAATTGGTCAGTCAGGGTATAGGGATAATATGTGATGTTAATTAACCCTTGTTTTGTGGCAGTATTTGAAAATGGCATCCGAAAATGTTGAGATAAACAATGAAGCACATGAGACCGTTGAGTCACCACATATTAATACCCAAGATAATGTGCAATAGGAAGACAATAATCCTCAGGTAAATAACAACACTGATCAGATGATGAACGATGAGATGTTTAGATGCTTTATACAATTCATGCAACATCAAAGAGAGAGACTTCGCTCAAAATTCGTGGAAACACCGGGCAACTCTTGGATGGTCAACCGCTAAGCGCCTCAAGGAGCCGGGACCACGGGAGTTTTTGGAAAGCAGAACCACTTAAAAGCGGAGACGTGGATAAAGCAAATAACCAAGATATTTGATGTCTTGGAATGCTCAGAGGAGCAAAAGGTTCCCTTCTCCACCTTTATGTTGCATGAAGAAGCGATTCTTCGGTGGGAATCAGTAAAAGCGTCACCAACTGGCCGCACTTCAAGATATCATGAGAGAAGTTCCAAGAGCTGTTCAATGATAAGTACTTTCCCGAAAGTATTCATCACATGAAGGAGGTGGAGTTTATCAAGTTGGAGCAAAACAATATGACCATGTCGCAGTACGAAGCTAAGTTTGCCGAGTTATCCCGGTTTGCATCCCATTTGGTCGATAATGAGGAGCGAATGACGCGAATGTTTCTAAGAGGTTTGAAACCCGATATACGTCAATACCTCATTTCTCACAAACTTTGTTTATATTCAGATGTTGTGAATAGGGCTCGATTATTGGAGCGCGCGATAATGAGTCAAAGACAACCAAAAGGCAACGACCAACAACACGATAATAATAATCATGCATCGGCAAATTCCCATCGAACAATGATAACCATCATCATGGAAATTATCATGCCAAGAATGGAAACCACTTGGTGGTAACCATGGCCAAGATAATAGGAGTGGAAATTTCAAGAAGAAGGTTCAACAACGATGGAAAGATAGCAAAGACTGACACCCATTTTCAAGGAAGGAGAACGACCACCAATTGTATGCTTCAAATGCGGAGGGGAGGGACATATCAGTCCAAACTACGTGATGCAGTCCAAAGCATGTTATAATTGTGGAAAAGAAGGTCACCTAGCCCGATTTTGTCGTGCACCAAAGTCAAGTTCAGTTGGGACGGTAGCACCAAAGGCGGATACGGACAAAATAAAGTCGGTGATTTCAGGAAGAGCGTTTTTCGTGACTTCTCAAAAAGCGAGTAACCCAAACGAAGTTAGCACGGGTTAAGTTAATTATAAATTCTTGCGAAGTCTATACCTTATTAGATACCGGTTCTACCCATTCTTTTATCTCTCTTGCTTGCGTTCAACGTTTAAATTTAACTCTGGAGAAATTAAACTTTGACTTTTTTGTTGAAACTTCGTTAGTAGAAACCTTCATTACCTCCACTGTTTATAAATGTTGTTGATTCAAATCGACACTTTCACGTTACCCGTCGATCTTATCTCTTTGAAAATACTTGCCTTTGATGTGATTTTAGGAATCGATTGGTTAACTACTCATCAAGCTTTTCATAAGGTTGTTAGCTTTTATATTCCTAACCAACCTGTTATGCAAATTCAAGCAACCAAACCACTAAAGTCAATCACTGTCATATCAAGCCATAAGTAAAGAGCCCTGGGCCTTTCGCTAGTGACTTCCTTGTGTGGAAGGCACCGAAGCCAGACTATCCGTAGGGGACGTTGTGAATGACGATGGCAAGTTGATAGATATCAATGTGACGTGTTATCCAAGTCTTGGATGAGGGTCATAGTTTTGAATGATATTTCTATTGTTAATAAATTTCCTGACGTATTCCTGAAGACTTCTTAGCTTACTCCTAGAGCGTGAAATCGAATTTTGTATTGACCCCAGTACAAAACCCATTTCTAAAACCCTCAAATATTTCTTCAACTAAAATGAACGTATCATGTGCCAAAGATTTGAAGACTACGACTATACCATTCAGTATCATCATGGAAGAACGAACGTGGTAGTTGACGCGTTGAGTAGAAGATCGTATGCGTTTACGAGTGCGATCTTGTTAACACAAAAACCCATTTTGTATAACTTACAAATGATGAAGATAGAGTTAAAGACTCTAGGGACCGACGTGAGGATAACGAATATACGAGTAGAATTGACTTTAATCGATAAAGTTAAAGCCGCTCAAGCTACACACCCGAATCTGCTGAATGTGAAGAAGAAGGTTCAAGAAGGCGTTATCTCAACCGGCGATTTAATTGGCCCATTTAAAATCCTCGATTGAGTAGGAACTGTGGCCTATAGACTCGTTTTACCGCCAAGTATGTCGCGTGTTCATAACGTTTTTCACGTATCGTTGTTAGTAAAAACTTAGTCTTCGGGGACTTTGGAGCCAAATTTTGGAATAATTAATGAATCTGAAAAAATTAAGAAATCATGGGGGTTTTATAGAGCATGTTACAAGCTTTCCATAGCCTCAAAAATGGACTAATTCTGATAACGGATGAAGAAGTTATGAAGATTTGAAGTATGTGTGTCAAAAGTTGCAAAATCTGGAAAATTGGAGTTAAGTGCCAAAGGTCGAGCGCCTAGGCACTAGGTTTGGCACTTAGAATATGTTCTTGGGCGCCTAGGCGCTTGCCCAAGGCCAAATTTGGGCGCCTAGACGCTGGTCATGTGTTAAGCCAAAATCTGTCTGGACATCCTTTAGTAAATTGGGAATAACTTTTTCATACAAACTCCGATTGAGGTGATTCAGGATGATTCAGAAAGATAACGAGTAGACCTAAAACTTTCATTCTTTATATTTTTAGATTTGAGGTCGATATCAAGGCCTAAAATGGCTATTTTAGGGACTGATGTGCATTCAGAGGCAATAGGAGGACATCGGGAATGAACGTATGCACACGTTTTCGACGATAAAGGTATTCAAGGTATCCTCACCTCTTCGGCATACTAGGTACGTACGTAAATTTTGAGGGTGAAATTTTATAAGGAGGGGAGATTGTGAGACCCCGGATTTTATGAATAAAGATTTAAATTTCTCGAAATATTTTTTTAAAATATTATGGTGTGGATTTGATATAATGGTATAATTGTGGGTAATATTTACAAATTTTGCAAAGTAAGCAAGTGGTTATATAATATTCGATTGGTGGGGAATATTCGTTTTAACAGGGAATATTAAATGACGACACAATCGTTAGTGGACCCCATTAATGAGAAGTATTATAAGTAGTAAAGAAAAGCAGCATGTAATTATCTTTTATTAAAAATAACGGCGAAGTGTTACCGTTAAAACTGTTGAACTACCCTAGTAGTAAAAATACGATGTCTGGCATTAGTTGCATAGTAGCATACGGTATTGGTTATTGATACTTACGTGAGAAGTCACCGGTTATACTCAATTATTGCTACGATAATTCTTTGCATCATATCTCTCATATTATTGATTCGATTATTGTCATTGTATCATCTGCATAATATGATATATTATTAAATCAATAATTGAGACGACAAAGTTATTCATATTATTAAATTATAATATTTACAATGTCTAGAAGTTATGTCAAGGAGAGGTTTGGTCATCTAATTGCGCGCCAATAAGGAGAAATCCTTATCGGAAAGCCCCCTCTTTCCTGGGAACGACCTGGTTATTAAATATTGTGTGTTATAATATTAATGGTGAATAAGTTCATGTTGATTAAAGATGAAATTGATAGTTCCATTGTGTTAGAATTATTAGTGTTAGTGAAAATCGACATTTATTTCGATAATAATTGATGTCTAGAAGTTATTGGGTAATTAATAGGATAAATGAGGAATTAATTGCTATTAATTCACATGATTATAACTATTTGTTTCACATGTGTGTACTATTGATTCACATTCATGTACTATTAGGGGAGTTGGTGCAAGATTGATAATACTTGCATGACTAAGTTAAAAATGGAGGTATAGATAGAGGTACTATACTGTAATTCGTATTTTCACATGATTATAACTATTGATTCACATGATTGAACTATTGATTCACATTATTTAATATTAGGGGAGGTGGTGCAAGTTTGATAATGCCTGCAGGACTAAATTAAAAATCAAAGAAAAAGCTGAAGGTATTGTACTGTAATATTTCGAGCCCCAAAACGTGCAATTATCGAAACTATATTTTCCTATAAATAGAAGCTCATTCTTCCTTCATTTCTCACCAATTCACTAAAGCTATAGAGCAATTATTATAGAGAGAAATTATAGAGAGAAAGAAGAAGAGAAGTTTGCTACCTCTCTACTCCAGTATCCAGTTTCTTTCTAAGGTAAGGGGTATTAGTCTTTTGTATTCATAAAGAGAGTTATTTTCTTTCAATACTCATAAGAGTTGTTATTCCATTCTTTATTATTATGTTGGAATAACTTTGTCATATCTGAAATCTACCGCATACATGGTGAAATTCTTCTGTTATTCCATTCTTTATTATTCTGTTGGAATAACCTGTTTGTGTGGTCTATCGCATGCTTGGTGAATTCTGTTGTATTCCATTCTTTATTATTCTATTAGAATATCACATGCATGCGGATTAAGCGTGACTGGTTACATTCTTTATTATTACTCGTTGGAATATCTTATGCATGCGGATTACTCATAACCTGGTTCCGTTCTTTATTATTCTATTGGAATATCCTGTCTCTGCGGATTACGTATGACGTGGTTCCGTTCTTTATTATTCTGTTGGAATATCCTGTCTGTGCGAAATACGCATGACCTGGTTCCATTCTTTATTATTCTATTGGGAATAACCTGTCTGTGCGGTCTATCACATGCCTGGTGAATTCTTCTGTTATTCCATCCTTTATTATTTTGTTGGAATAACCTGTCTATGTGGATTACCGTATGCATGGTGAATGATCCTTTGTATTCATTCCTTATTAAATTGTGGAAATGATCTGTCTACGTGGATTAACGCATGGCGGGCGAAAATCCATTTGCAGTTTCATATATTCTATTATACTCAATTGGTTAAAGTTTTGGCTTCTATACTCCATGAAATTAGTAGAATATCCTGGATATTTGCGCTTCATTCAGTATCTTTTCATGGAAATATTCTTCTGAGCATTCTTGAATTTTACTCCACAAAACAGTATCATGTTGACAATTTGGACGTAATTGATTTCAAGATAAATTAACTTATAAATCTTTAAAATTTATTCTTGAACTTGTTTTATTGAGTTATTATGTCATTGTCATCATCCTCATGCTTTTATTGTGATGAAAGTCATCTTTGGCTTACGTGCATAGATGGACTTGGTATGATTATGACCAGGGATCATTCGATATAATCATGACCTGTAATGTTATAAATGATGTGGTAAAAGTCCTCAGTGGCTTGTAGTGCATTGATGGACAGTTTTTGGTATGATTATGACCAGGGATTATTCAAAGATAGTCATGACCATTGATGATTTAATGAATATCCTTGGCCCATAGTGCAGGGATGACTCGATGATGTGGTTTATTTATTAAGCTGAGTCTCAGGGATAAAGTTGATGAAAAACTTTTTAAATCATAGAAGATAATAGATTTTATGCTCTACTTAACTCTTCTAATGGATTGCTTGTTCCGCTGTAGTTAAACTTGTTGTCTATTATATTCTATCAGTTAAACATTGTTGAAGGCTAATGATAATTTATTATGCATTATCTTAGTCATAAAATTTCTTACTGGGCTAGTTGAACTCACTGTTTCTTTCACTGTTCTCTTCAGGAAATGAGAACGTAGCCGAAACTAGTCAGGGAACGGAGTGATGGTCCAGATGATAGAATTAGTAGTCCTCACTATTCTGTTAAATAGTGTGACAATAAATATAATGAGGACTCCATTGAGTGTGGATATTGTCTAGATGACAATATTCTTATTAAAACTCTTAGATTATGTTTTGTCGTATTTCACATGACTGTTGTATAATTAAGTTGTATTTGAATTTTGTGCCATGTATTTGGCGACCCAAGATGGGTGATGTATACCTGTTTTGGGGGCGTCACAACCTATTTATTTATATATAGTTTGTTGTGTCACACAATGCTATATATATTTGAAATAGGATCCTTATTCTTACTAGCAAATCTTTAATTAGATTTAGTCGAACTATAAAAGTGGGGGTAATATAGTTTGAAGAAATAATGGGAAATACAAATTTTTAAAAAAAGACCTAATTTATTTTGGTAATTAGTTAAATGAATGTATGCTAAAATCTTATTTTTTTTCACATGCAGAATTTCAAAATGTCACACTCATTATCACTGTGTAGCATATTTGATGCTAACAAACTGACCAAACCGAATTACACGGACCGATTAAGGAATCTGATAATTGTTCTTACTGTTGAAAAACTTTCTTATGTCCTAAATTCGCCTGTCCCTGCAAATGTTGCAGAAACAGCCTCTGAGGAAGAGATTGCTACTTTTAAAAAGTGGCAAGATGATGCAACTGTGGCTCAATGCATCGTGCTTGCATGCATGAGTAACGAGCTTCAACGTCAATAAGAAACTACAGATGCTTCTACTATATTACTGCACCTCAAAGAGTTGTATGGTGAGCAAAGTAGGACTGCTAGATATCAGATATTTAAGGAGCTCTTTCGATCTCAGATTACTGAGGGCACTACTATTGAGACTCATGTCCTGAAAGTGATCAATTTGATTGAACAACTTGGATAGCTAGGATTCATAATGGATGGGGAGTTAAGTCAAGATTTGATCTTGCAGTCACTCTCAAACACCCTCCCACAATTTGTTGTGAATTTTCACATGAATAAGTTGGACGTCAGGTTGCCTGAGTTATATAACATGTTGAAAATTGTTGAAGGTCAGTTCCCATCCAAGAAGGATTAAGTCTTAATGGTGGATGATTCTTTCAAGAAAAGGAAGAGGCCCAAGGTATCTTCTGAAAAGAAGAAAACTAAGAAGGCTAAGGGCAAGGCTGAAGTGAAGGATCAAAAGAAATCTTATCCAGCTAGCAAAGGAATATGCTTCCATTGCAACAAGCCAGGTTACTGGAAAAGGAACTATGATAAGTTCCTAGCGGAATAAAAGCAGAAGAAGCTCGGAGAAGCTTCAACTTCCAATCAAGGTTTGTTCATGATTGAAATTAATTTTTGTGAAAGTCAAAATTCTACTTGGGTATTGGATACTGGCTGTGGTTCTAACATATATAATACTATGCAAGGACTAGTCAGAAGTAGAAAGCTGAACAAGGATGATGTCGTCCTACGAATGGAAAATAGAGCAAAGGTTGCTGCATTAGTTGTAAGGACTTATTGTTTAGCACTGCTTACAAGCAAATCCATTACCTTAAATAATTGTTATTTTATTCGAACACTCATTAGAATTATTATTTCAATTTATGTATTGGATATGAATGGTTTTGATATAATAATAAAGGATAATAGTTGTTCCATTAATAATAAAAATGTTTTATATATTGTTAGAAAATTGCTGAATGGACTTTATGTACTTAACTTGCATGAAAATATACTCCAAATTGAACAAACTAAGAAACAAAAAAGAGATGATGTTAATTATACCTTTATGTGGCACTGTAAACTTGGTCATATTAATGAAACAAGATTATCCAAGTTGCATAAATATGGGCTCTTAGAGCTATCGGATTATAAATCATATCTAACTTGAATCTTGTCTCATGTGTAAGATGACCAAATCTCCTTTTAGTGGAAAAGGAGAAAGAGTTACAGAGTTATTAGTATTGTTACATACAGACGTAGTGGACCTATGACAACGAATGCACGAGGAGGGTATTCTTATTTTATTACTTTCACTGATGATCACTCAATATTTGGATATGTTTATTTAATGAAATATAAATCTGAATCATTTGAAAAGTTCAAAGAGTTCAGAAGTGAAGTAGAGAAGCAAACTTGGCAAGAGTATAAAGGTTCTTTAATCGGATCGAGGTGGTGAATACTTTAGCAATGATTTTCTCAATTGTCTAAAAGAAAATTGTATAATCTCACAATGGACTCCGCCAGCCACACCAAAGATGAATGGTGTATCCGAGAGGAAAAATCAAACATTTTTGGACATGACTCATTCCATGATGAGTTTTACCAATCTTCCAGTATCATTCTAGGGTTATGCCCTAGAAATGGCTGCACACCTACTTAACAAGGTATCTACCAAATCCGTCCCAAAGACTCTATATGAGATATTGAAAGTCCAATAATAATCTAGAAGGGGTTGAATAGATTATTACAGATTAAAAATTTATCTTAGGCCTTTTTGAATTTTTGGATAATTAATTTACAGTGTTAGAAATTAATATGCAAGACATTAAAAATTAAATCACACAATGCACAGAGATTTGTCTGGTTCACAACATACATCTCGGGTATGCTGTTACGTCCAGTCTCAAGCTCCTCTCTAGGACTTGAGATCCTATTACTATCAGTAATAAATACTCCTTCAACAGGCGGAGAAGCCTTTACAAAGTTTTATAGACAAACTTCCAACTGTTCCCAACTAATCTATCTTGAACAACAAGCTCCCAGCTCCCTCCTCAAGCTTAGTTGTACTTCTTTTGAGTTCAGTTCTATTTTAGGATCTGGTCTTGAAACAACAGTCTCTTCCTTACCTCACAAGTTCACTAGAGACCCAACTCCCAGCTAACCTCTCTAAGACTATGGTCTTGGTCAAAGAATTACTCGTCTTTCTCACAGGTACATAAAATAAACTAACTTTGACCTTTGCTCTTTTTTTTACAAAGAATTTTACAACAATGTGCTTCTTAAATAAGCAGATAAAATTTAGTATAGATTGATGCTCTCAAATAAGCAGATATCAATTAAAAAGCAAATATATTTATAAAAGTTCAAAGACTTTTATACTAGAGAAAATATGATTCTTAGTAAGCAGATAGTAATTTATGCTTTGATCAATTAATGCTTCTGTGTAAGCAAATATGTAAATTATGCACTGTTATAAAAGTTTAAATAACTTTTATATATTGTGTGAAAAATGCTTCTTGAATAAGAAAATAAGTAAGTTTCAGCTTATGCTCAAAGATGCTTCTATATAAGCAGATAAATAATTTTAATGCAATTTATAAAGAATTATTCACTCTTTATGGAGTAAAGAAAAGTCACTTTAAGTTTAAATATAAAAGTTTAAATAACTTTTATATTTAGAGTGAAAATGCTTCCGAGTAAGCAAATAAGTAAGTTTTAAGCTTTGAATCAAATATGCTTCTATTTAAGTAGATATATTCACTTAAGTTTGTGAAATAAAAGATTAAATAGCTTTTATATTATGCAACAAGTATTTTATGAATAAATGAATTTATGATCAAATACTTGTGATGTCATATATCAAGTATAATAAATAAATCAGTTAAGCAATACTTGATATAACAAATATATTTGTTTAACTCAGATAATATATAACAATATTTTATCTATTATGTGATTTTATAAATAAAATTACTTAGTACTATAAAGAATTGTATGGTTCGATTCCCTCACTTAAGAGGAATATCTCCGCAGCCTTGCGGCGTCTAAGTATGATAAAATTTAAATTCTCACAATTGATATTTATATAAATATTTTCAATAGATCACTACGATTTTCAAATTCGGTTCGGATGATTCACTCTTTTTGGAGAAATATCTCAGTGTCGTTTTGAACTATCAAGTGTCGTATCTATTTTACAATATTTATATAAATAATATCAATAAAAAGTTACTTACGACTATAAGGAATCGTATGGTTCGAATTCCTCTCCGTAGAGGTGTATCTCCGTAGCCTTGCGGCGTCCAAGTATCTTTTTATTTGATAAAAAAATGAAAAATAGATATATAAAATTGTGTATAATAATTTTTATTCGTATATCTATAAATATAAATAAGCAAGAGATAATTCAAATAAAGTAAATCAAACAACTTATCTCAATATGCTTAAACCAATTTCCTCTTCTCAAATGATTAGAACTTTGATAAGAAGAGAGAGAGAAAGTTTCTTAGAGAGTATGTAGGAGAGAAATAAACTTTTCTTTTCAAGTAAATTGACAAATTGAAAATGAAAGAAAGGCCTCCTATTTATAGATTTTTAAGGTTGGGGGCAAAATAGTAATTTTTGAAATTTGATTTTGAATGAAAGGTTGTAATTGCTTAATTTTAAAATCAATGGTTAGGATTAAAAATGGATCACGCGGATTGCTCAATTGAAAGGATTCAAATTTCCGCCCAGGCTTTATTTTGATAACTTTAATGCATTTAATGTCAATTTAATATTCGATCAAAGTAGAAATAAAATAGAGACATCCAGCCATTTTTCAAAAAGAAAGTCACACACGGATTTATTACACAAACACACACGGCTACTGTATGTACATACTTATATGACACACACACACACACACACACATATATATATATATATACATATATATATATATATACATATATATATATATAGAGTCCTGGGATCTAGTTAGGATCCGGACTTTCTATAAAATACTGGATCATTTTTTTTTTTTTTTTTTGAAACAACTAAAAAATAATAATATAGAATGGAATTTTTACATATCTGAGTTTTTGGGTGTGATTTGGATACCATACCAAAAAAATGTATGTATGCATCAGTATATATATTTTGGTATAGGTATCCAAATCACACCCAAAACACTCGTATTATGTAAAATTCAGTTCCATATTTTTTTTTTAGTTGTTTCAAAAAAAAGCAAAAAAAAAAAAATGGTCTAGTATTTTAGGACTCGTCAGAGTCAGGACTGATCCATACATATATACATATATATATATATATATATATATATATATATATATATATATATATATATATATATATATATATATATATATATATATATATATATATAATTTCTAAGGTTAGGCGAAAAATGGTAATTTTGAAATTTGATTTTGAAAGAAAGGTTGGGATTGCTTAATTTTAAAATCAATTGTTAGGATTAAAAATGGATCACGCAGATTGCTCAATGGAAAGGATTCAAATTTTCGCCCAGGCTTTATTTTGATAACTTTAATGCATTTAATGTCCATTTAATATTCGGTCAAAGTAAAAAGAAAAGAGAGACAACCAGCCATGTTTCAAAAAGAAAGTCACACACGAATTTATTACACACACACGGCTAATGTATGTATATACATATATGACACTTTAATATATATATATATATATATATATATATATATATATATATACAATAAAATAATTTTGTCCAATTTTGAAATAACTTAAAATAATTTTTGAAATTTTTAAATAATAAAATTAATTTGAGAATAAATAGAAAATGCCCACATGTCAAAAATGATTTAATCAAAATCTCCATCTTCTTTTCAAATTCAGTCAAACAAGCATTTGATGATCAACATATGATTTTTGTCTCAAAATGCACATGTCAATTCATTTTCAGGACATTAGCAAGCATTGTCCCAATATAAGTAATCTATTTGTTTTAACACTTTAAAAAATTAAGATCAAAAAAGTCAATTAAATAATATTTAGAAAATATTTTTGGTCAAAGATAATAAAATAATTATAATAATTATAATAAAAATCCTATGGAGAGGATTCTACCCTTTTAATTAATTTATTTACTAATTATTGTTATCAACAATATAAAACTAAAAGTTAGAAGCCCAACAATCTCCCCCCTTTTTGATGATGACAATCAACTAAAAATATTTTCCATAAAAGCTCCCCCTCAATTTATGCAATCAGAAAAAATTTAAATTTCTGAAAAACTTATATGCAACAATATATAACAGTTCATGTACGTGCAACAATATATAACAGTTCATGTATATAGCATGTGATAGTATGCAATAGAATAATACTATTTTTCTTCTCCCAATAATATTTTTCTTCTCCCCTTTTGTCATCATAAAAAAAATGGGTGGGGTGGGGTGGGGGGGGGGGGGGGGAGATTAGAATAAAAAAAATCTTTTTAAAGATTTAGTTGCCTCTTTGTCTTTTGATCGAACAGTCGGAAGCTTGCATGATTTGAATTTGTGTGGTTAATTCTGATTGACCCAAATTAACATTCACGAATGTAGATTATTTACCGTTAGATGTATAGAAATTTAAATGAACATTCTACATTAAATCTATTGTATATATGTGTGTATTTTTAAAAAAAAATAGATTTAAATATTAAATACATTCTTTTAAAAAATATTCCTATATATATATATATAAAATATTTATATGAACATATATTTACATACATAAATAATTATGTGAAAACTGACATGTGCCACTTGTTCTTGAACAATTATGATGACCTGCACAGTCAGAATCTTTTTCACCTGATTTCATTTGCAGTCCTAGGAAGATGTTTAATTCTCCCTTCATGCTCATTTCAAAATCCTTACTTATACTTTCAGAGAAATCATTTCACAAAGTAATATTAATAGACCCAACAATGATTTCATCAATTATTTTTACTAGAGTCAGCTCCAAGACATACATGCAACATTTATCAATTTCACGAACTGGTACCCTTTAATAAAAAGGATCCTTTGGGTGAGTTTCCCATTTTGTATAAGGAACATTTGTGTTTTCCTTTACAAAAATGGGTACACGAAAATCAATCTTAGTAGAAACGAGCATTTTATGAGTAGCAGGTCTATAAGATGCATGATTTACTCTATTATTATATAATGAAAAACTTTGATGAAAATTTTTATAAGATTTTTGACTTTTATTATAAAACTCTTTCCTTGTATTAATAATTGGTGCAATGTACGTTCCTTTAGGCACCCAAATCATTTTTTCTTTATAATTTCCATTTCGAGCTTTACACATGTGAAAAGAATGACCATTTCTGTTACAGTAAGAACATTTAGTAAATGGAGATGTGTGATTTTCTTTTTCTTTACTTTTAACGTGATAGAGTCCTTTATTTTTTCTTTTAATAACTTCTCCAATGTATCCTAATCCTTCTTTGTTACATCCACATCTTTGTTGATTAAGCATAACATCAAGGTTTTCTTTCCCTTTTGTGAACTTAAGAACTATAAAATTTAAATCGTCACGTTTTTTAGTTAAAATATTAATTTGATCTATTAAAGAAGAATCTTCATTTTGTTGTTTTAATTCTATCTTTAGAGATGCATTTTCAAAATTGAGATTTTTAATATCTTCACTTAACACTTGATTTTTTATTTGAGTATTTTCATTAATTATAGCAAGTGTTGAATTTCATATTTCAAGATATTTATTTTTCTAAATTTTCTAATCTGTCTTTTAATAAATCATTTTCTAGTTTTTCTTTATTTAGACCTTCATTAGTTATAATCAATTTTGCATTTTCCATTTCCAGATTTTTGTTAATTTTAAATAATTTTTCTAATGAAAATTTTAATTTAATAAAATCTTCTTTAATAATTTTATTATCTTCATATAAAAAATTATATGCTTCTTGTAGCTAATGGTGTTTTTCATTTATATTATCTAAGGTATGCATGACAAATGAAGTACTAGATAATTGATGTTCAAAATTTACCTCAGGTCTTGGTGATGACTCATTGTTTGCCATTAAACACAGATTTACAATTTTCTTAGTTTGTTCAATAACTTCTTCATCATATCTTTCTTGATTTATAAGTAAATCTTTGAAAGCAATTCATTTCTTTTTTTATATTTGTATCCGATCATGCTTTTTCGACTAACATGTCGACTTCGTGGGTACGAAGATTTCCAATAACGCTATCAAGAGGATAAGTAGTTAGGTCTTGCCTTTCCTTAATAGAAATAACCTTCATTTTCCAGATGGATGGAAGGGCTTTGAGAATTCTTCTATTTTTCTCATTAGTTGTATAGGCCTTCCCTAGATGTTCCAGTTCATCAATGATTCTGGAAAAACGTATGTCCATATCAATGATCTTTTCACCTTCTTCCAGCTTAAAACTTTCATACTCTTGGACTAGAGCATCTTTTCTAGTTTCTTTAATATGATTGGTTCCTTCATAAGTTAGAATCAATTTTTCCCAAATTTCTTTTGCATTCTTGCAATTGCTAACTCTTTTGTATTCTTTTTCAATGAGAGCACTAGTCAGCACTTGTTCAACCATGGATGCAATGTTCATAGCCTTTTCATCATCAGTAGTGCATTCATCAACATCTTTCTCAATGATCTTTTCTTTCACGATTTTTGTCGGAACTTTTACACCTCGTTCTATTACAAGCCAAACTTTGATTCCTTGTGATTTGGCATAGATTTTGAATTTGCTCTTCCAGGTGGCAAAGTTTGTACCATCAAATAGTGGAGGTCTGGTCATTGATAGTCCTTCTCCGCAACCAGTAAAATTATAGGCCATAGATGGATCTACTCTTAAGTATGCCTGTATTTACTCAACAAACAAGTTAAAGAGCACCGCTTTGATACCAATTAAAAGTCCAATAATAATCTAGAAGGGGGGTTGACTAGATTATTATAGATTAAAAAAAATTATCTTAGGCCTTTTTGAATTTTTGGATAATTAATTTGCAGTGTTAGAATTTAATATGCAAGACAGTAAAAATTCAATCACGCAATGCACAGAGATTTGTCTGGTTCACAACATACATCTCAGGTATGCTACTACATCCAGTCTCAAGCTCCTCTCCAGGACTTGAGATCCTATTACTATCAGTAATAAATATTCCTTCAACAGGCGGAGAAGCCTTTACAAAGTTTATAGACAAACTTTCAATTATTCCCAACTAATCTATCCTGGACAGCAAGCTCCCAGCTCCCTCCTAAAGCTTAGTTGTACTTCTTTTGAGTTTAGTTCTATTTTATGATCTGGTCTTGAAACAACAGTTTCTTCCTCACCTCACAAGTTCACTAGAGACCCAACTCCTAGCTAACCTCTCTAAGACTCTGGTCTTGGTCGAAGAATTACTCGTCTTTCTCGCAGGTACATAAAATAAACTAACTCTGACTTTTTCTCTTTTTTTTACAAAGAATTTTAAAACAATGTACTTCTTAAATAAGCAGATAAAATTCAGTACAGATTGATGCTTCTCAAATAAGCAGATATCAATTAAAGAGCAAATATATTTATAAAAGTTCAAAAACTTTTATACTTGAGAAAATATGCTTCTTAGTAAGCAGATAGTAATTTATGCTTTGATCAATTAATGCTTCTATGTAAGCAAATATGTAAATTATGCACTGTTATAAAAGTTTAAATAACTTTTATATATTGTTTGAAAAATGCTTCTTCAAAAAGCAAATTATTAAGTTTCAGTTTTCATAGCCTAAGTCCACTTTCTACACAATTCTATTTTGAAAAACCACATTTCCTACTAAGCAATAAAAACACATTACTCTTATACAAACAAGCATATGTGAACACGTATGTGCTAACCGAAAGCATCTAAACAACAGGCATGGATTACATCATGTAAAACATTATAGCTAAGCTCATTTTATCCAGTAAATTCAAAAATCCTTCAAAATTCAATTTCATCATTGGTTAGACTCAAACTCCATAGAGCTAGAAATTTGGGACATGCAACTAAACACATAACTGAAACATATAATAACTACTAAAAAAAGAAAAATTTTACGTAATTATTAACTAACACATAAACATGCAAAAGTTAAACTAAACATGCAAAAATATGCAAATTAACTACATGCAACTACACTACTACCCAATACCACCAAACTTAACATATTCATTGTCCCAATGAATGAAGGTATAGGGTTTAAAAGAACTCCCCTAATGATCAGCTGCACCACCCTCTTCGGGTACTGAATTCAGCGGTGGAAATGGCACTATAGTTCCAAATTGTGGCCACTCGAGCATGGTACCTTGCTACGCAAAAGCCTCCGCTAGAGACCTTGTTAAACCCATAGAAAATGCTGCAAAATTATCGTACATAACATCGACCTTCCTCTCCAACCTTCGGAGTTGTCGATCATCAGTAGCAGCAGTGGCTTGAGTTGACGTGCCTGCTTCATTTATCTTTGAGGGTTGTGATGATGGTGTAGATGATGAGGGATGAAGGATGAAACCCTTACCCCTTGGGTGCGGGGTACCTCCTGCCAAATCCTTGAATTTTGCTATCGTGGCGTGAGTGATATCCTGACTTGGGTATTACAGCTGTTCATCTGTCCACCTAACTTTTGCTCTCGCACACAAATGAGCAACAATCGAGGCATGTGGTATACTTCCCATAGTGCTCCCCCGCATGTAGCGTAGTATGTTCTGATTAAGGAGATGACCAACGTCGATGTATTTTCCTACAATAATCCCCCACAGAATGATTGCTCGCTTAGTTGTAATCTCATGTTGATGGGATGATGGCATGAGTTTTGCACAAACAAAGAGATTCCAAGCCTTGGCATAACGGTTGAGAGATAAAGATGGAAAGGTCCTGGGCTGATTAGTGCCTGGCTTGTAAGTCCATTGTGTCCCTGGTATACACAAATAAGTAATGACTTCATCTAGGTCTGTCTGCATTCGTTTCGCGTCAACCCAATTTGTACGTCCAGTTAGAGAGTCGGGTAAATTAAATACGCCACGAATTGCCCTTGGGTGATAGTCCACTTGAACCCCTTGGACGAAAGAAAATCCACTCATTGTCTCCTTTGCATTCGCATAAAATTCTCGTACAATGGTCATAGGTGCAGGCATTGGTGTAGAGTAAAATCCATGCCAACATTTTTCCTTGATCATATCTACCAATTGCCCATCTTGTGCCTCTGGCTTGAGCCCTCTCTCTCCTAACAAATGATTTAGCCACAATTCGGTAATACTCTATCTGGGCATCAAGACTGACAAATTTAGAAAAATCCATATAGTCACCACTCTGGCTACTTGCAGAGGACGACTCTGGAGTGCGAGAACGAGCATGTTTTGGTCCTATTGTTACCGACGAAGAAGAAGAAAAACTTTATTAATGGAACAAAGGTTGTATTTTCTGACAAACAATGAACACCCCCAAACTATTGTTTTTTGCGCACCCTCTAAAGAAACCCTAACTTTATTAGTTGAGGAATTTAAACGTGGGTAGGAAACGGATGCGAGATATGCGTAGTGGGGTGAGGAGTTACAAATTTGAAATGGAACGGTTGGGAGAGGAGTCGTGCGGTCAGAGAGAAAGGATATGCATTTATTCGATTATAATCGATATAAGAAATGGGCAAAGATACGTTTTAAGTGCGGTGATGCGGTTTTTAATCGGATAGTGGCGCGGTAAGCGCAAGGAAGTTATCTTTGCCGCAGAAATATGGTATTGAACGCCATTTTATCTTGAATTCTTCTTGGCAATTACACGCCACCGTTCTACCATACTAATCTGCATCTTTAAATACACCTGTACAAACAATAAATATCATTATAAGAGATATCAAGTCTCCAAAATCAAAACATGAACTAATGACTATGCATAAATGACTATCCCAAAACAATACTTTCTATGCTACGCTTAAGCATCATCATATGTACATTCAGTTCCCATAATACTTATTTCACACTAGTTATGCTATAAAAACTAATCATGAAAATGAAATATCAAATATGATCTAAAACAGAATTAATGCTTGACTATTTCTGACTCAATCATGTTGAAGAAAGAATGGAGGTGACTTTCTGCCTGTCAACCTCTCCACCAAAATAATGCTTTAATCGCTATCCATTCACTTTGAACGGCTTATTTGGGAATTTGTCGAATACCTCTACTGCACCATGTGGATAAACTGTCTTCACTGTGAATGGCCCTGACCACCTTGATTTGAGCTTCCCAGGAAAAAGTTTAAGTCTTGAGTTAAACAACAGAACTCTTTTTCCCGACTCAAATACTCTATCAATAATCTTGCGATCATGCCATCTCTTCACCTTTTCCTTATACAGCTTAGAGTTTTCATACGCCTGCAATCTGAATTCATCCAACTCATTGAGTTGGAGTAGGCGTTTTTCACCTGCAGCCTTTAAATCAAAATTTAGCTTCCTAATTGCCCAATATGCCTTATGCTCAAGCTCTATGGGAAGGTGACAAGCCTTTCCATAAAATAGCTGAAAATGTGACATGCTCAATGGAGTCTTATAAGCAGTCTTATACGCCCATACAGCATCATCAAGCTTTAATGACCAATCCTTTCTTGTAGGGTTCACGACTTTCTCCAAAATTCTCTTTACTTCATGATTTGAAACCTCTGCTTGGCCATTAGTTAGAGGATGATAAGCTGTAGCAATGCAATGATTTACCCCATACTTGTGAATAGAGTATGTGAACGCTTATTACAAAAATGACTGCCTTCATTACTAATGATAGCCCTTGGAGTCCCAAACCTTGTAAAAATACTTCTTTGTAAAAATCATAGGACCACCTTGGCATCAATAGTTAGAAGAGCTGCCACTTCCACCCACTTCAAAACATAGTCGACTGCTAACAAGATGTATAAATTTCCGCATGAAGAAATGAAAGGGCCAATGAAATCTATCCCCCAAACATCAAAAATTTCAACCTTGAGGATCGTGTTCAATAGCATCTCATTCCTTTTCGAAATATTCCCAACTCTTTGACATCTGTCACATCTCTGGACAAAACTGTAAGCATCTTTAAAAATCGTCGGCCAGTAGAATCTTGCTTGTAACACTCGGGCCGCTGTCCTCTCTCCACCGTAGTGACCTCCATATAATGAATCATGGCAATCCTGCAAAATCCCCTCTGTCTCACTATATAGGATACATCTCCTTATCATCTGATCAGCACATTGTTTGAACAAATATGGTTCATCCCACATAAACCACTTCACGTCATGCAAAAATTTCTTCTTTTGATGACCAACTAAGTCAGAAGGGATCATCCTGCTCACCAAATAGTTCGCATAGTCTGCAAACCATGGCACTTCCCCTTTCACCACAAATAACTATTCATCTGGAAAGGACTCATTAATCACAGTCTTGTCATCTACCTCCCTTCCCGGATTTTCCAGTCGAACAGTCTTGTCATCTACCTCCCTTCCCGGATTTTCCAGTCGAGACAAGCGGTCCGCCACTTGGTTCTCAGTTCCCTTTCCGTCCTTAATCTCCAAATCAAATTCCTGCAATATAAGTATCCACCTGATCTTCTTTGCCACCAAGTATCGAATTGTCGTATGATCCGTGTACACTATCACCCTTGTCCCAATCAGATAAGCTCGAAACTTGTCAAAAGCATATAGAACTACCAAGAATTATCTTTAGTCAGGAAAGAGTTTTAAGATGGCTCTCTCACTAAAAAATTCTCTCTGCCTTCTCTCTACCTTGGTTTTCTGGTCTAGTTGGTATTCCCCTACCTAACTTTTCCGTTCATCTCCATCCTTTCCGGCCTTTTCTTCCTATCTTCCTCTCTCTCCTCTCTTCCCCTACTCACCATCCTCCCCTCTTCCATTTTCTGGTTTTCCCTCCTTTGGTGTGACTCGGTTCTGATGGTTAGTCACAACCACCTTTCTGCTGGAAACATTGAAAGTAGCCTTTCAAAGGATCTTTTTCTTGAATTTGGAGTTTCTGTCCCGGGCTCGTCATCCTCTGTTAAGGTTGTTATAGATGAAATGGGTGAGTCTGATGCTTTCCTGGGACATGTGGGTAACTTTGTTACCTCTGAAGAATCGTCATCTCAGGTGGTGAGCCCTGTACTGGATATTGGAAATGCCATGGGGGACAATGCAAAAGCTATTTTTTCTGCTGCCCAACAACTAACTCATAAAGACAGAGAGGAAGCTATTTTTGAACGTAAAAAGAACCTCCATCTTATGGAGTTCCTTTCTGCACATGAGGTTACTTCAAATGACGTTCAAGCCTTTTTGTCTGAAGGTAAGGCTGTTAATTTTAACTCGGGCCACCTGGTAAATCGAGGTCCAACACCAGAATCTTTTCTAGGTGGGACTCTTTCTCAAGTCAAATGTGTTGGAGATGGCTCAAAAGCCAAACTATCTCCTTTCTTAAGGAACCTCCAATTTGGTTTTGGGCGTTGGCTAGTCCCCGCCCCGAACAGACTAGCCTTAGATCTACTCTCCCTTCCGGCCTTCCACCTCGGGTTTACGTTAAGTCGACTCACCTTTAAATTTAAATTTGAAAGCTCCGCCTCTTCCCTCGAAGAAGGTGAAATCCTAGTCCTACTCTGAAAGCTACCAGTCAAGACTTGGTGTGATGTTGTTGGGAAGCCTTTATCGAGAAGCTTCTAGGTCCCTATCTTATCACCCTCATTCTCGGCAGACGGAGCAATTTACGTGATTCCACACCAAAAATGCTTACTCGAGGTAACTTGATTTGGGCCTCTAGCCTTGTGGGATACTTTTCGCATTCATCTCTCCCCTACAAAGTAGTAGAGCCCATAGCTAAAAGGATATGGGGCATCTAGGACTCATGAAATGTTTTCCTTCACAAGAAGGGGTATTATATTTTCAAGTTCGATTCAAAATCAGATTGTGATAATATTTTGGCTTCAGCCCATGGCACTTCACCTCCAAGATAATGGTCCTGCAACAATGGAAAGAAGGTATTGTCTATTCAAAAGCGGTATGATGTCTTCCCAAAGATGGGTGAAACTTAGCAATATCCCCCTTTCTTATTGGTCGGATGAAGGGATAAGTTATATTGCTAGTGCTATTGGGAAGCCACTTTTCACAGATGACATGACAACCAAGAATGATTTCTTAAATTTTGCTCGAGTTTGTATTGAGGTGAAAGCTTCATTCTCGTTTCCCCCTTCTATCCGGGTAGCCATCAAGCAAGATCATGACTCCGACTATAGCTTTACACAAGTGGACGTGGAATATCAAAGTAAGCCTCCTTCTTGCTCCTTTTGTCAAGTATTTGGGCACTCTCCTATCAATTGCCCAAAAGCAAATTTTAAGTGGATGCCAAAGGTCACAACTGCTGGTCCAGCTGGGAATGTTGGCAAAGATCTTGTGAATCATGTAAAGATACCAAGTCATATAGTCACTTCTTGAAACGAAATGAAAGTCCCCTTCTCCATCCAAATGGACGGTTAGTCCTCCATCCGATGAATGGGTTCTTGTGACTAGAGGTGCAAAATCAAATGGTTATACCCACTTCTCTCCAAGTTATGAATGTTTCAAACTCTTTTGCCCCTATGGCTCAGGATGACCAGGCTATGGGATCGGATGTTGACTCTCCTGTTGCTATGAATCCCATACTTGTCTCCAAACTCAAAGTGATAGATGAAAAGGAAGGAAAAGACTTGAAGAACAAACAAACCTCAGGAATGGAGAATCCAAAAGCTGCCAAAAGAGGAAAGGCAAGGGCAAAGCTGGTCTCTCTTCTCCTCCATCAGTTTAACTATGTTAGCCTCCTATAACATTAGAGGGTTAAATAAAAAGCCTAAGCAGGCTTATGTTAAGCAAATAATTGTAGATCACAATATTTCTCTTATAGGTTTGGTTGAAACTAGAGTTAAGGTTACAAATGCTACTAGAATTTCCAGGAGGATTTGCTCTAACTGGGAATGGGCATTCAACTATGATCACCATTCCAATGGTAGGATTTGGGTGGGTTGGAATCCTATCCGTTGGAAACTGGATGTCCTTTTTGTTTCCTCTCAAGTAATCCACTGTAAGGTGCAATCCTTGATACGCCTATCACTAATTTTTTGTATCATTTGTTTATGGGCTAAATTCTTATATTGAAAGAAGGATCTCCGGAATGATTTGATTAGTTTCTCTCCCACTAATATTTGGTGCCTAATGGGGATTTTAATGTTATCAAGGATCTAAATGAAACCAACCAACCTCATGTATTATGGGATATTGCTAAAGTCAATTCAAAGACCGCACTAACTCCATTGAAGTAGCGATATCCGAGGTCTGGGTCCTTTTGTTTACTTGGTGGAATAATCAACCATCTTGCCCCATCCATAAAAAACTCGATCGAGTAATGGGTAACTCTGCATGGCTCACCCAATTTGATCTCTCTCGCTACGATGCCCATCGTGGACTATCCGACCATTCCTTGCTCCTCTTCTCAACACCGTGTTGTTACTCCCCCAAGCCAAAAAAGATTTTTTCAATATTTCAACCATATGGCTCATCTTGAGGGGTTTCAAGAAGCTATGAGGTTAGCTTGGAACTCTCCAATTCATGGGAATCCCTTTTTTGTCTTTGCTGAAAAACTTAAACTTGCAAGACGGGCTCTGGTCTCACTTAATATCACAGCTGGGAATTTAGTCTCTTTGGTAAAGCTAGCTCGTGAAGATCTTCACGCCATCCAATCCCTTCTCCATGTCAATCCTTTGGATCTGGCTCATTTGGAAAAGGAGAAAGAATGTTCGCAGCAGCTTTGGCACGCCATTGACAAGGAGGAAATACTCATGCAACAAAAATCAAGAGCTAGTTGGTTGGCTTTGGGTGATCGAAACACTAGTTACTTTGCAAACATTATGAAAAGCAGGTGGAACACAAATAAAATCCTCTCCATCTTAAACGAAGAAGGTACACTTGTGAATGAACAACCTCAAATAGAATTGGTGGCAATTGAGTACTTCCAAAACCTCTTTAATTCCTCAAGTTCATAATATGCTGGTTTCAATAGTTATGGAGTAACTCCCTCACGTCTTCTTGATGCATCCCAAGCCTCAAATCTATGTGCCCCCTTCTCTGATTCTGAGATATTCAAGGTTCTAAATTCAATGAAACGAAATAAGAGTCCGGGGCCGGATGGTTTCAACGTAAACTTTTTCATTAACTGTTGGGATCTGGTAGGGACTGACTTTACAAAGGCTGTCCAGTTTTTCTTTTCTACTAGCAGGCTCACGAAAGGAATTAATGCCACAGCTCTGGCTTTGATACCTAAATGTCCCAATCCGTCCACCATGGCTGACTTTCATCCCATTTCCTGTTGCAACACCATATACAAATGCATTGCTAAACTTTTGTCAAATAGGCTCAAAGTTGTACTGCCTCTGATTATTGATAAGGCCCAATCTGCTTTTGTTAAAGGGCGGAATATCAGTGATAACATCCTTATTGCTCAAGAATTCTTCAAAGGGTACACTAGGCTTCCTGGTCCTGCTAGATGTGCGCTAAAGATAGATCTAAAGAAAGCTTTTGATACAGTCCGTTGGGATTTTCTGTTTGATACACTAACAGCCTTCAATTTTCCTCAGACCTTCATTGGCTGGATTAAAGCTTGTGTTACATCCCCCATGTTCTCCGTCAAGATGAATGGAACTCTAGCTGGGTTTTTAGCAAAGAATGAGAGGACTTCGCCAGGGCGACCCACTTTCCCCCTTCCTCTTTGTTATAGTAATGGAGATGATGTCTCTCAAACTCAACCAAGACACATTGGATTCTGTCTTCAAATACCATTGGAAGGCAAAGGCCAGCAAAATCACGCATCTGCTCTTTGCTGATGACATACTCCTCTTCTGCCATGCAAGCCTTCCTTCTATATCTATTGTGAATTTATGTATCCTCTCCTTCTCACTCTACTTAGGTCTTATCCCTAACTCTCAAAAAAGCCATTGCTTCCTCTCAAATACTGACCCCTCCACTTCGAGCGACATCACCGCTCTTTTAGGTTTTCAAATGGGTTCGTTACCTTCAAAATTCTTAGGGGTTCCCTTACTCACAAGAAAATTATCCCATGCAGATTGTGTTCCCTTATCCTACGAATCACAAACAAGGCCTCCTCTTGACTTCAAAAGTCTTAGCATACTACGAAGATTGTAGTTGATTAAGTCAACCCTTTTCTCCCTTTCAAGTGTTTTGGAGTACCAACTTTATGCTTCCAAAGATAGTCCTTAGAGACATTCAATCCATTCTAAGTCGATTCCTATGGAAAGGGCCTACATTTTCGCACAAATTTGGAGCCAAGGTGGCTTGGCTACCTATCACGTTACCCACTCAAGAAGGGGGATTAGGATTAAAGAGCATCCTCGATTGGAATAAAGCCTTGGTAATGATGCATCTTATCCACCTCCTAAATCACAAATCTACTTCTCTTTGGGCTAACTGGGTCAAAGCAACCTTGTTAAAGAACAAGTGCATATGGCAAGTTCATAAAAGCCCTGACTGTTCATGGATTTGGAAACAAATCCTCAAGCTTCGCCCCCTTACCCTTCAACATCTGAAATATACTCTAGGGGATGGCCACCTTACTAACTTATGGTACGACCCCTGGGTAAATGGGACTGCTCTGAATCCTTCTCGGTCCCTTATTTCTAATTCTGGTATTCCCTTAACTGCCACGGTTAGTAATATCATTTCGGGTGAGAACTGGGATCTTTCTACTAGCAATCACCATGAGGTTATCATCTTCCGGCAACAAGTTACCCCCATCCCTTTTCATATGAATAGGATGGATATGATCCAGTGGGACTCATGTGATATCCATTCAGTGAAAGCAAAACAGATTTGGGAATCATTTCGTTCTTCGGCCTCCCTCTTCGTTCCTTGGTGGTCTATCCTTGAATAAGCTTCATGTGCCGCCGCTACTCCTTTATTTTGTGGCTTGGTCTTTTAAGGAAGCTTACTACAAAATGATCGAACAAGGCACTTACTCAGTCGAGTTTGGCTTTGCCCACTCTGCAACCTTCAGCTAGAAACCTTTTCCCACTTGTTTTTTGAATGTGAGTACTCCTCTATGATCCTTAAAAGTGCAGTTGAATTAGGAAATTGGGTCACTATCCCCTTCTCCTGGGATGCCCTGATTGCATTCCTCACATCTCACCAAGGCTCTAAACTCTCCAAAAACATCCTCAGTCTGACTATTGCAACTTGTTTTTACAAAGTTTGGGAGGCCCGGAATACCAAGCTCTACACAGGTTCCATTCCACCTTCATGGACATTAGCAAAGGATGTTATCCAGCTCATCAAGGCTAGGCTCTCAACATGTAAATCTTTCCTAAAGGCCACAAATTGTAATCATTTCTGTAATTGGTTATTAGTTTAAATTGTTATGTTGGGCCCTCTTCCATGTATCGTATCATCATCTTTGATATTTAGATGATGTTACTATATTCTGGGGTATGCCCCTTAGCCATTGTCCTCTTTGGTTCTTTTTTATATATACAACAAACTTAGCAAAAAAAAAAAAACTACCAATAATTCCTTCTCTGTGGTGGTGTAGTTCAACTGAGCATCAGTAAGGGTCTTGCTCGTATAGTATATCACATGAAAAATCTTTTCCCTTCTCTGGCCCAAAACATCCCCCACAGCATAATCACTTGTATCACACATCAACTCGAATGGTAGGTCCCAATCCGGTGCTGTAATCACTGGTGTTAACGTTAACATCCTCTTTAAATGCTTAAATGCAGACAAGCAATCCTCATCAAACTTGAACTGTGCATCCTTCTCCAATAAGCTGCAAAGTGGCTTTGTTATCTTGGAGAAATCTTTAATGAATCTACGGTAGAAGCCTGCATGTCCTAGAAAACTTCGAACACCTTTTACTGAAGTTGGTGGTGGCAAATTCTCGATGGTCTCTAATTTGGCTCTATCCACCTCAAGTCCTTTCTTCGACACCTTATGTCCTAAAATTATTCCTTCTTGTACCATAAAATGGCACTTTTCCCAATTCAACACCAAGTTCGTCTCAACACATCTTCTCAATACCATCACTAAATTTTCCAGACACAAATCAAAAGAATCACCAAATACTAAAAAATCATCCATAAACACCTCCACATTATGCTCCACCATATCTGAAAAGATAGCCATCATACATCTCTGAAAAAGTGGCTGGAGCATTGCATAAACCAAAAGACATCCTTCTGAAGGCGAAAGTACCATACGAACATGTAAAGGTTGTTTTTTCTTGGTCTTCTAGAGCTATAACAATCTGATTGTAGCCTGAATACCCATCCAGAAGGCAATAAAACTCATGACCCGCTAGACTATCCAACGGCAGCGGGAAGTGATCTTTCCTTGTAGCTTTGTTAAGTTTGCGGTAGTCCATGCAGACTCTCCACCCCGTCATTGGTCTCGTCGGAATCAACTCATTGTTTCATTAGAGACTACGGTCATACCACCCTTCTTTGGTACACATTATACCGGGCTCACCCACGACCTACACCCAGCCATTTCAACACTTCCTTCTTGACCACTTCCTTCATAATTGGATTAAGTCTTCTTTGTTGTTCCACTGAAGGCTTGCTATTATCTTCCATTAGGATCTTGTGCATATAGAAAGATGGATTGATCCCTTTTATATCTGCTATAGTCCACCCAATTGCTGACTTGAATTCTCTGAGAACTCTTAGCAGTTTTTCTTCCTAAAAGATGTTAGTGCAGAAGAAATAATCACAGGTAATTTTGAATTATCATTTAAAAATGCATACCTCAAATGGTTTGGAAGTGGTTTCAACTCAAGTTCTGGAGGTGTCTCAAGAGATGGCTTTAATTTCATTGATAACTCTCCAGCTTTCTTTAATTTCTCAACAGGAGTCTGAAATTCCTGAACTATGGAGTTGTGTCAAGTATATGAACAATTTCTTCAATCTCCTCATCATCTATTTCTAAATTTCCCACAATAGCATTTCTCAAAGGTTCATGATCCACCAAGTTCTCTACTTCATCATTTAGTACCTTTTCCATCAAATCAACCCTGAAGCATTCCTCTTCATCTGTCAGAAATTTCATTGCCTTGAATACATTGAAAGTAACTTCCTGATCATGTACTCGCATTGTTAGTTCCTCTTCTGAACGTCTATCAAGGTTCTTCCTATAGCTAGGAATGGTCTTCCAAGAATGATCGGTATACTTTTGTCCTCTTCATAGTCTAATATGATGAAATCAGCCGAAAAGATGAATTTATCCACTTTAACCAGTATATCTTCCACAATCCCCCGTGGATACGTGATAAACCTGTCAGCTAGCTATAAAGAAATATTTATCGACCTTGGAGCCAGAAATCCCAATTGATTGAACACTTACAATGGCATCAAATTGATACTTGCCCCAAGATCGCACAAGCATTTGCTGAAGCTCATCTTTCCAATTGTAAAATGTATCATGAAGCTGTCTGGGTCCTTCAGCTTTGGAGGTAATATGCTTTGAAGCACTGCACTACATTCTTCAGTCAAGGCTACTGTTTCAAAATCTTCTAACCTCTTCCTCCTTGACAAGATACCCTTCATAAACTTTGCATCACTAGGCATCTGCTCCAATGCCTCAGCGAAAGGTATGTTGATCTGTAGCTTTTTAAATACATCCAAAAACTTACTAAACTGTTTATCTTCCCTCTGCTTATGTAATCTCTGTGGATAAGGAACAGGAGGGTGAACGACTAGTATCTTGGTCACTGATTTCTCAAATGAATCTTCTTTATTCTTTTTCACTTCTTGTTGTTCTGAACCTTCTTTATCCAAACTATCCCCAGGAGAATTTTCATCACCGCGCGGCCGCGCGATTTCCCCTTGAAAAAGTGGCGCGGGCGCGCCATACTAAATTTTTATAGTTTGCTTCCCAGACCGAAGTGTAATTGCCTGACATTGCTCTTTACCTTCCCTTCTTGGATTAGCCTCCGTTCTACTTGGAAATAAACCTTAGGGTTTGTTGTTAAGTATGCTAACCATCTGACCCACTTTAGTTTCCAAGTTTGTGATAGCCACTGCTTGGCTTTTAATCATCACTTCGGTATTTTCCATATACTTCATCATCATCTCCTCCATCTCTGACTTCTTCTCTTGCTGAGGTGCAGGTGGTGGATGTTGTTGTTGTTGTTGAGAAAATCCATGCGGATATGGTGGTCTTGGTGCAAACTTTTACTGAGATGGTTGTGCATGAAATTGTTGTTGTGGTTGAAACTGACTTTGTTGATTATTTTGATTATTTGACCAACTAAAATTTGGATGGTTGCGGTTGTTGGAGTTATATATATTCTGAAAATGACTTTGATTCTTCTGGTAGTTGCTCACATACTGTACAAACTCTGAACTGATAGCACATTGGTCAGTTGAATGCGACCCTGCACATATCTCACACACGAAATCAACTCTCTTTGCCTTACTTTCCGCCAAAGAGTCAATCTTCTTTGCCATAGATGCCATCTGAGATGACAATTGAGTGATAGCATCCACCTCTAACAATCCTGTAATTTTGGGCTGTGGCATTCTGGCTGTAGGATTTTGAAAATTGTTAGCTGCCATAGTCTCAATGAGATTGTAGGCCTCTTCATAGCTCTTCACCCAGAAAGCTCCTCCTGCAGCTACATCTATAATTGGCCTTGACTGCCATCCCAATCCATTATAAAATGTATTAATCTCCATCTAATCCGGTATACCATGGTGTGGACACTTCCTTAGCATCTTCTTGTATCTTTCCCAGGCTTCATATAGAGATTCACCCTGCTGCTGCTCAAACTGGGAAATTGTTGTCCTCATTTTAGCAGTCTTAGCCATTGGAAAAAATTTGTCTAAGAACTTTTGTGCTAGGTCCTCCCATGTTTTAATAGATCCTGAAGGTCTCTAGTGAAGCCAACTTCTTGCTTTATCCCGTAAAGAGAATGGAAATAGTCTAAGTCTGATTGCATCATCTGTCACCCCGTTTTACCTGAAGGTGTCACATATTTCTATGAAACTCAATAGATGCTCATTCAGGTCATCTGTAGCAGCACCCCCAAACTGTACCGAATTTTGCATCATTTGAATAATGCCCAGCTTTATCTCGAAAGTGTTGGCTGTTATAGCTAGCCCGACTATACTTGACTGTAATCCATTGATGTTCGGCATCGAATAATCTCTCAAGGCCCTGTGCTCCTCTCTTTGCTCTTCTGCTACCATGTTGGATGTTTTGGTCTCTAAAGCTGCTTGTAAATTCCTATGCACTCTCGTTTTCCAACCTCTTCTGTTAATGTTATCCTAAGCATGTGTCCACTCGGAATTGGATGATCGTGTGTGCATAAAATATATACAAGTACCTGAAATACAACGAAAACAAAAAATAGAAATAAGATAAGATTAAATCTGTCTAAGTCATACAAATTTAGCTTAAAATTGATGATGACAATATTAAAAATAAAAACCTTTCCCCGGCAACGGCGCCAAAAACTTATTGCCTCCTTTTTAGTCTAACATAAAGGACTCTAATTTTTAGCATACATGGGTCAACAAGTAGTACAGAGTAAGAAAAGTATCGATCCACAGAGAAAGGTTTTAAATCTTAATTATCATACATCAACTATTTCACTATTTTTATATGCTTTAACGAATAACTCGCAATTATAAATTAATTCTAAATTCAATTAATGAATAAAGATATAATACTAAAGTAATGTTATCAAATTTGGAGAATAATGGGATTCTAACTTCATTTAATACTTCATCTAACTTGCAACCAGCATGTAATGTTTATATACTTATCATGGAAAACTAGTCAAGAGCATAAAAGTGGACATAACCATTTTTCAATGAATTATGACCTATTCACATAATCTCCTCATATGATAGAAATCATGTAAGCGACATTATTACCAAAACCACTATATGTCTATGTGAAATTGCAGCAATAATGAATTAAAGTGCAGGCTCTTTTCAGTACTATAGACGGTGAAACGGTATATTTCTATTTAGTTCACGAATTACAAAGCTAAACAAATCATCCTTATAAATATATGCCATTATGATTTTATCTATACTCATATTTCATTTTTCAAATCCATATAAGCATACAAGGTGAATGGTTATCAAACATTCATTCATTACGCTCAATCATAATAGGTAATCCAATGATAAACATACAACCAAACAATCAACTATATAAGTTAAACTACATATCAAAATCTATTAGAATCCCATAATGGAGTTTAGTTCATTTCTAAACCAAAAGCCATTATGTGATTGAAACAACTCATAGAATTAAATACTGCGAATAAGAGATGTAAGAGAAATGATAAACAAATCTGTTAAATCAGTTGCAGAATATGTTCCAAGCTTGTTCCAAAGCACCAATAATCTCCAGAAAATGAAACTAATGATTATTGAATAACCAAATTGAAGAGAGGATATAGGAATGTATCAAAAATTGATCAAAACCCCTCCAGACTAGTTAAAACTTAAGAACCCTAATTCCTTCATGCCAAAGTTATAAAAGATTCCAATAGTACACGTCTGGTACGAACTAGCATTGTTCAGATGAGCCTAAAGCGCTCAAATTTCAAATTACAAAAAGTTAACAAAATAGATTGCAGACGACTCACGTGGTGCCTTGAGATCATAGTGTAAACGCAGCGCGCGGGCGCGAGCATGTGTGTCTGCAGCTTAGGCCTTGCGCGAGCGCCGCAAGATTCCTTCTTTGCTGGGCGTGGCCATGCGATGGTGCAAAGTCAGTTCGACTTCAAGTAAGCGTATAGCATTGATTTAAAACTGATTAAGCCGTCTGCCCGCTGCGCAGCTGACATCTTGCATGTTGTCCCCTACTATCTTGCCACTGTTGCTTCTTGATTATTGTTGTTTGTTCTTCATCCTTTCTTTTCTGCATAGCACTCATCCACTGCTTCAGTTCCTCATCTACACATGTCCATCTTGCCTAGTCTTTGTTAGCTTCATGCCACCATGTTTATCCATGCTAATGCCAATCCATGCCATTCTTGCTTTTCCATGCCTTTCCTTGCCATAGGAGTTCCACTATAAGTAATGCAAAATAAACATAAAATGCAACTAAAATATAGTAAAAACTACTTTTGACACCCAATAAGTAGGTATAAAACCTACTTATCATGCACGGTTTACACACACACACACACACACACACACACACACACATATATATATATATATATATGAAACTTATATTATATAAATATATGCAATAAAATAATTTTTTCCAATTTTGAAATAACTTAAAATAAATTTTAAAATCTTTAAATAATAAAATTAATTTTAGAATAAATAGAAAATACCCATATGTCAAAAATGATTTAATCAAAATCTTCATCTTCTTTCCAAATTCGGTCAAACAAGCATTTGATGATCAACATATGATTTTTGTCCTAAAATGCATGTCCCAATTCATTTTCAGCACATTAACAAGTATTGTCCCAATATAAGTGACCCATTTTCTTTAACACTTTAAAAAATCAAGATCAAGAAAATCAATTAAATAAGATTTAGAAAATATTTGTGGTCAAAGATAATAAAATAATTTAAAAAATTATAATAAAAATCCTAAGGAGAGGATTCTACACTTTTAATTATTTAATTTACTAATTATTGTTATCAACAAAACAAAAATAAAAGTTAAAGGCCCAACAATCTCCCCCTTTTTGATAATGACAATTAATTAAAAATATTTTCCATAAAAGCTCCCCTTCAATTTATGCAATCATCAAAAATTTAAATTTTTGAAAAACTAACATGCAACAATATATAACAGTTCATGTACATGCAACAATATATAACAGTTCATGTATATAGCATGTGATAGTATGCAACAGAATATTGCTATTTTTCTTCTCCCAATAATATTTTTGTTCTCCCCTTTTGTCATTATAAAAAAATGTGGGGGGGGGGGGGAGAATAGTATAGATTACTTTTCAGAACTTGCAGAAGAAGAGATTAGATTAAAAAAAACCATTTTAAAGATTTAGTTGCCTCTTTGTCTTTTGATCAAACGGTCGGAAGCTTGCATGATTTGAATTTGTGTGGTTAATTCTAATTGACCAAAATTAATATACACGAATGTGTATTATTTACCGTTAGATGTATAAATTTTTTTAATAAACATTCCACATTAAATCTATTATATATATGTGTGTATTTTTTAAAAAAAAATAAATTTAAATATTAAATAAATTCTTTTAAAAAATATTTTTATATATATATATATTAAAAAATATTTATATGAACATATATATTTAGATGCATACATAATTATGAGAAAACTGACATGTGCCACTTGTTCTTGAACAATTATTATGACCTTCACAGTCATAATCTTTTTCACCTGATTTCATTTGCACTCCTAGGAAGATGTTTAATTTTCCCTTCATGCTCATTTCAAAATCCTTACTCGTGCTTTCAAAGAAATTATTTCACAAAGTAATATCAATAGACCCAACAATGATGTCGTCAGTTATTTTTATTAAAGTCAGCTCCAAGACATACCTACAACATTTATCTATTTCATGAACTGGTACCCTTTAACAAAAAGGGTCCTTTGGGTGAGTTTCCCATTTTGTATAAGGAACATTTGTGTTTTCCTTTACAAAAATGGGTATAGGATAATCAATCTTAGTAGAAACAAACATTTTATGAGTAGCAGGTCTATAAGATGCATGATTTACTCTATTATTATATCATGAACAACTTTGATGAAAATTTCTATAAGATTTTTGACTTTTATTATAAAACTCTTTCCTTGTATTAGTAATTGGTGCAATGTACGTTCATTTAGGTATCCAAATCATTTTTCCTTTATAATTTCCATTTCGAGCATTACACATTTGAAAAGAATGACCATTTCTGTTACTATGTGAAAATTTAATAAATGGAGATGAATGATTTTCTTTTTCTTTACTTTTAACGTGATAGTCCTTTATTTTTTCTTTTACTAACTTGTCCAATGTATCCTAATCCTTCTTTGTTACATCCACATCTTTGTTGATTAAGCATGACATCAAGGTTTTCTTTCCCTTTTGTGAACTTAAGAACTATAAAATTTAAATCGTCACGTTCTTTAGTTTAAATATTAATTTGATCTATTAAAGAGGAATCTTCATTTTATTTTTCTAATTCTATCTTTAGAGATACATTTTCAAAATTGAGATTTTTAATATCTTCACTTAAAACTTGATTTTTTATTTGAGTATTTTTTTTAATTATAGCAAGTGTTGAATTTCCTATTTCAAGTTATTTATTTTTCTAAATTTTTTCTAATCCTTCTTTTAATAAATCATTTTTCTAGTTTTTCTTTATTTAGACTTTCATTAGTTATAATCAAGTTTGCATTTTCCATTTCCAGATTTTTGTTAATTTTAAATAATTTTTCTAATGAAAATTTTAATTTAATAAAATCTTCTTTAATAATTTTATTATCTTCATATAAACAATTATATGCTTCTTGTAGCTAATGGTGTTTTTCATTTATATTATCTAAGGTATACATGACAAATGAAGTACTAGATAATTGATGTTCAAAATTTACCTCAGATCTTGGTGATGCCTCATTGTTTGCCATTAAACACAGATTTGCAATTTTCTTAGTTTGTTCAATAACTTCTTCATCATATCTTTCTTGATTTATAAGTAAATATTTGAAAGCAATTCATTTCGTTTTTAATATTTGTATCCGATCATGCTTTTTCGACTAACATGTCGACTTCGTGGGCACGAAGATTTCCAATAAGGCTATCAAGAGGATAAGTAGTTAGGTCTTGCCTTTCCTTAATAGCAATAACCTTCATCTACTATTAAGTATGCCTGCATTTACTCAACAAACAAGTTAAAGAGCACCGCTTTGATACCAATTGAAAGTCCAATAATAATCTAGAAGGGGGTTGAATAGATTATTATAGATTAAAAAATTATCTTAGGTTTTTTTGAATTTTTGGATAATTAATTTGCAGTGTTAGAAATTAATATGCAATACAGTAAAAATTAAATCACACAATGCACAGAGATTTGTATGGTTCACAACATACATCACGGGTATGTTGCTACGTCCAGTCTCAAGCTCCTCTCCAAGACTTGAGATCCTATTACTATCAGTAATAAATACTCCTTCAACAGGCGGAGAAGCCTTTACAAAGTTTTATAAACAAACTTCCAACTGTTCCTGATAGACACGTAATTCATACATTTTATTATCCCTAATTTGTCCTTTTAATTATATTAGTTTATTAAATTAATATGTTTTATTTTATTTTGTAGGATTTAATATTTGTTGCAATAAAGTCAAAATCTTGGTGATCAAGCGATATTTAATGCTCTTCCAAGAAGAATCTTACAAGGAGAAGGAAAGATGTGGAACAATCTTAGTGTGAAAGTCAAATTCAACAAGAGAAAGAAAAGTCTATCTAGAAGATCTTTTTGAGAAGTTGATTACCACTAGGAAATTGAATCCTACATGGAAAGGGAACCAAAGTGTCCAAGTTCAATGAATCTAAATTAGGTTCAAAGTTATTTTTCCTATAAATAGGTCTCTTGTTTTAGAGAGAAAGGTATTAGGTATTGTATTACTTTAGGTTAGGAGTAAGAGTAAATTAAATTACGTTTCATTGTACGCTTGTTGGAGAATCGTGAATATAGGGAGTTTTCTTATTTATTTTCAATCTTCTACTTCTTCTTTATTTTAGTTAATTTATTTATTTTCATGTCTAGTTAATTTCCTTAATCTAGGATGAAGATGAAATTAAATAATTATTCGTGATAATATTTTTTATCTCTTTTATTATTTATGCGTTTATGCTTAATTGATTTCGCCTTCATGTTTCATTATTGAAATATCTTCGTTTTATAGTTCTTATGTGATTTTAAATTAATTAAGAGGTTTTGATAGATTATTGTTAAAATATGAGCTTTTCATAATCCATGCTTGCTCAAAGAAGTTTTGATGGGTTATAGTTAATCCTTAAATTTTCATAGTCTATGCTTGCCCACGTTAATTGTAAATTACTAAATTAAAGGGAAGGGAGATCAAAATCATAATTTGAGTTATAAAAATAGAAGAGATTGAATTATATGTTATGTTTATTATTTAGTGGATTCAGATTCTTAGATTGTTTTCTCATTAATTGTTTTCACATTCTAGTTAATTAATTCTCAATCTTTATTTCTAAGTCGCCTAAAATAGATATTAAGGAAATATTAAAATTAATCTAGTCTCTGTGGGTTCGACCTATACTTGCCAGTTCTTCAACTAGACACTGTGCACTTGCAGTACATAATTTTAACACATCAGTTCCCAACTAATCTATTTTGGACATCAAGCTCCCAGCTCCCTCCTCAAGCATAGTTGTACTTCTTTTGAGTTCAGTTCTATTTTATGATCTGGTCTTGAAACAACAGTCTCTTCCTCACCTCATAAGTTCACTAGAGACCCAACTCCCAGCTAACCTCTCTAAGACTCTGGTCTTGGTCGAAGAATTACTCGCCTTTTTCACAGGTACATAAAATAAACTAACTCTGACCTTTTCTCTTTTTTTTTTACAAAGAATTTTACAACAATGTACTTCTTAAATAAGCAGATAAAATTTAGTATAGATTGATGCTTCTCAAATAAGCAGATATCAATTAAAGAGAAAATATATTTATAAAAGTTCAAATACTTTTATACTTGAGAAAATATGCTTCTTAGTAAGCAGATAATAATTTATGTTTTGATCAATTAATGCTTCTGTGTAAGCAAATATGTAAATTATGCACTATTATAAAAGTTTAAATAACTTTTATATATTGTGTGAAAAATGCTTCTTCAATAAGCAAATAAGTAAGTTTCAGTTTATGCTCAAAGATGCTTCTGTATAAGCAGATAAATAATTTTAATGCAATTTATAAAGAATTATTTACTCTTTATGGAGTAAAGAAAAGTCATTTTAAGTTTAAATGACTTTTGTATTTAGAGTGAAAATGCTTCTAAGTAAGCAAATAAGTAAGTTTTAAGCTTTGAATCAAATATGCTACTATTTAAGCAGATATATTCACTTAAATTTGTGAAATAAAAGATTAAATAACTTTTATATTATGCAACAAGTATTTTATGAATAAATGAATTTATGATCAAATACTTGTGATTACATATATCAAGTATAATAAATAAATTAGTTAAGTAATACTTGATATAACAAATATATTTGTTTAACTTAGATAATATATAACAATATTTTATCTATTATGTGATTTTATAAATAAAGTCACTTAGTACTATAAAGAATTGTATGGTTCGATTCCCTCACTTAAGAGGAATATCTCCGCAGCCTTGCGGCGTCTAAGTATGATAAAATTTAAATTCTCACAATTGATATTTGTAAGACCCTAACTTTTATGAATAAAGATTAATTTTCTCTAAATATCATTTTGAATATTAAGGTGTGGATTTGATATAATATTATAGTTTTGGGTAATATTTACAAATTTTGCAAAGTAAGCAAGTTGTTATAAAATATTCGTTTTATCAGGAAATATTTGTACGACAGAACAATCATTGGTGGACCCCACAATGGAATTTCCGTCAAAGTTAGAAAACGACAGGAATATCTTTTTATAAAAATAACGGTGAAAGTTTTACCATTAACTGTTGAAATACCCAGTGATAAAAGTACAGTAATACGTGTAGTTGAATAGTAGCACACGATATTGCACAGTATCTTTGATTATTGATGCTTACGTGAGAAGTCACTCAGTTATACTCAATTATTGCCACAGTAATTGCTGTATAGTATCTCACGTATTTGATATAATTATTGTCACAATATTTTATATTATTAAATCAATAATTGAGACGACAAAATTATTCATATTAGTATTTGCATTATTGACGATGTCTAGAAATCAATATGTTGAATTCGCGCCGAACGTCGTCCGTGATTTTTTTTTTCCACTATGCAGTCCGTGATTTTATTTTCTAAATAATATCCAGCTATTCTCCTATAAATAGGATGCTTAGTTTAGAATTGAAAATCACACCAGAATCAGAGAATTCTTCTTCTATAATATTAAGCATATTTCTTTAGAGTTTAACGAAGCTTTGAGTATAGAAAATAGTGCAAGTTTTCTTCAAGAATATCCCCATCATACTAGTCAGAAATAATCTCCTTTTAAGGTAAGAGATATTATTTTTGTTCAATATTCGTAAGAAATAATATTTTCTTCCATACTCTATAGTATGTAAGTAATATTATTTCGTTTCAGATTCTGAATTCTATACTCATTTTGTTAAATATTGCTTCTATATTCCTTGAAATTAGTAGAATATCCTTGAAATTTACGCTTCATCTAGTATCTTTTCATGAAAATATTATTCTGAACATTCTTGATAATTTTTAACCTTTTCATGTCGGTGTACTATTCACGGGGTACTATTCCTAAAGTACTATTCATGGGGTACTATTCACTCGGGAACTATTCACCTGGGGTACTATTCATGACAAAAATTGATTTTGCATCGGGAAGGCAATAATCCTCATATAAATAACAACACCAACCAAATGATGAACGATGGGATGTTTAGGAGCTTTCTGTAATTCGTGCAACATCAGGTGAGGGAGACTCATGTTCAAAATGCAGGTGGAAACACTGACAACTCACGGATGGTCACCGCTAAGCAATTCAAGGAGCTGGGACCACAAGAGTTTTTGGGAAAGCCAGAACCACTTAAGGTAGAGACGTGGATTAATCAGACCACCAAGATATTTAATTTCTTGTGATGCTCCGAGGAGTAAAAGGTTCCCTTTTCCACCTTCATGTTGCGAGGAGAGGTAGACTACTGGTGGGAATCTATAAAACGTACTCAGCCTGTCGCATTAAAGATGTCTTGGGAGAAGTTCCAAGAATTATTCAACGACAAGTACTTTCCTAAAAGTATTCGTCATATGAAGGAGATAGAATTCATCAAGCTAGAGAAAAACAATATGTCCGTGTCGCAATACGAGACTAAATTTGCAGAGTTATCCCGGTTTGCATCCCATTTGGTAGATAATGAGGAGCGTATGACGCGAATATTTTTATGAGGTTTGAAACACGAAATATGTCAATACCTCATTTCTCACAAACTTTTTTTGTATTTAGATGTTGTGAATATGGCTCAGTTATTGGAACGCGATAATGAGTCAATCCAACCAAGAGAGAGCAGCCAGTAAAACGATAATACTAGTGGTAGCAGTTTGATAAGTGGATTTTATATACACAAATTGGTGTCCATTTAATGCTTATTTGTTGCTATTTTCTTCTGTTCATATTTGTTTTTACTTATTTTGTGTTCTTTTATGTGTAGGATGGTTGTTGCGATATTTAACGAGGATCTGGAGTCATTTGGTATCATTTGGAGTCAACTCGGTGCAATTTTGGAAGAAGTCTTGAGGCAGCAGTCACCATTTAGCATAATAGACCCGCTTAAAGCGGTCTATTTTGTTTGTATACTTTCCCGAGGCTGGGGTCTTCAATCGAGTTAAGCAGAATGGTAGCCCGCCAGGGTGGGCTTTTTAAACCTGCAGACCCCCACCCAAGGGTCTCATTTCTTTCTGAACTTATGTTTTACTTGAAACTCTTTTGGAACATGGTTGCTAAGTATTTGGATTGTTCATGGACTCTACTTGATGGATAATTTCGGCTGGGACTTGGGTGTTGGACTTCTATTACTCAATCAACAACGAATTCAACAGGAGAGAAGGCATAATACGAAGATCAATTCCAGTTTTTCATAGCAAGCATTGGAGGAAGATTTTGAAGAGATTTTCGAGACAATTGCAAATTTAGGCTACGTGAAGGGTGTTTTTCACTATTCTTCTTCTTAGACTATTATTTGTAATTGAAAAGATGTTTTCTTTGATTTATTTAGTAGTTATTTCATTTATGATGAACTAATTCACTTTTTAGGCTTATGGTGGATCTTTAAGTGAAACGATGATTTTGTAAACCTTGATTTCTAGTTCAATAAGCTATTTTCTAGTTTATCTATATTAATTTGAGCTTGAATTTATGAATTGCCTGATCAACAATTCTGTGTGGATTTGTATGGAATCGAGAGAGGATATTCAAATCTAGACTTAGTTAATATAACATGTGTTCATGAATTTTATGAATAGCAGAATCTTGATGAATGTTAAGGTAGAGATATGCTTGACATCGCATGTAATCTGATAGAGAACTTAATCTTAAACCTTCTTTAATTGTAATTCACATAGAGATATAGTTAGTTAGTTGATTAAGGTGTTTAACTTGTTTCTATCTTAATATTGGATTTAAGTTAATATGGTAATAGTGCATCGAGAGGTGGTTAATACTACATTCGTGTTCTTGATTAATAAACTAGGATAGTGAATTGAATTGGAATACAGATGTTAAAATCAGAGTGAAGCTTAGGGTGAAATCATAAGTCTAATTCTCCATTAATTGTTTGAAATTCTAGATTTTGATATTTGTGATTGGTTTGTGGTAGTTTATTTATTTATTCTTTTAATTTAGTTTCTTTAATTATAATCATTGAGTTGAATAGTTTAATAAAATTAGGATTAATAGAAAATTGGTACTTTTAAGTTAGATTATTACTAGTTGATCTTTGTGGGAACGATAATCTACTCGTCACTTTACTACTTGTTGACCATGTATACTTGCGTGTAGTGCGTATATATATTTACACCAACAAGTTTTTGGCGTCGTTGCCGGGGAGTAAATTAGTATAGATCTTAAAATTTTTATAATATCAGTTTAATTAATCCAGTTTTACTTAGACATTTTTATTTTTGTTTTGTTCCTCTTATTTCAGGTATTTGAAGCAGTTTATGCAATCTCGGTCCAAAAATCCAGACTTGTTGCCTTTTGAGGATGACATTGAGAAAAGGTTAAGTAAGTGGATCAAGGAAACGAGGTAAGAGTTATAAACATCTAAGAACGAAGAGGAAATGGCAGCCGAAGATCAGAAAGAGTTAAGGGACTTCGCCACACCCAAGGTGACTGAACTGAAGTCAAGCATCACCAGGCCAAGAATTGCTACAAATACATTTGAAATCAAGCCTGGGACGATTCAGATGATCTAGAATTCAGTTCAGTTTGGGAGATTGGCTAATGACGATCCGAATGAACATCTAGTCAACTTTCTGGAGATTTGCGACACCTTTAGGTATAATGGGGTGTCGGATGATGCGATGAGACTTCGCTTGTTCCCATTCACTCTCTGGGACAAGATTTAAGAGTTGGTTACACTTCTACCACCGGGTTCGATAACTCGTGGGAAGACTTAGCTCAAAAATTCCTTGCCAAATTTTTTTTTTTTTCAATTTATTAAAACTGCAAAAATGAGGAATGAGATAACAATGTTTGAGCAGCAATATGGGGAGTCGCTATATGAGGCATGGGAGAGATACAAAGAATTGCTCAGGAAGTGCCCGCATCATGGATTGCCCAAGTGGCTACAAATGAACACCTTTTATAATAGACTACATGGAAATCTCAAAACGAGTATTGATGCAGCGTCGGGCGGAGTATTCATGGCTAAGAGTTTCCAGAATCACCAACAACCGGCTCAACGTCAGGAAAGAAAATCAGATTTCGAGGAGTTGGTGTCGAAGTACATAACTAACAATGAGGCAGCAATGAAAAATCAAGCAATGGCCATCAAGAACTTGGAAAATCAGATGGGGCAAATTGCCTTAACACTAAATAGCAGGCCACAAGGGACCCTACCAAGCGATACAGAGAGAAATCCGAAGGATAACCACAAATAGTGTCAGGCAATTACATTGAGGAGTGGAAAATATCTTGTGGGTAATAATGCAGAAAATTCAGCGACACCGGAGGAAAATGTTGATGACAGTAACATGGTTGAAGGAAACAAGGGTGAGGATAAGCAAAGTGAGGAAACAAAGTTAAACGATAAGCCAATTGTTTATCCTCCACCACCGTTTCAGCAGAGGGTCCAAAAACAGAAATTAGATAAGCAGTTCGCGAAGTTTTTGGAAGTGATCAAGAAACTCCGGATTAACATTCCATTTGCAGAAGCCCTAGAGCAAATGCCGAGTTATGCGAAATTCATGAAAGGGATTCTGTCGTGGAAAAAGAAATGGGACGATTTTGAAACAGTGGCACTAACAGAGGTGTGTAGTGCGGTGTTACAACAAAAGTTGCCACCTAAGTTGAAAGACCTGGGGAGTTTCACGATTTCGTGCATGATATGGAATATGTCTTTCAATAAATGTTTATGTGATTTGGGGGTGAGTGTAAACCTTATGCCATTGTCAGTATACACAGAATTGGCCCGCACCAAATCCTACGAATATTTCATTGTAGTTGGCGGATAGGTCAGTCACATATCCGAGAGGCATAGTAGAGGACATTTTGGATAAAGTGGATAAGTTTATATTCCTCGCAAACTTTATTATTCTGGATTTTGAGGAGGACAAGAACATCCCGATTATCCTAGGGAGACCTTTCTTGGCCACGGGTAGGACATTCATACACGTACAAAAAGGAGAACTTACGATGAGGGTCCAAGATCAAGAAATCAAATTTAACGTGTTTAAGGCCATGAAATTCCCTACGGATGAGGAAGAATGTTTTCAGATGGATATAATTGAGCAAATTTTCAGTGAAGATATAGGCAAGAGTTTGGTCAATGATCCATTGGAAAAAACTTTATTGGGGGATGAGGAGTTTGACGACCCAGAATTTGTGGACTACTTACAGATGTTAGACTCGTTGCCACGAGTTTGCTGATTTGAAAGTTTGAGCAGTCTGCTGCACACGGAGGAGACAGCCACAGAAAAATTAAAACCGTTGTTGGAGGAGCCACCAACTTTGGAACTTAAGCCACTCCCTAAACACCTCATGTATACGTACTTAGGGAATTCAAATTCTTTACCTGTTATTATTTCTGCTGCACTTAACGATTTGCAGGAAGAAAAGTTGCTGAGGGTGCTTCAGGAACATAAATTAGCAATTGGGTGGACGATAGCATATATAAAGGGAATCAGTCCTTTGTTTTGCATGCACAAGATTCTGATGGAAGATGATGCAAAATTGACCGTGGAGCGACAACGTCGAATCAACCCGATTACGAAGGAAATTATGAAGAAGGAAATTTTGAAGCTGTTGGATGCCGGAATCATCTACCCGATTTTTGAAAGTAAGTGGGTTAGTCCGGTCCAGTGTGCCGAAAAAGGGAGGAATGACTGTGGTGCAGAATGAGGATAACGAGTTAATCTGACAGCAAAACGATGTGAGTTGGAGGGTTTACATGGATTATAGAAAGTTGAATAAGGCAACCCAAAAAGATCATTTTCCGCTGCCCTTTATTGATCAAATGTTGGACAAATTGGCGGGACATGAATATTACAATTTATTGGATGGGTACTCAGGCTATAACCAGATAGTTATCGCTCTTGAGGATCAAGAAAAGACGACAATTACGTGCCCTTACGACACATTTGCGTTCAGGAGAATGTCATTCGGGTTATGTAATGCACGTGCGACCTTCCAACGGTGTATGATGGCCACTTTCTCAGACATGGTGGAGAAAAATGTTGAAGTCTTCATGGATGACTTTGCTGTCTATGGGGACAACTTTGATACTTGCCTAGGGAATTTGGTCATGGTGTTGCAGCGATGTAAGGATACGAACCTCATACTTAATTGGGAAAAATGCCACTTCATGGTTGAAGAGGGCATAATTTTGGGCCATAAGGTATCAGCTCAAGGATTGGAGGTTGACAAAGCAAAGCGGGAAAGAATCGAGAAACTGCCTCCACCGAGCTCAGTTAAGGGTATTAGAAGTTTTCTGGGACATGCTGAGTTCTATAGGAGGTTCATAAAGGACTTCTCTAAAATTGCAAAACCTTTGTGTAGTCTTTTAGAGAAGGATGCTATTTTTAGTTTTGATGAGGAATGCAAGTCAGCGTTTGAATTATTGAAGAAGAAGTTGACTACAGCCCTCGTGATCGTCGCACCGGATTGGAACATGTCATTCGAGCTAATGTGTGATGTAAACGATTACACGGTTGGGGCTGTTTTGGGCCAACATCGAGATAAGGTGTTTCACGCCATATACTATGCAAACAAAACACTCACAGAGACTCAAATGAATTATACAACCACGAAAAAGGAATTACTTGCAGTGGTGTATGCATTTGACAAATTCCAGGCATACTTGATTGGGACTAAGGTGATAGTCTACACGGACCATTCAACGATACGGTACCTAATTGCGAAAAAGGATGCTAAGCCAAGCCTTATTCGATGGATTCTCCTACTTCAAGAATTTGACTTAGAAGTAAAGGATAGTAAGGGAACGGAGAATCAAGTAGCCGATCACTTATCTAGGCTAGAAAACCAAGGGAAATCGAAAGAAGATAGGTGTGAAATTAACGAATCATTCCCGGATGAGCAATTATTTGGGATTTCTGTAGAATTTCCTTGGTATGCGGATTATGCAAATTTTCTTGTGAGCAACATTCTTCCACCTGATCTCACAAGACAACAGAAAAATAAGTTTCTTCATGATGTGAAATGGTACATGTGGGACGAACCGTATTTGTTCAAGCAGTGCGCCGACAAAATGATTAGAAGGTGTGTATCCTATAGTGAAGTGAAGAACATTATGCATGAGTGTCATTCATCTGCGTATGGCAGTCATTATGGTAGCGAGAGGACAACAACAAAGGTGCTGTAAGCCGGGTTTTATTGGCCTACATTATTCAAGGACGCCCACCATTTTGTCAAACAATGCGATAGGTGTCAAAGGGTGGGCAACATTTCAAAACGGAATGAGATGCCTCTACAAACAATTCTTAAAGTGGAAATCTTTGATATATGGGGCATCGATTTCATGGGGCCATTCCCATCGTCACTTAACAATCAATACATTCTCCTTACAGTTGATTACGTATCAAAGTGGGTTGAAGCTGCAGCACTACCAACAAACGATGCCAAGGTGGTCCTCAAATTCCTACAAAAAAACATTTTCACGAGGTTTGGCACGCCAAGAGCAATAATCAGTGACGAGGGTAGTCACTTCTGCAATAAGTCCTTCACAGCTCTTTTGGCACGGTATGGGGTCAACCACAAGGTAGCGATAGCGTATCATCCCCAAATAAGTGGACAGGCTGAGGTATCAAACAGAGAAGTTAAGAAGATATTGGAGAAAGTAGTAAATCCAAGTCGTAAGGATTGGTCGCTTCAGTTGGACGATGCATTATGGGCATACCGGACTGCGTACAAGACACCAATCGGGATGTCACCATATCAACTACTGTATGGGAAGGCATGTCACTTACCGGTTGAGATATAACATAAAGCTTATTGGGCGGTTCAAAAACTCAATTTTGATTAAGCAGCTGTAGGAGAAAAGAGACTACTTCAACTGAATGAGCTCGACGAATTTCGCCTTCACTCCTATGAGAACTCCAAGTTATACAAGGAAAAGGTTAAGAGATGGCATGACCAAAAAATTATGCATCGAACATTCGAGCCGGGTTAATCAGTCCTTTTGTTCAACTCACAGCTGCGATTGTTCCCAGGAAAGCTCAAGTCGAGATGATCTGGACCATTCACTATAAAGCGGGTATTCTCTCATGGCGCCGTTGAACTCTATAGTCGCAATCCATTAGAAACGTTCAAAGTCAAGGGTCATCGTTTAAAGCATTATTGGGGTGGTGAGGCCAACACCGATGTCATCGTCGTCACATTGGCCGACACAACATGAACATGAAGTAGTCAGGCTGAATAACTTAAAATCAAGCTCTATTTGGGAGGCAACCCAATCTTTAGATTATGTTTCGTATTTTCATTCATAACTGATAAATTATAGTTTTTATTAAGTTATTAGGTAGTATTACATAATAAAAGCCTTGTTAATCTCTCCACAATACTCTAGTTTATCAAAATGTTCACTAACATTCATGTTCATGTCTTGCAGGATGGAAAGAGAACATTGAAGTAGCCTAGCATGAAGCAAAGTTGAGAAACAAAGGAAATTAGCAGAAGTGAAGCCCGTCGGGGCGGTCTTAAAAGCCATACACCCCCCGCCGGGGCGGGGGTCTCCCCAGATTTTAACAGTAGGCATGCCCACCAGGGCGGGCCTTTTTTGACCATACACCCCCCGCTAGGGTGGGGGTCCCCTACTTAAAATTACAGTAGCCATGCCTGCCGCGGTGGGCTTTCTAAGCCTATCACCCCCGCCGGGGCGGGGGTCCTGGAAGCCAACAGACTTATTCGACAGTTATGTGGCTCCTTCCCAATTCTACCACTCCCCCACCACTTCATCCATTAGTCTTATTCCTCACTCCTCATAACTCCAACAACCACCCACTTCTACCCCACTAGTTCCAACACTCCATTACTACTCCCCACCTCTTCAATCCACCAATAGAAATTATCCTACCACCTCTATATATTACCACTTCCTCTACCATACTTCTCACACCAATTGAATTAGGCATTCATAGAAGAGATTTGAGAGCTATTGAAGGTTAAATTGATAAGTTTGGGGGAAAGCTACGGCGATACACGCATTCGAGAACACATGGCTTCACAACCAACATCGAAATGCCAAAGGGGAGAGAGTTCAAGGCCCTCACAACCAACCCAGACCTTTAATCGTAAGAAATTTGTGAGTGTCGCCGCCGCCGACCGGTATGAGTACATGCTCACCAAATCACTTACACCGGAGTGGGGGTTGGCACCGGATCCTAGTGATGGGGAGATGATGCCTCAAATCTATCAAAAGGGGTGGACTAAATTCACTGAAGAGTCAGTGTGACGCCCCCAAAATAGGTATACATCACCTATCTTGGGTCGCCAAATACATGGTACAAAATTCAAATACAACTTAATTATACAACAGTCGTGAAAAATACGACAAAACATAATCTAAGAATTTTAATAAGAATATTGTCATCTAGACAATATCCACACTCAATGGAGTCCTCATTACATTTATTGTCACACTATTTTATAGAATAGTGAGGACTACTAATACCATCATCTCGACCATCACTCCATTCCCCGACTAGTCCCGGCTACGTTCTCATTTCCTGAAGAGAACAATGAAAGCAAAAGGGTGAGCTCAACTAGCCCAGTAAGAAATATTATGGCTAAGATAATGCAGAATAAATATTTGTTAGCCTTCAATAGTGTTAAACTGATACAATATAACAAACATCAAGTTTAACTACAACGGAACAAGCAATCCATTAGAAGAGTCAAGCAGAGAATAAAATCTACTATCTTCTATGATTTAAAAGGTTTTTCATCACGTTTATCGTTGAGACTCAGCTTATTAAATAAACCACGTCATCCCCACACTACGGCCAAGGATATTCGTATTTTCATCAATGGTCATGATCATGCCAACAACTGTCCATCAATGCACTATGGGCCAATGATGACTTTTACCACATCATTTGTAACATTACGGTCATGACTATACCGAATAATCCCTGGTCATAATCATACCAAGTCCATCTATGCACTACAGGCCAGAGATGACTTTCAACATAATATAAACATGAGGATGATGAGAATGACATAATAATTCAATAAAACAAGTTCAAGAATAAATTTTAAAGAATTATAAGTTAATTTATCCTGAACTCAAAAACGTCCAAATTGTCAACATGATACTGCTTTGTGGAGTAAAATTCAAGAATGCTCGTAAGAATATTTCCATGAAAAGATCTTTGGATGAACCGCAAATATCCGTGGATATTCTACTAATTTCATGGAGTATAGAAGTCAAAACTTTAAACAACTGAGTATAATAGAATATATGAAGCGCAAATGGATTTTTGCCCGCCATGCAGTAATCCACGTGAGATGATCATTTCCATAATTTAATAAGGAATGAATACAAAGGATCATTCACCATGCATGAGGTAATCCACATAGGCGTGTTATTCCAAATGTAATAATAAAGAATGGAATAATGAAGAATTCACCATGTATGCGATAGACCGCATGCAAGTGTTATTCCCAATGAATAATAAAGAATGAAACCGGTCATGCGAAATCCGCACGCATGTGAGATATTCCAACGAAATAATAAAGAATGGAATAACAACAAATTCAACGGGAATGTGATAGATCCATACATGCATGAGTTATTCCAACGGAATAATAAATAATGGAACCGGTCATACGTAATACGCATGCACGTGATATTCCAACGAAATAATAAAGAATGGAATAACGTAAGAATTTCACCATGTATGCGGTAATTCGCATATGGCATGTGTTATTCCAACAGAATAATAAATAGTGGAATCCAGGTAATGCGTACTGCATATACGTGATATTCCAACAAAATAATAAAGAATGGAATAATGTAAGAATTTCACCATGTATGCGGTATTATGCATGTATTAAAGTTATTCAACATAATAATAAGGAATGGAATAACAATAGCTCTCTTCATGAAAATAAAAGAAATAATACCTCTTACCTTAGAAGAAAACTTGATACTGGAATAGTGAGGTAGTAGACTTCTCTTCTTCTTTCGCTCTATAATTTCTCTCTATAATAATTGCTCTATAGCTTTAGTGAATTGGTGAGAAATAAAGGAAGAATGAGCTTCTATTTATAGAAAAATATAGTTTCAATAATTGCACATTTTGGGGCTCAAAATATTACAGTATAATACCTTCCCCTTTATTTTCCTTTTTAATTTAGTCCTGCAAGTATTATCAAACTTGCACCACCTCCCCTAATAGTAAATAATGTGAATCAATAGTTCAATCATGTGAATCAATAGTTATAATCATGTGAAAATATGAATTATAGTATAATATCTCTATCTATACCTCCATTTTTAACTTAGTCATGCAAGTATTATCAATCTTGCACCAACTCCCCTAATAGTACAAGAATGTAAATTAATAGTACAAGAATGTTAACAAATAGTTATAATCATGTGAATCAATAGCAATTAATTGTTCATTTATTCGATTAATTACCCGATTGGTCAATATAACCTCCAAACATCAATTATTATCGAAATAAATGTTAATTTTCACTAACACTAATATTTCCAACACAATGGAACTATCAATTTCATCTTTAATCAACACAAACTTATTCATCATTAATATTATAGCTCACAATATTTAACAACCTGTGTCGCTCCTGTGAAAGAGGGGCTTTCGATAAGGATTTCTCCTTATTGGCCGCGCCGCGATTAGATGACCAAACCTCTCCTTGATAGAACTTTTAGACATTGTAAATATTGCAATTTAATAATATGAATAACTTTGTCATCTCAATTATTAATTTAAATAATATATCATATTATACAGATGATACTGTGACAATAATCGAATCAATAACATGAGAAATATGATGCATCAATTACTGTAGCAATAATTGAGTATAACTGAGTGACTTCTCATGTAAGAATCAATAATCAATACCGTGTGCTACTATGCAACCACGCGTATTACTGTACTTTTACTACCGAGTAGTTCAACAGTTTTAACGGTAACACTTTTGCCGTTATTTTTATAAAAAGATAATTACATGCTTTTACCTACGACAATACTTCCGCTATCATGGGTCCACTTAATGATTGTGCCACGCACGGATATTCCCCAACAAAAAGAATATTCCCACCAAATGAATATTTTATAACAACTTGCATACTTTGCAAAACATTTCACATATCACCCTTAACTTTAACCCTCTATCAATTTAACCATTTACGAAATAAAATAATAATTATAAGAAAATTGAATACTTTCATTTCATAAAATTCGGGGTCTTACAATCTCCCCTCCTTATGGATTTTTGCCCTCAAAATTTACGTACGTACCTAGTATGATGAGGATACCTTGACTTCATTTCAGATTCTAACTCTTGAGGTATAACCTTTGAGTGTTGAATATGATCCTTCTTATCCAAGATTTTAACACGTATCTCCTCATACGTTAAATCTTCTGCTATCTCGTCTAGTTCTAATTTAATAACGTGGTTCGAGTCATCCACATATTTACGTAACATCGATACGTAAAAAAAATATTATGAACGCGCGATATACTTGTCGGTAAAATGAGTCTATAGGCCACAGTTCCTACTCGATCGAGGATTTCAAATAGACTAATAAAATCAAGGGTTGAGATTTCTTCTATTCATCAACTCTTGCTTTTAGAATAACGCCTTCTTGAACCTTCTTCTTCATATTCATCAGCTTTAGGTGTGTAGTTTGAGAGGCTTTAACTTTATCGATTAAAGTCAATTCTACTCGTATATTCGTTATCTTCACGTGGGTCCCTAGAGTCTTTAACTCTATCTTCATCATTTGTAAGTTATATAAAATGGGTCTTTGTGTTAACAACGTCGCACTCGTAAACGTATACGATCTTCTACTCAATGCATTAGCTACCACGTTCGCTTTTTCCACGATAATATTGAATAGTATGGTTGTAATCTTCAACAACTCGAGCCAACATCTTTGGCGCATTACACGTTCGTTTTGGTTGCGAAAATTTTAGGGTTGAAGAAATGGGTTTTATCTTGGGTCGATACAAAATTTGATTTCACACTCTGGGGTAAGCCAGGAAGTTCTTCGAGAATACGTCAAGAAATTTATTAACGATAGAAATATCATTTAAAAACTGTGACTCTCATCCAAGACTTGGATAACACGCCACATTGATACCTATTAACTTGCCACCGCTATTCATGACGTCCCCTACAGATATTCTGGCTTCGGTGTATTCCAAGACTTGGAAGTCACCAGCGAAAGGCTCGGTCCTCTTTACTTATGGTTTGATATGACAGTGATTGACTTTAGTGGTTTGGTTGCTTGAATTCGTATAACAGGTTGGTTAGGAATATAAAAGCTAACAACCTTACGAAAAGCTTGATGAGTAGTTAACCAATCGATTCCTAAAATCACATCAAAGGCAAGTATTTTCAAAGAGATAAGATCGACGGGTAACGTGAAAGTGTCGATTTGAATCAATAAGATTTATAAACAGTGGAGGTAATGAAGGTTTCTACTAACGAAGTTTCAACCAATAAGTCAAAGTTTAATTTCTCTAGAGTTAAATTTAAACGTTGAACGCAAGCAAGAGAGATAAAAGAATGGGTAGAACCGGTATCTAATAAGGTATAGATTTCGCAAGAATTTATAATTAACTAACTCGTGCTAACTTCGTTCGGGTTACTCGCTTCTTGAGAAGTCACGAAAAATCTCTTCTTGAAACCACAAGCTTTGTTTTGTCTCAGATCCGCCTTTGGTGCCACCATCCCAACTGGACTTGACTTTGGTGCATGACAAAATCAGGCTAGGTGACCTTCTTTTCCACAATTGTAACATGCTTTGGACTGCATCACGCAGTTTGGACTGATATGTCCCTCCCCTCCGCATTTGAAGCATACAATTGGTGGTCGTTTCTCCTTCCTTGAAAATGGGTGTGGTCTTTCGCTATCTTTCCATCGTTGTTGAACCTTCTCTTCTTGAAATTTCCACTCCTATTATCTTGGCCATGGTTACCACCGAAGTGGTTACCATTCTTGGCATGATAATTTTCCCCACAATGGTTATCATTGTTCTGATGGCTGTTGCCACCGGTACGATTATTATCGTGTTGTTGCTCGTTATCCTTTCGTTGGGCTGGCTCATTATCGCGCTCCAATAACTGAGCCCTATTCACTACATCTGGATATAAACAAAGTTTGTGAGAAATGAGGTATTGACGTATATCGGGTTTCAAACCTCTTAGAAACATTCGCGTCATTCGCTCCTCATTATCGACCAAATGGGATGCAAACCGGGATAACTCCGCAAATTTAGCCTCGTATTGCGACACGGTCATATTGTTTTGCTCCAACTTGATGAACTCCACCTCCTTCATATGACGAATACTTTCGGGAAAGTACTTGTCATTGAATAATTCTTGGAACTTCTCCCAAGACATCTTGAGTGCGTCAGGCTGGGTACGTTTTACAGATTCCCACCAGTAATCTACCTCTTCACGCAACATAAAGGTGGCAAAGGGAACCTTTTTCTCCTCGGAGCATCCCAAGACATCAAATATCTTGGTGATCTGCTTTAACCACGTCTCCGCCTTAAGTAGTTCTGGCTTTCCCAAAAACTCTGGCGGTCCCAGCTCCTTGAACTGCTTAGCAGTGACCAGCCGTGGGTTGCCATTGTTTCCACCTGCATTATAAACATGAGTCTCATTCGCATGATGTTACATGAATTGCATAAAGCCTCTGAACATCCCATCGTTCATTATTTCATCGGTGTTATTGTTTACCTGAGGATTATTGTCTTCCTGTTGCACATTATCCTGGGTATTGATCGTTGGTGACTCAACGGTCTCATGTGCTTCATTGCTGATCTCAACATTTTCAGATGCCATTTTCAAACACAATTACAAAACAAGGGTTAATTAACATATCACATATTATCCCTATACTCTGACCGACCAATTAAATACCAAATAAACTTAGGTAGGTCATACTAGAGAAGGAATTCCCCGTCTCTCCCCTCCTAGTTTTTGTCTCACATCTTAGCCAGGGATCATATCCCTAAGCTTTGATACCAACTGTGACACCCCCAAAACAGATATACATCACCCATCTTGGGTCGCCAAATACATGGTACAAAATTCAAATACAACTTAATTATACAACAGTCGTGTAAAATACGACAAAACATTATCTAAGAGTTTTAATAAGAATATTGTCATCTAGACAATATCCACACTCAATGGAGTCCTCATTACATTTGTTGTCACACTATTTTATAGAATAGTGAGGACTACTAATACACCATCTCGGACCATCACTCCGTTTCCCAACTAGTCCCGGCTACGTTCTCATTTCCTAAAGAGAACAATGAAAGCAAAAGGGTGAGCTCAACTAGCCTAGTAAGAAATATTATGGCTAAGATAATACAGAATAAATTATCGTTAGCCTTCAACAGTGTTAAACTAATATAATATAACAAACATCAAGTTTAACTGCAACGGAACAAGTAATCCATTAGAAGAGTCAAGGAGAGAATAAAATCTACTATCTTACATGATTTAAAAGGTTTTCATCACTTTTATCGTTGAGACTTCGACATTAAATAAACCACGTCATCCTCACACTTTCTGACTAAGGATATTCATTAGTATCCGACCACAAATTATCCATGCACTACGGGCCAAGGATATTCGTGTTTTCATCAATGGTCATGATAATGCCAACAACGATCCATCGATGCCTTATGGGCCGATGAGGACTTTTATCACATCATTTGTAACATTACGATCATGACTATCTTTATCAGAATAATCACTGGTCATAATCATACCAAATCCATCTATGCACTACTGAATACAAATGACTTTCAACATAATATAAACATGAAGATGATGACAATGACATAATAATTCAATAAAACAAGTTCAAGAATAAATTTTAAAGATTTATAAGTTAATTTATCCTGAACTCAAAAAACGTCCAATTGTCAACATGATCTTTTGCTTTATGGAGTAAAATTCAAGAATGCTCGAAGAATATTTCCATGAAAAGATATTGGATAAAGCGCAAATATCCGAGGATATTCTACTAATTTCATGGAGTATAGAAGTTAAAACTTTAACCAATTTGAGTATAATAGAATATATGAAACTATGAAATGGATTTTTGCCCATACGGTAATCCACGTGAGATGATCATTTCCACAATTTAATAAGGAATGAATACAAAGGATCATTCACCATGCATGTGGTAATCCACATAGACAGAGTTATTCAACGAATAATAAAGAATGGAATAACGTAAGAATTCTCCATGCATGCGATAGGCGCTTGCAGATAGGTTATTCCCAATAGAATAATAAAGAATGGAACTAGGTCATGAAATCCATGAGCGACATGATATATCCAACGAATAATAAAGAATTGAATAACAACAGAATTCACGAGAATGCGATGAATGCCGCATGAGAAGAGTTATTTCAACGAATAATAAATAATGGAACCGAATCATGCATGTCGCACGAATGCATGAGATATTCAATGAATAATAAAGAATGGAATAATAGAAGAATTTCACAATGTATGCAGTACTTTGCATAGACAGGTTATTCCAACAGAATAATAAATAGTGGAACCATGTCATGCATAATACGCACAGACAGGATATTCTAACATAATAATAAAGAATGGAATAACAAAAGAATTTCACCATATATGCGGTACTTCTCATAGACAGGTTATTCCAACATAATAATAAGGAATGGAATAACAATAGCTCTCTTCATGAAAATGAAAGAAATAATACCCCTTACCTAAGAAGAAAACTGGTTACTGGAATAGTGAGGTAGTACACTTCCCTCCTTCTTTCTCTCTATATTTTCTTTCTATAATAATTGCTCTATAGCTTTAGTGAATTGGTAAGAAATGAAGGAAGAATGAGCTTCTATTTATAGGAAAATATAGTTTCAATAATTGCACATTTTGGGGCTCGAAATATTACAGTAAAATACCTTCCCCTTTTTCTTTCTTTTTAATTTAGTCCTGCAAGTATTATCAAACTTGCACCACCTCCCCTAATAGTAAATAATGTGAATCAATAGTTATAATCATGTGAAAATATGAATTACAGTACAGTACCTCCATCTATAACTTAGTCATACAAGTATTATCAATCTTGCACCAACTCCCCTAATAGTACAAGAAGGTGAATCAATGGTACACACATGTGAACAAATAGTTATAATCATGTGAATCAATAGCAATTAATTACTCATTTATCTGATTAATTACCCGATTGGTCAATATAACCTCCAGACATCAATTATTATCGAAATAAATGTCAATTTTCATTAACACTAATAATTCTAACACAATGAAACTATCAATTTCATCTTTAATCAACACGAACTTATTCATCATTAATATTATAACTCACAATATTTAATAACCAGGTTCCGGAAAGAGGGGGCTTTTCGATAAGGATTTTTCCTTATTGGCACGCAATTAGATGACCAAACCTCTCCTTGACAGAACTTCTAGACATTGTAAATATTTTAATTTAATAATATGAATAACTTTGTTGTCTCAATTATTGATTTAAATAATATATCATATTATACAGATGATACTGTGACAATAATCGAATCAATAACATGAGAAATATGATGCAACAATTACTGTAGCAATAATTGAGTATAACTGAGTGACTTCTCATGTAAGCATCAATAATCAATACCGTGTACTACTATGAAACCACGCGTATTACTGTACTTTTACTACCGAGTAGTTCAACAGTTTTAACGGTAACACTTTCGCCGTTATTTTTATAAAAAGATAATTTTGTCGTTTTATTACTGCGACAATACTTCCGTTGTGGGGTCCACCAATGATTGTGTCGTCGTACGGATATTCCCCAACCAAACGATTATTTTATAACAACTTGCATACTTTGCAAAAATTTTCATATATCACCCTTAACTTTAACCCTTAATCAATTTAACCATTTACAAAATAAAATAATAATTATAAGAAAATTGAATACTTTCATTTCATAAAATTCGGGGTCTTATAGCCGGAACTCACTGTGGTCAACATTGTCAAGGAATTCTATGCAAACACTGAGGATAAAGCTCCATTCAACGAGTTTGTGAGGGGTCGTTTGGTTCCATTCAGTGTCGATGCAATCAACACCTACTATCAACTGTGGGTACCTCGCCAATGCCAATATGCTCAACTACATGATTTTGATCCGGAATATGAGGCAATACTCAAGGAGATGACTAATCCAGGAATGACTTGGATCAAAGGCCGAAAGAGAGGCACAGTGTTTCACAGCAAGGATGTGAGACCCCAGATTTTATGAATAAAGATTTAAATTTCTTGAAATATTTTTTTTAAATATTATGGTGCGGATTTGATATAATGTTATAGTTGTGGGTAATATTTACAAATTTTGCAAAGTAAGCAAGTGGTTATATAATATTCGATTGGTTGGGGAATATTCATTTTAACAGGGAATATTCGTACGACGACACAATCATTGGTAGACCCCACAATGAAAGTATTATTGTAGTAAGAAAATGACAGAATTATCTTTTATTAAAAATATCTGCGGAAGTGTTACCGTTAAAACTGTTGAACTACTCGGTAGTAAAAGTACAGTAATATGCGTGGTTGCATAGTAGCACATGGTATTGGTTATTGATGCTTATGTGAGAAGTCACTTAGTTATACTCAATTATTGCTACATGTAATTTAACGATCATATCTCTCATATTATTGATTCGATTATTGTCACAGTATCATATGCATAATATGATATATTATTAAATCAATAATTGAGACGACAAAGTTATTCATATTATTAAATTGAAATATTTAAACTGTCTAGAAGTTCTGTCAAGGAGATGTTTGGTCATCTAATTGCGCACCAATAAGGAGAAATCCTTATCGGAAAGCCCCCTCTTTCCTGGGAATGACCTGGTTGTTAAATATTATGAGTTATAATATTAATGATGAATAAGTTCGTGTTGATTAAAGATGAAATTGATAGTTCCATTGTGTTGGAACTATTAGTGTTAGTGAAAATTGACATTTATTTCGATAATAATTGATGTCTGGAAGTTATCGGATAATTAATCGGATAAATGAGGAATTAATTGCTATTAATTCACATGATTATAACTATTTGTTCACATGTGTGTACTATTGATTCACATTCATTAGGGGAGTTGGTGCAAGATTGATAATACTTGCATGACTAAGTTAAAAATGGAGGTATAGATGGAGGTACTATACAGTAATTCATATTTTCACATGATTATAACTATTGATTCACATGATTGAACTATTGATTCATATTATTTACTATTAGGAGAGGTGGTGAAAGTTTGATAATACTTGCAGGACTAAATTAAAAATAAAAAAAAAGTTGAAGGTGTTGTATTGTAATACTTCGAGCCCTAAAACGTGCAATTATCGAAACTATATTTTCCTATAAATAGAAGCTCATTCTTCCTTCATTTCTCACCAATTCACTAAAGCTATAGAGCAATTATTATAGAGAGAAATTATAGAGAGAAAGAAGAAGAGAAGTCTGATACCTCTCTACTCCAGTATCCAGTTTCTTTCTAAGGTAAGGGGTATTATTTCTTTCGTATTCATGAAGAGAATTATTTTCTTTAAATACTCGTAAGGGGTATTATTCTTTCGTATTCATGAAGAGAGTTATTTTCTTTCAATACTCGTAAGAGTTGTTATTCCATTCTTTATTATTATGTTAGAATAACTTTAATCATCGGCATCGCATACATGGTGAAATTCTTCTATTATTTCATTTTTATTATTTTGTTGGAATAACTTTTGTCTATCTTGCGATCTATCGCATGCCCGTGAATTCTCATTGTATTTCGCTTCTTTATTATTCTCATGGAATATCCTATCTATCTTCGATTACGCACGACCTAGTTCCGTTATTTATTATTACATTGGAATATCACGTCTGCATGCGGATTACACTTGACTGGTTCCGTTCTTTATTATTCTCATTTGGAATATCCTGCATCATGATTTCGCATGACTTCGGTTTTATTCTTTATTATTCTCATTGAGAATAACTTTTGTCTATCACGATACATCGCATACATGGTGAATTCTTCATTATTCCATTCTTTATTATTACATTTGGAATAACTTTGCCTATGGGATTACCACATGCATGGTGAATGATCCTTTGTATTCATTCCTTATTAAATTATGGAAATGATCATCTCGTGGATTACCACATGGCGGGCAAAAATCCATTTTAGAGTTTCATATATTCTATTATACTCGGTTGTTTAAAGTTTTGACTTCTATACTCCATGAAATTAGTAGAATATCCTGGATATTTGCGGTTCATCCAGTATCTTTTCATGGAAATATTCTTTTGAGCATTCTTGAATTTTTCTCACAAAGCGATATCATATTGACAATTTGGATGTAATTGATTTGGGATAAATTAACTTATAAATCTTTAAAATTTATTCTTGAACTTGTTTTATTGAGTTATTATGTCATTGTCATCATCCTCATGCTTATATTGTGATGAAAGTCATCTTTGGCTTACGTGCATAGATGGACTTGGTATGATTATGACTAGGGATCATTCGGTACAATCCTGACCTATAATGTTATAAATGATGTGGTAAAAGTCCTCAGTGGCCTGTAGTGCATTGATGGATTGTTTTTGGTATGATTATGACCAGGGATTATTCGGTATAGTCATGACCAATGATGATTTAATGAATATCCTTGGCCCGTAGTGTAGGGATGACTCGATGATGTGGTTTATTTATTATGATGAGTCTCAACGATAAAGTTGATGAAAAACTTTTTAAATCATAGAAGATAGTAGATTTTATGCTGTACTTGACTCTTCTAATGGATTGCTTGTTCCGCTGCAGTTAAACTTGTTGTCTATTACATTCTATCAGTTTAACATTGTTGAAGGCTAATGATAATTTATTCTGCATTATCTTAGTCATAATATTTCTTACTGGGCTAGTTGAGCTCACCTTTCTTTCACTGTTCTCTTCAGGAAATGATAACGTAGCCGGAACTAGTCGGGAACGGAGTGACGGTCCAGATGATAGCATTAGTAGTCCTCACTATTCTATTAAATAGTATGACAATAAATGTAATGAAGACTCCATTGAGTGTGGATATTGTCTAGATGTCAATATTCTTATTAAAACTCTTAGATTATGTTTTTTACAGATTTTACACTCATTTGTTGTATAATTAAGTTGTATTTAAATTTTGTACCATGTATTTGGCGACCCAAGATGGGTGATGTATACCTGTTTTGGGGGTGTCACAAAAGACCTCAGCCGGTATGGAAAAATTTGGTACGCATTCCTATGTGCTAAACTGTATCCGTCCCAACAGACCTCGGACGTGACCAAAGAGAAGGCATTACTACTGTACGTAATTGTGCAAGACTTCATCATCGACATCGGGGTAATCATCTGTTTCTCCATCCGCCGTTGTTTACGTGGAAATTTTTCGGGCTTCTTGCCACACCCAACACTCATATGTGGGTTGTGTCGCCAAGCAGGGGTGAGATGGTCCGACGATGAGCCCACATAAATGCCACTAGCATTACTAGACTCCAAAATAATAGCGCGGAATTCTGTATGGGCAGGAGGCGATTCATATCCTCGTGGATTGGGCTTTATTTTCCCGTCGGCTTTGGAAGACGAAGTTGATGCTACGGTCATTGCAGGATGATGATGAAGCTATGGGAAATCAAGGGGCCGAGCAGGTACCGTAGACCGAGGCATTATCCAGTCCTCAGTTCCTTGATTTTCAAAATCAAATGAATACGTACAATAAGCCAGCACATCAGGAAATGCGGTGACTCGCAGTGAGGCAAGACCACATGTTTGATGCTATGAACGCGTCTTTCGCCTCACTCAACACAACCCTTCAGAGCTTCAACCCGGCGGCCCAATTTCCATATCAGCAGCCCGTGCCAATGCCAAGGTTTCCAACAAGTGATTCCGAAGAAGAAGATCAACAACCACCTCCTCAGACTTAAGCGATAGTAGGGAAGTCCTCACGTCCTTAAATTTGATTATTCATCCAATGAGGACATTGTATTACTTAAGTTTGGGGGATTTAAATTCATGATTTCATGCATATGTAGTACTTCGGTTTAAATTTTTATCATTTTAATTTCAGTGTTGCATAGTAATGTAGGAAGAATTGCATGATAGCTTAGGTGCATACATAATAGCTTAGGTTATTTTTTTATTGCATTGTTTTTTGAGTGTTGTAAATAGTGCATTCCTTTATCTTAAACAAGAAAAAATATTTAGTTAAATATTGTGTTTGCATATGTCTAGCAGTGTGTAGTTCATGTTATTTATGGGCCAATGATGAGATTGATAATAAGTTAACCAATACAGTGTTGATTATTAGAACTGTGATACAATTTCTGTTATGAATCGAATCTTACACTCGTTTGAAACTAGTATAAAAAGGTTAGCACGATTAATAAACATCTTTGTTGACTGGTAAGTTCAAATTGATACATAAACAGTTTCTAAAGGATAATGCTAGAGTAAATGAGAAAACGACAAGGATAGATAGTAAAGGCGAAAATTAGGCAAGAACCTAAGTTTGGGGGATTATATGGGGTATATAAGCTTTATTAAAAAAAGGAAAAAAATAATGAAAAAAATATATACATTGATTAGTCTTGTTTGGGGCCTTTGTTACTTGAGCAAGTATGCAGGGAGATTGTCTTTACACCTAGTGCCCTAAGGTCTTTTATGAATGCAGAATTCGTTGGTGAAAGCTTCGCTAAGGGTATACTTTGTCACCCTAATGGGATGAGACATTGCACGATCATGTATGTATATAGAAAAAAAAATGAATAAAATGGGAAAAGAGCAAAAAGCCCCCGTGGAAAAAAAAGAAAAAGAAAAAGATATATAAATAAAGTATAAGTACCCTGTGTGAACCCCTGGGATTAGTAATTGCTTAGTTTTAGTTGGAACTTGTCTATTTTTGGAATTTTTAAGTTTGCACTATATGATTCCTTTTAAGAAATTGATTTTGTATTGAATTTGAGTCCGTAGCAGTTATCATGGATGTTGATCTCACATGCACACTATATTAGTGATGATGGGTTAAGATTTGAGGACTAAAATGAGGTTGTGGATTGGTTTTGATAGTTAATATTGTAGAGTTGCTTGTTTTCTTTGAACCGGTGAGATAATCTTGATTCTGCGATACTGTTGGGTTCGAAAGTATATAAATTAGATCATATTCATTTCATCTCATTGCATTGCCTACCATGTAGTTGTTTTGTGCTCGAGGACTAGCATGGTTTAAGTTTGGGGGATTTTGATAAGTGGATTTTATATACATGAATCGGTGTCCATTTCATGCTTATTTGTTGCTATTTTCTTGTGTTCATATTTGTTTTTACTTGTTTTATGTTCTTTTATGTGTAGGATGGTTGTTGCAATATTTAACGAGGATTTGGAGTCATTTGGAATCACTTGGAGTCAACTCGGTTCAATTTTGGAAGAAGTCTTGAGGTAGGAGTCACCATTTAGCAGAATAGACCCCCGCCGGGGCGGGCCTATTTTCCTTGTGCCCCGCCGGGGCGGGGGGTCTTCAATCGAGTTAAGCAGAATTATAGCCCGTCGGGGTGGGCTCTTTTAAGGCACAGACTCCCACCGGGGCGCGGGGTCTCGACTGCTGCAGACTTATATTTTACTTGAAACTCTTTTGGAACATGGTTGCTAAGTATTTGAATTGTTCATGGACTCTACTTGATGGAGAATTTCGGCTGAGACTTGGGTGTTGGACTTCTATTACTCAATCAACAACGAATTTAATGGGAGAGAAGGCATAATACGAAGATCAATTCCAGTTTTTCATAGCAAGCATTGGAGAAAGATTTTGAAGAGATTTTCGAAACAATTGCAAATTTAGGCTACGTGAAGGGTGTTTTTCACTATTCTTCTTCTTAGACTATTATTTGTAATTGAAAAGATGTTTTCTTTGATTTATTCAGTAGTTATTTCATTTATGATGAACTAATTAACTTTTTAGGCTTATGGTGGATCTTGTGTGGATTTTTTGTGTGGATTTTGTGTGGATTTTTATTCAACAATTTTGTGTGGATTTTTATTGAATCGAGAGAGGATATTCAAATCTAGACTTAGTTAATATAGCATGTGTTCATGAATTTTGTGAATAGCAGAATCTTGATGAATGTTAAGGTAGAGATATGCTTGACATCGCATGTAATCTGATAGAGAACTTAATCTTAAACCTTCTTTAATTGTAATTCACATAGAGATATAGTGAGTTAGTTGATTAAGGTGTTTAACATGTTTCTATCTTAATTGTGGATTTAAGTTAATATGGTATTAATGCATCGAGAGGTGGTTAATACTACATTCGTGTTCTTGATTAATAAACCGGGATAGTGAATTGAATTGGAATACAAATGTTAAAATCAGAGTGAAGCTTAAGGTGAAATCATAAGTCTAATTCTCCATTAATTGTTTGACATTCCAGATTTTGATATTTGTGATTGGTTTGTGGTAGTTTATTTATTCTTTTAATTTAGTTTCTTTAATTATAATCATTGAGTTGAATAGTTTAATAAAATTAGGATTAATAGGAAATTGGTACTTGTAAGTTTAAGATTATTACTAGTTGATCTCTGTGGGAACGATACTCTACTCATCACTTTACTACTTGTTGACCATGTATACTTGCTTGTAGTGCGTATATATATTTACACCAACACAGTCATCGAAGCGGTGACAACAAATGTGGAGGAAATCAACATGCTAGAAATGGTAACCACTTCGGTGGTAATCCTGGCCAAGATAATAGAATTGGAATTTTAAGAAGAGGAGATTCAACAATGATGGAAAGACGTCAGCACCAGCACCCGTTGTTAAGGAAGGAGAACGACCACCGGTTGTATGCTACAAATGCGGACAGGAAGGACACATCAGTCCAAACTGTACGCAGCAACCCAAAGTGTGTTACAATTGCAAAAAGGAAGATCATTTAGCTCAATTTTGTCATGCAGCGAAGTCAAGTCCAGCTGGGACGGTGACACCAAAGGCTGTCCCAGACAAGTCAATGTCGGTAGTTCAAGGGAGAGCGTTTGTCGTGACCTCCCAAAAAGCGAGGAACCGGAATGAGGTTATCACGGGTAAGCTAATCACAAACTCTTGCGAAGTCTATACCTTATTTGATACCGGTTCTACCCATTCTTTTATTTCTCCTACTTGCGCTCAACATTTAAATTTAACTCTGGAGAAATTAGACTTTGACTTATCCGTTGAAACTCCATTGGGAGAAACCTTCATTACATCCGCTGTTTATAAATCTTGTTTGATTCAAATCGGCACCCTCACGTTTTGTCAATCTTATCTCTTTGAAAATACTTGCATTTGATGTGATTTTAAGGATTGATTGTTTAACTACTCATCATGCTAAGATTGATTATTTTCGTAAGGTTGTCAACTTTTATATTCCTAACCAACCTATTATGCGAATTCAAGAAACCAAACCACTAAAGTCAATCACTGTCATATCAAGCCATAAAGCCATTCGTTTATTAAAAAAACGGATGTCAAGCTTTCTTAACCCATGTCACGGATTTAAACAAAAATATGTTAGATTTGAATGATATTTCTATTGTTAATAAATTTCCTGACGTATTCCCTAAAGAACTTCCTGGCCTACCCCCAGAGCATGAAATTGAGTTCTGTATTAACCTTGAACTTGGTACAAGACCCATTTCCAAAGCCCCATATCGAATGTATCCTATTGAACTTCGGGAGTTAAAAACCCAACTGCAGGAATTGTTAGACATTGATTTCATTCGTCCTAGTACGTCTCCTTGGGGTGCTCCTGTTCTATTCGTAAAGAAGAAAGATTGGAGTATGTGACTTTGCATTGATTATCGGGAGTTTAACCATGTCACCATCAAAAATAGGTACCCGTTGCCACGCATTGATGACATGTTTGACCAGTTATAAGGCGCTAAATTCTTTTCAAAGATCGATCTTCGTTTCGGATATCATCAATTAAAGATTAAAACTGATGACATTCCAAAGACTGCTTTTAGAACTCAGTACGAGCATTACGAATTCCTAGTCATGTCCTTTAAATTGACTAATGCTCATGCTGCCTTCATGGATATGATGAACCGAGTATTCAAGGAATATTTGGATCATTTTGTGGTTGTCTTTATTGATGACATCCTCATTTACTCCAAAAGCCGTGAAGATCATGAGCAAAACTTGAGGCTAATACTCCAAAAGCTTCGTGAAAACAAGCTATATGCTAAGTTGAAGAAATGCTAGTTTTGGCTTGAGGAAGCAGAATTCCTTGGGCACATGATATTAAATCACAGAATATCATTGACCGACCAATGAAAGATTGAGCAACAAAGTGGGAGAAACCTAAGTCAGTAACCAAAGTACGTAGCTTTCTGGGCTTAGATGGTTATTATCGGAGATTCGTGGAAGGGTTTTATCGAATTGCCACTCCGTTAACTCAGCTGACTAGAAAAGATAAAAAATTCGGTTGGAGTGAGGAATGTGAGAAGAGTTTTCAAGAACTCAAGAGGAGACTCATTTCATCACCTGTTCTAACAATACCATCTGGTTCAGAGGGATTTGTCATATACAGTGATGCTTCAGACAAAGGTTTAGAAAGTGTTCTCATGCAACATGAGAATGTCATAGCGTATTCCTCACGACAACTCAAAGAATATGAGACGAATTATCCTACTCATGATCTACAGTTGGCAGCAGTCGTTTTTGCGCTTAAAATCTGGAGGCATTACCTGTATGGGGAGAAGGTGGAGATCTATATAGATCATAAAAGCCTCAAATATTTCTTCACCCAAAAGGAACTCAACATGCGGCAATGACGTTAGCTCGAGTTGTTGAAAGATTACGATCATACCATTCAATACCATTCTGGAAACGCGAACGTGGTAGCTGACGCGTTGAGTAGAAGATCATATGCGGGTACGAGTGCGATATTGTCAATGGAAAGGCCCATTTGGTATGACTTACAAAGGATGGAGATAGAGTTAAAGACTCCAGGGACCCACGTGATGATGGAAAATATACGAGTAGAACCGACTTTAATCGATAAAGTTAAAGCTGCTCAAACTACGAACCTGGAGCTGATGCGTATGAAGAAGAAAGTGCAAGAAGGTGTGATTCCAGAAGAAAGAATCGATGAAGAAGGAATACTTCGAGTCAACTCCAGACTTTGTGTTCCTAACAACTCTGATTTGAAGTATTAAATCATGATGAAGGTGTATAACACACCGTTTGAAATCCATCCTGGGAGCACCAAAATGTATCATGATCTTTGACATACATTTTAGTGGAGAAATATGAAACGGGAGATCGCGGAGTTTATCTATAGGTGTTTAACTTGTTAACATGTCAAGGAGAAGCATCAAGTGCCAAAAGGTCAATTGCAACCACTTGAAATTCCAAAATAGAAGTGGGAACACATTACCATGGATTTCGTTACTGGTCTTCCTAAGGTTTGGTATAGATGCAATTTGGGTCATTGTTGATAGATTAACCAAGTCTACTCATTTCTTACCTATACGAGAAACTTATTCACTTGAACGTCTTGCTCGTATATTCATAAATGAGATTGTAAGACTGAATGGTATGCCAGTATCCATAGTTTCTGATCGAGACCCAAGAGTCACTTCACGGTTTTGGGTCAGTTTGCAAAAAGCTATGGGCACGGATTTATGATTCAGTCTCTTGAAGATCTATTAAGACTCTGTCCTTGACTTCAAAGGAAGTTGGGACAAGTTCTTGTCATTAGTGGAATTCTCCTATAATAACATTTATCAAGCAAGTATAGGCATGGCTCCATTTGAGGCGTTGTATGGATGCAAGTGTCATTCCTGTTGATTGATTTTGCAATCGATAAACATGCACAAGTATACGTGGTTAACAAGTAATATAATGATAAGAGAGTTGTCGAACCCACAAGGACAAAGACTTAAAAGGACACAAATACTAAGGCAAAGTCGTTACTAATCATATCTAAACGAGTAAAAATAAGTGGTTGGATTAAGCTATTTCAATTAGACTATAAAATTAAGAGAAGTAGTTATGCTAGGAAGTCAAGATAGGATTACAACTCCCCTAATGTGTCACCTAATCTCCTAACTCTCCAAATTACAAACAAATCAAGGAATGGTTAACCGAGAACACTAAATATGCATAAGCTTCTGTCGAAGGTCAAATGCACAACCCTAACCAGCTAAATCACAATATGTCTATTGGTGACAAAAACTAGGTCAAGGTCATCAAGCTAAGTCTTAAGGTCACACAAGGCAAATAAGGATATGTCTATCCTATTAGCACATTATGCACACATTCCAATGTCATGGTCATAACATGTGTTGTTGTATTTAAAGATAGATAATAACATCCATTTATCAATTTTCATCACTATCAATACCAATTTCTTTATCAAGTAATCAGACATTAAATATGAAATACAACAACCCATTCCAAAATGATTCATTATATAAAATAGGAGAGAAAGTTGATTAAGCTAATCATAAGATTACATTACAATCCTAAAAATAGAGTTAGTTCATAACTATGGTACTAATATGCATTTTCAATACATTACACATTATTAGACAAATACAAATAAATGGGAGTTTTGGATTAAGAAAACCCTTGTTTTGAAGTGTTCTTCCTCCAAATCTTCTCTTTCACGTGCAAAGCTCTGAGTATGTGCTAGATGCAATAACTCTTCTTCTGATCCACAACTTCTTTCTCTTCTAGAAATTAAAATGATAGAAATAAAATCCTATTCTAAAACTGTAATAAGTTCTCTGTTGATATCTCTGATATTCCATCATGAATGCAGCATCTTCGCTTTCTATATATAGTCGTCCCCTCTTTCTTCTAGGTCATTAAAGACTGCTTACTATTTGGGAACCGGAGCTCATCTTCTTGCACAGTGAGCCTAAGCCTTTATATAAGTGGCATTAGGCGTCATTTGATCGTATTTGGGAACCTGTAGTAGATGGTATTTGGTAGCAAGGCTCTGGCAATAGGGCATGAGTTTCCAGTAGCACATAGATACATCCGGTACGCTTGCTTGTAATCATTCATCATCAATGGCGCAGCGGTATGAGTTTCAAGACGTTTCGGAATGGCCAAACTGGATTTGTGTGACTTCTAAGTGTAACACCTGGGCCTTCTGCGCCAAGACTGAAAAAAATGCCAAAGAAAATTTGGAATAATCAGTAAATCACCTTGTAGAGAACTTAAACTTAAATACAACTATATATATATAAAATCTAACTAAAAGAATAAAAATAGGACACAACTTAAGCAACAAAGGGTCTAAATCATGGGTATAAAACCCACTCATCAAATACCCCCAAACTTTAGCTTTTGCTTGTCCTCAAGCAAACTAACAGACATCCATACCTCATAATGCAAGATACGAATGAACACTAATACTAACAACTAAAAATGTGGCCTCTAAGCGAAATCATAAACATCCTCTAAGAATAGGGCAAAACGCAAGCGATCGAGGGCTTAAAGTCTAAAAATAAACAAGAGACTGTAATAGATCCATTCAGTGTATGTGTGAAGACCACATATCTAAACTAGTCATAACCCAAATTAAGATCATACAGTCGACCGTGATAACCAGTAGGCAAACATGCAACTCACATTCATAACAAGTATTAAGACAAGACGCAAAAAACATGAAAGGCTCGAAAGTTCTAGAATAGCGAAGTAAACTCTGACCTAGACAGAACTTGATTACTTTTAGGCAAAACAGAGCACTCATTAGCAAGCTTTTGATCAATGACTCCCATGCCAGAAGACTTTAGGGCACTAGGTGTAGAACACCCCTAAGAATCTAATAACTCAAGCACAAAGGCCACGTAAACAACATAAGTCCAAAATAGATTTTACGAGCCTGCGTTTATGGGCGAGTGCGTTTCCACGCTCCATCTCAACCCACTGTAGGAACATTTTTTTTAGAACTAAAGAGCTGAAAATGCTAAAGCTTCTAAGTCTTTTAAAACTTGAAATCAACTGAGTATATAACAGTGCAAACTATTTTCAACACGGCAAAAAGGCAACCAAAAACTGGAAAACTACTAGAGAGATAAAAGGTCAGTTCTAACTAAATGGATGGATCCAAGACAGTCTCGATTTATATAAAACATACGCCTCAAAATCACATAACTTTTGCCACTAGCCTAGGGAAATGATATAATTGCAAGACAGTCTGTCAAAGGCCACAAACAAAACTTAACGCTAAACTACCCTAACCCAGCATATAGACAGTTACAGACTCGAGGCTAGAGTTAAATACAAAAATTAAAATAATGCAAAAACTATAGACTATAAAGTACCCTTTTCATCATAGGGCAAAGCCATAACACATGGCATCAATAATACCAATAATCAGTGAAAACCCCAAAAATTTAGGTTTAAGGCAAAATGATATTTACTTAGTCAAGATATTCCCAACAAAAAAGATATATATATATATATATATATATATATATATATATATATATATATATATATATATATATATATATATATATATATATATATATAACCATAAGCATGCATTTAATTGTAACTTAAAATACTATTAAGCAAAAACATGCATCCATAAACCGAAAGCTTATCACAATAATAAACACAATAGATAACATAAAAATTAAACCATGAGTCTGGGGCTATCAAGCCCAAATACCATCCTAAAATCCTTACAAAGCAGTTGAAATAGAAATATTATAAAACTAACACAATTAATATATATAAATAAATAAAAGGAAGTCTCCCCCAAACTTGAACTTTAGCTTTGTGTCACAATCGTCCTTTGGCGTTCTTACTGAAAGATCAAACATTAAGAAGATCCCCGTCGTCATCACCATCAAGACCAAAGTCTTCATCAGCACCGAACAAATCAAGATCATCATCATCATCTCCCTCATCGTCCTCCACGTTGACTGGCTCATTCACGCGGGCCTCTTCAATAGGCGGCGAAAACTGCAGTGGATAAGGTGCATAAATTGGAGGCGCTGGAAATGGGAATGGCATGAAGTCCGCATCCTCACCACCCTGAGCAGCATGAATATTTGTTAGTATATCTGCAAACTTAGCATGATAATGATGAAATTGGTTCTGCCACTGGGCAACCGTGTCCACCTTGCAGTGCAGAAAGTTTAGACTGTTCATAATCTCTGCAAGGGCCCCAGAATCTATGGCTTCAACAGAAGGGCGAACGGGGGCCTGGGCAGAGGTTCCTGCCTCTATAGAAGGATGTAGATCATCGGATGGAAACGGCTGAGATGCGGGTAAAAATCCTTCTCCTCGGGGATGTGATGGTGCACCATCCCAGATAGCATAGCGACTAATTAGCTGATGATCAATAACGAACATTGGCGGGAGGGTGATATCTTCCGCCTCCCACTGAACACCCGCTCTTTTGCACAGACGGGTAATAAGAGATGGGTGGGGAAGGCCAGACGTGACCTTGCTCTTGATAGCCTTCTTGATGGATTCATTAATTAAAGCCCCCACATAAATTTTCAACCCCAACACAATGGCATAGAGAAGGGTCACCCTCTCCCGAGTGATATCACTCACATGTCGCATGGGCTGAATATTAGCACAGATAAAGGCGTACCACACCTTGCCATAACGACTAAGCGCCTGTGAGGGAAATAACGTGCGTTCGCCAATGTACTCATTCGTTTTCCACACTGTCCCAGGCTTACAGAGCTTGCTAATAACGTCATCAGATTTGTAACTCCGAATCCCATTCTCCCTGTAGTCATGCTTGTCAAAATTTGGAGTCCCATACACTTCATTGATTGCTTTAAAATCGAATGCGATCAACTTCCCCCTCACAGGTGCTGCCGGCGGGCCATCCGGAATGGCATGCACATAAAACTCTTTTACCACCGCTACCACAACGAATTCCGGAGGTTTAGTGAAGTGTACCCACTTTATGGCACTTATCATGGCATTCATCTGGCCATCCAATTTGTCATCGGGCCTAAGGCCACGCTCCAGCACTAGACTACGCAACTTGAAAATTTACGTGTACCGCTTATAAGCCTCCTTTGATGGGAATTTTACAGGGTCCCAAGGAGTAATCTGACTTCGGAAGGAGGATGGAGGAGGGGGGCCGATGCTAGTTCTAGGGCGTTTTGAAGCCATGGCTAGATTTCAATAATAATAAGGAAAACACTTATACTCTGAAGCAAATACTACCACAGAACCCTACCTTGATTGGCCTTTTAAAGACAAATACGCGAGGGAGCAACCGTAAGAAGAGGAACCGTGAAGACGGTTGGGCGCCCAAACGGTAAGATATGGACTGACGATTGGATGAATGGTCGGAAGTTCGAACGGTAGGCGACCCTTGGGGAGAGAGGAATTAGGAGAGCAGCAACTGATATGAGATGAGAGAGAGGAATTAGGAGAGCATCAACTGATACGAGATGAGAGAAAGGAATTAAGTGAAAATGCCTCATTTAAACACTAACACTCGCTTGTGGCACTGGGGCGCCATTGATGGCGCTGGGGCACGATGAATGGCGCCAGGGCACGATGCATGGCGTCGGGGCGCAGGGTCAAACCCACTCTAGCACTGCGGCATGAAACTCTGAGTGATACTTTCGATCTTTGAAGTATGAGTTTGCAGTGTGTTTTGAACAAGACTTGATTGTTCTTGCCATACCGAGAATGGCTCCGGTGCGAATTAACAATGTATTACTCATAATGTATGGCGTACATGAAACATGGCGGTAGGGCACCGGGAGTGGCTCTGGGGCGCCAAAGTTGGCGCTGCAGTACGGAGTCTATTCTTTTTGATAAACAACAAAGAAATCCTACACAGGCCAAGATAACATATCAACAATCCATACCAGCAATCCAGACAGCTAACTAACCAGAAGACACACATTATTGACAAGCTCTAACTAAGGGCTGACAGATACTAACAACATGGACTATACAGACTACAAGCACTATACATAACACAAACAAACAACACACACAGTATACAGAACACAGACAGTAACTAAATAACCAAAATGAGACTCAAGATAATAAAGATAAAACAATATGTTCGATACTGAGATGGGGATGCCTCACATCAAGCGCTTGATTTAGAGTCATCGGCTTGACTATTCTCCCGTGTTACACCGGGTCTCCCAATGTAATGGAGGTATTTTACAGGTCGACCTCGCCGCTTCAGTAGTGTTTTAATCTCTGCCCATTGACTTTGAATGTTTTGTCAGAATTTGGATCCTCAACTTCTATTGCCCCATAAGGATAAACCTTGGCAACTGTGAAGGGACCCGACCATCGGGATTTTAATTTTCCTGGAAATAACTTTAGCCGGGAATTGAAAAGAAGAACCTTCTGGCCCGGTTCAAAGTGTCTCTCGAGGATTTTCTTGTCGTGCCACCTCTTGGTCTTCTCCTTGTACAACTTAGCATTTTTATACGCTTGCAAATGAAATTCGTCTGATTCATTTAGTTGCAAGAGTCTCTTCTCGCCGGCTGCCTCAAGATCAAAGTTGAGCTTCTGAATGGCCCAGTAAGCGTTGTGCTCCAATTCAACTGGGAGATGACATGCCTTACCATAGATAATCCTATACGGAGACATTTCGATAGGCGTTTTGTAAGCTGTGTGGTAGGCCTATAATGCATCATCGAGCTTCTTAGACCAGTCCTTACGATTTGGGTTTACAATCTTTTCCAAGATTCGTTTCACCTCTCGATTTGATATTTTAGCTTGACCGCTGGTCTGTGGGTGGTGGGAAGTGGTGATCTTATGAGTCACCCCATACTTGGCTAGAAGGGCTTCAAAGTATTTGTTACAAAAGTACGACCCTTCATCGCTAATGATAGCTCGAGGTGTGCCAAAATGGGTGAAAATATTCTTCTTTAGGAACTGAAGCACCACCTTAGCTTTATTTGTCGGCAAGGCAACTGCTTCCACCCACTTTGAGACATAATCAACTGCCACTAGGATGTAGATATTGTTGAAAGAGGATGGGAATGGACCCATGAAATCGATGCCCCATACATCAAATAATTCCACCTCCAGGATATTCTGCAGTGGTAGCTCATGCCGTCTTGATATGGTGCCCACCCTTTGGCATATGTCACAGTGCAACACATACGTGTGTGCATCCTTGAATAGGGTGGGCCAATAAAATCCCGACTGAAGTACTTTAGCTGCAATATGTTGGCCTCCAAAATGACCTCCATAGTTTGAAGACTGGCAGTGATATAGCACACCTTCAATTTCTTCTTCCGGCAAACATCTTCGCATAATCTAATCAGAACATTTCTTGAACAGGAAGGGCTCATCCCTTAGATATTGCTTGGCATCTTTTAGGAATTTCTTCCTTTGTTGATAGCTCAGATTTTGGGGAAGCACTTGGAAAGCAACGTAATTGGCGAAGTCCGCATACCACAAAACTTTGCCATTGACAACAAAAAGTTACTCGTCAGGAAAGAAGTCATTTATGGCTTTGTCGGCTTTGCCCGAGGGCGTGGTGTTTTCCAATCAAGATAAGTGGTCGGCAACCTGAGCAGCAGAACCCACCGTATCAACCTTGGCTTAGCATCCATCTTTTCAATTAAGTACTTAATTGTCGAATGATCGGTGTATACGATCACCTTCGTTCCAATGAGGTAGGAACGGAACTTATCAAAAGCATAGACTACTGCCAACAACTCCTTCTCAGTAGTGGTATAATTTAACTAAGCATCAGTTAATGTCTTACTGGCATAGTAAATGGTGTGGAAAACCTTCTCCCTTCGTTGTCCCAACGCTGCCCCTATTGCAAAGTCACTGGCATCACACATTAGCTCAAAAGGGTAGGTCCAGTCTGGAGCTACCACAATAGGTGTCGTGGCAAGTCTTTTCTTTAATAACTCAAAGGCGCTCAGGCAGGCGGCATCAAACTAGAAAGGCATGTCCTTTTCCAAAAGAGTGCACAATGGTTTTGTGATCCACGAGAAGTCCTGGATAAACCTTCTGTAGAACCCGGCGTGCCTGAGAAAACTCCTTACCCCTTTTACTGAGGTGGGCGGTGGAAGGTTATTGATCACATCTATCTTTGCCTTATCAACCTCAATTCCACCAACAGAAACTCGATGGCCCAAAATAATGCCCTCTTCATCCATGAAGTGACACTTCTCCCAATTCAGCACCATGTTAATTTTGACACATCGATGGAGAACGGCAGTCAGATTTTTCAAACAATTATCAAACGAGCTCCCAAATATTGAGAAGTCATCTATGAAGACCTCCAGGGTCTTTTCAACCATATTAGAGAAGATTGACATCATACATCGTTGAAATGTCACGAGAGCATTACATAGCCCGAAAGACATTTTCCGGAAGGCAAAGGTCATATACGGACATGTGAACGTCGTCTTCTCCTGATCTTTAGGAGCAATAGAAATCTGATTGTACCCTGAGTACCCATCTAGCAGACAATAATATTCATGCCCAGCCAACCGATCAAGCATCTGATCAATGAATGGAAGGGGGAAGTGATCCTTACAGGTTGATTTGTTCAGTTTCCTGTAATCCATGCACACTCTCAACCCGATCACTGTCCTGGTGGGAATCAGTTCGTTGTTCTCATTGGACACAACTATCATCCCTCCCTTCTTTGGCATGCATTGGATTGGACTAACCCAAGGGCTATTGGAGATGGGGTAGATAATTCCCGCATCTAGCAATTTAATGATCTCCTTCCGGACGACCTCTTTCATAATGGGATTTAGCCGCCTCTGATGCTCTACAGATGGCTTTGAGCCTTCCTCCAGAAGAATTTTGTGCATGCATAGAGTCGAGCTGATCCCTTTTATATCAACAATAGACCACCCCAGGGCCGTTTTGTATTTCTTGAGCACAAGCAACAACTTTTCTTCCTGACACTTAGTTAGAGAAGCGAAATTATCACAGTAAAGAAGATGAATTCCTAAATAAGCATACCTCAGGTGATTAGGCAAAGGTTTAAGCTCAAGGATAGGAGGCTCAATGATCGAAGGCTGAGCCTTGGAAGTAGATTCCTCATTGTCATTCAGAGACTCAAACTATTGGTGGAATTGCTTTGATATTTGGGGTTCATCGAGCCACTTGGCACACTCCACATGTGTGGGATGTTTCGTAGTACTAGCCCCAGTTAATGTAGCTTCCAAAGGGTCTTGAATACAAGTTTCTGAGAATACCCCCTTCACTGAATTATCAATTGTATTAATCTGTAAGCAATCCTCAGGGGTATTAGGATACTTCATTGATCGGAAGACATTAAACGCCACTTCCTGATCCTGTACTCTCATTGTTAACTCCCCTTTTTGAACATCGATCAGGGTCCTCCCAGTTGCCAAGAATGGCCTTCCCAATATTATCGGGACCTCCCTGTCCTCTTCAAAATCTAGGACTATGATATTCGCCGAAAATATTAACTTGTCAACCTTCACAAGCACATCCTCTACAATTCCCTTCGGGTACGTCAGAGACCTGTCAGCCAATTGCAATGTGACGCTAGTAGGTTTGGCTTCATTAAGGCCCAACTTCTTATAAATAGAGAGGGGCATCCAGTTGATGCTAGCCCCTAGATCACACAGAGCCTTCCCAATAAACTAGTCCCCAATGGTACACGGAATTATAAAGCTCCCCGGATCTTTTAGCTTCGGTGGAAGCTTGTTTTGAAGGATGGCACTACACTCTTACAGCTGATGCCCATGATCCTCATAGTCCCCCATTTTGCGCTTCTTGGATAAAATGTCCTTCATGAACTTGACATAACTAGGCATTCCATCTGATGCCTCTGCAAACGGGATATTTATATGCAGCCTCTTGAACACCTCCAAGAATTTGGAAAACTGTTTGTCCAGCTTCTGTTTCTGCAACCGCTAGGGGAAAGGTAACTAAGGGAGAGGCTGATTTACCATACTCATTGGAGGAGATGGTGTTAGAGGGATGTCTTGACTACTTTTTTCACCCCCAAGTGTCTTAGTATTTTTTTTCACTGGAGGTTCCTTTTCAGTCACTACTTCTTCTTCCACTAGAGCACTCTCTCCACTTTGTTCCTTAGTGGTTCTCCCACTTCTAAGGGTCACTTCTTTACACAGTTCCTTGCCTTCCCGTTTTGGGTTGACCTCAGTGTCACTAGGCAATGTGCCTTATGGACTTATTTGTTTAAAAGCGGTGAGCCAATCATCCCATATGTACTTCAAAAATTCTGATGGAAGCTTCACGATTGTTACTTCTAGTTTCGTTCTGGGCTATGTACCTTGACAGGAGATCTTCTAAACTGGGCTTCCTCTCCTGTTGAGGTGGGGGATGGTGGAACTGATTATGAGTGCTCTGCGGCAGTGGGTTGAACTGAGTTTGAGATTGGAATCCAGGAGGGTCAGCATAATTCGGCCTGACAGATGAAGGTTGTGTTTGATTGGGGTTGTTACTGTTGTTGTTGTTATTGTTGTTGCCCCATAAGAAGTTTGGATGATATCTTAAGCCGGGGTGGTAATGCGTGGGAAGATTTGCATTTTGCTGCCGCCCGTAGTTGGACACGAATTGAACTGACTAAGGGCTTATCGTGTGACAACCCGAGAATTTAGACAATTTAATAAAATCTTAAAAGATTGAATAGAGGTTAAATAATAAATCTAGACAGAAAATAAGTGTATGTATTTAACATTTTTAGGAATGAATTTTGTGAATTTAAAAACTTTTGGTGAAGGTCTATAGTGTTAAGAGTATCTGTGCATGTGGTCATATATGTGTACAGTATGTGGTTAAGGGTCAAGGGTTGACCGAAAAAATTATCTCAGTCACAAACCCTAATAATATACTAAGAGCCTCAACGTTTAGTTAGAAAACCCTATCGACTGATAAGAAATCCTATTACCGGCTATGGAAACCCTAATTTTAGTTTCGAGATTAGTAACCTAATTTAATATTAAAACCCTAATTGGGAAGCTTGAAGATAAGTATAAAGTTTTATATTATTAATTGTAAGTATAATTAGGGATAACCCTAATTGATTAATTAGGAAGCCCTAACTTCTAATGTTGGAAACCCTAATGTATAATTAGAAAACCTAATTATTAATTTATAGAGTTTAATGTTAATTAGGAAGCCTTAACCCTAATTAGCAAGCTTGAATGTGATTAGTAAACTTTATTATAATTAGGGAACCCTAATTATAATTTTCTATTTTTAGAACCTAATTAGAAAAGTTTAGAATATAAATTTGTGTAACCTTAGGGTTAAACCCTAAGGAATTGAACCACAAGGGTTAAAACCTAATGGTTGTGAAAGTTACCAAGTTGCCATTCACTTTATGAGTCAAATGACCAAACTACCCTTTTTATTATTTTAATAATGTGGAGTGTAGATCTAGCCCTAGTAAGGAGTTGGTAACCAAACCTAGGCTAGCCATGTGGTCTAGAAAACAACTTTAATCAGCCAACAACTGATCACATGATCAGCTATTGCATTTTATCATTTTATATATAGATCAAAGAGAGGGAAAGTCACCAAACCAAGCTCATTTGTATCCTTACACTCAACCAAACTTTTCTCTCTCCTTAGCCATGAAAATATTAAGTGAATCAGTCAATAGTGTGATCATTAGCAAGCCAGGATCAAGATCATGGATCAGAAATCAAGTATGGAAGCATAATAGAGGTATAAACCCTAATTCTAGAAATCCTTAAAAATTTGTGTTAATGTTGTTGTTTGTTGTTTAGAGATGTGTTAGAGGGTGTCATTTGATGATCTGGGTTGCTAGAACATGGATCCATATCATTCAGATGCTTGAAATTAAAGATTTATTAAATCTGGAAAAAATTGGAAATGGTGTCGACGATCAAAAAGTCGGTGGGCCCTAGATCTGTCTATGTTGTAGATAATTGATGTTTTATTATTTGAATATATAGTTTGATATGTTGTCTTTCATCTGCAAGTGGTAGTATAGCCATTAGAAGTCTGGATTTAAAGTTATTATCGGTCAAAGCCCGTTCACCCGGCATGACCAGGCCAAATCTGGGTAACCCAGAAAGGCCATGAACAGCGTCTGACATGCGTTTTGAAGGTCCGGATCTGACCGATATGATGTTCTTTTAATGATGTGTTGTATTCAAATTGTAGCCCGTTATATGTTCTTTGATTCCATGGCTTTAGATCGTGTAAATGAACAACAGGTAGATCGTGGTGGTGGTCAAAGTAGACCACTCATTTCTATTTTTACGTTTACGAAAAACCGAAAATAGTTAATACGAGCATTACGACGTAGTTTGATCGTGCGATTCATATCGAATTCTGATGATGATAACCCGATTTGTTGCTTTAGTTTTGTTCCTTGACATAAGGGCTATAATGTAGAACATTTAGATCACAAGAACCATGATCGTAACACTTTAGATAATCAAACCACAATGTGGTACCACAGAAGCTACACAGGATTTACGGGTTACCTAGAAAGCCCAATGAAATTGTCGACAACAACTTTGCTTTCGATCTTATCTTGTTGATATGTTGTGATTTGATCTGAACATGAGTTGCTAGTTGTAGTGTTGTATCGTCTTATAAGATCCATGCTCAAGAAAACACGAAAAACATAATGATCGTAGATTAATAAGTGGGTTAAACTCACTAACTCGAACTCTGACATGATGTTCTGGCAAACTTCAAAAACACCTATATTGAAGGTTACGTAAGCTAAAGGGCCCTTTAAGGACAAATTTATTATAAAATTAATTATTTTATTTATTAAATAATTAGATAAAAATGGTTTTAATTATTAAAAATACATAATAAATTTCTAAAAATTATTTTAAAACTTGAAAATTAGTTTTAATTATTTAGAGTATATTTTATAAATATTTAATATTTTTGGAATATAAATGGTATTTAATTTATTTAATTATAATATTAAATAAATTATTTAAAAATGATTTTAATAATTTAAAAATCATGGAAAATTATATTATGGTATAAGAAAATATTTTAAGTTATTTTTAATGACTTTTAATATTTTGTGATGAATTTCATTAATAAATTATTATTAATGGTAATTAATTTATTTAATGAATATATTAAATATATTATGGAAAAATAGAATTAATGCTTTAAAATTATATAAAAATAATTTTAGTGTTATAAAAATATTTTAAGTTGTAAAATATAACTTTTGATATTTTGTCATGAAAAATATTAATATTTTAATATTAATAATAATTAATAATGGTTTTAATTACTTTAAAATCATTTAATGGTGATAATATAGTATTAAAAAACTTTGAGATATTATAAATATATTATAATATTATGTTAAGGATTTTATTAATATTTAATATTAAATAAATATTAATGATAATGGAATTAAGTGGTATTTAAATCATATAAATATGATATTAATGATTTAAAAATCATGATAAATGATAATAATTACTTGAAAATTATTATGGGCCTATGAAAATTATTTTGACTGATTAATAAATTACCTAAGATAATGGTTAAGTGTTTAGGCAGAGTTTAATTGAACTTAAACTCAATTTTTGTCTGATTAGGCAATCGAGATGTCGAGAATAATCTTAGAACTCGGCTTCAATTTGAATAATTTGACTTGATACTAGGTCTTATGTCTTTGCGTAGGCGATAGGATTATGTGGTAATGTGTTTAAGTTATTTTATCTCGTGATGATATTATTCTAATATTTGGAGATCGGTATTATCTATATTAGGTCTTCGGATAAAGCTAAGTTATATTTCGTAACGGTAATCAACGGAACAAGCAAGTTATTCTTAACTCTACTAAGAGTTGTTTCATTCAGATATGCTTATGGTTAATCATTATTGATTGCCATGTAAAATTGTACTATGTACATCTTGTATGTATAAGTCAGGTATGAAAGGCTGATCACCTTCATTACCATTCGGTTCAGATATATTTTTTCATGTTTAATACTTGTTCAGTCAAAGTTTGTTCGTGCTAATTCATAACTACATTGTTGAATTATAGCCAATTTATTATTCAGACTCTTTCAATCATGATATATCCTTAATTAAAATTTAAACTTGCTGGGCAACTTTCATGCTCACCCTTGCTATATCATGATAAAACATTGCAGATTAAGGTGAATGCTTGAATCTGAGGAAAAGTTAAAGCGAGTTCGACTTGGGACTATGTGTCTTGACTAGATTTGTAATAGTAATTTATTATAATAATATTATATGTTAGATAGGATAATGAATTGTGTATAAGTTATGGTTACTCGACCTTGGGATAGTGTATAATGTTTAATGTATAAACAATTTATGTTTATATCTTCCGCAATAGTTAAAGAAATAGTGCACCAGATCCATGGTGATTTAGGACCCAGATTTGGGGGCGCTACATTTGGTATCAAAGTTGTTGGTTATAAACCTAGGGTAGAGTTACCTTAGACTAATAACCGCAGTGATTAGGATAAGATCTAACTCACATAGAGTTAATGTGTCGGTAAGATTCAAAGAAGAATATTGGCGAGTGCAAAAGATACGGAGTTCCCTAACTCTAATAATAAAGGTGAACAGTAGTGATGAATAGATCGAGTCTAAAAGACTAAAAGTGCAGGGATAGGAGATCGTAAAACAAAACAATCGAGATATAGAAATGAATCATAATATATACGATGAGAACACCCCGTGATCTGATAAGGTGATAGCAGGGAGAAGAATCAATCTGAAGATTAGAAAGTTTACAGCAAAAAATGTTGTGTAAGTTGTACTATGAATTAGTACAGATTCAGGAAAGGATTATGAATACGGATTAAATGAAATTCGTATTGAGAATGAAGTTAGGATTAAGTGGGGATTAAGAAATGTTTGTGTCGCGCTCTTTGCTATATGCATGTTGAGAGGGTGATTCCTTTCTCATGTGTATAACAGATAGATAGGTTATAGGTAGAGGATACAAGGTTAAGTACGAGTTCTTAAAACTCATACTTATGTTACGTTCATGACTCATGGTTATATGAAATATTTATGAACCCCTCAGCGAATGGACGTTCAAGGTCTGACTAGGACAAGTTCTTAAACTCATATGATTGTGGAAGTTCCTGAACTCATAAGTGTGGTAAGTTTGATGAACTGGGTAGAATTAAGTGTGAATGGAGTATTGAGGATAATAGAAATAAATAGACTGTTTAAGAAAATGATTATTAGTGGAGATATAAGTTTTCCAAAACTCATAGCTATGCTAGACTTCGAAATTTTGACATCAAGCTAAATACGCACTATGTGCTTTTAAAATAAATAAATAAAATGTAGACTCGTAATCATTTTTGGAATGGTTTAAAGTATAGTCTATGCTACTTATTTCGGCTAGATGCAAATGATTTAAAATATCAAAATATAATTTATTTATCACTCATGTACCATGTGGTTGCAGAGATTATAAAAAGTTGATAGAGTTATAAATACAGGAATACATAGTGTGAATTCGATCTAAAAATCATCGTTCCACTATTGTATGATGTGTTATGACGAAGTCATACGATGATGGCATCCTCAAATGGACTGTTAATACAGTACGGCATCATGACGTCATTCTCAAAAATATTTTCAAAATTTTTTATTTGCTAACGTGGTTTGGCTATACTTAAATAATTCGATTGAATTGAATTATTGATATGAGTCTATGCTAATCAATTCAGCTAGACTAATGTTATAAAAACTCTAAGTGTTTATTGAAAGAAATTTCCCGAACCAAATTGTTTTGGTGCGGAATCCAAAAAGACAGAGGTAAGAAATTTTGTATGCGCTTTAAGAGATGGGGATACAAGAGGCAGGGAAAACTTGTTCCAACCAACAGCGATTGCCATCTGAGGAAGCATATCGATTTAATCACCCTTTGTGTTCGTAAGTTATGACGATTTGCGGATGAATTTCCATAAAACCTTTGCGAAAATGACAGACAAATAGTCTATATGACTCCTCAGCACAATTCAAAAATTTTTACTCTTGTGAGTGATGTATTGGGTAGCATGTGATGGTGTGTATGCAAGGTATGAGGTGTAAGTTGAATTTCAGGGACGAAATTCTTAGAAGAAGGGGTGAATGTGACAACCCGAGAATTTAGAGAATTTAATAAAATCTTAAAAGATTTAATAGAGGTTAAATAATAAACCTAGACAGAAAATAAGTGTATGTATTTAACATTTTTAGGAATAAATTTTGTGAATTTAAAAACTTTTGGTGAAGGTCTATAGTGTTAAGAGTATCTGTGTATGTGGTCATATATGTGTACAGTATGTGGTTAAGGGTCAAGGGTTGACCGAATAAATTATCTCAGTCACAAATCCTAATAATATACTAAGAGCCTCAACATTCAGTTAGAAAACCCTATCGATTGATAAGAAACCCAATTACCGGCTATGGAGACCCTAATTTCAGTTTCGGGAATCTGTAACCCTAATTTGAAATATTAAAACCCTAATTGGGAAGCTTGAAGATAAGTATAGAGTTTCTATGTTATTAATTATAAGTATAATTAGGGATAATCCTACTTGATTAATTAGAAAGCCCTAACTTCTAATGTTGGAAACCCTAATGTACAATTAGAGAAAACCTAATTATTAATTTATAGAGTTTAATGTTAATTAGGAAGCCTTAACCCTAATTGCAAGCTTGAATGTGATTAGTAAACTTTATTATAATTAGGGAACCCTAATTAAAATTTGTAAGACCCCAACTTATTATAAATAAAATTGAATTTTCTCTATTCATTATTCTAAATTAATAAGGTGTTAATTTGATATAATGCTTTGGTTATGGGTGAAATGTGCAAATTTTACAAAATAAGCAAGTGGTTATAAAATATTCATTTTGTCGGGGAATATTCTTTTGGTCGTGGAATATTCTTTTTGTCGGGGAATATTTGTACGACGGCGCAGCCATTCGTGGGGCTCATAACAGAATAACTGTTGGATGAAGAAAACGACAAAGTATGAGTTTTTATAAATAACAGCGTAATTGTTACCAATTAACATTTGGATTACCCAAAGGTTAAAATATAGTAATACGCGTGGTTGCAGTCATGGTAGCTACGGTATTACTGTATTGCGGTATTGTTGAATTATTGATTAAGATGCGTGAAGTAACTACTCAATAATTGTTATAGTAGTTCTTTATTCAATATTTTATTTTATTGATTCAATAATTACTGCGTTGATATTTAATATTATTGTTATTTCAATAATTATCACTGTACATTATTTTCCATTATCAGATCAATAATTCATATTATTTGAATAATATTATTAGATAGCATTATTGGCAATGTCTAGAAAGTTACATCGAGGAGAGGTTTGGTCACCTAATTACTTGGCCAAGAAAGAAATCCTTATTGAAAGCCCTCTTTCCGAGAACTACCGTTGTCATAATTGTGATTCTGTAATATTATTTGGGAATAATTAATTATTGATTTATATGATAAAGAAATATTTATTTGATGTGGATATAAATGATGGATTTATTTATTTTATGTGGTTATAAATGAAGGAATTAATGCTGAGGTGTTTTATCAGTATTTTTGTCAGAATGAAGGTATTAAAATCATCCGTTTGTGGATTTCGGATATTTTCGGTTTGGAATTTGGAGAAACTCAAAGCTACTAAGTTGTAGAGAATTCGATTTCGTGTGGAATGGACATAAAATTCGTATTTTTCTGATAAACGGGCTATTTTCTATGAATTACTGAAGTTTCAGAAAATAAAATGATTTTTATTAAATTATGGGTGGGACCCACTTTTTGGTTGGTGTTCAATGCACATGGGCTGCTAATTTTGTTCAAGGATGGCTGATTGTCCAACCTAGCATGCGTAGAGAAAAGATAAGAATTATTAATATTTTATTAATTTAGTCTCCTTTGGCGTTAGCATTTTCCTATAAATAGAGGGCTAAGTTAGAATTGAAAATCACACCAGTAACAAGTTTTCTATCTTTCTCTCTCTATATTATCGAGCGTATTCTTGTGAGTATTTTGATACTTTGAGTGTTGCTATATGGCGCAAGTTTATGTCAGCACTATATCCAAAATTCAGTCAGAAGTACGGTTATTTTGAGGTAAGAGATGTTATTTTCTTTCGAAATGATATTATTTTCTTCAATATCATTATGCCGAAATATTGGTTTGAACTTTTTAATCAAATTTAGAACTTTTTGTGTTGGGGTTACTATTCACGTATACGGCACTATTCACGTATACAACACTATTCACGAATACGACACTATTCATCGAAAAATGAAAATTTTTCTTTTTGTCCAAGATGTCTATTATGGTTACTATCTTTAATTGTATCCATGTTTTGATCTTTATTTTTGAATTCTGCTTCATAATTGGTTATTATGAAGTATTATTGATCATGGATAAACTGTTATACGAATTCCTAATATTTGTCCTTCTGTCTCACTCGATTCGTTTTCTTTAAAATATTTTTCATCATCCTCAGTCCTTAAATGATGATATTATTGAATATCTTTGGCCCGTAGTGCAAAGATGAACAGGTGTTGAGATGAACATGACCGACTGGTGAATAAATGAATATCTTTGGCTTGTAGTGCAAAGATGAATGATTAACTGATGAATATCTTTGACCTGTAGTGCAAAGATGAATATTTGATTAAAGATATATATTGATTGATGTTACAGGGATAAAATATTGATGATGGACTTTTAAATCTTAGAAGATAGTAGAATTCATTCTATATGTGACTCTTCTAATGGATTGTTGTTTCCGCTGCATTTGTTGATATAAAACTTGTTGTCTATTATATTCTATCAGATTTTTCCCTGTTGAAGACTAATGATAATTTGTTGTTTATTATCTTACTCATAATATTCTTTACTGGGCTAGTTGAGCTCACCCTTTTCCTTTTTGTTTCATTTTTCTTCTCAGGAGGTGAGAACATAGCAGGATCGAGTCGGGGTATGGAGTGATGGTTCTAGAAAGATGTTTTAGCAGTCCTCACTATTTCTGTAAAATAGTGTATGAATAATTGTAATGAGGACTTATTTGAGTGTTGATATTGTCAAGAAGACAATATTTGTATTTAAACTCACAGTATGTGTTGTCGTATTTTGCACGACAATTGTATTATTGAAGTTGTAGTTTATTTTCTCTACCATGTATTTGACGCCTCAGAATGGGTGTTGTATACCTATTTTCGGGGCGTCACATAATTTTCTATTTTTAGAACCTAATTAGAAAAGTGTAGAATATAAATTTGTGTAACCTTAGGGTTAAACCCTAAGGGTTAAAACCTGATGATTGTGAGAAGTTACCAAGTTGCCATTCACTTTATGAGTCAAATGAACAAACTACCCTTTTTATTATTTTCATAAGGTGGAGTGTAGATCTAGCCCTAGTAAGGAGTTGGTAACCAACCCTAGGCTAGCCATGTGGTCTAGAAAGCAAATTTAATCAGCCAACAACTGATCACATGATCAGCCATTACATTTTATCATTTTATATATAGATCAAAGAGAGGGAAAGTCACCAAACCAAGCTCATTTGCATCCTTACACTCAACCAAACTTTTCTCTCTCCTAGCCACGACGAAAATATTAAGTGAATCACCACTAGTGTGATCAATTAAGAAGCGAGGATCAAGATCATAGATCAGAAATCAAGTATGGAAGCATAATAGAGGTATAAACCCTAATTCTAGAAATCCTTAAAAATATGTGTTAATGTTGTTGTTTGTTGTTTAAATATGTGTTAGAGGGTGTCATTTGATGATCTAGGTTGCTAGAATATGGATCCATATCATTCAGATGCTCGAAATTAAAGATTTATTAAATTTGGAAAAAATTGGAAATGGTGTCTGACAGTCAAAAGTCAGTGGCCCTAGATCTGTCTATGTTATAGATAATTGATGTTTTATTGTTTGAATATATAGTTTGATATGTTGTCTTTCATCTGCAAGTGGTAGTATAGCCATTAGAAGTCTGGATTTAAAGTTATTATCGGTCAAAGCTCGTTCACCAGGCATGACCAGGCCAAATCTGGGTAACCCAGAAAGGCCATGAACAACGTCTGACATGCGTTTTGAAGGTCCGGATCTGACCGATATGATGTTGTTTTAATGATGTGTTGTATTCAAATTGTAGCCCGTTATATGTTCTTTGATTCCATGGCTTTAGATCGTGTAAATGAATAACAGGTAGATCGTAGCAGGTGGTCAAAGTAGACCACTCGCTCTATTTTTACGTTTCTTGAAAACCCAGAAACAGTTAGTACGAGCATTTTGACAGAGTTTGACCGTGCGATTCATGTTGACCCTATTGATGATAACCTGATTTGTTGCTTTAGTTTTGTTCCTTGACATAAGGGTTATAACGTAGAACATTTAGATCACAAGAACCATGATCAGAACACTTAGATAATCAAACCACAAGGTGGTACCCTGAAGCTTCTTGGGATTTCTGGGTTACCCAGAAAGCCCAACAGCTGTCTGACAACAACTTTGCTCGATCCTATCATGCTGATATGTTGTGATTTGATCTAGAAATGGGTTGCTAGTTGTAGTGTTATATACGTACTATAAGATCCATGCTCAAGAAAGCCTAGAAAACATAATGATCATAAATTAATAGCTGGTCAAACTCACTAACTCGAACTCTGACATGATGTTCTGGGCAGCTCAAGAACACCTATAGCGACGGTTCTGTCGCTATAGGGCCCTTTAGTGACAGTTTATTTTTGGAAATTAATTATTTTATTTATTAAATAGATAAAAATAGGTTTTAATTATTAAAAATACATAATAAATTTCTAAAAAATTATTTTAAAGCCTGAAAATTAGTTTTTAATTATTTAGAGTATATTTCATAAATATTTAATATTTTTGGAATATACATGGTATTTAATTTATTTAATTATAATATTAAATAAATTATTTAAAATTATTTTAATAATTTAAAAATCATGAAAAATTATATTATGGTATAAGAAAATATTTTAAGTTATTTTTAATGACTTTTAATATTTTAGATGAATTTCATTAATAAATTATTATTAATGGTAATTAATTTATTTAATGAATATATTAAATAAATTATGGAAAATTAGAATTAATGCTTTAAAATTATATCAAAATAATTTAAGTGTTATAAAAATATTTGATGTTGTAAAATATAACTTTTGATATTTTGTCATGAAAAATATTAATATTTTAATATATATGACCGATAATTAATAATGGTTTTAATTACTTTAAAATCATTTAATGGTGATAATATAGTATTAAAAAACTTTGAGATATTATAAATATATTATAATATTATGTTAATGATTTCATTAATATTTAATATTAAATAAATATTAATGATAATGGAATTAAGTGGTGTTTAAATCATATAAATATGATATTAATGATTTAAAAATCATGATAAATGATAATAATTACTTGAAAATTATTATGAGCCTATGAAAATTATTTTGATTGATTAATAAATTACCTAAGATAATGGTTAAGTGTTTAGGTAGAGTTTAATTGAACTTAAGCTCAATTTTTGTCCGATTAGGCAATCGAGATGTCAGAATAGTACCGAACTCAACTCAGACTGGAATAGTTTGACTTGACACTAGGTCTTATGTGATGTATAGACTGATAGGATTATGTGGTAATGTGTTTAGGTTATTTTATACTGTGATGATATTATTCTAATATTTGGAGATCGGTATTATCTATATTAGGTCTTCGGATAAAGCTAAGTTATATTTCGTAACGGTAATAAACGAAATATGCAAGTTCTTCTTAACTCTACTAAGAGGTGTTTCATTCAAATATGCTTATGGTTAATCATTACTGATTGCCATGTAGAATTGTACTCTGTACATCTTGTATGTATAAGTCAGGTATGAAAGGCTGATCACCTTCATTACCATTCAGTTCAGATATATTTGTTCATGTTTAATACTTGTTTAGTCAAAGTTTGTTCGTGCTAATTCACAAATATATTGTTGAATTATAGCCAGCTTATTATTCAGACTCTTTCAATCATGATATATCCCTAATTAAAATTTAATCTTATTGGGAAACTTTCATGCTCACCCTTGCTATATCATGATAAAACATTGCAGATTAAGGCGAATGCTTCAGATACAAGGAAAAGTTAAAGTCAAGTTCATCTTGAGACTATGTGTGCAGCTAGATTCGTAATAGTAATTTATTAAAATTATATTGTATGTTAGATAGGATAATAAATTGTGTATAAGTTATGGTTACTCAACCTTGGGATAGTGTATAATGTTTAATGTATAAACAATTTATGTTTATATCTTCCGCAATAGTTATAGAAATAATGCACCAGATCCGTGGTGATTTAGGACCCGGATTTACCATACTCATTGGAGGAGATGGTGTTGGAGGGCTGTCTTGACTACTTTCTTCACCCCCAAGTGTCTCAGTATTTTCCTTCACTGGAGGTTCCTTTTCAGTCACTACTTCTTCTTCCACTAGAGCACTCTCTCCACTTTGTTCCTTAGTAGTTCTCCCACTTCTAAGGGTCACTGCTTTACACTGTTCCTTGCCTTCCTGTTTCGGGTTGACATCAGTGTCACTAGGCAATGTGCTTTGTAGACGACTGTTTAAAACAGTAGTCAATTGTCCCATCTGTACTTCAAGATTCCTTATGGAGGCTTCTTGATTGTTACTTCTAGTTTCGTTTTGGTCTATGTACCTTGACATGAGATCTTCTAAACTGGGCTTCCTCTTCTGTTGAGGTGGGGGATGGTGGAACTGATTATGAGTGCTCTGCGCGGCGGGGTCGAATCGAGTCCGAGATTAGAATCCGTGAGGTTAGCATAATTCTACCGCGAGATGAAGGTTGTGGTTGATTGGGGTTGTTATTGTTGTTGTTGTTGTTATTATTGTTGCCCCATGAGAAGTTTGGATGATTTCTTAAGCCGGGGTGGTAATGCGTGGGAAGATTTTCATTTTGCTGCCGCCCGTAGTTTGACACGAATTGAACTGACTAAGGGCTTATCGCACACTGATCAGTAGGGTGGCTCCCTTGACATAATTCACATTGAACCAAACAACGATCGTAAAATTTGTAATTTAATTTAAATATTTATGGAATTAAATAAATATTTTAAATAATTTATTTATTAAGGAAAATAAATAATTGATGAATTAATGGTGAATAAATTGATAATTTAAATTAATTGGATTTAATTTATTTGAAGGATTTAAAGGAAATAAAATTAAATCAATTGCTTAATATTTAAGAAAATAATTAAGCTAAATAAATTGTTTAATTTAATGGAAATAAATAAATTAAATAAAGTGATGTGTCTAATTTATTAATTAAATTAGATATATAATTATTTATTAATTATAAGTATAATGATAATAAGAATTTTAAGTTATTTAAATTATTTAAAACTAAAACTAAAGTTATTTAAATTAACTAAATTAATGGTGTGACATGAAAAACTATATAATAAGAATAATATAAAATAAAATAGTTTATGGATTTATGTGGTAGCCAAACAAGGCCTCATGGCCTTTGGCTAATTCTAACCGACGCCTTTTTGTTTTTCTTTAACGGATGAATACGTGGGAGAGTTAAGCCATATTAGTTTTGTTTCGCGGCTTATTTTTTTTCTAAGGCTTCATAACATAAAGATACAGAGAAGAAGAAAACACAGAGTATTGAGAGTGTAAAATTGAGATGGTAATCTCTGAGATTTCAAGAGGAAGGAGAGGATTGCTAAACCTTGTTATCATCTTTTGCTAGCATATAATCAAGGTATAAACTATTTCTATTTTTACTGTTAGTTTGGTGGTATATATATGTATATTTGATACAATTTGAAAATCACGTGAATTGTGATGTATATATGTTCATATAGAATTGCAAAACTCTGTTAATTATCATGTAAACATGTTACTTGTTATCAAATTCATGAGAAATTGGGTTTGAGGAAGAAAATGAAATCACAGTGTTTATGTTCATATAAAGTAGCTTAAAAAGTACCAAATTTCTTGTCCAATATGTGATGTAATCCGTAATTTGTTGGTGGATTGTGAATATATATTAAGAAACGAAAGCGGTGTAGTTTAAATCATGTCTATTGGTTAAGAAACGAATTCGTGGTAGTCCAATTCGTTAAAAGTATAAAAATGAGGACATTTGGGAAAAATATAGTTTTGATTCTTCAAAATGATGTTTATATAATGTTTTGTGTATAGAATGGTGTTTAGCATGTATAACTATAAATATGGCAAAGTTTTAGATGTTAAAGTGTGGTGAAATTCTGTAAAATTGGGATTTTTGGCCAAAGTATAGTATGTTTTCGAGGTTCTGCAAAATCGAATATGGTACATCGCAAGCTGAGCGTCTTTGCTGGCCTTTGCGTCTGTCACGCGGCTGACATAAGATGGCAGTCATATGGCTGCAAGTAGCCACATGAGTCATGTTACTTGGTGCCATTAGCCAAGTAGCTTAATCACGCATGCTGAAGTCTTCTTAATTGCGTGTGCATGATTCGACTTGGGTTAGTTTAGCATGCATGTTAAGGATATTAAACATAAAGTGGACTACAATAACAGATTGTAAGGTGTTGTAATACAAAGTGTAAAAGAGTTTTAGGTGATTGTCAATTGAGTTATATAATGAAACTAAAAGTGATGTTTTCAAAAGTTAGAAATGAACGAGTATGTTATGTTGGCTCGTAATGCGATTTCAGATTCGTTAAGTATGTTAACCTAAATGGTTAGGTGATAGATTAGGGTTATGACCTAAATGATGGTTTAATACCCATAGTGTTAATATTCATACAACTAAATGTTGTTGCGATTGTAATGATATGTGTAGGGTAATTGGAGATTATTTTGCACTTGTGTAACTTACAAACAAGGCAAGTTCCTAAACCTTAACTCTTTACATTGAGCAAGCTTTCTAACTTCATTGTTTTCATATTGAATGCATGTTCCCATTCCTAAATCGTTATTGTACAAGTTCCTAAAATTCTTATAAGGTTGAACAAGCTTAGGTTATCTTGAGTATGTTTCTGCAAGCTCTTGTAACCTAATTCGTTACATCGAGCGAGCTTTACTTTCCTTATTATCATTCGAAGCATATATTGTTCTAATACATTGATTCATAGAAGATTGTTTTAAACTCCTTTGAATATAGCACTTTGCATGTATATCATGTTATTCAGTTATATATATTGTTGATATCCGATCTTTGACTTTAATAGCCTTGTTCAGTTATACATTCTCGTATTAAACCTTTATTGATGGAAGTTGAATAGTGTTCTAAAATTCTAGAGACACTGATAAACTAGTTCCAAACTAAACTTTCTTTAGTGCGGAAATTATAAATTCAAACTGAGACGAACAATCCTAATATAGGGAATTTTTTTACGTGTAACGTTTAGATGTTTGTGTACAATACATGGTACAAAGGGCTAATCCCCCTAAGTACGCTAATAAGGGTATGTACAGTCTAATGACTATTAAGGTTAAGGTAATAATACCTATATACCGGAGACATAGTTCGTGGTCTTAAGACCCTTAGACATTGATTTCGAACTTGTGTTCTATTCTTAATTCACATAACAAGTTCATTATTGCTAGCATTCGTTGTTCATTCTCATGTTGTTATTATTACTACTTCTTATATAGGTGAGCAATTGTTTGCTCACTCTTGCAATTAACAGTGCAGCTAAAGTTGAGAAAGTTGACGAGCCGTCTACTAGCAAAGGAAAGGGCAAGATGTCTAAATATTGAAGACCTATGAGAATTTTATTTTATTGAATTATGCTAAAGACTTGTTTTAATATGTGATTTATTCCGCAGACTTAAGTAATAATTTTAAGGTTAGATTACTTGGGATTTATTTTGAGATTATGATGTAACCCTTTAATGGGAAAGATGATTGTTTAAGTTATTTAAATTACGTCTTTATCCTTTGATTATGGGTAGTTAGATGTAATGTTTTGGATAGTGAACACCAAACATTGTGGGAATGGAGTACCGGGATTTGGGGGTGTCACGGGTTGGTATTAGAGCCTTAGGTTATGAACCTTAGGTGGGGAAACCTTAGGAAGTAACCTTTAAGGAAACAAAAAACATAGAGGTGTTTAACTCTTATCGAGTTTTATGGAATGGATTAAGGTATCCATTGAAATTAAATAATAAAAGACATTATGTGCTATGTGTTAATAACTTATGTGCTCGTGAGTATCGGAAACGTTAAGTAAAACTTAAAATATTTTGTTGTCAGGATGTCTAACGAAGGAGGATTCAGTCCAGCTAGGGAAGTGATACCTCAGGTACCTAGAGAGGATGAACCCCAGGATATTCACGTAGTGCAGGAGCAGTTGATCCAGGAGGATGAGCCTGTGACCGATCCCGAGGAGTATAGTTCTGAAGAGATAGAGGAGGATGATGAGGAAGAGGATCCTGAGGAGTTTCCACCAAACTCCATATCAGCAGAGATGTATGATGCTCTATATGACCGTAACATAGAATTACAAGACGAGGTTGAGGAGCTGAAGGGGATGGTTGAGATGCATCGTGCTTCGATGGAGTAGAAGGATGCGGAGATTCAGGAACTTGATTCAAAACTTGGAAACATGGAGTGGGATCTAGTTCATACCAAGGGTTAGCATGAAGACTTGTTAACAGTAAAAGAGAAGATGAAGACTGACATGGAGAAATTGAAAGATGATTTCAAGGAGGAATCGCCTAAGCGCGCAAAGAGCGAGAGGATGCATGGATGAAGGAGACTTAACGCAAGCACTGCAAATGAAGCTAAGGTCCAAGTGAAGAAAGCCAAGATGAAGGAGATGGATTATGCTTTTAATTCGGCGATTGATAGGGCCCAGGATCGAGTCTATTATTACCCACCTCAGTTTGAAAATTCATCGTGGTTCGTGATGGATCGCAGAACGACGTATCGTACCATGGAGGAAGAGCGTTAGGAAGCCTTACAACGTCTTAATATGACTAGATAGAATAAGATAGATAATAATATGTGATTAATTATGTGAATAAATAAATTACGAATCCCTTATTTTGAGATGAATAAAGGGATAGTATGAGTATGTAATCCTGAAACTTGTCTAGTTCAGGAAAGTGAATGTTAATAGCGGTTATGCTATCTTTATTATGTTTTAAAACGTTATGAATGAATAAAATATTAAAGTTTATTTTAAATGTTATTTATTAAAGCTTTAATCTTGGAATGTTTAAGTTAAACTTTAAATACCCAAGAAGTTGAGTAATGAGCTAATAAGTGTATATTTTAACAGAAGATGCCTCCTAGAAGAAGACAACCATGACTGCAAGCACCTCCTAAGGAGTCTACTAATAATAACAATGAGACCAACGCTAATCCGGTTCAGCAGTTGGTAGCTCTGTTGATGGGTGCACTTGCGAATCAACCGCAAGCTCAAGTCACGACTTTCAAAGAATTCAAAGCGGTTGGACCGCCAGAATTTCAAGGGTCTATGAATCCAGTGGAAGCCCAAACCTGGATCATGGAAATGGAGAAGGTGTTCGACATTGCTAGAGTTAACGAAGATCAGGAGACTGCGTTCGCAATGTTTATGCTAAAGTTTAAAGCTAGCTACTAGTGGCAAGAAAATAAGGTTCGTGGAGGAAAAGGAGTGATAACATGGGATAGATTTAAGGAGATGTTCTTTGAGATGTACTTTCCAGCGAGTTCTCGAAATCTATTGGAAGTGCAATTTCTGGAGTTGAAGCAAGGAACTCTGACGGTACTGGAATATGCTGCGAAGTTTAATGAGTTGGAAAGGTTTGTAACTTATCAAGTCAATACCGACGAGCGTAAAGCGAGAAGGTTCGAGCAAGGATTGAAGCCCTGCTTTACAAAGAAGGTTTCAATGTTCCAACACATACATTTTGTATCTTTGGAAAAAGGCAATTATCGCTGAAGGTGGAAGCAATGCCTTGACCAAGTATAACCAAGAACATAAGAAGAGGAAGAATGAAAATGAGAATAAGGCTGGTGGTAGTAATGTTGAAAGTAATAGTCATAAAAGGAAGTGGAGCGAGAATTCAACGGCGAGAGGACAACAAGGAAATCAGCAGAAGAAAAAGTTTGAAGCTTGTGCAACACGCTGGAAGAACCATACTGAGGTATGTTTAAAGGGAAAGCGGGTGTGTTTCAACTGTGGTCAGGAGGGACACATTGCACCGAACTATTTTAGTCTAAAGAAAAGAGCATGTTTTACCTGCGGTTCAAAAGATCACATGGCTCGTGATTGCCCTAAGAAGCCAGCGGGAAGTGCAAGTGGTGGAAAAGGAAACAACAACGGTGGTGGTGCATCGACTATCATCTGACCAAAGACAATGTTGACTTCATCATGGAGGATTTTCAATATAACCGCAGGATGTTTAGTATACTAAGGATATGGTGTCAGGTTTCATTCCGATTAATGGTATTAATGCTTATGTACTATTTCATTCGGGTGCTACTTGTTCATTTATATCCGATGAATTTTCTCAGAACTTAGATTTGCCTCAGGAAGAATTAGAATTTCCTTTAAGTATAAAGATTGCGAATAAGGAAGTGATTCCTGTCAGATACATATATAGGAATTGTAGAGTGGTTATAAAGGGTCACAAGATGATGGTAGATTTGATACCAATTAGACTTGGTGAGTTTGATGTTATATTGAGAATGGATTGGTTATTCAATTATGGAGCAGTAATTGATTGCCAAAGGAAGTGTGTTAACCTTATGACTCTGTCAAAGGTTATGTTCTTTGGCAGCAAGTCACCTCGACAAGCAAGTTACCTGACGGTGATGCAAGCCATGAAGTTGTTGAGACAAGGATGAGTAGGATACTTAGCCTACATCGTCGATACACAGAAGAAGAGTGCGAAGTTGAAAGAGATACTGATTATAAGAAATTTTGCAGACGTATTTCCAGACGATTTGCCGGGTATTTCGCCCGATCGAAAAATTGAGTTTGTGATTGATTTACTACCAGGAACGGCCCCGATATCTAAGGTACCATACAGAATGGCCCCGGTAGAGATGAAGAAGTTGATGGTGCAACTGCAAGAATTGCTCGACCAGAAGTATATTCAGCCGAGTGTTTCACCATGGGGAGCATCGGTGTTGTTTGTTAAGAAGAAAGACGGATCGATGCGGCTTTGCATTGATTACCGAGAATTGAATAAGGTCACGATTAAAAATAAGTATCCATTACCTTGAATCGATGACCTGTTCGATCAATTGAAGGGAGCGAGATATTTCTCGAAGATAAACTTGAGAAGTGGTTATCATCAATTGAAGGTGAGGACTTGATGAACAGGGTGTTTAAACCATTCGTAGACAAATTTGTGGTGGTGTTTATTGATGATATATTGGTATATTCCAAAACCAAAAAGGAACATGTGGAACACTTGAGATTGACATTGGAGACGTTGAGAAAAGAAAAGTTATACGCTAAGTTCTCAAAATGTGAATTTTGGTTAGAACGTGTACAATTTCTCGGACACATTATTGATAAGGACGGAATTTCGGTAGATCCATCAAAAGTTGAAGCAGTAATAAATTGGATCAGCCAAAGACACCATCAGAAGTAAGGAGTTTCTTAGGATTGGTGGGTTACTACAGGCGTTTTATTCAAGACTTTTCCAAGATCGCGACTCCGTTGATAATTTTAACTAGGAAGGCGGTCAAGCTTGTTTGGACAGAGACGTGTGAGGAAAGTTTTCGAGAGTTAAAGAAGAGGTTGAGTTTAGCACCTGTGTTGTCGTTGCCTGATGATATAGGAAATTTTGTGGTATATAGTGACGCATCGCATAAAGGACTAGGCTGTGTGCTTATGTAGAACGATAGAGTTATTGCGTATGCATCACATCAGTTGAAAGATTACGAGAAAGGGTATCCGACTCATGACTTAGAGTTGGCAGCAGTGGTGTTTGCCCTGAAAATTTGGAGACATTATCTTTATGGAAAGAGGTGTGAGACATATACCGACCATAAAAGTCTGAAGTATATCTTTACACAAAAAGACTTGAACATACGACACAGAAGATGGTTGGAGCTAATCAAAGATTATGATTGCGAGATTTTCTATCATCCCGGAAAGGCGAATGTTGTTGCTAATGCCTTAAGTAGGAAGGGACGGGAGAAGTTAATGATGTTAACTGATCAAGAGAAGCTAGTGTCGGAAATGGCTAAGATGGAGTTGGAAATTAAATATCCGACAGAATCCGATGAAAAGTTGTTCCAGAGGGGAAACAGTTTAACGTTAGTAGATGTGGTGAAGAATGCACAACTTCAGGATGAGGACTACGAAAAAGAAAAAATAGAAAGTATCTGAAGGTGAGGAAAACAAATTCAAAATCGATTCGAAAGGGTTACTTCGATTCAAAGGGAGAATTTGGGTTCCGCAAGTACCAGAAATTAAAAAAGAAATTCTGAATGAATCTCACAACTCACGATATTTGATTCACCCTGGGAGTACAAAGATGTACCAAGATCTTAGGCATCATTTTTGGTGGCCGAATATGAAGAGGGATGTGGCTGAATGCGTGCCAAAATGTTTAACGTGTCAGAAAGTCAAAGCTAAACATCAAAGGCCAAGCGGATTATTACAACCGTTGGAGATACTAGAATGGAAATGGGAGCATATCACAATGGATTTTGTGGTAGGTCTTCCAACGACCCAACAAGGTTACGATGCCATTTGGGTGATTGTCGACCGACTGATGAAGTCGGCACACTTTTTGCCAATCAAGATTTGATTTACACCAGATCGGTTAGCAAAGTTATACGTAAAGGAAATTGTGTCAAGACACGGTGTACCTGTGTCCATTGTATCAGAGAGAGATCCATGTTTCACATCTAACTTCTGGAAATGATTACAAGAGTGCTTGGGGACACAGCTGAGAATGAGCACATCGTACCATCCTCAGACCGACGGACAAAGTGAGAGAACCATCCAAACACTAGAGGATATTCTCAGATCGTGTATTATGGATTTCAAGGGAAATTGGGATGACCATCTACCATTAGTGGAATTTTCTTATACTAATAGTCATCACGCGAGTATTGGCATGCCGCCTTACGAAGAGTTATACGGAAGGAAATGCAGAACTCCGTTATGCTGGGATGAGGTAGGTGAACGTCAGCTATTGGGTCCAGAATTGGTACAACAGACTATCGAGATCATCAAAGTGATTCGGGCGAGATTAATAGCCGCACAAGATAGACAGAAGAAATATGTCGATCAGCATCAACAAAATCAGGAATTCGATGTCGGTAGTTATGTTTTCCTGAAAGTGTCTCACTGGAAGAGAAAAATTCGATTTGGTAAGAAGGGGAAATTGAGCCCTAGATTTATAGGACCTTTTGAAGTGCTTCATCGAGTTGGCGAAGTGGAATACGAGATAGCTTTACCTCCAGAGTTGGAACATATTCATAATGTTTTCCATGTATCGGTACTGAGGCCATATAAGCCTGATTATAAGCATATTATAGAATATTAGCCCTTACAGTTTGAGAAAGTTTTGTCATATAAAGAAGTTCCTATTCAAATTGTTGACAGAAAAGAGCAAGTACTGAGGAATAAGGTGATACCTTCTATTAAGGTAATCTGGATGAACGACAATGCTGAAAAAGCTACGTGGGAACTTGAAAATGTTATGATGAAGAATTATCCTCAGTTGTTTGCTTGATTTTGTATAGCAATTTTGAGTACAGAATCTTGTTAAGGAGGGAAGAATGTAACGAATAAATTTTTCGAGTTGTGATTCTGGGGACAGAATCCTTTTAAGGAGGGAAGGATGTAACGATCGTGAAATTTGTAATTTAATTGAAATATTTATGGAATTAAATAAAATATTTAAATAATTTATTTATTGAGGAAAAGAAATAATTGATGAATTATGGTGAGTTAAATTGATAATTCTATTTGATAGATTTAATTTAAGAAAAATAATTAAATTAAATCAATTGCTTAATATTTAAGAAAATAATTAAGCTAAATAAATTGTTTAATTTAATGGAAATAAATAAATTAAATAAAGTGATGTGTCTAATTTATTAATTAAATTAGATATATAATTATTTATTAATTATAAGTATAATGATAATAAGAATTTTAAGTAATTTAAATTAGCTAAACTAAAGTTATTTAAATTAACTAAATTAATGGTGTGACAAGTGAAAACTATATAATAAGAATAATATAAAATAAAATAGTTTATGGGATTTATGTGGTAGCCAAACAAGGCCTTGTGGCCTTTGGCTAATTCTAACCGACGCCTTTTTGTTTTTCTTTAACTGGATGAATACGTGGGGAGAGTTAAGCCATATTAGTTTGTTTTAAGGCCTTTTTTTTTTTCTAAGGCTTCATAACATAGAGATACAAAGAAGAAGAAAATGCAGAGTATTGAGAGTGTAAAATTGAGATGGTAATCTCTGAGATTTCAAGAGGAAGGAGAGGATTTCTAAACCTTGTTATCATCTTTTGCTAGCATATATAATCCAGGTATAAACTATTTCTATTTTTACTGTTAGTTTGGTGGTATATATATGTATATTTGATACAATTTGAAAATCACATGAATTGTGATGTATATATGTTCATATAGAATTGCAAAACTCTGTTAATTATCATGTAAACATGTTATTTGTTATCAAATTCATGAGAAATTGGGTTTGAGGAAGAAAATGAAATCATAGTGTTTATGTTCATATAAAGTAGCTTAGAAAGTACCAAATTTTCTTGTCCAATATGTGATGTAATCCGTAATTTGTTGGTGGATTGTGAATATATATTAAGAAACGAAAGCGGCGTAGTTTAAATCATGTCTATTGGTTAAGAAACGAATTTGTGGTAGTCGAATTCGTTAAAAGTATAAAAATGAGGAAATTTTGGAAAAATATAGTTTTGATTATTCAAAATGATGTTTATATAATGTTTTGTGTATAGAATGGTGTTTAGCATGTATAACTATAAATATGGCAAAGTTTTAGATGTTGAAGTGTGGTGAACTTCTGTAAAATTGGGATATTTGGCCAAAACAGAGTCTGTTTCGAGGTTCTTGCAAATCAGTTCCTGGTATCTGGTGCGTCACTGGCTATGCGCATTCGGGCATGGGCACGCTGTGATGTCATGGGCGCTGGATATAACCAGATAATGTTCTCAGCACTGGCCACATGCAGTAGTAGCTTTATCACAGATGCAAGTGAAGTCTGCTTAATTACAGGTCGTGCGTATCGGACTTGGGTTAGTTTAACATGCATGTTAAGGATATTAAAACATAAAGTGGACTACAATAACAGATTGTAAGGTGTTGTAATACAAAGTGTAAAAGAGTTTCAGGTGATTGTCAATTGAGTTATATAATGAAAGTAAAAGTGATGTTTTCAAAAGTTAGAAATGAACGAGTAAGTTATGTTGGCTCGTAATGCGATTTCAGATTTGTTAAGTATGTTAACCTAAATGGTTAGGTGCTAGATTAGGGTTATAACCTAAATGATGGTTTAATACCCATAGTGTTAATATTCATACAACTAAATGTTGTTGCGATTGTAATGATATGTGTAGGGTAATTGAAGATTATTTTGCACTTGTGTAGCTTACAAACAAGGCAAGTTCCTAAACCTAAACTCTTTACATTGAGCAAGCTTTCTAACTTCATTGTTTTCATATTGAATGCATGTTTCCATTCCTAAATCGTTATTGTACAGGTTCCTAAAATTCTTGTAAGGTTGAACAAGCCTAGGTTATCTTGAGTATGTTTGTGCAAGCTCTTATCACCTAATTCGTTACATCGAGCGAGCTTTACTTTCCTTATTCTCATTTGAAGCCTATATTATTCTAATACATTGATTCGTAGAAGATTGTTTTAAACTCCTTTGAATATAGCACTTTGCATGTATATCATGTTATTCATTTTATATATATTGTTGATATCTGATCTTTGACTTTAATAGCCTTGCTTAGTTATACATTCTCGTATTAAACCTTTATTGATGGAAGTTGAATAGTGTTCTAAAATTCTAGAGACACTGATAAGCTAGTTCCAAACTAATCTATCTTTAGCACGGAAATTCTAAATTCAAACTGAGACGAACAACCCTAATATAGGGGATTTTTGTACGTGTAACATTTAGATGTTTGTGAACAATACATGGTACAAAGGGCTGATCCCCCTAAGTACGCTAAGAAGGGTCTATACAGTCTAATGACTGTTAAGATTAAGGTAATAATACCTATATACCGGAGACATAGTTCGTGGTCTTAAGACCCTCAAACATTGATTTCGAACTTGTGTTTTATTCTTAATTCACAGAATAAGTTCATTATTGCTAGCATTCGTTGTTCATTCTCATGTTGTTATTATTACTACTTCCTATATCAGTGAGCAATTATTTGCTCACTCTTGCAATTAACACTGCAGCTAAAGTTGAGAAAGTCGACTAGCCGTCTACTAGCAAAGGAAAGGGCAAGATGTCTAAATGTTGAAGACCTATGAGAATTTTATTTTATTAAATTATGCTAAAGACTTATTTTAATATGTGATGTATTCTGCAAACTTATGTAATAATTTTAAGGTTAGATTACTTGGGATTTATTTTGAGATTATGATGTAACCCTTTAATGGGAAAGATGATTGTTTAAGTTATTTAAATTACGTCTTTATCCTTTGATTATGGGTAGTTAGATGTAATGTTTTGGATAGTGCACACCAAATCCTGTGGGAATGGAGTACCTAGATTTGGGGGTGTCACACAATCCATTGTAAAAGGTCTGGATGGGAAGCCATTCTGGCAATCCGTGGTGCGAGCATTTCCTCAGAAGATCCTTAAACCGCTCCCACGAGTCATATAAGGATTCGGATTCGAACTGAACAAAGGACGTGATATCACGCCTGAGCCGGGCTATTTTGTCAGGTAGAAAGAACTTTGCCACAAATTTCTGTGCCAAGTCGGCCCATGTGGTAATGGAGCCTGACGGTAATGAATGAAGCCAGCTCTCGGCTTTGTCCCTTAATGTGAATGGAAACAATTGGAGTCTGATGGCATCGTCAGACACTCCGTTGCATTTAAATGTGTCACGGATCTCCATGAAATTGATCAGGTGATCATTGGGATCATCATTCAGTAGTCCCCCAAACTAAATGTTGGTGCACATTTGAATGGTACCTGACTTGATCTCAAAATTATTTGCTTGGATGGCGGGCCTTAGAATGCTCGCCTGGTGATCGTCAATGTGAGGCATAGCGTACTCCCTTAGAGATTTCTGAAGTTCCTCAGCCATTTTGATAGGAGCATGTATGTCCTCGGATTTTTCTCTACGCAGTCATCTGAATGTTCTATCAACCTCGGGATCAATAGGTATTATATTTCGTCCCTTTCGAGGTGGCATAAACAATGAAGACTACCTGAAAAGAGAATTAAACAGAAAAATCGGTTTAAAGTAAGATCGTAATGACTTATTTTTAATATTGTAAAACAATTAATTCTAAGTCCCCGGCAACGGCGCCAAAAACTTGTTGATTGATTTCGCAATCGATAAACACGCGCAAGTATACACGGTCAACAAGTAATATAATGATAAGAGAGTTTTCGAACCCACGAGGACAAAGACTTAAAAGGAAACAAATACTAAGGCAAAGTCATTACTAATCTTATCTAAACGAGTAAAAACAAGTGGTTGGATTAAGCTATTTCAATAAGACTATAAAATTAAGAGAAGTAGTTGTGCTAGGAAGTTAAGATAGGATTACAACTCCCCTAATGCGTCGCCTAATTTCCTAACTCTCTAAATTACAAACAAATCAAGGAATGGTCAATCGAGAACACTAACTACGCATAAGCTTCTGTCGAAGGTCAATTGCACATCCCTAACCGGCTAAATCACAATATGTCTATTGGTGACAAGAACTAGGTCAAGGTCATTAAGCTAAGTCTCAAGGTCACACAAGGCAAATAAGGATATGTCTATCCTATTAGCATATTATGCACACATTCCAATGTCATGGTCATAACAGGTGTTGTTGTATTTAAAGATAGATAATAACATCCATTTATCAATTTCCATCACTATCAATACCAATTTCTTTATCAAGTAATCAGACATTAAATATGAAATACAATAACCCATTCCAAAATGATTCATTATATAAAATAGGAAATGAAGTTGATTAAGCTAATCATAAGGTTACATTGCAATCCTAAAAATGGAGTTAGTTCATAACTATGGTACTAACACACATTTTCAATACATTACACATTATCAGACAAATACAAATAAATGGGAGATTTGGATTAAGAAAACCCATATTTTGAAGTGTTCTTCCTCCAAATCTTCTCTTTCACGTGCAAAGCTCTGAGTATGTGTTAGATGCAATAACTCTTCTTCTGATCCACAGCTTCTTTCTCTTCTAAAAATTAAAATGACAGAAATAAAATCCTATTCTAAAACTGTAATAAGTTCTTTATTGATATCTCTGATATTCCATCATGAATGCAGTAGCTTCGCTTTCTATATATAGTCGTCCCCTCTTTCTTCTAGGTCATTAAAGATTGCATACTGTTTGGGAACCGGAGCTCGCATTGCGGCGCAAGCCTAAGCCTTATAAGTGGTGTTGGGGTGCCGTAGATGGCGCCGGGCGCTGCCTCGCACCGGGCGCGAGTTTCCAAGAGAGTAATACGCATACATTCGACGTTGTTGGTAGCGAATCATTACATCACAATGGCGTTGGTAGGCGAAGTTTCAATAGGTTCTAAGAATAATGCCAACAGCGACTTAAGTGTAACAATCAAATAAGTTTTGCCAAGACATGAAAAATGCCCAATAAAGCTGGAATAATCTGTAAAGCCTTCTTGTAGAGTACTTAAACTTAAATACAAAAAAAAATATATAAAAGCTAACTAAAAGAATGAAAACAGGACACAACTTAAGCAACAAAGGGTCTAAATCGCGGGTATAAAACCCACTCATCAGTTCCCCGGTATGCTGGGACGAGGTGGGTGAAGCAACGTTGTTGGGACTGGAATTGGTACGCATGACAATGAAAAAGATTCAAATGATTCGACAACGTATAAAAACCTCAGAAGATCAACAAGAGAGTTATGCTGATCTTCAACGAAGGGACGTGGAATTCAATGTTGGAGATCATGTGTTGTTACGTGTTTCTCTATGGAAGGGAGTAATGAGATTTGGAAAGAGAGAAAAGCTCAATCCTCAATTCATTAGGCCATTTGAAATCCTCGACCGAGGAGGAACTGTGGCCTATAGACTCGCCTTACCGCCAAGTATGTCTCGTGTTCATAACGTTTTTCACATATCTATGTTACATAAATATGTGGAAGACCCAAACCATATTATTGAATTAGAACCAGACGAGATAGAGGAAGATTTAACGTATGAAGAGGTACCTGTTAAAATCTTGGATAAGAAGGAACATATTCTACGCTCAGAGGTTATACCTCAAGTCAAAGTTTTGTGGAGAAACCACAATATTGAGGAAATGACCTGGAAGTTAGAATCCTCACCTCTTCGATATACCAGGTACGTACACCAATTTCGAGGACGACATTTCATAAGAAGGGACGGTTGTAAGACCCCAACTTTTATGAATAAAGATTAATTTTCTCTAAATATCATTTTGAATATTAAGGTGTGGATTTGATATAATGTTATAGTTGTGGGTAATATTTACAAATTTTGCAAAGTAAGTAAGTTGTTATAAAATATTCGTTTGGTCGGAGAATATTCGTTTTATCAAGGAATATTCGTATGACGACACAATCATTGGTGGACCCCACAACAAAATTATTGTCGGAGTTAAAAAATGACATACATATCTTTTTATAAAAATAACGACAAAAGTTTTACCGTTAACTGTTGAAATACCCGATGATAAATGTACAGTAATACGCGTGGTTGCATAGTAGCACACGATATTGCACAATATGTTTGATTATTGATGCTTACGTGAGAAGTCACTCAGTTATACTCAATTATTTCCATAATAATTGATGCATAGTATCTCACGTTATTGATTCAATTATTGTCACAATATTTTATATTATTAATTCAATAATTGAGACGACAAAGTTATTCATATTATTATTTGCATTATTGACGATGTCTAGTAAGTTCTGTCGAGAAAAGGGGTCTGGTCACCAAATTGCGTGCCAATAAGGAGAAGTCCTTATCGGAAAGTTCCCTCTTTCCTGAAAATGATCTGGTTGTTAATATTGTGAGTTATAAATGATGAATAAATATATTGTGGTTATGATGAATAAATATATTGTGGTTATATTGTGGTTGTTAATATTGTGGTTGGGAATGATGAATAAATGATGAGTTAATATATATATATATATATAGAGAGAGAGAGTTGAGATCTGGTCCGGGATCCCGCAATTTAGCAAAAATACGAACTTCTGATTTCAGCCGTCAGATACATCAAACGGCCAGGAAAGGAAGCTTTTGGGTTTAAAAAATATGCGGATGTCTTTTTGGGTTTAAACGCCTCCAAATTTTCCCAAATCGCGTTTTTCTTTCAAATCTCGCTGGACGAAAGAACATCAGAGGAGCAATTGGTTCAACAATTTTGAGGATAGATTTTTCCCCTCAATCGCGCAAATCTGTTTTACATCTCGCCGGACGAAAGAATGTTCATCGTCTCTGTCTCCGGACGAAAACTCACAAAGATTTAGTCTTCCAAGGTACTCTGAATCTCGTGGTCTTTGTTAAACCAAGAACAATCGCGATTTAGTCTCCCAAGGTACTTTGAATCTCGTGGTCTCTGTCAAACTCATAGCGATTTAGTCTCCCAAGTCCCTGTTTGTTTGATTGTATATACATTTTATATATAGAATTTTACTGTTGGAAATATAGAATCAAATTAATAAGGATTTTCAAAATTATGTTTATATTGATTTTTTACTTCGTGAGTTTATGTCTTTGTTGTGAAAAGCTGGCTATGAATTTGGGATATAGGAAATTCGAATTCATGTTTTTCCTGTATTCTCATTATTTTTGGTTGATTGAGCTTGTATTGATTCTATATTTTAACTTCTGAAGCATTTTTAATCAGTATTTTGGAATCTTAAGGCATTTTTAGTAGTATGAATGTTTTGTTTGAATTAAAATTATTTCTGTGAATTTTGATTTGTCCTTTTTTCTGTGTTATGTCCTAATTATTCTTTTTGAGTTTGCTTGTGAGAACTAAACCAAACTTGTTGGAGTGTACGATGAGGAGGACGTTGACATTAACGATAATTGTAAGTCTTTGTTTGATTGTTTTCCTTATTGCAATTTTGTCTCCATCTTGTACTTGACATTGATCATATTAGTGAAGATGGTAGTTCACTTTAATACATTTACTATCAGCTGATCAACTGTACTTGTACTTGACAAGACAATTTTTCTTTCTTTTATGTGGTTTCAGGATAGTTTATTTGCTAGCTTTTGCTCTTGGTTGGGTTATCACAAATGGTGCTAGCCTTGCCTCCTACCCCATTGACATTGTCCGTAGAAGAATGATGACGACATCTGGTGAAGCTGTCAAGTACAAGAGTTATTTTAATTGAGAAAGTGAAGCCCTTCTTTTAGCCATTAGATGGTGATGATAACAGAGGAACTTTTAGTCATTTGCATAACTAAAACATAGATGATGTCTAGTCCCAAACGTTATTTCCCTATTTGTTATTTTCTGATATATTGCAGTTTAAAGGATTATGATTGGAGAATAGGAGATTATGATTGTATTCTTCATATACTTGTTTGATTTGCTTTTTGGTAAAATGGCACTTCAATTCTCTATTTTATGGCAATTGAAGTACCAAACTTGCTTTGTTCATACAATTTGACTTTTTGATACTTGAAATGATCAAAAGTTGAAAAAGTTGATATAATCAAAAGTTGAAAAATAATAAAGCCAAAAAAAAACCTAAAATAATTCAAGCTATTAGATCTTCAAACTCTCAGGAATTAAGTTAACAAAATCTGTAATATATGACCATCTAAATACGGGTATAAATATTTAAGTTGGAGGTAATTTGGCAAACAACCTAGGATTTAGGAACCTCAAAAATGCTACAAATAGTTCCTAGTTCCGTAAATAGAATAGTGAATAAGTTACAAAAACATCATGAGATAACACAATCATTACAATCACTTGATAAATCCTCAAAAATGCTGCAAATAGTTCCTAGTTCCGTAAATAGAATAGTGAATAAGTTACAAAAACATCATGCGATAACACAATCATTACAATCACTTGACAAGTGCCATGACCGACACTACCAAGGCTAGCCCATAAAAGAACACGATGATATTGATGATGTGTTTAAGATTTGCCACATTGATTTTAATGACTCCAAGTCGAGCATCATCATTGTTGCGCCGTTGCACGTGTGCTTCATCAGCGGAATTGGGTTCGCAATACCCAATTGGATTGCACCAGTCCCAAAATTGCACAGTTTCCTTTGTCCTTCTCCCTTGGGCAGTCATAGTAGAGCTTTCCAGGATTCTTCTCTGATTCAGATATTCTCACAGTAGCTCTTGGGCGACAATAACACATCTTGTTTGGAAATCGGGTATCATGAGTTTTAATGCTCATGTTGCTTGAAGTAGACATACCTTTGTTGAACCTTATCTGTCAAAACCACCATAAGACTGCAATGCTTTAGAGACATTCCATAGTTGGTAATCAACAGATCATTACACATAATATATATAGCGAGAATAATCAAAATCATATTGCAGAAACCACGTCTTATGCAGACAAAGAGAAATGTAAACAAAAATTATGAGAAGAGTTTAAATAAATGTGAATTGCATACCACAAGTCCAGTGGTTTCTAGTTTCCACGAATGAATTATCCTTATTCACACAATCAATATGATAAGCTTTTAGGCGATTATGCGAAACCAAAGAAACTATTTATTTTAAATAATGATCCAAGTGAGGAATGAAACAAGTTGCAATGTGTCAGTAAAAAGTTCTTTAAGAAATAGTCTAGAAAAAAAATGATGACACTAAGATGATTGCAATCAGAAGAACTGTATTATAATAAGTCACATCCTACTACATGAAGGCAAATAATATTCTTTGCATGAATTGGTAACTGTTGTTCCTTAAACCTTTTTCCCATATATCAAACATCCTAGACATTTCTTGGTTTCACTGTTTCAGTATAAATGTAACAGATTTATGCATAAGACAAAATCAATGAGAAAAAACATGTTCTAAGAGATATACATACTTATATATGTGTGAAAGAGAGATTCTATGAATGCCTAAAACACCATCAAATGCCAAACAACAAGAAAATGAGAAATAGCATGCCCAAATGACATAACTTTCAGAAAAATATTATAAGAAAAACTCTTCCATATGCAGAAGTATAGGAAATAAAGACCCAACAATCTACCAAAACTATCCTAAACAGAAGAATTATGAAGAAAACTTCTCAAGCCTGTCTACTAAAATACTGTCACTTGAAAACAATAGTAAAGATCCAACAATAGTTGAGCAAATAGTAATGTTGCAGAAATTAGGAGATCTTAAAGAAATTAGAAGACATTACAGAAATTATGTTATGTTGCAGAAATTGCAAATGACCACATAGAAAAATTGCAAATTCAATTTAACACATGAATGACAACTCATATATCATCACATAAAAATCTACACAATCTACAAAATTTACTGCCAAACCCTAGATTTCATTCATTTGTTCAAACAGAAAAATAGAAAATACCTTGGGAGACTCCTAAATCACGGTTGTTCTTGGTTTGACAGAGCCCACGAGATTCAAAAAAGCTTGGGAGACTAAATTTTCTTAATCGATTTTGAGAAACGCTCCTCTGATATTGCTTTCGTCTGCGCCGCTGAACCTCAAAATTGCTGAACCAATCTTCTTAATCTTCTTAGTCAAGATTGATGAACCTCAAAACGATCCTCTTAATCTTCTTAAGCTTAGAAAATATATCCTCAAGATTGTTGAACCAATTGCTCCTCTGATGTTTTTTCGTCCGGCGCGATTTGAAAAAATTTGGAGGCGTTTAAACCCAAAAAGAGATTCGCGTATTTTTGACCCAAAAAAAGATCCGCGTATTTTTTAAACCCAAAAGCTTCCTTTCCTGGCCGTTTGATGTATCCGACTACCGAAATCGAAGTTCAGATTTTTATGGGATCCCTAATTGATCTCAATATATATATATATATATATATATATATATATATATATATATATATATGCACTGTATAGCCTCTCTCAACCCCTTCTTCTTCTCTTCTTAATGTTCTGAATAAATTTGTAAGTCAATTTTAAATTTCAGTTTTGTAAATATTTTTCAGTTATCAATAAAATTATTTATGTTTAGTAATTAAATTGTGTTGTTTTTATGTGCCATTCTTATTCATATTCAGATTCATAATCCTTTCCTTCCGCCTCAAATGGTATCAGAGCCAAGTTGTTTTTGTTCTAGTTGCCAGTAAGATCTCAGTAATTTGTTCGTATACTTACTATTTTCAAAGTTTCTCTTTTACTCTTGTTCTGAAGTCACCTAACTTACTGTAGTCCACCTTGTTCGTGTCAAACCTTTGTAAGTCTCTTGGGTGAGCAGTGTCTAGTTTAATGAACATAGGTATGAGTCTGCTTAAGGTAAGAGGGTATGAATGGAAGGATAACGAGTGAAACTTTATTTTGAAAATAGTAAAGGATGAGTAGATTGTTCAGATCTAACTCCTCAGCTAGTAACCGGTCCACTTTGTCTCCCGTCCCTGAGATAGTTAACCAAGAAATACATAGTTATGAAAATTTAAGTCAAGCTTTACACAATTGGAACATACCTAGGGTTTCCCCTAAAGAAATCTATTAGTCAACCTTTTTAGATAATTTTAAAACAGATTACAATGTAAAAATTGTTGAAAAGGTTTATGCAATTAATAAAGAATATGAGAATTGTAGTCTTTTATCTCCTAATGTTATTAAAAAACATAGGAAGAAAGGTTATAATTTTATTCACATCGGTTTAGTTCAAGTGGAAGTTAAATCCCTAAACATTAAAGGAATAAATTCGAGTATCTACCTCTGCCTTAGAGATCCTAGATTCTTAAATTATTATCCAAGTATGATTGGTGCGATGGAATCAAGTCTGCACAATGGACCTATCCATTTCAATTTCTTTCCTGATTTCAAATTAAGCCTGAGTGATCAACATCAATTAAAAGCTTTGACGTTAAACATTAAAACTGCTGGTGAAATTACTCATATGATTGAGGGTTCTTAGCCCATAGCTTTAATTTACAGGATTTATTATAAGACCATGAAAACGAACTTAAACGTTCATGCTCTTAATAAAAGTCCTAAAGATCAAACAGTTTTAATTCAAAGTTCAACTAGTGACACTAATATTCAGATCCCGAGAACCATCCTCTGGAAGGATATTACATTACCTAGTCAGTGGACTTTACCCAGTGAAATACCCCAACAACCTGTAGTTAACAACCTATTAAATATTGAAAATGTTAAACAATTTTCACGATGGAGCAGTCGAAAATAAGTTTTGAGCGTATTAGAAAGACCAAATTATCATAGAAGACTTTACTAGTTCTTCAGCACCTTCGGTTCACACTAGAAGAGATACTGAAGTACTTAGTAACCCTTCTGTTAGGGATATAAAATTAAAAGGTATCCTTAATCAAGGTCAAGCTAGTCACCCATGTTACACACAAAATGACCCTGTTGAAGAAGAAGGATCTTCTTCTCCTACCCCTTATGAGTATCCTACTCAATCAGATTTTAAAATTCCAATTAACAATCAATTAAGAGTTATTAAAATAGAATTCAAATTAGATTGGGACAATCTTGTAAAAGATTTTAATTCCAGACATTTATTTAGATCTATTCATTCAACAGAAAAAGACCGCGATAAAATTGTTAATAGATGGAAATGATTTATTCATAGTGAAAAGATAAACATTGCTTTTTACGATTGGTATGATCAATATCAAGGTAAATGTAATGCTATAACTAAAACACAATGGATTAAAGAAGATAAATCAAAGGTCTCTTCTAGTCATCCCCCACTAGAAACTGTCCTACTTCCAGTTATAAATACATCTGTTGTTGCCAGTCCTTTTAAGATTTTGGATGGTAATAAAGATGATAAAAAAATTATTGAACAATTAAATTTTAGTAATCAATATCTAGCAACCGTAGGAAGACAACTAGATAGAATCGAAGAAAAATTTAAAGAAACCAGTACTAAAAAACCAGATTCAAAGATTGAACATCCTTTGATAAAATTACCAGAAAATAGAAGTAAATTAGGTTTACCTAATAATGATGGCGATCTTGTTCGATCTATTGATATGTTATTTAAAAATTTAAAACTGAACCCAGTTCAAGCGGTACTATCACTATTATTGATCAAGTTGAAATTGATATTGAAAGCAGTGGCCTATCAGATCATTCTAATACTATTTCAATACCAGATTTTAATGATCAGTTAAACAAATTAACAGTTAAAAATACTAGTTTAACCAGGAATTGGTATTCTAGACCTACTCCTCCGGATCTACAATTCGAAGAGAGAAATCTAGATAAACAATTCTCTGTTTCATCCAATAAAATTTATGAATGGAACATTGATGGTTTCAGTGAAACGGGAGATTTTAAACAAATTAAATCATATGTCCATGGTAGCAAATAGCTATATAACTAAATTCAACAATCTAACTCAGCCAGATATTGTTGAGTTAATAGCTAGTGGATTCACTGGTATTCTCAGATCTTGGTGGGAAAAACATCTCACTGAAGATACTAGATTATCAATAATTCATGCTGTCGAGTTAGATGATGAGGGCAACCCCATCTTTGATGAAGATGTTGGTGTTGGTCCACCGGATGGAGTCAATACTTTAATATTTTCCATAATAAAATATTTTGTTGGCACCCCTAGTAATATTATTGAGAGAATCCACGATCATCTTAGTAATCTCACTTGTCCCACTCTAAGTGATTTTAGGTGGTATAAAGATGTATTTACTTCCCGAGTTATGATGCGTAATGATAGTAATAAGCCATTTTGGAAAGAAAAATTCGTCAATGGTTTACCTTCATTATTTGCACATAAGGTTCGTGAAGAATTAAGTAAAAATTTAGGATTATGATAACCTAACTTATGGTGACATAATCAGTTATATTCAAAAAATTGGATTAAAAATGTGTATTGATTTTAAATTAGCCAAGCAAGCTAGTAAAGACAAGAAAAAAGCTAAATATGAATTAGGAACCTTTTGTGAACAATATGGTTTACCACCAGTTGCTCCCTCTAGAAGAAAGCAATTACATAAACATATTGATTATCATAGAAGTCACACATGTCATAAACAAAAACGCAGTCATATGAACGATAAAAATCAAGGTGAGTATTATAATAAACATAAGCCAACAAATAAAAAATACAATAAAAGGTCTAAAAAATTTGATAAAATTAAAATTATTTGCCACAATTGTGGGCAGAAAGGGCACTACAAAAATGAGTGCAAAATTAAAAAGAAATTATCTCAATTGAATATTTCAAGTGAAGATACTGAACAACTATTAGAATTAATGAGAATAGAGAACAACGTGAGTAATGATGAAGGTTCTGATATTTCTCATTCATCTAATAGTAGTACTAGTAACCATGAAACAGATAGTGACAATGAAGAGGTTACTATTTGTGCTGATAATTGCAATGAAAAATGTTGCAATAAAAGATTGAATGTAATTACCAAAGATGATGAAGAAAGCTCCTTGCTAATTGATTTAATTGGTAAAATTTCTGACCTCAAGCTTAAGGCTCAATATACTAAACAATTAAAAGATTTATTAACCAAAGATAATAAAGTTAAAGATAAGATCATTAAAGCTAAAGAAAAACCAATATTTAGCCTTAATAAAACCCTGAAAAGATTTAAAACTCCAGCTAAGGAAGTTACTCTTCCAGAATTAAATCAAGAAGTTAATAAATTAAAGAAAGAAATTTCTAATTTAAAGTTTGATGTTTCTAATCTAAGAAAAGAAATTGAAGACAAGAAATCTGATCTTCAGGTTCATGATTCCTCCTCTGGTGATGAAGATCATGAAGAGCCAGAATCATCAGGAACTAAAGAAGAGCCAGATCTTTTTGTTCAAGGTCTTTCTCTTAAAAGAGTTAAATATATTACCATTCAGAAATGGTATATTTTAATTAACTTGGTTATTGACAAGACCTTTTCGATACAACTTCTTGCCTTAGTTGATATTGGCGTAGATTTGAATTGTATTCAAGAAGGTTTGATCCCTACCAAGTACTATGTGACGCCCCAAAATAGGTATACAACACCCATTCTGAGTCGCCAAATACATGGTACAAAAAGCAAACTACAACTTCAATAATACAATTGTCGTGCAAAATACGACAACACATACTGTGAGTTTAAATACAAATATTGTCTTCTAGACAATATCAACACTCAAATAAGTCCTCATTACAATTATTCATACACTATTTTACAGAAATAGTGAGGATTGCTAAAACATCTTTCTAGAACAATCACTCCATACCCCGACTCGATCCTCGCTATGTTCTCACCTCCCGAGAAGAAAAAATGGAACAAAAAGGAAAAGGTGAGCTCAACTAGCCCAAGAAAGAATATTATGACTAAGATAATATACAACAAATTATCATTAGTCTTCAACAGGAAAAATCTCGATAGAATATAATAGACAACAAGTTTTAGATCAACAAATGCAAATGGAAACAACAATCCATTAGAAGAGTCACGTAGAGAATGAATTCTACTATCTTCTAAGATTTAAAAGTCCATCATCAATATTTTATCCCCAGAACATCAATCAATATACATCTTTAATCAAATATTCATCTTTGCACCACAGCCAAAGATATTCATCGCATTAATCATTCATCTTGCACTACATGCCAAAGATATTCATTTATATCACCAAATGGTCATGTTCATCTCAACACTGCTCATCTTTGCACTACGGCCAAAGATATTTAATAATATCATCATTTAAGGACTCGAGGATGATGAAAAATATTTTAAAGAAAACGAATCCAAAGGAGATGTAAGGACAAATATTAGGGATTCAGATAATAGTTTATCCAAGATCAATAATACTCCATAATAACCAATTGTGAAGAATAATTCAAAAATAAAGATCAAAACATGGATACAATCAAAGATAGTAACCATAATAGACATCTTGGACAAAAAGGAAAATTTTCATTTTTCGTTTGAATAAAGTGTCAGATTCGTGAATAAAGTCGTATACGTGAATAGTAACCCCGACACAAAAAGTTCCAAATTTGATTAAAAAGTTCAAACCAATATTTCGGATAATGATATCAAGAAAATAATATCATTTCGAAAGAAAATAACATCCTTACCTCAAAATAATCGTATTTCCGATCAATTTTGATATAAAGGTCGATGTAAACTTGCACCTTATAGCAACACTCAAAGTATCAAAATAATCACAAGAATACGCTCGATAATATAGAAAGAGAAAGAGAGAAAACTTATTTCTTGTATGATTTTCAATTCTAACTTAGCCCTCTATTTATAGGAAAATGCTAGAACGCCAAAGGAGACTAAATTAATAAAATATTAATAATTCTTATCTTTTCTCTACGCATGCTAGGTTGGACAATCACCATCTTTGAACAAAATTAGCAAAATTATGTGCATTCAACACCAACCAAAAAGTGGGTCCCACCCATAATTTAATAAAAATTATATTATTTTCCGAAACTTCAGTAATTCATAGAAAATAGCCCGTTTATCAGAAAAATACGAAATTTATGTCCATTCCACACGAAATCGAATTCTCTAAATCTTTGTAGCTTTGAGTTTCTCCAAATTCCAAACCAAAAATATCTGAAATCCATAAACGGATGATTTTTAATACCTCCATTATGACAAAAATACTGATAAAACACCTCAGCATTAATTCCTTCATTTATAACCATATAAAATAAATAAATCCATCATTTATATCCACATCAAATAAATATTTCTTTATCATATAAATTAATAATTAATTATTCACAAAAAATATTACGTAATCACAATTATGACAATCAGTAGCTCCTCTGTGAAAGAGGGGGCTTTCAATAAGGATTTCTCCTTACGGTAGCGCAATTAGGTGACCAAACCTCTCCTCGATGTAACTTTCTAGACATTGCCAATAATGCTATCTAATAATATTATTCAAATAATATGAATTATCGATCCGATAATGGGAAATATTTGCAAAGGACAATTATTGAAACAACAATAATATTAAATATCAACGCAAAGAATTATTGAAACAATAAAATAAAATATTGAATAAGAATTCATCGTAATAATTATTGAGTAAAGGCTTTCACGCATTTAATCAATAATTCAACAATACTTGCAATACCGTGCGCTATCAGGCAACCCACGCCAGACATCGTATTTTAACCACTGTGTAATCCAACAAAGGTGTTAATTCAGGTAATAATTACGCCGTTATTTATAAAAACTCATACTTTGTCGCTTTCTTCATCCGATAATGAATTCACATGAGCCCCACGAATGGGCAAGGCCGTCAGCATTTAATATTCCCCGATAAAAAGAATATTCCACGACTAAAAGAATATTCCCTGACAAAAATGAATATTTTATAACCACTTGCTTATTTTGTAAAATTTGCACATTTCACCCATAACCAAAGCATTATATCAAATTAACACCTTATTAATTTAGAATATTGAATAGAGAAAATTCAATTTTATTTATAATAAGTTGGGGTCTTACAACCTCCCCTCCTTATAAAATTTTTTCCTCGAAATTGACGTACGTAACTGGTGTTTCGAACAGGTGAGAGTACCTCTCTTTCATTTTTGATTCCAACTCCCAGGTCATTTCCTCAATATCATGGTTCCTCCGCAAAACCTTAACTTGTAGTATAACCTTGGTGCGTAGGACATTTTCTTTTATATCCAAGATCCTAACAGGTACCTCCTCATACGTTAAATCTTCGGCTATCTCGTTTGGTTCTAACTCAATAATATGGTTCCGGTCTTTCACATATTTACGAAGCATAGATATGTGGAAAATATTGTGAACACGAGACATACTTGGAGGTAATGCGAGTCTATATGCCACATTTCCTATTTGGTCAAGAATCTCAAATGGACCAACAAATCGTGGATTTAACTTTCCTCTCTTCCCAAATCTTGTAACTCCCTTCCATGGAGCAATACGTAATAGTACATGATCTCCAATATTAAATTCCACGTCCTTTCGATGAAGATCAGCATAACTCTCTTGTAGATCTTGTGAGGTTTGAATACGTTATCGAATCATTTGGATCTTTTCTGTAGTCATGCGTACTAATTCTGGTCCCAACAACATTGCTTCTCCCACCTCATCCCAGCATACTGGAGAACGACACTTTCGTCCATACAACACCTCAAATGGAGCCATGCCTATACTTGCTTGATAACTATTATTGTAGGAGAATTCCACCAGTGGTAAATACTTATCCCAACTCCCTTTGAGGTCTAGAACATAGAGTCTTAATAAATTTTCAAGAGCTTGAATAGTCTTCTCTGATTGTCCGTCTGTTTGAGGATTGTATGCCGAATCAATCAGAACTGCGCTCATAGCTTTCTTTCAAGCTAACCCAAAATCGTGAAGTGAATCTTGGGTCACGATCCAAAACTATGGAGACCGGCATGCCATGCAATCTCATAATCTCATTCACGCATATACGAGCAAGACGTTCAAGGAATAAGTCTCACGACGGCAAGAAAAATGAGCGACTTGGTTAATCTATCAACAATAACCCAAATCGCATCTATGCCTTGAGAAACTTTGGGAAGACCTGTAACGAAATCCACAATAATGTGTTCCCACTTCCATTTCAGAATCTTAAGTGGTTGCAATGGACCTTTTGGCACTTAATGCTCCGCTTTTACTCGTTGACAAGTTAAACACCTCGAGATAAACTACACAATCTCTCTCTTCATATTGTTAAACCAAAATGTGTGTCGAATACATGATACATTTTGGTACTCCCAAGATGGATTGCAAACGGGGTGTTGTGTGCCTCCATCATGATTCTATGCTTCAAGTCAGGATCGTTAGGAACACAAAGTCTAGAGTTAACTCAAGTATTCCTTCTTCATCGATTCTTGCTTCTAGAATAAAGACCTTCTTGCACTTTCTTCTTCATACGATCGCCCCCAGTGTCCGTAGCTTGAGCAGCTTTTAACTTTATCGATTAAAGTCAGTTCTACTCGTATATTCGCCATCATCATATGGGTCCCTGGAGTCTTTAACTCAATCTCCATCCTTTGTAAATCGTATAAAATGGGTCTTTCATTAACAACATTGCACTTCAGACCAAGAACGATCTTCTACTCAATGCGCCACCTACTACGCTTACTTTTCTAGATGATATCAATAGTGTGATCGTAATCTTTCAACAGCTCAAGCCAACGTCGTTGCCACATGTTGAGTTCTTTTTGGGTGAAAAAATATTTGAGGCTTTTATGATCCGTATAAATCTTCACTTTCTCCCCATATAGGTAGTGTCTCAAGATTTTCAACGCAAAAATGACTGCTGCCAACTCCAGATTATGAGTAGGATAATTCCTCTCATATTCTTTGAGTTGTTGTGAGGCATAGGCTATGACTTTCCCATGTTGCATGAGAACACATCCTAACCCCTTTGCTTGAAGCATCACTCTAGATAACAAATCCATCTGAACCAGATGGTATTTCCAGAACAGGTGCCGAAATGAGTCTCCTCTTGAGCTCTTAGAAACTCTTCTCGCATTCCTCGCTCCATACAAATTTTGTATCTTTTCAAGTCACCGAGTTAATCTGAGTAGGATTCGAGAAAATCCTTCCACAAATCTCTCGATAATAACCAAATAAGCCTAGAAAGCTACGTACTTCAACCATCGACTTTTGCTTGTTCTAACTTTGTATTGCTTCAATCTTCGCCACCGTCAACAGATACTCCATGTTTTGACACCACGCGCCCAAGGAATACTACTTCCTCAAGCCGTAACTCGCATTTCTTCAAATTTTGCATAAAGCTTGTTTTCACAAAAGTCTTTCAAGTATCGCCTTCAAATGGTGCTCATGATCTTCACGGATTTTGGAATAGATGAGGATGTCATCAATAAAGACAACAACGAATCGATCCAAATATTCCTTGAATACTCGGTTCATCATATCCATGAAAGCGGCCGAGGAGCATTAGTCAATCCAAAAGACATGACAAAGAATTCATAATGCCCGTACCGAGTTCTGAATGCAGTCTTTGGAATATCCTCAGTTTTAATCTTTATCTGATGATATCCAGAACGAAGGTCGATCTTTGAAAAGAATTGTGCTCTTTGTAACTGGTCAAACAGGTCATCAATGCGGGGTAGCGGATACCTATTATTGATGGTGACATGGCTCAATTCTCGGTAGTCAATACAAAGTCGCATACTCCCGTCTTTCTTCTTTACGAATAAAACAGGAGCACCCCAAGGAGATGTACTAGGACGAATGAAACAAATGTCTAATAACTCATGTAGTTGGACTTTTAACTCTTGAAGTTCAATAGGAGCCATTCGATATGGGTTTTAGAAATAGGCTTTGTACCCAGGCTCAAGGTCAATAAAGAATTTAACATCACGCTCGGGGGGACCGGAAGTTCTTCGTGCAATACATCAGGAAATTCTCTAACAACAGAAATATTATCAAAATCTGACTTGTCTTTATTCAAATCCATAACATGGGCTAAGAAAGCTTGATATCCGTTTTTCAATAAATGAATAGCTTTGTGGCTTGATATGATAGTGACTGATTTTAGTGGTTTAGTTGTTTGAATTCACATAACAGGTTGGTTAGGAATATGAAAACTAACAACCTTACGAAAACAATCAATTTTGGCATGATGAGTGGTTAACCAATCAATTCCTAAAATTACATCAAAAGAAAGTGTCTTTAAAGAGATAAGATCAACAGGTATTGTGATAGTGCCAACTTGGATCAAGCAAGATTTATAAACTGTAGATGTAACGAAGGTTTTACCCAACGGAGTTTCAACAGATAAGTTAAAGTCCAATTTCTCCGGAGTAAAGTTTAAATGTTAAGCACAAGCAGGAGAGATAAAAGAATGGGTAGAACCAGTATCTAGTAAGGTATAAACTTTGCAAGAATTCAAGATTAGCTTACCCGTGATCACCTCGTTCGGGTTCCTCACGTTTTGACCAGTCACGACAAACGCTCTTTCAAGAATCGCTTATTTCGACTTATCCGGGACAGCCCTTGGAGTCACCATCCCCGCTGAACTTGATTTTGCTACAAATCAATCCTGAGCTATGTAACTTTCTTTTCCACAGTTATAACATACATTGGATTGTTGTGGACAGTTTGGGCTGATATGTCCCTCTTTCCCGCATTTGTAACATCTAACTGGCGGTCGTTCTCCTCCCCTAGAATTTGTTGTTGTTGATCTGGTGTCATTGCCAATGATGTCTTCCGTCATTGTTGAATCTCATCTTTCTAAAATTTCCACTTGACTCACCTCTTCTATTATCATGGCCACGATTACCACCCAGTGGTTACCGCTTTGTCCGTATTTTTTCCTCCTCATTTATTATCATCGCTCGATGATCGCATCACCGAGATGACCTCCTGTTGTGGTCCCCTGGCCGAGTATACTCATCATCTCGCTCTAATAATTGTACCTATTGACAACATCCAATACGAGAGAAAATTTATGAGATAAGGTATTGACGAATCTCGGTTTTAGACCTCTCCCGAAACATCCGCGTCATCGCTCCTCATTCTCTACCAAATGAGGTATAAACCGGATAACTCCGCTAAATTCGCCTTGTACTAAGACACCGCCATGTTGTTCTTCGCTGTCCACTAAATAAACTCTACCTCCTTCATATGATTTAATACTTTCGTGAAAGTACTTGTCATTGAATAGTTTCAAATCTTTCCCAAGACATGTTGAAAAGTACCGGTCAGTACGCCTTCATGATTCCCATCGCAGAATCTCCTCTCCACGGAACATAAAGGTGGCGAATGGAACCTTCGCTCTTCCTTCGCATCCCAAGACATCGAATATCTTGGTAATTTGCTTGACCCATGTTTCCGCCTTTTAATCGGATCGGGCTTTCCTAAAATCTGTGGTCCCAACTCCTTGAATCGCTTGGGTCATGTGATGCATCGCATGCTGCCATCATTTCCACCCGTATTTTATACACGAGTCTCCCTCGTTTGATTTTGCATGAACTGCAAAAAGCTCCTAAACATTCCATCATTCATTGTTTGCTCGGTAGTGTTGTTTACATGAGGAATATTGCCATCCTGTTGCACGTTCTCCTGGTTTGTGACTAAAGGTTGTCCACAATCTCATACACTCCATTGTTAACGTTCTCAGCAGCCATTCTTAAATACTACCATAAAACAAGGGTTAATTAAATAAATTAACATAACACATAATATCCTATATTATGACCAACCAACAAATAAGCTTAGTTAGGACACACTAGCGAAGGATTTACTCATCTCTCCCCTCCTAGTTTTATTCCCCGATCTCCGCCAGAGACCATATCCCTAAGCTTTAATACCAACTGTGACGCCCCCAAAATAGGTATACAACACCCATTTTGAGTCGCCAAATACATGGTACAGAAAGCAAACTACAACTTCAATAATACAATTGTCGTGCAAAATACGATAACACATACTGTGAGTTTAAATACAAATATTATCTTTTAGACAATATCAACACTCACATAAGTCCTCATTACAATTATTCATACACTATTTTATAAAAATAGTGAGGACTGCTAAAATATCTTTCTAGAACCATCACTCCATACCCCGACTCGATCCTGCTATGTTATCACCTCCTGAGAAGAAAAATGGAACAAAAAGGAAAAGGGTGAGCTCAACTAGCCCATTAAAGAATATTATGACTAAGATAATATACAACAAATTATCATTAGTCTTCAACAGGGAAAAATTTGATAGAATATAATAGACAACAAGTTTTAGATCAACAAATGCAGCGGAAACAACAATCCATTAGAAGAGTCACGTAGAGAATGAATTCTACTATCTTCTAAGATTTAAAAGTCCATCATCAATATTTTATCCCTGTAACATCAATCAATATACATCTTTAATCAAATATTCATCTTTGCACTACAGGCCAGTTAATCATTCATCTTTGCACTACAGGCCAAAGATATTCATTTATATCACCAGTCGGTCATGTTCATCTCAACACCTGTTCATCTTTGCACAACGAGCCAAAGATATTCAATAATATCATCATTTAAGGACTGAGGATGATGAAAAATATTTTAAAGAAAACGAATCCAGTGAGACGGAAGGACAAATATTAGGGATTCGTATAACAGTTTATCCAAGATCAATAATACTCCATAATAACCAATTGTGAAGCAGAATTCAAAAATAAAGATCAAAACATGGATACAATCAAAGATAGTAACAATAATAGACATCTTGGACAAAAAGGAAAATTTTCATTTTTTGGTGAATAGTGCCGTATTCATGAATAATGTCGTATACGTGAATAGTAACCCCGACACAAAAAGTTCCAAATTTGATTAAAAAGTTCAAACCAATATTTCGGCATAATGATATTGAAGAAAATAATATCATTTCAAAAGAAAATAACATCCCTTACCTCAAAATAACCGTATTTCCATCAATTTTTGGATATAGTCTTTGTGAAAACTTGCACCATATAAAGAACACTCAAAGTATCAAAATACTCACAAGAATAAGCTCGATAATATAGAGAGAAAAAGAGAGAAAACTTGTTTCTGGTGTGATTTTCAATTCTAACTTATCCCTCTATTTATAGGAAAATGCTAGAATGCCAAAGGAGACTAAATTAATAAAATATTAATAATTCTTATCTTTTCTCTACGTAAGCTAGGTTGGACAATCAACCATCTTTGAACAAAATTAGCATCCCATGTGCATTCAACACCAACCAAAAATTGGTCCCACCCATAATTTACTAAAAATCATTTTATTTTCCAAAACTTCAGTAATTCATAGAAAATATCCCGTTTATCAGAAAAATACAAATTTTATGTCCATTCAACACGAAATCGAATTCTCTACAACCTTGTAGCTTTGAGTTTCTCCAAATTCCAAACCAAAAATATTCGAAATCCACAAACGGATGATTTTTAATATCTCCATTCTGACAAAAATACTGATAAAACACCTCAGCATTAATTCCTTCATTTATAACCACATAAAATAAATAAATCCATCATTTATATCCACATCAAATAAATATTTCTTTATCATATAAATCAATAATTAATTATTCACAAATAATATTATAGAATCACAATTATGACAACCAGGCCGTTCCCAGGAAAGAGTGGGCTTTCCAATAAGGATTTCTCCTTCATGGCGCTGATTAGGTGACCAAACCTCTCCTTGTGACTTTCTAGACATTGCAAATAATGCTATCTAATAATATTATTCAAATAATATAAATTATTGATCATAATGGAAATCTTGTCGCAATTATTGAAACAAATAATATTAAATATCAAATATTGAATCAATAAAATAAAATATTGAATAATAATTCACTCGAACAATTATTGAGTAGTGCTTTTCTTACGTGCGAATCAATAATTCAACAATCTTGTCAATCCGCAGTGTAATGCTTGTTAATGCGACCCAGCATTATTCTTGTATTTTAACCACTGTAATCCCAATGATGTTAATTGGTAACAATTCGCCATTATTTATAAAAACTCATACTTTATCGCTTTCTTCATCAAGCGGTTATTACATTGTGAGCCCCACGAATGGTTTTACGCCATAACGATGCACGAATATTCCCCGACAAAAAGAATATTCCCTGACAAAAATGAATATTTTATAACCACTTGCTTATTTTGTAAAATTTGCACATTTCACCCATTACCAAAGAATTATATCAAATTAACACCTTATTAATTTAGAATAATGAATAGAGAAAATTCAATTTTATTTATAATAAGTTGGGGTCTTACAGTCCCTGTCATTCTTCAATTTGTAAGTAAATATAAGATTCCTTGGATTCTTCAATGGCAGTATGACATTAAAACCCCAACTAAAGTAACCGATCCTCATGGTCAAGAATTCAATTTGGCGGTAGCTTGTACCATTGCTGATCCATTTCCTCTTCTCTCCCGTCAATTCTTCATCAAATGGTGGGATAAGTTTGATGTTAATAGGATTGTTAGTCAAGTTCAGTTAGAATTTCCCACCGTCCCTCTTGAGGTTCTTCCAGTTTTGTCTAAAGAACCTTCCAGTAAATCAAAGGAGTCAAAACCTAAATGGTCCTGAATCAGTCCTACTGGTTCGTCTTGTTCTCGTGACATTTCTTATTTCAAGAATTGTTCTAGTAAAGAATTAAAATTAATTGACTAAGCATTGAATAAAAGGATTGATGAGTTACATGAAGAGGCATCAGCATGCTCTTCATCTTCTTCCAAGAATGCTTCTACCAGTCAATATGGTGATGATGATGACCCATATGGCACCATCAACTTGCAAGATGCTCAGGACCCATTTGCCTGACATCTCAGTCATATTTCACCCGCATGCACCTGCTCTTGCAGCCAGTCAGCTTAAAGATACCCTTCAGTGGAAAGCAATTTTCTACCACTTGAGTATGTTCCTGCTTTTCCATCGAAAGCATCCTCCAAGTCAAAAGTTTTGGCCACTTCGTCAAAAGTTGCCAGACGCGTCCATGAATAGTTAAAAAGTCAGCACTGTTTTACTGTTCATCAATAGTAAATCTTGTCTGTAATCATTTACTTTATGTAATAGTGATTTTGTAATAGTTCTTTCTTTATTCTATAAAAAGAAACTGAACTTAGTTAGTGAGGCAGACTTGAAAAGACTCTGAGTTCCTTCCCAGACTAATCTTTAGCCTCCACTGTTGTTAGCCTCTCTCAACCCCTTCTTCTTCTCTTCTGAATGTTCTGAATAAATTTGTAAGTCAATTTTAAATTTTAGTTTAATAAATATTTTTCAGTTATCAATAAAATTATTTATGTTTAGTAATTAAATTGTGTTGTTTTTATGCGCCATTCTTATTCATATCTACTCATCCTTTCACTGGGTAAAGCCCATTGACTAGGTAACATAATATCCTTCCAGAGGATGGTTCTCCGGATCTGAATATTAGCGTCACTAGTTGAACTTTGAATTAAAACTGTTTGATCTTTAGGACTTTTATAAAGAGCATGAACGTTTAAGTTCGTTTTCATGGTCTTATAATAAATCCTCCTAAATTAAAGCTATAAAATGAGAACCCTCAATCATATGAGTAATTTCACCAGCAGTTTTAATGTTTAACGTCAAAGCTTTTAATAGATGTTGATCACTCAGGCTTAATGTGAAATCAGGAAAGAAATTGAAATGGATAGGTCCATTGTGCAGACTTGATTCCATCGCACCAATCATACTTGGATAATAATTCAAGAATCTAGCATCTCTAAGGCAGAGGTAGATACTCGAATTTATTCCTTTAATGTTTAGGGGTTTAACTTCCACTTGAACTAAACCGATGTGAATAAAATTATAACCTTTCTTCCTATGTTTTTTAATAACATCAGGAGATAAAAGACTACAATTCTCATATTCTTTATTAATTGCATAAACCTTTTCAACCGTTTTTACATTGTAATCTGTTTTAAAATTATCTAAAAAGGTTGACTGATAGATTTCTTTAGGGGAAACCCTAGGTATGTTCCAATTGTGTAAAGTTTGACTTATATTTTCATAACTATGTATTTCTTGGTTAACTATGTCAGGGACGGGAGGCAAAGTTGACCGGTTACTAGCTTAGGAGTTAGATCTGAACAATCTACTCATCCTTTACTATTTTCAAAATAAAGTTTCACTCGTTATTCTTTCATTCATACCCTCTTACCTTAAGCAGACTCATACCTATGTTCATTAAACCAGACACTGCTCACCCAAGAGACTTACAAAGGTTTGACACGAACAAGGTGGACTACAGTAAGTTAGGTGACTTTGGAAGAAGAGTAAAAGAGAAACTTTGAAAATAGTAAGTAGACGAACAAATTACTGAGATCTTACTGGCAACTAGAACAAAAACAACTTGGCTCTGATACCATTTGGGGCGGAAGGAAAGGATTATGAATATGAATAAGAATGGCACATAAAAATAACACAATTTAATTAATAAACATAAATAATTTTATTGATAACTGAAAAATATTTACAAAACTGAAATTTAAAATTGACTTACAAAATTATTCAGAACATTAAGAAGAGAAGAAGAGGGGGTTGAGAGAGGCTAACAGCGGTGGAGGCTAAAGATTAGTCTGAGAAGGAACTCAGAGTCTTTTCAAGTCTGCCTCACTAACTAAGTTCAGTTTTTTTTATAGAATAAGGAAAGAACTATTAAAAATTCACTATTACATAAAGTAAATGATTACAGACAAGATTTACTATTTATGAACAGTAAAACAGTGCTGACTTTTTTACTATTCATGGACGCGTCTGGCAACTTTTGATGAAGTGGCCAAAACTTTTGACTTGGAGGATGCTTTTGGTGGAAAAGCAGGAACATACTCAAGTGGTAGAAAATTGCTTTCAGCTGAAGGGTATCTTTAAGTTGACTAGCTGCAAGAGCAGGTGCATGCAGCTGAAATGTGAATGAGATGTCAGGCAAATGGGTCCTGAGCATCTTGCAAGTTGATGGTGCCATATGGGTCATCATCATCACCATATTGACTAGTAGAAGCATTCTTGGAAGAAGATGAAGAGCCTGCTGATGCCTCTTCATGTAACTCATCAATCCTTTTATTCAATGCTTGGATAATTAATTTTAATTCTTTACTGGAAAAATTCTTGAAATCAGAAATGTCACGAGAACAAGACGAACCAGTAGGACTGATTCTAGACTCTTTGGGTTTTGACTCCTTTGATTGACTGGAAGGTTCTTTAGACGAAACTGGAAGAACCTTAAGAGGGACGGTGGGAAATTCTAACTGAACTTGACCAACAATCCTATTAACATCAAACTTATCCCACCATTTGATGAAGAATTGATTGGAGAGAAGAGGAAATGGATCAACAGTGGTATAAGCTACCGCCAAATTGAATTCTTGACCATGAGGATCGGTTACTTTAGTTGGGGTTTTAATGTCATACTGCCATTTAAGAATCTAAGGAATCTTATATTTACTTACAAATTGAAGAATGACAGGGACGTTGTCATACTTTGGATTATGTTTACTGTGGTTGCAAAAATGACTAAGTTGAACTTTCAAAGGTTCAGGAAGGAGATCATAAGTGGAACCAAACCTTGTCCACCAGTGACTGAACCAAAATGGGAACTGGCTTTTGAACTTATGATCAAACTGAAAAAACAATGAATGACTGTTTGACTCATTCTGAAAAAGGAAAACTCTATACCAAGCTTACATATAATCATAATAACAATAAGAGTTATTTTGATTAGAAAGCTTCATAAGATCAGAGGTATGTTTTCCCCAATCAGATATTAGAATGAACTATTTAATATATAATGAATGATAAATCACTTTGGATTTATCATTATTAGCATAAATGGGTTTAATAAAGATTGACTCGGTTTCAATAAGATTATCCTTATAATACACAAGGGATTTATATGGAGCAAGGGGTTGGAAATGCCATCCAGAAGGAAAGAACTGGGCGGCCAATTTGAATGGGTCATCTTTAGGTTTCATATGGGGTTCAATATGAAATAGGTGATTGGTCCATCTAAGCATGTACTCAGAAGGAGGATGACTGTGGTTTGAAACGGAGACCTTTGACTGATTGGAAAAAGGGTCAACTAGGACTGGGTCACTAGTTAAGGCTGAAGTATATGGCTTGGGTATTGTACCAAGACTGGTAAATTTGTTAGTGGTTTGATAAACTGGGTTAACTTGGTGAGGAACCAAAGTTCCTTTTGGTTGATTACTTGGGCCAGTAGGGCAACCCGAACCACGAGAGGAAGATGTTCCTCGAACAGTCATAGTGGTTGAACAATACCTGTATTAATGAATTCTCGAGTGAGAAAATCAGGAATGGAATTGTTACTACCTTTGATGTATTCAATCTCAAAATCAAAAATTCTTAATAAGGCTTGCTATCTAGGAAAGGAATGTTTAGAGGCTATGTTTTCAATATCTTTTTCTAAAACATATTTTACCGATTTGCAATATATGCGAATTAAAAACTTTTGTTTTAATAAGTCACTTTGGAATTTGTTAATACATAATACTAATGAAAGTATTTCTTTTTTAATAGTACTGTAATTTAACTGTGTATTATTCCATGCACCAGAATGAAAATAAACAATTTGCTCAGGAGAATTGAGTGTTAACTTTTTCTTTAGAATTCCTCCAAAGCCAATGTCAGAGGCATCGATTTCAACAATTTTGAAAGCTGAATCATTGGAGATGCCAAGGCAAGGCAAGGCCTTAACATATCTTTTAACTTGTTGGACAACAGAAGGATGAATGTCAGTCCAGGGGGGGGGGATTGTCATGCAAATGCTGAAAGAGAGGTTTGCAGATCTTCTTGAGATTTTTCTAGAACTTGCTAATATAATTGAGTGAGCCTAAAAATCTCTGAAGTTGGGTTTTATTGGTAATCTTATCTGGGAATCTGTCAGCAAATTGAATAGCTCTATCAATAGGCTGTATGAGTCCGCGATAAATATTTAAACCAAGAAACCAAACTTTAGCATGAAACAAGCTGCATTTGGAAGGTGAAAGGACAAGTCCATTATCTTTAACTGTTTTGAAGAACGATTTCAAATGTTTAATGTGTTCTTCAATAGATTTAGAAAAAAATGAGAATATCATCAATGTAGACGACAACAAAATGACTAAAAGGGTTCAAAATGTCATTAAAGATATTCTGAAATTCACTGGGAGCATTCTTTAGGCCAAATTCCTGAACATTCCATTCATAATGACCGAATGGAGTGGTGAAGGTTGTTTTGTACCTATCATCGGGGTGAATGGCAACTTGCCAAAAACCAGACTTAAGGTCAAATTTACTGAAGATAGTGGCATTACTTAACTAATTAATGAGGTCATCTTTATTAGGTAAAGGGTACCTAATCCATTCTAAAACCTTGTTTAATGGCTTGTAATTAATTACTAGATGGGGAACACCTCACTCCTTTTCTGCTTCGTTGTTAACATAAAAGGCGGGACATGACCAAGGGGATTTACTAGGTTTAATTAATCATTTACTAAGAAGATCATTAATCTCCTTTTTACATAACTCCATTTGTTCGTGATTCATTTGTATTGGCATAGCCTTAGTAGGAATCAGGTGCTCTTTGAATTCCTTAGCGTAAGGGAGCCTTACAACGTGCTTCTTCCGATGCCAGAAGGCATTAGGAGAATCAGAACAAAGGTTGTCTTTTAAATAGGTTTTCAATTCTTCTATCTTTGCTTGAACTTCTTTATTCTGCAGTTGTTCTTCAATTCATTTGTATATAATTTCTTCCTTTAAGAAATTCAAATGGGTGGATTTATAATTTAATAAATTTAATGATTTGGAAATAGATTCTTCTTGAATAAATTTTAAATCTCTTTCTTTAGGTTTAATAAGAAATTTAAATGTTATTCTTTTTCCTAAATATTTACAACTTAATCCTTCATTACTGGTAGTAAAAGGGTATAATAAATATATAAATGGTAACGCTTAAGATGATTTTATCAAGAAGATTACAGGATTAAAACAAATGATGTTTTAAAACACATATTATCTTGTGAGATATGAACTTTAAAGCGGTTTATATTTTATTTCCATTTGACTATGGTTAGTCAATTTAATTTTCATTAGTTTTCTTAAAAAGTACTTGGTAGGGATCAAACCTTCTTGAATACAATTCAAATCTGCTTGATGTCAACTAAAAGCGGGAAGTTGTATCGAAAAGGTCTTGTCAATAACCAAGTTAATTAAAATATACCATTTCTGAATGGTAATATCTTTAACTCTTTTAAGAGAAAGACCTTGAACAAAAAGATCTGGCTCTTCTTTAGTTTCAGATGATTCTGACTCTTCGTGATCTTCATCACTAGAGGAAGAATCATGAACCTGAAGATCAGATTTCTTGTCCTCAATTTCTTTTCTTAGATTAGAAACATCAAACTTTAAATTAGATATTTCTTTCTTTAATTTATTAACTTCTTGATTTAATTATGGAAGGGTAACTTCCTTAACTGGAGTTTTAAATCTTTCGAGGGTTTTATTAAGGCTAAATATTGGTTTTTCTTTAGCTTTAATGATCTTATCTTTAACTCTATTATCTTTGGTTAATAAATCTTTCAATTGTTTAGTGTATTGAGCCTTATGCTCGGTGTCAGAAATTTTACCAATTAAATCAATTAACAAAGAGCTTTCTTCATCATCTTTGGTACTTACATTCAATCTTTTATTGCAACATTTTTCATTACAATTATCAGTACAAATAGTAACCTCTTCATTGTAACTATTTGTTTCATGGTTACTAGTACTGCTATTAGATGAATGAGGAATATCAGAACCTTCATCATTATTGACATTGTTCTCTATTCTTATTAATTCTAATAGTTGTTCAGTAACTTCACTTGAAATATTTAATTGAGATAATTTCTTTTTAATTTTGCACTCGTTTTTGTAGTGCCCTTTCTGCCCACAATTGTGGCAAACAATTTTACTTTTATCAAATTTTTTAGACCTTTTATTGTATTTTTTATTTGTTGGCTTAGGTTTATTATAATGCTCATCTTGATTTTTATCGTTCCTATGATTGCGTTTTTGTTTATGACGTTTGTGACTTCTATGACGATCAATATGTTTATGTAATTACTTTCTTCTAGAGGGAGCAACTGGTGGTAAACCATATTGTTCACAAAAGGTTCCTAATTCATATTTATCTTTTTTCTTGTCTTTACTAGCTTGCTTGGCTAATTTAAAATCAATACACATTTTTAATCCAATTTTTTGAATATAACTGATTATGTCACCATAAGTTAGGTTATCATAATCAATATATCCTAAATTTTTACTTAATTCTTCACGAACCTTATGTGCAAATAATGAAGGTAAACCATTGACGAATTTTTCTTTCCAGAATGGCTTATTGCTATCATTACACATCATAACTCAGGAAGTAAACAGATCTTTATACCACCTAAAATCACTTAGAGTGGGACAAATGAGATTATTAAGCTGATCATGGATTCTCTCAGTAATATTGCTAGGGGTGCCAACAAAATGTTTTATTATGGTAAATATTAAAGTATTGACTCCATCCGGTGGACCAACACCAACATCTTCATCAAAGATGGGGTTGCCGTCATCATCTAACTGGACAACATGAATTATTGATAATCTAATATCTTCAGTGAGATGTTTTTCCCACCAAGATCTGAGAATACCAGTGAATCCACTAGCTATTAACTCAACAATATCTGGCTGAGTTAGATTGTTGAATTTAGTTATATCGCTATTTGCTACCATGGACATATGATTTAATTTGTTTAAATCTCATGTTCATTGAAACCATCAATGTTCCATTCATAAATTTTATTGGATAAAACAGAGAATTGTTTATCAAGATTTCTCTCTTCGAATTGTATATCTGGAGGAGTAGGTTTATAATACCAATTCCTGGTTAAACTAGTGTTTTTAACTGTTAATTTGTTTAAATGATCATTAAAATCTGGTACTGAAACAATATCAGAATGATCTGATAGGCCACTACTTTCAATATCAGTTTTAACTTGATCAATAATAGCGATAATCTTAGATTGAGGCCCAGGTTGATTTTAACTTTTAAATAACTTATCAATAGATCGAACAAGATCGCCATCATTATTAGGTAAAACTAATTTACTTCTATTTTCTGGTAATTTTATCAAAGGATGTTCAATCTTTGAATCTGGTTTTTTAATACTGGTTTCTTCAAATTTTTCTTCGATTCTATCTAGCTGTCTTCCTACGGTTGCTAGATATTGATTACAAAAATTTAATTATTCAATAATTTTTTTTATCTTCTTTATTACCATTCGAAATCTTAAAAGGACTGGCAACAACATATGTATTTTTAACTGGAAGTAGGACAGTTTCTAGTGGGGGATGACTAGAAGAGACCTTTGATTTATCTTCTTTAATCCATTGTGTTTTAGTTATAATATTACATTTACCTTGATATTGATCATACCAATCGTAAAAAGTAATGTTTATCTTTTCACTATTAATAAATCGTTTCCATCTATTAACAATTTTATCGCGCTCTTTTTCTGTTGAATGAATAGATCTAAATAAATGTCTTTTTTCTTTATTAGATTTGGAATTAAAATCTTTTACAAGATTTCCCCAATCTAATTTGAACTCCCTTTTAATAACTCTTAATTGATTGTTAATTGGAATTTCAAAATCTGATTGAATAGGATACTCAGAAGGGGTAAGAGAAGAAGATCCTTCTTCTTCAACAGGGCCATTTTGTGTGTAACATGGGTGACTAGCTTGATCTTGATTAAGGATACCTTTTAATTTTATATCCCTAACAGAAGGGTTACTAAGTACTTCAGTATCTCTTCTAGTGTGAACCGAAGGTGCTAAAGAACTAGTAAAGTCTTCTATGATAACTGGTCTTCTAGTACGCTCAAAACTTATTTTGATCATTCCATTAGAAAATTGTTTAACGTTTTCAATATTTAATAGGTTGTTAACTACAGGTTGTTGGGGTATTTCACTGGGTAAAGTCCAATGACTAGGTAACGTAATATCCTTCCAGAGGATGGTTCTCGGGATCTGAATATTAGCGTCACTAGTTGAACTTTGAATTAAAACTGTTTGATCTTTAGGACTTTTATTAGGAGCATGAACGTTTAAGTTCGTTTCCATGGTCTTATAATAAATCCTGTAAATTAAAGCTATGGGCTGAGAACCCTCAATCATATGAGTAATTTCACCAACAATTTTAATGTTTAACGTCAAAGCTTTTAATAGATGTTGATCACTCAGGCTTAATGTGAAATCAGGAAAGAAATTGAAATGGAAAGGTCCATTGTGCAGACTTGATTCCATCGCACCAATTATACTTGGATAATAATTCAAGAATCTAGCATCTCTAAGGCAGAGGTAGATACTCGAATTTATTCCTTTAATGTTTAGGGGTTTAACTACCACTTGAACTAAACCGATGTGAATAAAATTATAACCTTTCTTCTATGTTTATTAATAACATCAGGAGATAAAAGACTACAATTCACATATTCTTTATTAATTGCATAAACCTTTTCAACAGTTTTACATTGTAATCTGTTTTAAAATTATCTAAAAAGGTTGACTGATAGATTTCTTTAGGGAAAACCCTAGGTATGTTCCAATTGTGTAAAGCTTGACTTATATTTTCATAACTATTTATTTCTTGGTTAACTATGTCAGGGATGGGAGACAAATTTGACCGGTTACTAGCTAAGGAGTTAGATCTGAATAATCTACTCATCCTTACTATTTTCAAAATATTTGGTTAATAGTACGATGGATTCCTTTGTTCTGAGATCTTGGTGGGAAAACATACCATTTGAAGATCTTGAATTGTCGATAATTCATCTTTATCTAATTAGATGATGATGACCCTCTTTGATGAAGATGTTGGTGTTGGTCATAGGATGGGTAATACTAATATTTACCATAATAAAACATTTTGTTGCTTTTAGTAATATTCTTGCAGAGAGAGAATCCACGATCGTTTAGTAATCTCAGACATCCCCTCACAAAGTGATTTGTATGTGGTATAGTCTGTTTACTTCGGGGTTGTGATCGTATTGATAATAAGCCGTTCACGGAAGAAAAATTAAATCGATGGTTTTGCCCATTGTTCTTGTATGGGTTAAATGAAAATTAAGTAAAAATTTAGGATATATTGATTATGATAACCTATTTATAGTCCATGGTGGTTGTAAAAATTGTGATTAAAAAATTGTATTGATTTTAGAATTAGTGAAACGAGCTAGGCCGAAAAAAAGCTAAATATGAATTGGGCACTACATGAGCGATATGGTTTACTTTAGTTTCTCCCTCTGAAAGCAATTACATAAACATATTGATCGTCATGAGAAGTCTGAAAGCGTTATAATAACCCATGATCATAGGAATGATAAAATCAAGATGGTATGGCCAACCTAAGCAACCAAATAATCTGATAAAGGTCTAAAAAATTTATTAAAAAGTAATTGCATACAATTTATTCATCAATAAGCGATGCTAATAACCGTAAAACAGGATAGTAATGATGAAGAGTTCTTATTTGTCAGCGATAATTGCTGATGAAAAATGTTACGCGATAAAGTTAGATATAAATATCAAGATGATATGAAGAAAGCTCTTTATTAATTGATTTAATTGGTAAAATTTGGCCAGGGCTTGGGCTCATGCACTAAACAATTAAAAAGATTTATTAAACCAAGATAATAGAGTTAAAAGATAGATCATTAAAGCCCGAAGAAACGCGATATTTGGCCTTAATAAAACCCTCGAAAAGATTTAAACTCCTGATGAAGTTACCCTTCAATTAAACGGATCGTAATAGATTAAGAAAATTTCTATTGATTTGATTATTTCTAATCTAAGAAAAGAAATTGAAGAGAAGAAAGTAAATTCTTTTGGGATTTAAAACTGATTCCTCACTACGAAGTGATGAAAGTCAAGAAGGCGAATCATCGAGGAGCTGAAAGGGCGAGATCTTTTATTCGAGGCCTTTCTCTTAAAGTTAAAGATATTACCATTCGGAAATGGTATATTTTAATTAACTTAGTTATTAATGAAGACCTTGCAATCTGACTACTGCCTTAGTTAATCTTGTGTGATTTGAATTGTATTCGAGAAGGTTTGATCCTACCAATCTTATAAGAAAACTAATGAAAAATTAGAGAATTAATTATGACTGAATCGAATAGAAATAAAATATAAAGCTGCCTAAAGGGTTAATATGTCGAAAGATAATATGTGTTTAAAACATCATTTTTTAATCCACATAAATCTCTGATAAGATGCGTCTTGAGTTACCGTTTATATATTTATTATACCTTTTCTTACTAGTATTGAAAATTCAAGTTGTAAACATTTGGAAAAGAATAACATTTAAATTTCTTGTAAACTAAAAGAAAGAATTTAAATTTATTGAAAATCTATTTCAAATGAAATTCGTTTAATAAATTATGCATCTACCCATTTGAATTTCATAAAGGAAGAAATTATGTGCTAAACCAATTGAAAGAGCAACTACGGAGATAAAAGAATCACGGCGCCCCAAAAATAGGTATACATCACACTACCACGGTTCTTAGAATAGCGAATGCGACGAATATAAATACAATCTTTAATGCTCTGACAAGAAGCTGTGAGTTTAAATACAAATATTGTAAATATAAGTGACAATATTCAACTCAAGAATAAGTCCTCATTACATTTTATTGTCACCTTTATTTAGCAGGAGTAGTGAGGGACTCATAATACTATCATCTGAAGGCGTCACTCACGTTCCCAGAAGTAGTCCAGAAGCTACGTTATACATTTCACGAAGAGAGCAGTGAAAGAAAAGGGTGAGCTCGACTATCCGGTAAGAAATATTATGGTAAGATAATCTTTGAGAATAGAAATTATTATTGATCTTGACGGTGTTAAGCGATAAAAATCTGATAGACATCAAGTTTATAAAACAAGTTCAAGAATTAATTTATCCACGAACTAATAACGCCCAAATTGTCAACATGATACTTCTTTTGTAGAGTAAAATTAGTGAATGCTCAAGAATATTTCCATGAAAAGATATTAGATGAAGCGCCAAATATCAAGGATATTCCACTAATTTCATGGAGTATAGAAGATCAAAACATTAACCAACCGAGTATAATAAAGAATGGAATAACAAAAGAAATCACCATGCATGCGCGATTGTGATGTAGACATTGTGTTATTCCAATAGAATAATAAATAACGGAATTCAGGTCAAAGTAAATTGCACCCGGTACATGTGATGTTCCAACAGTAATAATAAAGAATGGAATAATAACAGAAATCACCATGCATGCGGTACTTGTGACAGACAAAGTTATTCCAATTGAATAATAAATAACGGAACCAGTCCGACGTAAAAACGCATGATAAGATATTCTAACGAAATAATAAAGAATGGAATAATAACGTAAATCACCATGCATGCAGTACTTGCATGTATAAGTTATTCCAACATAATAATAAATAACTAGAACCAGGTCCCACAGAAAATGCATGCATACATGATGTTCCAATGTAATAATAAAGAATGGAATAACAACGAAATCACCATGCATGCGTGCTTCAGATGTAGGCGATTATTCCAACAGTATAATAAATAATCAACCAGTCCTGCCAGAAACGTCATGCATGTGATATATTCCAAATGTAATAATAAAGAATGGAATAATAATAATAAAAATCATCATGCATGCGCAGACGTCGCGACAGATGCGGAGTTATTCCAACGAGTATTAATAAATAATCGGAACTAGGTCGCGAAATTACAGACCGACTAATAAAATCATCATGACGGATGTTCCAATGTAATAATAAAGAATGGAATAACAGAAGTTCTCTTCATGAATATGAAAATAAATAATACCCCTTACGAGTACAACAAATAATATCCCTTATATTTGAAAGAAGAGTATTCCGACTGGTAGGGCGAGGATATACTCGAAGAAAACTTGCACTACGCTCAAAGCTTTCTTAAACTCTAAAGAAATACGCTCAAGATTATAGAAGAAGAATTCTCTCTATAGTTTCTCTTTCTAGAGTTTCAATGAAGTCATAAGAAATAATGAAGGAATGAGCTTCTATTTATAGGAGAATGGACTGCATAGTAACTAATTCATGAATGATCCAGATTAAATTACTTTTAATCGGACGGTCCAGATTTAAAGCAAAATCTTTTAAATAAAATATAATATATTCTATTTATAATCTAATAAAACGAATAACTTTATAAAAATATTTTGTTTTATATAAAAAGATTTTACTATGCAAAACACTATCTTGGAGACCTATGTCGTAATAGAATATAATATATTCTATTTATAGAATAAACTTTATAAAAGTATTTTGTTTTATATAAAAAAGCTTTTCCGCTTTTATTACATTAATAATACTAATAAAACAAATCTTATATATATATATATATATATATATATATATATATATATAACAATCAACAATAATTGAATCAAATAACGTGAGATACTATGCGAAAGAACTATTGTAGCAATAATTGAACAAAACCGGTGACTTCTCACGTAAGCATTAATAATCAATCTGGTATACTACTATGCAACCACACGTATTCATCGATTTCTTTTACTACCGAGTAGTTCAACAAAGATAATAGCAGTGAAAACTTCCGCCATTATTTTCCTAAAAATATTTTTGTCGCTTTTTCAATCCGGATAATAATTCCGCCAGGGTCCACCAATGATTGTGCCGTCAAATGCGAATATTCCCCGACACAAAGAATATTCCCCGACCAATCGAATATAATATAACAACTTGCATACTTTGCAAAATTTATAAATATTACCCGCAACTATAACATTATATTAAATCCACACCATAATATTCAAAAACAAATTCGAGAAAATTAAATCTTTATTTGTAAAATTTGGGATTTTACAATCTCCCCTCCTTATGAAATCTCGCCCTCGAAATTTACGTACGTACCTTGTACGCCGATCAGATGAGGACACTTCGTCAGATTCTAACTCTTGAGGTATAACCTTTGAGTGTTGAATACATTCCAGAATTTTAACAGGTATATCTTCATACGTTAAATTATCCGTTATCTCGTCCGGTTCTAAATCAATAATGTAGTTCGGGTCGTCCACATATTTACGTAACATCGATATGTGAAAAACGTTATGAACACGCGACATACTTGGCGGTAAATGAGTCTATAGGCCACAGTTCCTACTCGATCAAGGATTTCAAATGAGTCAATAAAATCGAGGGTTGGGATTTCCTCTCTTCATCGATTCTTGCTTCTAGAATAACGCCCTCTTGAACCTTCTTTTTCATATTCATCAGCTCTGAGTATTTAGCTTGAGCGGCTTTAACTTTATCGATTAAAGTCGATTCTACTCGTATATTCATTATTTTCACGTAGGTTCGTATATTCAAACTCATAAACGCATACGATCTTCTAATTAATGTGTCAGCTACCACATTCGCTTTTCCCACGATGGTATTGAATGGTACGATCCTAATCTTCAACAGCTCGAGTCAACGTCTGTGGCGCATGTTACGTTCGTTTTAGTTGAAGAAATATTTAAGGGTTTTAGAAATGGGGTTTTGTACTGGGGTCAATACAAAATTCGATTTCACGCTCTGAGGTAGGCCAAGAATTCTTCAGAAATACGTCAAGAAATTTATTAACAATACAAATATCATTCACAACTGTGACTCTCATCCAAGACTTGGATAACACGTCACATTGATATCTATCAACTTGCCATCGTTATTCACAACGTCCCTTACAGAAAGTCTGGCTTCAGTGCATTCCACACAAGGAAGTCAACAACGAAAGGACCAGGGCTCTTTGCTTATGGCTTGATATGACAATGATTGACTATAGTGGTTTGGTTGCTTGAATTCGCATAACAGGTTGGTTAGGAATATGAAAGCTAACAACCTTACGAAAAGCATGATGAGAGTTAAGCAATCGATTTATAAAATCAAATCAAAGGCAAGTATTTTCAAAGAGATAAGATCGACAGGTAACGTGAAAGTGTTGATTTGAATCAAACAAGATTTATAAATAGTGGAGGTAACGAAGGTTTCTCCCAACTGAGTTTCAACAGATAAATCAAAGCTTAACTTCTCCAGAGTTAAATTCAAACATTGAACACAACTAAGTGGAATGAAAGAGTGAGTAGAACAGGTATCTAACACGGTATAAACTTCGCAAGAGTTTATGATTAACTTACCAGTGATAATTTTATTCAGGTTCCTCGTCATGAAAAAAAAACGCTCTTTCTTAAACTACCGGCTTTGGCTTGTCTGGGACATCCTTTGGCATCACTATCCCAGCTGGACTTGACTTCACCATACGACAAAATCGAGCTAGGCTCTTCTCTTCCGCAATTAAAACACACTTTGGATTGCTGCGTACAGTTTGGACGGATGTGTCCCTCCTGTCCGCATTTGAAACATACGACCGGTGGTCGTTCTTCTTCCTTTGAAACGAGTGTTGATGCTGCTATCTTTCCATCATTATTGAACCTTCTTTTCTTGAAATTTCCACTTCTATTATCTTGGCCATGATTACCACCGAAGTGGTTACCATTCATGGCATGATAATTTCCCCCACGATGGTTATCATTGTTCCGATGATCGTTGCCACCGGTACGATTATTATCGTGTTGTTGGTCGTTGCCTTTTAGTTGTGCTGACTCATTATCGCGCTCCAATAACTGAGCCCTATTCACAACATCTGAATAGAAATAAAGTTTATGAGAAATGAGGTATTAACGTATATTGGGTTTCAAACCTCTTAGAAACATTCGCGTCATTTGCTCCTCATTATCGACCAAATGGGATGCAAACCAAGATAACTCAGCAAACTTAGCCTCGTACTGTGACACGGTCATATTGTTTTGCTCCAGCTTGATGAACTCAACCTCCTTCATGTGACGAATACTTTCGGGAAAGTACTTGTCGTTGAACAACTCTTGGAACTTCTCCCAAGACATCTTGAGTGTTTCAGTCTGGGTACGTTTTACAGATTCCCACCAATAATCTGCCTCTTCACGCAACATAAAGGTGGCAAATGGAACCTTTTGCTCCTCTAAGCATCCCAAGACATCAAATATCTTAGTGATCTGCTTTAACCACGTCTCCGCCTTAAGTGGTTCTAGCTTTCCCAAAAACTCTGGTGGTCCCAGCTCCTTGAACTGCTTAGCGGTGACCGACCGTGGGTTGCCATTATTTCCACCTATATTTTGAACATGAGTCTCTCTTATCTGTTGTTGCATGAAGTGCACAAAGCCTCTGAACATTCCATCGTTCATCATTTGGTCAAGTTGTTGTTTATGTGGAGGATTATTGCCTTCCCCAAGGTACATTATCCTGATTATTGATCTGTGGAGACTCAACGGTCTCCTGTGCTCCTTTGCTATTCTCAATATTTTTGGATGCCATTTTCAAATACTGCAACAAAACAAGGGTTAATTAACATATCACATATTATCCCTATACTCTGACCGACCAATTAAATACCAAATAAACTAAGGTCAACTAGCGAAGGAATTCCTCGTCTCTCCCCTCCTAGTTCTTGTCTCACATCTCAGCCAGAGATCATATCCCTTAGCTTTCATACCAACTGTGACGCCCCCAAAAATAGGTATACATCACCTATTCTGAGTCGCCAAATACATGGTACAGAATACAAATACAATCTTTAATATACAACAAGAGAGCTGTGAGTTTTAATACAGATATTGTCATCTAGACAATATTCACTCTCAGAATAAGTCCTCATTACATTTATTGTCACACTATTTAACAGAATAGTGAGGACTACTAATATTATCATTTGGACCGCTCACTCGCTTCCCGACTAGTCCTCGGCTACATTCTCATTTCAAGAGAATAAGGAAAGAAAGGGTGAGCTCAACTAGCCCAAGAAGAAATATTATGACTAAGATAATGCGTAATAAATTATCATTAGTCTTCAATAGTGTTAAACTGATAAAATACAATAGACATCAAGTTTAACTGCAGCGGAACATGCAATCCATTAAAAGAGTCAAGTAGAGAATAAAATCTACTATCTTTTATGATTTAAAAAGGTTTTCATCACTTTTATCGTTGAGACTCAGCTTAATAAATAATCCACATCATCCTTGCACTACGGCCAAGGATATTCATTATTATCACAACCACAAATTATCCATGAACTACGGGCCAAGGATATTCGTGTATTCATCAATGGTCCTGATCATGCCATAAAACAATTCATCTTTGCACCCTTGGCCGAAGAGAATCCATAGCCATAATCATACCAAAAACTATCCATCAATGCACTACGGGCTAATGAGAACTTTTTCCACATCATTTGTAACAATACGGTCATGATTATACCGAATAATCCTTGGTCATAATCATACCAAGTCCATCTATGCACTACAGGCCATGGATGACTTTGAACATAATATAAACATGAGGATGATGACAATGACATAATAATTCAATAAAACAAGTTCAAGAATTAATTTATCCACGAACTAATAACGTCCAAATTGTCAACATGATACTTCTTTGTAGAGTAAAATTCAAGAATGCTCAGAAGAATATTTCCATGAAAAGATACTGGATGAAGCTCAAATATCAAGGATATTCCACTAATTTTATGGAGTATAGAAGTCAAAACTTTAACCAACTGAGTATAATAAAGAATGGAATAACAAAAAAAATCACCATGCATGCGGTATTGCAGACAGGCGAGTTATTCCAACAATAATAAATAACGGAACGTGTCGGTAGCGTAAATTGCACCGGCAGGATGTTCTAACGAGAATAATAAAGAATGGAATAACAATGAAATCACCATGCATGCAAGATTGCATGTATGGGTTATTCCAATTGAATAGTAAATAATCGAACCAGTCCAAAAGAAACGCATTGCATGTGATATTCCAATGAATAATAAAGAATGGAATAACAACAAAAATCACCATGCATGCGGTATTCAGATAGACAAAGTTATTCCAATAGAATAATAAATAATCGAACCAGTGTCCGCATAAAATGCACCTGATTGTGATATTCAACGTAATAATAAAGAATGGAATAACAATGAAATCACCATGCATGCGGTTGATTATACAAGACGAGTTATTCCAATGTAATAATAAATAATCGAATCAGTCCCACAGAAACGCATGCATGTGATATTCCAACATGAATAATAAAGAATGGAATAACAATGAAATTACCATGCATGCGATGACGTCGACAGACAAGTTATTCAACAGAATAATAAATAACGGAACTAGGTCAAAGAAATTGCACCGATAATATGTTCCAACAGAATAATAAAGAATGGAATAACAGAAGTTCTCTTCATGAATATGAAAAAAAAAATAACCCTTACGAGTACAACAAATAATATCCCTTACATTTGAAAGAAGAGTATTCCGACTGGTAGGGCAAGGATATTCTCGAAGAAAACTTGCACTACGCTCAAAACTTTCTTAAACTCTAAAGAAATACGCTCAAGATTATAGAAGAAGAATTCTCTCTATAGTTTCTCTCTAGAGTTTCAGTGAATTTGTAAGAAATAATGAAGGAATGAGCTTCTATTTATAGGAGAATGGACTGCATAGTAACTAATTCATGAATGGTCCAGATTAATTTACTTTTAATCGGACGGTCCAGATTTAAAGCAAAATCTTTTAAATAAAATATAATATATTCTATTTATACTCTAATAAAACGAATAACTTTATAAAAATATTCTGTTTTATATAAAATGATTTTACTATGCAAAACACTATGCAGGCACTATGCATAATAAAATATAATATATTCTATTTATAAAATAACTTTATAAAAGTATTTTGTTTTATATAAAAAGATTTTACTATGCAAAACACTATTCATAATAGAATATAATATATTCTATTTATGTAATAACTTTATAAAAGTATTCTCTTTTATATAAAAAGCTTTTTCTGCTTTTATTACATTAATAATACTAATAAAATAAATCTTATATATATATATATATATATATATATATAACAATCAATAATAATTGAATCAAATAACGTGAGATACCATGCAAAGAACTATTGTAGCAATAATTGAACAAAAGCGAGTGACTTCTCACGTAAGCATTAATAATCAATACCGCAAAGCTGCTACTATGCAACCACACGTATTCTTTGTACTTTTACTACCGAAAGTAGTTCAACAAAGATAAATGGTAAAACTTACGCCATTATTTTTATAAAATATTTTTATCATTTTCTCATCCTACAATAATTACATTGTAGGGTCCACTAATGATTGTCTTGCCATATACCTAATATTCCCAATACAAAAGAATATTCCCCACCAATCGAATATAATATAACAACTTGCATACTTTGCAAAATTTATAAATATTACCCACAACTATAACATTATATTAAATCCACACCATAATATTCAAAAAAAAATCGAGAAAATTAAATCTTTATTCGTAAAATTTGGGATTTTACAAAAGAAGTTCAAGCAAAGATAGAAGAATTGAAAACCTATTTAAAAGACAACCTTTGTTCTGATTCTCCTAATGCCTTCTGGCATCGGAAGAAGCACGTTGTAAGGCTCCCTCACGCTAAGGAGTTCAAAGAGCACCTGATTCCTACTAAGGCTAGGCTAATACAAATGAATCACGAACAAATGGAGTTATGTAAAAAGGAGATTAATGATCTTCTTAGTAAAGGATTAATTAAACCTAGTAAATCCCCTTGGTCATGTCCCGCCTTTTATGTTAAGAACGAAGCAAAAAAGGAGAGAGGTGTTCCCCGTCTAGTAATCAATTACAAGCCATTAAACAAGGTCTTAGAATGGATTAGGTACCCTTTACCTAATAAAGATGACCTCATTAATCGGTTAAGTAATGCCACTATCTTCAATAAATTTGACCTTAAGTCTGGTTTCTGGCAAGTTTCTATTCACCCCGATGATAGGTACAAAACAGCCTTCACCACCCCATTCGGCCATTATGAATGGAATGTTAAGGTATCTGGCCTAAAGAATGCTCCCAGTGAATTTCAGAATATCCTCAATGACATTTTGAACCCTTTTAGTCATTTTGTTGTCATCTACATTGATGATATTCTCATTTTTTCTAAATTTATTGAAGAATACATTAAACATTTGAAATCGTTCTTCAAAACAATTAAAGATAATGGACTTGTCCTCCTTTCACCTTCCAAATGCAGCTTGTTTCAAGCTAAAGTTCGGTCAAAGGCCTCCATTTCAAACCCCAGTCATCCTCCTTCTGAGTACATGCTTAGATGGACCAATCACCTGTTTCATATTGAATCCCATATGAAACCTAAAGATGACCCAGTCAAATTGGCCGCCCAGTTCTTTGCTTCTGGATGGCATTTCCAACCCCTTGCTCCTTATAAATCCCTTGTGTATTATAAGGATATTCTTATTGAAACTGAGTTGATCTTTATTAAACCCATTTATGCTAATAATGATAAATCCAAAGTACCTTATCATTCATTATATATTAAACAGTTCATTCTAATGTCTGATTGGGGAAAACATCCTCTCGATCTTATAAACTTTCTAATCAAAATAACTCTTATTGTTATTATGATTATATGGAAGCTTGGTATAGAGTTTTCCTTTTTCAGAATGAGTCAAACAGTCATTCATGGTTTTTTCAGTTTGATCATAAGTTCAAAAGCCAGTTCCCTTTTTGGTTCAGTCACTGGTGGACAAGGTTTGGTTCCACTTATGATCTCCTTCCTGAACCTTTGAGAGTTCAACTTAGTCATTTTTGCAACCATAGTAAACACAATCCAAAGTATGACGGCGTCCCTGTCATTCTTTAATTTGTAAGTAAATATAAGATTCCTTGGGTTCTTAAATGGCAGTATGACATTAAAACCCCAACTAAAGTAACCGATCCTCATGGTCAAGAATTCAATTTGGCGGTAGCTTGTTCCACTGTTGATCCATTTCCTCTTCTCTCCCGTAAATTCTTCATCAAATGGTGGGAAAGTTTGATGTTAATAGGATTGTTGGTCAAGTTCAGTTAGAATTTCCCACCGTCCCTCTTAAGGTTCTTCAAGTTTCGTCTAAAGAACCTTCCAGTCAATCAAAGGAGTCAAAACCCAAAGAGTCCAAAATCAGTCCTACTGGTTTGTCTTGTTCTCGTGACATTTCTGATTTCAAGAATTGTTCCAGTAAAGAATTAAAATTAATTTCCCAAGCATTGAATAAAAGGATTGATGAGTTACATGAAGAGGCATCAATAGGCTCGTCATCTTCTTCCAAGAATGCTTCTACCAGTCAATATGGTGATGATGATGACCCATATGGCACCATCAACTTGCAAGATGCTTAGGACCCATTTGCCTGACATCTCAGTAACATTTCACCAGATGCACTGCTCTTTATGCGACCAATCGACTTAAAGATACCCTTCAAAGAAAGCGCTTTTCTACCACTTGAGTATGTTCCTGTTTTTCCACCAAAATCATCCTCCAAGTCAAAAGTTTTGGCCACTTCGTCAAAAGTTGCCAGACGCGTCCATGAATAGTAAAAAAAGTTAGCCTTTGCTTTTCACTTGCTCATCAATAGTAAATCTTGTCTGTAATCATTTACTTTATGTAATAGTAAATTTGTAATAGTTCTTTCCTTATTCTATAAAAGGAAACTGAACTTAGCTAGTGAGGCAGACTTGAAAAGACTCTGAGTTCCTTCTCAGACTAATCTTTAGCCTCCACCGCTGTTAGCCTCTCTCAACCCCTTCTTCTTCTCTTCTTAATGTTCTGAATAAATTTGTTAGTCAATTTTAAATTTCAGTTTTGTAAATATTTTTCAGTTATCAATAAAATTATTTATGTTTAGTAATTAAATTGTGTTGTTTTTATGCGCCATTCTTATTCATATTCAGAATCCTTTCCTTCTGCCCCAAATAGGCTATATTATATTTTATTTAATTGCATAGTACTGCATAGTGTGTGTGTAGTGTTGAATAGTGCAGCATAGTAAAATCAAAAAATTTCATTGAATTCGCGCCTAACGTCGTCTGTGATTTTTTTTTTCCACTATGCAGACCGTGATTTTATTTTCTAAATAGTATCCAGCCATTCTCCTATAAATAGGATGCTTAGTTTAGAATTGAAAATCACACTAGAATCTGAGAATTCTTCTTCTATAATATTGAGCGTATTTCTTTAGAGTTTAAGGAAGCTTTGAGTATAAAAAACTGTGCAAGTTTTCTTCAAGAATATCTCCGCCATACTTGTCAGAAATACTCTCCTTTTAAGGTAAGGGATATTATTTTTGTTCAATATTCGTAAGAAATAATATTTTCTTCCATATTCTGTAGTATGTAAGTAATATTATTTCATTTCAGATTCTAAATTCTACACTCATTTTGTTAAGTATTGCTTCTATACTCTTTGAAATTAGTAGAATATCCTTGAAATTTATGCTTCATCTAGTATCTTTTCACAGAAATATTATTCTGAACATTCTTGATAATTTTTAACATTTTCAGGCTGGGGTACTATTCATGGAGTACTATATCCGAAATATTATTCACGGGATATTATTTACTCAAGTACTATTCACCCGGGGTACTATTTATGACAAAAATTGATTTCGCCTCTACCCAAATTATTTTTGATACAATATTATTCTTGAATTTTACTCCACAAAGCAGTATCATGTTGACAATTTGGGCATTCTTAAATTTTGGATAAATTGGATTATAAATCTTTAAAATTTATTCTTGCTCTCATTTAATTAAATTTTTATATCATTGTCATCATCCTCATGCTTATATTATGATGAAAGTCCTCATTGGCCCGTACTGCATTGATGGACAGTTGTTGGTATGATTATGATCAAAAATTTTGTATCAGTATAATCATGACCCGTAATGTTACAAATGATGTGATAAAAGTCCTCATTGGCCCGTAGTGCATTGATGGACAGTTGTTGACATGATCATGACCATTGGTGATAATAACGAATATCCTTGGCCCGTAGTGCATGGATAATTCAGTGATGTGGATTATTTATTGAGTTGTGTTACAACAATAAAATATTGATTATGAACTTTTAAATCATAGAAGATAGTAGATATCATGCTCTACTTGACTCTTCTAATGGATTGCTTGTTCCGCTGTAGTTAAACATGTTGTTTATTTTATTCTATCAATTTAACACTATTAAAGGCTAAGGATAATTTATTCTGCATTATCTTAGTCATAATATTTATTACTGGGCTAGTTGAGCTCACTCTTTGCTTTCATTATTCTATTCAGGAAATAAGAACATAGCCGGGACTAGTTGGGGAATGGAGTGATGGTCCGAGATGGTGGTTGTAGTAGTCCTCACTATTCTATGAAATAGAGTGATAATAATTGTAATGGGGACTCTATTTGAGTTTGGATATTGTCTATGAGACAATATTCGTGTTAAAACTCTCAACTACGTTTTTATCATATTGTATAAATGAAGTTGTATTTAAATTCTGTACCATGTATTTGGCGACTCAGAATGGGTTGTGTATACTTATTTTGGGGGCGTCATAATATTTATATAAATATTTTCAATAGATCATTTTGATTTTCAAATTCAGTTCAGATGGTTCACTCTTTTTGGAGGAATATCTCAGTGTCGTTTTGAACTATCAAGTGTCGTATCTATTTTACGATATTTATATAAATAATATCAATAAAAAGTTACTTAAGACTATAAGAAATCGTACGGTTCGAATTTCTCTCCGTAGAGGTGTATCTTCGCAGCCTTACGGCATCCAAGTATCTTTTTATTTGATAAATAGATGAAATATAGATATATAAAATTGTGTATAAAAATTTATATTCGTATATCTATAAATATAAATAAGCAAGAGATAATTCAAATAAATTAAATCAAACAACTTATCTTAATATGCTTAGACCAATTTTCTCTTCTCAAATGATTAGAACTTTGATAAGAAGAGAGAGAGAAAGCTTCTTAGAGAGAGTATAAAGAAGAGAAATAAGCTTTTCTTTTCAAGTGAATTGGCAAATTGAAAATGAAAGAAAGGCCTCCTATTTATAGATTTTTGAGGTTGGGGGCAAAATGATAATTTTTGAAATTTGATTTTGAATGAAAGGTTGGGATTGCTTAATTTTAAAATCAATGGTTAGGATTAAAAATGGATCACGCCGATTGCTCAATGGAAAGGATTCAAATTTCCATCCAGGCTTTATTTTTATAACTTTAATACATTTAATGTCCATTTAATATTCGGTCAAAGTAGAAAGAAAAGAGAGACAGCCAGCCATGTTTCAAAAAGAAAGTCACACACTAATTTATTACACACAACTTATCATATATATATATATATATATATATATATATATATATATATATATATATATATATATATATATATATATGAACTTATATTATATATATGTAATAAAATAATTTTGCCCAATTTTGAAATAACTTAAAATAATTTTTGAAATCCTTAAATAATAAAATTAATTTGAGAAAAAATAGAAAATGCCCACATGTCAAAAATGATTTAATCAAAATCTCCATCTTATTTCCAAATTCAGTCAAAACAAACATTTGATGATCAACATATGATTTTTGTCCAAAAATGCATGTCCCAATTCATTTTCAACACATTAGCAAGCATTGTCCCAATATAAGTGACCCATTTATTTTAACACTTTAAAAAATCAAGATCAAGAAAATCAATTAAATAAGATTTAGAAAATATTTTTGGTCAAAGATAATAAAATAATTAAAACAATTTTAATAAAAATCCTATGTAGAGGATTCTACCCTTTTAATCAATTTATTTATAAATTATTGTTATCAACAAAATAAAACTAAAAGTTAGAGACCCAATAGATATGAACATGGACGAAACCAAATCTCAAGTATGTTAAGACTATGGGTTATCCAGCTGATGTCAAAAAGTTTGAAAATGATAAGCTACAGATTAGATACGATAAATGTAGATTTGTGGGATACCCTAAAGAAACTGCAGGGTATTATTTTTATCATCCTACTAATCAAAAAGTATTTGTTGCGAAATATTATGCCTTCTTGGAAAATGAGTTTATCCTTAAAGGGGTCAGTTGGAGTAAGATATATCTTGAAGAAGTTCAAGAACCAAAATAATACGAAACAAAGTCAGCTACCTGACTAAGTGGAAGAACCTACTGTACCACACCCTATTCATAAATCTGGAAGAGTACTGAAGATGTCTGAGAGGTATGAATTCTTCATAGAGGATGTCGATGAGGTACACGTCATAAATGATGATGGTCCATTAAATTACGAACAGGCTATGAGTAGTAAAGGCTCAGAGAAATGGCAAGAAGCCATTAAATCTGAGATGGACTCCATGTATGAAAACAAAGTATGGACTTTGGTTTCATCATCTGAATGAATTAAGCCTATTGGGTAAGGTCAGACTGGTTGTAAAAGGTTTCAAATAAAGACAAGGTGTTGACTATGGTGAAATCTTCTCACCAGTAGCTATCCTCAATGGGAAACTTGAGGATGATGTGTATATAACACAACTAGAGGGTTTTGTTTCAACGGTTGGAACAAATCAAGTATGTAAGCTACAATGATCCATTTATGGATTGAATCAAGCTTTTAGTAGGTGGAACATCCATTTTGATGAGATAATCAAAGAGTTTGATTTTATCAAAAACGAGGATGAACCATATGTGCACAAGAAGGTTACTGGGACCGCTGTTTCATTCCTAATATTATAAGTTGACGATATATTACTAATAGGGAATGATATTCCTATGCTACAGTCGATTAAAATATGGTCATCTAAACACTTCTCCATGAAGGACTTGGGAGAAGCATTCATTATTTTGGGGATAAAGATCTATAGAGATAGATCTAAAAGGATGCTTGGCTTTTCCCAAGGAATGTACATTAACTCAATGCTAAAGAAGTTTAGCATTGACGATTCCAAGAGAAGTCTCGTGCTGATGAGCCATGGAATACATCTCTCCAAGAAACAGGCCCCAAAGACACCTTAGGAGAGAGACTGTATGAGTAAGATTCCTTATAATTTATCATAGGATCTGTCATGTACGGTATGATATGTACTAGACCAGATGTCACTCATTCACTGAGTGTAAAAAGCAGATATCTGTCGAATCCAGGAGACGAGCACTAGAAGACAATGAAAAATATCCTAAAGTACTTAAGAAGAACTAAGGATGTATTTCTTGTCTACGCTGGGTCTGAATTGAAACTAGAGGACTACACAGACTAAAGTTTTGAAATGGACCAAGATGATAATAAATTCATTTTGGGGTATGTGTTTACTCTAAACGGTGGCGTAGTGAGTTAGAAGAGTTCCAAGCAGCAAACAGTTGATGATTCAGTGACAGAGGTAGAGTACATAGCTGCAAGTGAAGCTACAAAGGAGGCTATTTGGATGAAGAAGTTCATAACTGAACTTGGTGTGGTTCCTAGCATTAGAGGAGCAATACCTTTATACTGTGACAACACCGGAGCTGTTGCACAGGCCAAGGAACCCAAGTCTCATCAGAAATCCAAACACGTGTTGTGATAGTTTCATTTAATTAGCGAGATCATTGAAAGAGGAAATGTCACCTTGGAGCGTGTGGACTCTCAAGACAACAATGCAGATCCATTTACTAAAGCTTTAACACAACATCAGTTTGATCGTCACTTAGAGAAGATGGGTATGGGATGCCATTGCGATTGACTTTAGTGCAAGTGAGATATTGAATGTAGTATGCACACAAACCAATCATATTTGATATGATAAAGCATAAACTTTGTAACGATCTTATTCATTTATGAATAAAAGTATTCATTTATTAAAGACTTTAATTATTTGCATGGTGCTGTTATATTTCAAATATGATAAACTCATAGTTTTAAGCAATGCTTTTAGAATCATGATGATGATCATGTAAATGAGATCTAAATTCTTTGGTTGCTTAAAACTAAAATTGTTCCCAATCGTTGGATAACTAAAAAGTGGATTAGTGAATCTGAATAGATTGGTACATATGTTACTTGCTCATTGGATGAGGATGATTGATCTCATGATCATTTGTGTGGAGGCACTAAAGCAAGTATGTAAGTGCTTATTAGAGAATAAGTACGTTGAACGTGACTCGCTAAAGATTATCTAATGGAGTTTTACTCGCCTATCAATATGAATTCCTCTAGTGATAATAGTATAAGTGATCCTTAGACTTGAGATCATCATAGTATCTTGTGTATGATAAGTTATACTTTTACATGTCCCTTAAGACTCTTAGCGTATATCAAAGGTTATGCTTGTGTATAATAAGTTGAGCATGGAGATAATGAATGATCAATAAAGAATCTACTACTTCTAGTAAAAGAAGAGTATGTCCTATGCGATTCGTTAAATGACAACTCATGAATCATTGGCCAAGGTGGAATGAAATTAGAAAGGAGTTTCTAATTTGCATTATTAGAGTTTGTGTATTTGAGAATCGAAATACATATAATTAAATTAATTAAGACTTGACAATAATTTTATATCTTATATTTAATTGGGACATTGTATGGTAGAATGATTGAATTATACAGTAATTATTAACGCAAATGTTCTTTTATAATTAATGTTAAAATCTATATTATCTAGAAAGTCGTTGATCGCTAAGGGGGCTTACCCTTATTGTAGAATAAATTTTATTTATTTAAATGATTTAAATATTTTAATTTATTTATTTAAATAAGATTAGAATTATTCTAATTGATTTACTCACAACCGGTTTAATATAAAAAACCTAAAGGATCACACCATAAAAGGAAAATATTTATTTAAGAAGTAAATAACATAATCATAATAATAATTTAAGTATATTTAATTTAATCTATGGTGATAGAGTAAATTAAATAGTTTAATATTTATTATTGAATATTTTAGAAATATTAAATATAAATTAATAAGAGGAGTCTTATTATTATTATTTTAATTCCTAAAGGAGTTTGAAAATTAATTAATATAAGTACTCATATATTCCTAATAAGATTAGGAAGTTAATTAATTAAAAGAGTTTAATTAATTATTCCTAATAAGATTAGGAAACCTAATTAATTAAAACAAAACCCTAACCCTAAATTGTTTAGGAGGGTTGCCTACATCTAAAAATAAGAAGGTCTTATTATGGATTATGGTTACACTAACAATTCCAAGAGTTGAGAGAGTACACATATTCTATAAAGATAGAATTAGGTTTTACCACACACCAATCTTCTTGAATAACTGTTCTTCCTTGGTGGATTACCTCTAGAGGCCAAACGCTTGGGTGGCTAACATTGATCAAAGGAAGGAATCTAACCTGGCGAATTACAGGAGAGCGTGAAGGGCTAGGAGTTGAACTCGTACATGAGGAAGCTCGATTCTACAAGGGTTTGAATCTGATTATCCTTCTCCTTTGCTTAGATTAATAATGAAGTACAAAATATTATCATGGTGATGGTTTGTATGAATTTTTTTAAAAGTTATTTTATCACGCTTCCACTTCGTTTTTGTGATTTGATTGCATGATTGCACTATATACAAACCTAACAAATAGTGCCTTAAAATCTTTAGGGCAAAAATAATTGCTACTAACTCCAAGTTGTGGGTACGGTAATTCACTTCATAAGATTTAAGTTGTCTAGACACATAATCAATTACCATACCATGCTGTATCAAAACACACCCTAAACCCTTCTTGGAAGCATCACTATAAATTTGATAACCTCCTGTCCCCAAAGATAATGTATGTACTGGAGTCGACACAAGTGTGACACCCCCAAAATAGGTATACATCACCCATTCTGAGTTGTCAATACACTATGCATGTAAACAACTACAACTTTATTATTACAACAAGAAACTGTGAGTTTAAATACGAGATATTGCCATCTAAACAATATCCACATACAAATAAATCCTCATCATAATTATTGATACATTATTTTACAAAAATGGTGAGGACTACTAAACAACTCTCTAAAACCATCATTCCATACCCAGGCTTGCATACTCGCTTATATTCTCGCCTCCCGAGAAGAAAAATGGAACAAAAAAAAAAGGGTGAGCTCAACTAGCCCAAAAGAAATATTATGACTAAGATAATACTGAACAAATTATCGTTAGTCTTCAACAGGAAAAATCTAATAGAATACAATAGACAACAAGTTTTAAATCAATACTGCATGAAAAATATTAATTCATAGAAGAGTTACGTAGAGGATGAAATCTACTAATATCTATGAATTTAACAGTCCATCATCAATATTTTTATCCCTGTAACATCAATCAATATATATTTGGAATCATATATTCATCCTTGCATTACAGGCCAAGGACATTCACCAGTTGGTCATGTTCATCTAAACACATGTTCATCTTTGCACTACGGGCCAAAGATATTCATCAGAAATCATTCATCTTTGCACTACAGGCCAAAGATATTCATCAGAAATCATTCATCTTTGCACTTCTGGTGCCAAAGATATTCAATAATATCATCATTTAAGACCGAGGATGATGAAAATATTTTTTTTTTTTAAAGAAACGAATCCAGTGAAACAAAATGACAAGGATTAAGGATTCGTACTTTGTTTTATCCACGCTCAAAAATACCTCAAAAATAATCATAGTGGTGTAAAATTCAAGAATGATCAAAACATGGATACAATCAAAGCTAGTATCCGAATAGATATTTCGACCCGAAAAGAAAAATTTTCATTTTTCGATGAATAGTGCCGTGATTCGTTAATAAAGTCAGATATCGTGAATAGTCAAGAGTATCGTGAATAGTAACTCCGACACCAAAAGTTTCAAATTTGATAAAAAGCTTCAAATCGATATTTCAAAGATAATGATATTGAAGAAATAATATCATTACTGAAAAAAAAAATATCCCTTACCTCGGAAAGACAATACTTAACCTGGAATATCGGATATAGGCTATAACTTGAACTTTCACCGTATAGCAATACTCAAAGTATACTCAAAATACTCACAAGAATACGCCGATAATATAGAGAGAAAACTTCATTTAAATGTGATTTTCAATTCTAACCTAAGCACCCTATTTATAGGAAATTGCTTAGAACACCAAAGCAGAAAATTTAATAAATTAATATTATATTTTTTCTAAATATCACTACGCACACTACCATCTGAATTCACCTCCTAATCACATGTTAAATGAGTTTCAAAAATGAAAAAAAACGTTTTGTAATTAAAAATATTTTAAACTTCCAAAAATCAATTATTTGAAACTTGAACTTCAATAATTCATAATAAATAGCCCTTTTATCAAAAAATTCGAATCTCACGAGTTTTTATAGGAAATTCAATTCTCTACAACTTTGCTGAAGAAAGTTTTTCCAAATTCCAAGAAACAATTGACCGAAATCCACAAACGGACGATTTTAGAGGCTATAATCAAATTTCAGTCAATAAATGGGGTCCACCGACATGTTTAACATATTTTAAACATTTATTGCAACAAAAATACTCTTCCTCCTCGTATACTCATATATCCCACATTCGTTGTAAAAATATCATCATTATTATATTATTAAAATATAATAATATATATATATATATATATATATATATATATATATATATATTTTAAATGAATTATTTTATCGAGAAAAAGATAAAATTTCAATTTTCAACAATTGTCACATTAAAATTTTCTCCATCTATATCCACATAAAATTAATATTTTCCTCATTATACTTAATCAATAATTAATTATTCACAAATAATATTACGAACACAATATCGACAACAGGCGGTTCCTGGAAGAGGGGGCTTTCCAATAAGAATTTCTCCATCTTGGCGCGCATTAGGTGACCAAACCTATCCTTAGGCAGAACTTTCTAGACATTGCCAATAATGTTATCTAATAATATTATTCGGATAATATGAATTATTGCTTCGATAATGAAAAATATCGTGTAATGCCAATTATTGAAACAATGACAATATAAAATATCAACGCAACAATTATTCAACCAATAAAATCTTGAAAGAATTCCTCGTAACCATTATTGAGTAGTGCCTTCTTACGTAAGAGTCAATAATTGGTGCAATATCGTGTCTTCTTGTGCAACAACGCTGTACATCGTGTTTTAACCACCGGGTATTCCAACGATTAAAACGGAATAACTATGCCGTTATTTTTAAACAACTTATATTTGTCGTTTTCTTCCTCCAATCGCTTTCCGTTATGGGGCTCACACATGGTCACATCAATGCATTTAATATTCCCGACAAAGACGAATATTCCACGACCAAATGAATATTCCCCGACAACAATGAATATTTTATAACCACTTACTTATTTTGAAATATTTGCGTATTTTACCGATAACTATCCACATTAATCACATCAACCCTTACTATTTCAAAATAATAATTAGAGGAAATTAAATTTTATTTATTAATTATTTGGGGTCTTACACAAGCCTCTTCTTAAGCTCCTTAAAACTCTTCTCGTACTCCTCATTTAACCAAAATTTTATGCCCTTTCTCATCAACAGAGTTAATGATAAAGCTAACAAAGAGAAACCTTCCACAAATAGCTTGTAATATCCTACCAAACCCAAGAAACTCCTTACTTCAATTATCGTGGCATGTCTTGGCCAATTTAGTGATAGGCTCAATCTTCACAGGATCCACCTTAATACCTTCTGCAGACACGACATGTCCCGAAAATGCTACATGTTCTAACCAAAACTCGCATTTGGAGAACTTAACATATAACTTGTTCTTCTGTAGAACCCTCAAAATAGATAAACGAAGATGCTCTTCATGCTTCTCCTTAGACTTGGAATACACAAAAATGTCATCAATAAAGATAATGATAAATTGGTCCAAGTACTCGGTAAAATCTCGATTCATCAGATCCATAAACACTGCTGAAGCATTAGTCAACCCAAACGACATCACCAAAAACTCATAATGCCATACCGAGTACAAAAAGCTATTTTAGGAATGTCTTCATCCCTAACCCTCAACTGATTGTAATCCAACCTCAAATCTATCTTTGAGAAGAACTTTGTCCCATGGAGCTGATAAAAAAGGTCATCAATCCATTACAATAGATGACAGTGATCCGATTTAGCTCCCTATAATCTATGAACAACCTCATAGATCCACCTTCTTTTTCACAAACAAGACTAGAGCGCCCCATGGTGATACGCTTGGTTTAATAAATCCACGATCTAACAACTCCTACAATTGTTCCTTCAACTCCTGTATCTCTAATGAAACCATTTTATAGGGTGCCTTAGAGAAGGTTTCACTCTAGGAAAGAGCTCAATAGTAAACTCAACTTCCTTTGGCGGTGGCAATCCTGGCAGATCCTTTTGAAAGACCTTAGAAAATTCTCGCACAACTGGATAGTCTTCAAGTTGGAGTTCCTCCATCGAGGTATCCTTCACATAAGTCAAATAACAATCACATCCCTTAGCAATCATTTTGCTCGCCTTAAAAGTTGAGATCAACTTAAAAACACCATTCGGCTTGGAACACTGAAACTCAAATTCAGGAGCCTCTAAAGTTCCAAAAATGAACTTGCTCGCCTGACAATCAATAGTGGCTCATTGCTTACTCTACCAATCTATACTTAAGATGATATCGAAATCATGCATTACCATCGAAAGTAAGTTAGACACATATACATTCCTCCCTAACTTCAAATGACACTTGTGAAATTGCTTAGAAACAATCACATAATTCCCCATCGGGGTAGTAATAGATAAATAAGAATCTAATATATGAGAAGATGATGAGTGGTTTCTATACCTATAAATTAGGTACTTTTGACTTGATGGTTTGTGACTTTTGAGTATTTTCAATTCCTTTTTATGTGTTTTTATGTAGGAAATAAAGTTGGGATCTATTTAGTTGCATGCTAGTTAAATTGGAGCTAAATGGATGCATTTTAAGTCAAATTAGAGTATATTGTGATTTTTATCTTTTCGGCGATTTGACCTCCAGAGCTTCAATGGAGTTTTATATGGTGTTAGAGTTTCAGAAAGAGAAAATGTTTTTCTTGAAGTTATAGACGGCTTCTCAAGCTTTCCAAAAGGCGTGGTTTGCAAAAATTTGAGTTCGTTTGGACATCCAAATAGTGTGTCAAAGTACTGTTAGTTAGAGTGGGATTCATGTTCGAACGTCCGTTGGTAAAATGGCCATAACTTGAGATCCGGGAGGAGTTACGGGACATGACACCTGTCAAAACAAAGCTAACGAATTTTTCTAAAGGAAAAGGGAACTTGGAGCTCCGACCAGCAATAGAGGAAGCGTGTTACTGGCTGGAAGTCGCAATCAGAAAAAAGGAGAGCCACGACACTTGTAGTTTTGCTGGGACGCGAATATTGACGAGTTTTGCACGTTTTTGACTTGAAATTGGACTGGGATGCCTAATTTTGATAGGTTTTCACTTGAGATCTATAAATACCAATCAAGAGACGTGATTTGCGGAGACTAACACCTTAGAGAGGGAACCTAACATATAACACATCAATTCTAGGGTTCTTTATCTGATTTTCCAATAGTGTAAAGGAGAACAAGTTGGAGGCTAAGCGTGGAGATCGAGAGGCTGGGTGACACATATTTTTATCTCTTCTCGTTACCTTTAATTTTTGTAATCTTAAGATGTTCTTTGTTTTATTGATGATGATTCCCAATTACGTTATGAACTAAATTTCCAATTGGGATTTCAATTGAACCCAATGATTAGTTTAAATTTATTTAATCTCTTCTTGGTTAATATTAATTATATATGAATCTTTTATCATATCTTGTGTTTCATGAATGATTGTCTAGCTAGCATTTATTGTGGTAACTTATATGAAATTGGATGATGGATTATAAGTTTAGATCTGAATATGATAACTTGTGATTAGTAATTCTTCCTCAGAGTGAATGCTAATTTATAGACGGGATATGAATATACCTATAGACTGCAAACAATGTATGGAAGATGATACTTAATGAATTTATTATTATTGTTTCTTATAGGAATATAATGAAATTAATAATAATAGATTTTTTGTATAATTATTTGGAAAATGATTATATAAACTATTAGTGATTTTTTGTTGGCAATTCTAAATAATTAATTTAATAATATTTAGACGAGACATTGGGGAAAATTGTAATATTAACTTTTAAATTTGATTTTTAATCCTTGTTAGTAGTTTAGTTTTAATAATTATTTTTATAATCCTTAATCAAATGTTTAAATAATATTGAATTGATACAAAATTCGTACTTAACCTAATATTACTAGCATATTCCTCGTGAAATCGACACTTAACTTATCACTTTGTTACTTGTTGACCACGTATACTTGCGTGAAAATTATCAATATGAATTTCGGACATCAAGTTTTTGGCACCATTACCGCGGAATATTACTAATAATAGTTTTCCTATATTAATTTTAATCAATTTGGTCTTAGTTTAAAAGTGTATTTCTTTTGTTTTAATTTGTTGCTTTACATGGTACATTATGGCTTCCAGCAAGTATCAATGGTCCTCTGAGAGATTGGTACAACCAAGTTTGGAAGGAATAGTTGATTCATTACAAGCACTAGTTGTAACACTTTCAAGGAAAATTATCACTCTTGGGAGTCAGTCCATGCAGAATGTCGACTATCAGCATCAACACAATACCAACCCAAAATACTATCATCTAGGTTGGCTGAATTATCTGAGCTTTCCATTGAACAACAATCAAGATCAATTCTATACTCCATGTCTATTATACTCTTCAGAATTTTGGTAACAACATCCACCACTAGAAGAGAAAAAGTCTAATTTTGAGGAGATTCTTTCCAAGTACATAAAGCAACAAGAAGAAAAAGTTTTGGAGGATCTCCTTACCAAGTTCATGTCTCAAAATGAAGTTAGGATAATGAATCTAGAAGCTTCAATGTAGAACCTTGAGAACCACGTGGGACAACTTGTTGATGCTATCATAAATTGCCGCAAATCACTTTACCTAGCGATATAGAGTGTAATCCTAAAGAGGAAGGTAAAAAGCAATGCATGGTGGATACACAAGGTAGTGGCGAGGATTTATACGAGCCTGTTAGAGGAATTTTAAAGAGGGTACATCTTGATGTGGAAGATGATTCAGATGTTGGAAATAAGAGGAGTAAGAATGTGTCTGATGACAAGGAAGATGAAAATCAAGAGGTTGTATTTAAGATTGTCAAAGCCATCGAGTACCCAAAGGATCATGAAGAATGTTTTAGGGTTGATCTTGTTCAAGGTGCAATAATGAATAAAGCGAATGAGGAAAGTTTCTTATTACCGATGGATGGAGTTAAGTTTGGGGATCACCAGTTATGCAAGAAGGCCATGCAAAACAAGGAAAAGACAACAAGGTGGCATGATATGATAATTTTTTCCATTGAACCAGATTGATGGAGAATTGAAAAAGTCGGGCTAATGACTCTAAACCAAGCACTTATTGGGAGGCAACCCAAGTTTAATTCTTTAGTTTTTGTGGTTTAGTTCTTTAGTTTATTTAGTTGCATTTTAAGTAGTTTTTGCAATTGTTTCCAGGTACCGAGTATGAAACAAAATGGATTACACTTTCGACTTAGCGGACGAGGAGGACGTTAACGTGACAAATCAACGAGTTTCTCAGGGAAGTCATTTGCTTTAACTTGTTATATTTTTGACATTGAGGACATTGTCTAGTTTATGTGGTGTTTATATATCCTTATTTTTGTTTATTTATTTTGTATATGATTTGTTAGAGTTGCATTTTAGATAGTATGTTTAATGTAACTTGAGCAATGAAATGATTGTATTTGTTGATGGTGGATAAAAAATGAAGATTCTGGTTAACTTAAAGGAATTAATAAGCAATGTGTAGTTGTAATTTTGAGTTGTGTGTTGATGTTATCTTGCTTAAGATTTATGTTGGTTTAATAAGCACAGAGTTAACTATTTTGGCTGGTTACAATTTTGGAAAAATTAAAATGGTTAACCACTTTTGAAAATTTTGTTGAAATTCTATAAACTTGATTGCATGTCTTTGAAGTGAAATTTAGAGAAGAGTCTAAGTTTGGGGGAATCCTTGGGATTTTTCTTTTTTCTAAATTATAATAAATGAAAGAAAGGAATATATATATATATATATAGTGACTAAAATCTGCCTTGGTTCGACTTTGTGGCCTCTGTTGCTTGGACTAGTAAGCCCTAACTAAAGGTGTCTCTACAATCAGCACCCTAAAACAAACTGGTTTGAGAGTTGTTGGTCAAAAGTTCACTAAAAGAGTAACGTTGAAAAGCCTAAGAAAGTTGAACATTGCATAAGTCAGATAGAGAATTAAAAAATTACAAAAATTAACTATATATAAATTAGCTTGAATAGTCCAGTTTTGTGGCCTTTGTTACTCAAGTTAATAGATCCATAGGGGTGTCTTTATACTTAGTGCCCTAAAGCTAACTGGTTTGTGAGTTATTGGTCAAACGCTCGTTACATGGGTAACTTTAAAAAGCCTAAGAAAATTAGACATTGCACAAGTCAAGAGTATACTTTAAGAATAAGATGGAGCGTAAAGCGCACTCATTTAATAAAGAAAGTAATATTAATAATAATACTAAACATCTTTGGGAGCCCTAGGCTTGGTATTTTGTTGGAATTATCTGAATTTGACGTGTTTAGCAATTTTGTATAAGATTGAAATTTTCTATTAAGTAGTTGATTATGTGGATTGATCTGAGTTGTGGCTGGTTAAGATAGTTGATACATACGCACAACATAGTCAAGGGTTTGTGCAAAATAGATGAACATGTTGGAAGTATAACATAACATTGTTTTGACATTAATTTTGGGTATTGTTATTGATTTTTGAGGCCATTGTTCAAACTCTTATTGATTATTGCTCGAGTCGAGTTGTTGATAGTTAGGTTTTAGTTTTGTTTTTAGTGTTTTGCTTGAGGACAAGCAAAGATTTAAGTTTAGGGGTATTTAATTTGATGAGTGGTTTCTATACATATAAATTGAGTACTTTTGAATTGATGATTTGTGAATTTTTGAGTATTTTCTATTCCTTTTTATGTGTTTTTATGTAGGAAATGAAGTTGGGAGCTATTTGGCTACATGCTAGTTAAATTGGAGCTAAATGGATCTATTTTGAGTGAAATTGAAGTATATTATGACTTTTAGCTTTTCGGCGATTTGACCTCTGAAGCTTCAATGTAGTTTTCAATGGTGTTAGAATTTCAGAAGGAGAAAATGGTTTTCTTGAAGTTGTAGAGGACTTCTCAAGATTTCTAGAAAGGTGTGGTTTGCAAAAATTCGAGTTCATTAGGACCTCCAAATAATGTGTCAAAGTACAGTTAGTTGTAGTTGGATTCTTATTAGGACGTTCGTTAGTAAAATTACCTTAACTTGATATTCGGGAGGATTTACGGGACGTGCCACCTGTCAAAACGAAGCAAAAAAATTTTCTACAGGAAAATAGAACTAGGAGCTGCGGTCGGCAATAGAAGAAGCTATGGCACTGACTGGAAGTCGCCAAATTTATGCATCCAAAATTTGGGAACTGTCTTTTAGCACTCCTAAATTAAACCTTACTTCTACACTACTAACACAAGAATTAGTATAACAATAAGCAAGGATCGATCCCACAGAGAGTGTTGTTGTCTTATATTTATTCTAATGTTTCTAACAGAAAATAAAGATTGGTCATTTTGAATCAATTATAATTAACTAAATGAAACATATTTAATTAAAACTTTAGTTCTTTAGTTCAATTTCACCAATTCACAGCAACAGTGTAATCAAGTTAACATTATTTCTTCCTTCCATGAAATTAATAACCCTAGATAACCATAATTGCTAATTATTTGAAATCCTCCTACAGTTATAAATCTAATGTGACGATCTCCCCAATAGACCCTAACTATCATACAACCTAGAAATATTAGTTTAGATTTAATATGAAAGAAGCATTAAGATTTAGAGAATTATGTTGTTCCAAGCAATAATCACACTATCAAGAATTATTTAACTTAACTTTTGATAATCTTAATAATACCCCAAAGCTTGTCCATAATCAAGTATCACTAAGTACTACTTGTGATCAGGTATAATATTGTTTGCTTAATATCACACCTTAATCTAGCAGATGATATCAATTAACCAATTTAATCTTGCAAAAACAAAATTACTAAACAAAATAACATATAAGAAGTTGAAACAGATTATCAGAATAAATTTCATGCACGAATGAATCAATAATGAAACTCAATTATCCATTAATTGTAAATATGGTTCCACATCCTCTTTAGAACGAAAAATAAAGAACTTAGCTCATGTCTTCAATCTTCAATCTCCCAAGACTAGGGTTTACAATTATGTAGCTAAGATGATAGATTGAATGCAATTGTCTTACTAGGTACAAGTATTTATAACACTAAAACTAATTCCTAATCCTCTAAGTAATCGCAATCCAAATCTATGTAGAAGTTTGCCAAAATATGCTCCAAAAACTTTCCAAAAATCTCAGATTTCCCAACGAATTCGTCGGGGCAAATTCGTGTATGCTGAGGAGCTCGCCGGGGCAAATTGGGATAGAGAGTTACTGGCTGGGGTGAATCCAAATAAACCATTGTATCACAACCTAAAGAAAATATCTAAACCATTTAGATAAAAGGGAGCTCTCGTCACACTTGCCCTTGATCCCCTGAATACATATCGGAAGAAAAACACAACATAAGCCAAATACCTAAAACAAATATAGAGTACAAGAATAATGAAATGAAATAACTAACTAAATTAAATGAACTGAAATGAAATGAAAAAAAAACTACCACAATGAAATAATAGGCTGAATCAAATGGTTGGGTGTTATTTCATACCGAGCTTAAAAAATAGAAATATACATTGCTATATAGGCAAGTCAAATAATTCCACACAAGCAAGTCACACACATTGGACCACGAATCCAAATGCATGTAAAGTTGGAAGACATGTTTTGCAAAACATCACCAATCCTTAGAATAGAATAAAAAAACTAGGGTCGACCCATATGCCTCTCACAACAAATCACCACATGGCCAACTCCCATAAGAGCACAAAATAGAGACGTCGTGGACTGATCACACCGCCACAGAAAGTATCTTGCCTTGGTGCTAAAACGACATGCCTATGGTACCCCCACAAATGGTTATAGCTTAGGTATACCCTACGGTATATTCTAACAAATATATAATGTCACAACACATGCGACACTATGACGCCCCCAAAATTGGGACCAACTTAATCCAATATTAGGACTAACTTATTCTCGACTTTGTGCGTTCAATACTATCTAAGTTTATCCTTACATCATAATTAGATGCAATATCGGCTGAAAATGCGGATAATTAAAATTTTCTTCCTATCTTTCTTGCTTTCCCTGAATCGTAACCTTTACGATTCCCTATATTATCAAAGTAAATGAACTATGAGAGTTCAAATCCCAATGTTTAACACCTTTTATATTGATGTTCTACCTGTATAATTCTACATACAATCAATCACCACAATACGTTCCCATTCTAAAACAAATATTTTCATTCATTGATCATTTCATAAATTTACACATTTGAATGTTGTATATGTAACGACCCCAAAATTCATACAATTCAACTCTCAACCTCGGTCGTTAACAATACACCTTTATTCTAACTTTACATCATTATTTGATGATACAATCACTAAAAATGCAGAATATTTTTTACTTTTCTATCTTCTTCTTTTATTTTCCCTAAATCACAACCTTTATCATCTACATGTCTTTGAATCTTATATAATCCATGATTCCTTTTATCAGATTTAATATATATATATATATATTTACACTTACATCTCAAATCGATATCCTTTATACATCAGATAACTCAAACTTTAACATTACAACTCAACATAAAATACATCATAAAACATTGAGTACATCTCATGAACCTTAATCATGGTTTAAAGAAATAACAACTTTAACTAAAATATTAATCTTCATGTATTATTTCTGATCCATGTCATTCAAGTAGCACATAGTGTTACCTTGAATTCTTAACTTGTAAAAATGGTTATTTGCAAGGTTGAGCTCGACAGTCCAGCAAATCTAATAGTTTTCATGCAACACGTAGCACATAAATAACATGCTCATCTTATACATCATAGACATCTGTCTAAACACATTATACATGATGTACATCACATATTAAATAAAGATTGAGTTCCATAACTCAATCAACATTCTTTCCTCAAACAACGTAGTCATAAACTGACTTTAACAATTCATACTTATAACATATGTAATACATCATTCTCTTTGCAATAAAGATTTAAAACAGCTAATCATCAAGTTCACATAGAAAATAGGAACTAAAAGACTTGCCTTGATCGTTATTTACCAATAATAGATAAACAACTTATAGCTATCTGCACTTCACGTCCCCTACACAATTATATAATCATGTACATCAACTATTATTCACATAGCAACGCATAGTAGTTGTAATATAAACTTTACTCTACATCTCATAACCTTTCCTATTAATTAATACACAGTATTCAATTTGATTGTGTTAACTTTCGACTTATATCTCACTATATTTCTTCTTAGGTCATACCTGAAGTTCATTCAAGTGTTAAAGTCTTGCTTGGACTCCTTATTAGTTTATATTAACAACATTCCATATCTTATCATGTTCACTTCAATTTAATTTAAACACTTTTTAAGTTCATTAACACTTGACACGACGTTTCGACGTTTATTCGTCGCACGCCCGATTTGTCTCTCTTGTGTACGCTTAGTATACTTATACAACTTATCTAATACATCATTTATTAATTTTAGGAATCATTATATTTACTAATATTCATGATTTATAACTTAGAACAACATCTTTTATCGTCAAAAGCACTACACTTGCATACGTGCATGCCCGACGCCCTCCGATTGCCTCTGAATGCATATTAGTCCCAAAGATGGCCATTTTTACCCCTGATAATGACCTCAAATTGAAAGACTTAAAGAACAAAAGTTGCAGGTCTACTGATCCAGAACAGTGCTCAGGTTGGACTGTTTTGACCTCTTGTAGTAAAACGACCATAACATTTTCATACAAATTCCGATTGAGGTAATTCAAGATGATCCGGAACGATGACGAGTAGACTTACAACTTTTTTTCTTTAAGGTTTTCAATTTGAGGTGGTTAGCAGGGGTCAAAATGGACATTGTTTGGACTAATGTTCATTCAGAGGCAATCGGAGTGCGTCGGGCATGTACGTATGCAAGTGTAGTATTTCTGATGATAAAAGATGTTGTTCTAAGTTATAAAACATGAAAAATAGTAAATATAATGATTTTTAACATTAATAAATGATGTATTAGATAAGTTGTATAAGCATACTAAGCGTGCGCAAGAGAGATGAATTGGGCGTGCGACGAATGAACGTCGAAACATCGTGTCAATTGTTAATGGACTTAAAAAGTGTTTCAATTCAATTGAAGTGAATAGTATAAGATATGGAATGTGGTTAATATAAACCAATAAGGATTCCTAGCAAGACTTAAACACTTGAATGAACTTCGGGTATGACCTAAGAAGAAATATAGTGAGATATAAGTCAAAAGTTAACACAATTAAATTGAACACTGTGTATTGATTAATAGGAAGGGTTATGGGATATAGAGTAAAGTTTATATTACAACTAGTATGCGTTGCTATGTGACTAATCGTTGGTGTGAATGATTATATAATTGTGTAGGGCACGTGAAGTGGAGATAGCTATAAGCTGTTAATCTGTTATTGGTAAACAACGGTCAAGGCAAGTCTTTCAGTTCCTATTTGCTATGTGAACTTGATAATTAACTGTTTTAAATCTATGTTGCAAAGAGAATGATGTATTACATATGTTGTAAGTATGAACTGTTAAAGTCAATTTATGACTACGTTATTTGAGGAAAGAATGTTGATTGAGTTATGGAACTCAATCTTTATTTGATATGTGATGTACAACATGTATAATGTGTTTAGACAGATGTTTATGATGTATAAGATTAACATGTTATTTATGTGCTACGTGTTGCATGAAAACTATTAGATTTGTTAGGCTGTCGAGCTCAACCTTGCAAATAACCATTTTTGCAGGTTAAGGATTCAAGGTAACACTATGTTCTACTTGAATGATGTGGATTAGAAATAATACATGAAGATTAATATTTTAGCTAAAGTTGTTATTTCTTTAAACCATGATTAAGGTTCATAAGATGCACTCAATGTTTTATGATGTATTTTATGTTGAGTTGTAATGTTAAAGTTTGAGTTATCTGATGTATAAAGGATACCGATTTGAGATGTAAGTATATATATATATATATATATATATATATATATATAACTCTGATAAAATGAATCATGGATTATATAAGATTCAAAGACATGTAGATGATAAAAGTTGTGATTCAGGGAAAATAAAAGAAGAAGATAGAAAAGTAAAAAATATTCTGCATTTTTAGTGATTGCATCATCAAATAATGATGTAAAGTTAGAATATAGGTGTATTGTTAACGACCGAGGTTTAGAGTTAAATTGTACGAATTTTTGGGTCGTTACAGTTGATATCAAAGGTGTAAGTTATAAACCTTAGGTTGGAGTACCTTAGGCTTTAATATTAGAGAAGAATGGTAAAGATTGTAAAGGATGAACTCAATTAGAGTTTGAAAAATAAGAAATAAATTTAACGAATGTATAGAGAAGAGATTAAAATTTATATGAGCAGATTCAAAGAGGAATCTTGAGGTATTTAAAAGATATGAATATGGAGTTACCTGACTCCAGTACTAAGATGTTAAGTGTTATTAAATAAATGATGTCTACAAGATGAATATGATTAAGATAATAAGAATAAACTCAAATAAAGTTTAATTGATGAAAATTCAAAGAATGCTTATGAAATAAGTTCAGATAATATGAATAGGTTCAAAGAAGAATTTGAATAGCCAAAGGATCAGGGAACACCTAAGTTAAACAATCATAAGATAATATGATTAGAGAGAGGAAAATCAAAACGATCATAAATAGAAGAAGAATCATAAGGGAAGATGATTGTAGAATAAGATCACAACGTGATCAGATTAAGTTTTGAAATAACATATGGTATGTGATGACTGAATGGTTATAGCTTGATTGTGACACCCCCAAACACAGGTACTCCATTTCCACAGAATTTGGTGTTACTATCCAAAACCATTACATCTAACTACCCATCATAAAGGATAAAGACATAATTTAAATAACTTATATAATAATCTTTCCCATTAAAGGGTTACATCATCACCAAAAACAATCCAAGGTAATCTAACCTTAAATTTATTACATCAGTTTGCGGAATACATCATATATTAAAACAAGTCTCTTAAAGTAAAACATTTAACTACATTCAATAAATCCTTAGCACTTGGACATCTTGCCCTTTCCTTTGCTAGTAGACGGCTCATCGACTTTCTTAACTTTTGTTGCAGTGTTACATGCAAGAGTGAGCAAACAATTGCTCACTGATATAGGAAGTAGCAATGATAACAACATGAGAATGAACAACGAATGTTGAACAATAATGAACTTGTTCAATGAATCAAAATAGAAAACAAGTTTGAAATCAATATCTGAGGGTCTTAAGACCACGAACTATGTCTCTGGTATTTAGGTATTATTACCTCAACCTTATAAATCATTTAGACTATATAAACCCTTCTTAATGTATTTAGGGGGATCAGCCCTTTGTACCATGTATTGTGCACAAACATCTAAATGTTACACATACAAAATCCCCTATGCTAGGGTTGTTCGTCTCAGCTTGAGATTTAGAATTTTTGCACTAATGAAAGTTTAGCTCGGAACTACTTGTTAGTGTTTCTAGAATTTTAGAACACTATCCGATTGCAGATTAATTCAATTAATAAAGGTTTGCTTACTACTAGAAGGTTTAATACAACAATAAAGCTTTGAACAAGGTTATCAAGGTCAAAGATCAAATAACAACAATATACAATTGAGTAAACATGATATACATGCAAAGCGCTATATTCAGAAGAGTTAGAACAATCTCCTTTGAATCAATGTATTAGAACAATATATGCTTCGAATGATAATAAGGAAAGTAAAACTCGCTCGATGTAACGAATTAGGTTACAAGAGCTTGTACAATCATACACGAGATGGAATCAATAGGCTTGCTTAACTTCAATGTAAAATTTAGGAATAAAGAGATTGCTTGACTTAAAGATAGTATAGCTATGAAACAGGTGTAATTGTAATTGAGATAGGGTAAATAAACTTGCTCAATAATCACAAGGTAGAGTTAGAAAACTTGCCTCAAGTGTAAGCTATAATATTACAACTCACGTTCACCTACACATTTTAGTGGAATCACAATATCTATTAGATATGCTAACATACCATAACATGTACAATTCTAGCTAATCTTATCATTTTAGCACAAGTCTTTCATTACCATACATATTTCAGAACCACAAGTGTACATTTCTCAACACTTATTCATTGCTCACTAAGTTCCTTAAATCATACATATCATTTTCACCACTTACTAACTTTGCATTTTAGAATTACTAACCACATGATACACTTCTGCTTTAACCTTGTTTTTACACATTTAACACGTTAACATAATCATTAAGCCATGTTATACGAATAACCAAAGTCTCAGCAAGTAGCAGCAGACTTCACTGTTTCAGGATCGGCTCATCGCGCGCCAGCCAAGATTACATCAAGGGTTACCACGCTACCACAGCTGAAGCGGTCAAGACCCGAGCCACGCTAGAAGCTTATCACGCTGAGCAAGAACATTGCTGATGCACCAAGCCATTCAGCCATGTAAATTGAAATAGACTCGCTTTCTGGGCCAAAAATCCCAATTCCATAGAATTTCATCACACTTCAACATCTAAAACTTTGTAATATCATAGTTACACATGTTATACACCATTCTGAAGACAAAACATCACATATACATCATTTTGAGGAATCAAAACCATAGTTTTTCCAAATTTCTTCCATTTTTACACTTTTAACAAATTCGATTACCACGAATTCGTTTCTTAATCAATGGACATGATTTAAACTACGCCGCTTTCGTTTCTTAACATATTATCACAATCCACCAATAAATTACAGATTATAACAAGTATTGATCATGAAAATTTGTACTTTCTAAGCCATATTATAAGAACAATAACACTGATATTTCAATTTATTTCCTACACACCAATTTCTCACGAATTTGATCAATAAGTATCAAGTATACATGACTATTACAGATTTTACAAAACTATGTGCACATACATCTATCACAATTCACGTGATTTCCAAATCATACCAAGAAGATATATATACATATACTACCAAAACTAAATATAAAAATAGGAATAGAGTATACCTTTAATCCTTGATTATATGCTAGCAAAAGATGATAATAAAGTTTAGTAATCCTCTCCTTCCTCTTGAAATCTCAAAGAATTCTCTCTTCAAAGCCACTGAACTTCTCTCACCCTCTGTGTTTCCTCTTAGCTTAGGATATAATACGCAAATAAACTGTTAACTAGCCTTAGGGAAAAATAAGACGTGTAGGAAAATATATTGACTCCCACTTCCCCCCACTAACGTCAGTTGAATAAGCCAAAGGTTTGCGTCAGTTAAAATAACCCAAAAGCCATAAGGCTACATTTGGCTACACAGTAATTCCCCATACTAGATTATTTAAATAATATTTATTTTATATAGTTACACTTGTCACACATGTAACCATTTTAATAGCTTATAATTTATAATTATAATAATTATATTCTTATTATAACTATGCTTATAATTAATAATTAAATAATTATATATCTAATTTAATTAATAAATTAAAAACATCACTTTGTTTAATTTATTTATTTTCTTTAAATTAAAAAATTCATTTAATTTAATTATTTCCTTAAATATTAAGCAATTGATTTAATTTAATTATTTCCTTAAATTAAATCCTTCAAATAAAATTATCATTACTCAATTTGATTAACCAATTTAGTTACTAAATTAATTCACCACAATACATCAATTATTTATTTTCCTCAATAAATAAATTATTTAAAATATTTATTTAATTCAATAAATATTTAAATTAAATTACAAATTCCTCGATCGTTACATCCTTTCCTCCTTAAAAGGATTCTGTCCCCAGAATCACAACTCGAAAAAACTTATTCGTTACATTCTTCCCTCCTTAACAAGATTCTATCCCCAGAATCGTTATACAAAATTAAGCAAACAACTGAGGATAATTCTTCATCATAACGCTTTCAAGTTCTCACGTAGCTTCCTCAGCATTGTGGTTCCTCCAGATTACCTTAACAGAAGGTATCACTTTATTCCTCAGTACTTGCTCTTTTCTGTCACCAATTTGAACAGGGACTTCTTCATATGACAAATCTTTTTCAAACTGTAAGGGCTCATATTCTATAACATGTTTATAATCATGCTTATATGGCCTCAATACTGATACATGGAATATATTATGAATATGCTCCAACTCCGGAGGTAAAGCTACCTCGTACGCCACTTCACCAACTCGTCGAAGTACTTCGAAAGGTCTTATAAATCTAGGGCTTAATTTTCCCTTCTTGCCAAACCGAATTTTTCCCTTCTAGGGAGATTTTTTCAAGAAAACATAACTACCGACATCAAATTCTCTATTTTGTTGATGCTGATCGGCATATTTCTTCTGTCTATCCTGTGCAGCTATTAATCTTGCTCGAATAACCTTGATGATCACGACAGTCTGTTGTGCCAATTTTGGACCCAATAGCTGACGTTCACCTACCTCGTCCCAATATAACGGAGTTCTGCACTTCCTGTTGTATAACGCTTCGTAAGGCGGCATGCCAATACTCGTGTGATAACTATTATTGTAGGCAAATTCAACCAACGGCAAATGATCATCCCAATTTCCCTTGAAATCCATGATACATGCTCTAAGCATATCTTTTAGTGTTAGGATGGTTCTCTCACTTTATCCGTCGGTTTGAGGATGGTACGTTGTGCTCATTCTCAGCTGTGTCCCCAAGCACTCTTGTAGTCGTTTATAGAAATTAGATGTGAAACGTGGATCTCTGTCTGATACAATGGACACAGGTACACCGTGTCTTGAAACGATTTCCTTCACGTACAGTTTTGCTAACCGATCTAGGGTAAATCGAAGCTTTATTGGCAAAAAGTGTGCTGACTTTGTCAGTCGATCGACAATCACCCAAATGGCATCGTAACCTTGTTGGGTTGTTGGTAGACCTACCACAAAAACCATTGTGATATGCTCCCATTTCCATTCTGGTATCTCCAACGGTTGTAACAATTCGCTTGGCCTTTGATGTTCGGTTTTAACTTTCTGGCACGTTAAACATTTTACCACGCATTCAGCCACATCCCTCTTCATGTTCGACCACCAAAAATGATGTCAAAGATCCTAGTACATCTTTGTACTCCCAGGGTGAATCGAATATCTTGAGTTATGAGCTTCACTCAAAATTTCCTCCTTAACTTCTGGTACTTGCGGAACCCAAATTCTCCCTTCGAATCGAAGTAACCCTTCCGAATCGATTTTGAATTTGTTTTCCTCACCTACAGATATTTTCTGTTTTATCTTTTCACAGTCTTCATCATGAAGTTGTGCATTTTTCACCTTATCCAACAATGTTGGACCGTTTCCCATCTGGAATAACTTTTCATCGGATTATGTCGGATATTTGATTTCTAATTCAATCTTAGCCATTTCCGATACTAGCTTCTCCCGAATAGTCATCAACATTAACTTCTCCCGTCCCTTCCTACTTAGAGCATCAACGACAACATTTGCCTTTCCGGGATGATAGAAAATCTCGCAGTCGTAATCTTTGATCAATTCTAACCATCTTCTTTGTCTCATATTCAAATCTTTTTGTGTAAATATATACTTCAAACTTTTATGGTCGGTATATATCTCACACCTCTCTCCATAAAGATAATGTCTCCAAATCTTCAGGGCAAATACCACCACTGCCAACTCTAAGTCATGAGTCGGATACCCTTTCTCGTAATCTTTCAACTGACGTGATGCATATGCAATAACTTTTTCGTTCTGCATAAGCACACAGCCTAGTCCTTTATGCGATGCGTCACTATATACCACAAAATTCTCTGTATCATCAGGCAACGACAACACAGGTGTTGAACTCAACCTCTTCTTCAATTCCTAAAAACTTTCCTCACACTTCTCTGTCCAAACAAACTTAATCGCCTTCCTAGTTAAGTTCGTCAATGGAGTCGTGATCTTGGAAAATTCTTAAATAAAACGCCTGTAGTAACCTGCCAATCCTAAGAAACTCCTCACTTCTAACGGTGTCTTCGGCTGATCCCAGTTTATTACAGCTTCAACCTTTGATGGATCTACCAAAATTCCATCCTTATCAATAACGCGCCCAAGAAACTATACACATTCCGATCAAAATTCACATTTTGAGAACTTAGCGTACAAATTCTCTTTTCTCAATGTCTCCAACGTCAATCTCAAATGTTCCACATGTTCTTCCTTGGTTTTGGAATATACCAATATATCATCAATAAACACCACCACGAATTTGTCTAAGAATGATTTAAACACCCTATTCATCAAATCCATGAATGCTGCAGGTGCGTTGGTTAAACCAAAAGACATAACCAGAAACTCGTAATAACCATACCGAGTTCTGAACAATATTTTTGGTACATCCTCCAGTCTCACCTTCAACTGATGATAACCACTTCTCAAGTCCATCTTCGAGAAATATTTTGCTCCCTTCAACTGATCGAACAGGTCATTTATTCTAGGTAATGGATACTTATTTTTAATCATGACCTTATTCAATTCTCGGTAATCAATGCAGAGCCGCATCGATCCGTCTTTCTTCTTAACAAACAACATCGGTGCTCCCCATGGCGACACACTCGGCTGAATATATTTCTTGTCAAGCAATTTTTGCAATTGCACCATCAACTCTTTCATCTTTACTGGTGCCATTCTATATGGTGCCTTAGATATCGGGGCCGTTCCTGGTAGTAAATCAATCACAAACTCGATTTGTCGATCCAGCAAAATACACTGCAAATCGTCTAGAAATACGTCTGCAAAATCTCTTATAATCGGTATCTCTTCTAACTTCGCACTCTTCTTCTGCGTATCGACTATGTAGGCTAGGTATCCTACACATCCTTGTCTCAACAACTTTTTGGCTTGCATCACCGTCAGACAACTTTCTTGTCGAGGTGACTTGCTGCCAAAGAACACAACCTTTGACGGAGTCACAAGGTTAGCACACTTCATTTGGCAATCAATTACTGTTCCGTAATTGAATAACCAATCCATTCCCAGTATAACATCGAATTCACCAAGTCTAATTGGTATTAAATCTACCATCATCTTGTGACCTTTTATAATCACTCTATAATTCCTATATATGTATCTGAAAGGAATCACTTCCCTATTCGCAATCTCTATACTTAAGGGAAATTCTAATTCTTCCTGAGGCAAATCTAAATTCTGATCAAATTCATCGGATATAAATGAACAAGTAGCACCCAATCAAATAGTACATAAGCATTGATACCATAAATCGGAATGATACCAGACACCACATCCTTAGATTGCACAACATCCTACACGGTCATATTGAAAGTCCTCGTAGTAGGTCTGCTTGACTGTGTTGGTCCAGTGATAGTCAATGCACCACCACCATTGTTGTTTCCTTTTCCACCACTTGCACTTCCCGTTGGCTTCTTAGGGTAATCACGAGCCATGTGATCCTTTGAACCGCAGGTAAAGCATACTCCTTTCTTCGGACTAAAATAGTTCGGTGCAATGTGTCCCTCCTGACCACAGTTGAAACACATCCTCTTTCCCTTTAAACATACTCCAGTATGGTTCTTCCCGCATGTTGCGCAAGATTCAAATTTCATCTTTGGTTGACTTCCTTGTTGTCCTCCCGTAGTTGAATTATCGCTCTACTTCCTCTTCTGACTGTTACTTCCAATGTTACTTCCACTAGCCTTATTCTAACTTTCATTCTTCCTCTTCTTATGTTCTTGATTGTACTTGGTCAAGGCATCGCTTCCACCTTCTGCGATAATTGCCTTCTCTAGTACAGCCGCAAATGTATTCAGCTGGAACATTGAAACCTTGTTATAAAGACAGGGCTTCAATCCTTGTTCGAATCTTCTCGCTTTACGTTCATCAATATTGACTTGGTAAGTGGAAAACCTTGCCAACTCATTAAACTTCGCAGCATATTCTGGCACCGTCATCGTTCCTTGCTTCAACTCCAAAAATTGCACTTCCAACTGATTCCGAGAACTCATTGGAAAGTACATTTCAAAGAACATCTCCTTAAATCGATCCCACGTTATCACTCCTTATCCCCCACGAATCTTATTTGCCTGCCACCAGTAACTAGCTTCAGACTTCAGCATGAACGTTGCGAACGCGGTCTTCTGATCCTCGTTAACTCTAGCAACGTCGAACACCTTCTCCATTTCCATGATCTAGGTTTGGGCTTCCATTGGATTCATAGACCCTTGAAACTTTGGCGGTCCAACCGCTTTGAATTCCTTAAAGGTCGTGACTTGAGCTTACGATTGATTCGCAAATGCACCCATCAACAGAGCTACCAACTGCTGAACCGAATTAGCGTTAGTCTCGTTGTTATTATTAGTAGACCCCTTATGAGGTGCTTGTCGACGTGGTTGTCTTCTTCTAGGAGGCATTCTCTGTTAAAATATACGCTTATTAGTTCCTTACTCAACTTCTTGGGTATTTGAAGTTTAACTTAAACATTCCAAGATTAAAGCTATAACACATAGCATTTCAAATAAACTTTGATATTTTATTCATTCATAATGTTTTAAAACATGTTAAAGATAGCATAACCACTATAAACATCCACTTTCCTGAACTAGACAAGTTCCAGGATTACATACTCATACTATCCCTTTATTTATCTCAAAATAAGGGATTCACAGTTTATTTATTCACATAATTAACCACATATTATTATCACTCTTATTCTATCTAGGCATATTAAGACGTCGTAAGGCTTCTCGACGCTCTTCCTCCATGATACGATACGCCGTTCTACGATCCATCACGAACCACGGCGAGTCTTCAAACTGAGGTGGGTAATAAAAGACTAAATCATGGGCCCTATCAATCGCAAAATTAAAAGCGTAATCTGTAAGACCCCAACTTATTATAAATAAAATTGAATTTCCTTTATTCAATATCTTGAAATGATAAGGAGTTAATTTGATATAATGTTTTGGTTATGGGTGAAATGTGCAAATTTTGCAAAACAAGCAAGTGGTTGTAAAATATTTATTTTATCGGGGAATATTCGTTTGGTCGTGGAATATTCTTTTTGTCGGGAATATTCGTACTACGGCGTAGTCATTTGTGGGCCCATAACAGAATAACGGTCGGATGAAGAAAATGACAAGTTTGAGTTTTTATAAATAACGGCGTAATTGTTACCGTTAACACTGTTGGATTACCTGGTGGTTAAAATACAATAATACGCGTGGTTGCATAGTAGCACACGGTATTACACAGTATTTTTGAATTATTGATTCTTACGTAAGAAGGCACTACTTAATAATTGTTACAGTAATTACTGTTTAATATTTTATTGATTCAATAATTGCTGCGTTGATATTTTATATTATTGTTATTTCAATAATTGTCACTGCACAATATTTCCCATTATCATATCAATAAATTATATTATTTGAATAATATTATTAGATAACATTATTGGCAATGTCTAGAAAGTTCTGTCTAAGAAGAGGTTTGGTCACCTAATTACAAGGCCAAGAAGAGAAATCCTTATCGAAAAGCCCCTCGTTCTGAGGCGGCTACCGTTGTCATAATTGTGATTCTGTAATATTATTTGTGAATAATTAATTATTGATTTATATGATAAGAAATATTTATTTTATGTGGATATAAACGAAGGATAAGGAAATATTTATTTTATGTGATTATAAATGAAGGAATTAATGCTGAGGTGGTTTATCAGTATTTTGTCGGAATGGAGGTATTGAAAATCATTCGTTTGTGGATTTCGGATATTTTTGGTTTGGAATTTAGAAAAACTTAAAGCTACACAGTTGTAGAGAATTCGATTTCGTATGGAATGGGCATAAAATTCGTATTTTTATGATAAAAGGGTTATTTATTATGAATTATTGAAGTTTCTGATTATTGTTTAAAATGATAAAACATTTTGGAAATTTGTAGAATTGGTGGGCCCCACTTTTGGTTGGTGAGAAATGTGCTCAAATTTTATTTCAAATGTGGTGGGTGGCAATAGTAGCAGGTAAAGCCAATAGGTAGCAGGTCAAGTTTGCTTCGGCGTGCTAGCATTTTCCTATAAATAGGTGCTTAGGTTAGAATTGAAAATCACACCAGAAATATAAACTTTCTCTCTCTATATTATCGAGCGTATTATGTGAGTATTTAGATACTTTGAGAGTTGTTATTCAGCATCATATCTGATATTCCATTCCGAAGTATTGTTTCTTTGAGGTAAGGAATGTTATTTTTTTCTTAAATGATATTATTTTCTTCAATATCATCATGTCAAATTATTGATATAAGTTTTATTATGGAATTTCTACCTTTTTGTGTCGGAGTTACTATTCACGTATACGGCACTATTCACAAATACGACACTATTCACCGAAAAAATGAAATTTTCTCTTTTTCGTCCCAGATGTCTATTATGGTTACTAGCTTTGATTGTATCCATGTGTTGATCTTTATTTTTGAATTTTACTTCAAAATTGGTTATTATGGAGTATTATTGAATTTGGATAAACCAAAATACGAATCCCTAATATTTGTCCTTCTGTCTCACTGGATTCGTTTTCTCTAAAATGTTTTTCATCATCCTCAGTCCTTAATGGTGATACTTGATGAATATCTTTGGCACAGTAGTGCAAAGATGTCGATTACTGATGAATATCTTTGGCTCAGGCAAAGATGAACAGTGTTGAGACGAACATGACCAACCGGTGATACAAATGAATATCTTTAGCATAGTAGTGCAAAGATGAATATTTGATGCAAGATGTATATTGATTGATGTTACAGGATAAAATATTGATGATAGACTTTTAAATTCATAGATGATAGTAGATTTCATTCTCTACTTAACTCTTCTAATGAATTGTTGTTTCACTTGCAATTGTTGATCTAAAACTTGTTGTCTATTATATTCTATCGATTTTTTCTGTTGAAGACTAAGGATAATTTGTTGTATATTATCTTAGTCATAATATTCTTTACTAGGCTAGTTGAGCTCACCCTTTTCCTTTTTGTTCCATTTTTCTTCCTCGAGCGAGAACATAGCGGGAAGTAGTCGGGGTGTGGAATGATGGTTCTAAACAGTTGTTTAGCAGTCCTCACTATTTTATAAAATAGTGTGTCAATAATTGTAATGAGGACTTTATCTAGGTGTGGATATTGTTTAGAAGACAATATTTGTATTTAAACTCGTAGTTATTGTGTTATCGTATTTTGCACGACAATTGTATTAATAAAGTTGTAGTTATTTCTGTACCATGTATTTGGCGACTCAAAATGGGTGATGTATATTTTGGAGGCATCACAGTTGGTATCAGAGATTAGGGATATGGTCTCTGGTGGAGATCAGGGAATAGAACTAGGAGGGGAGAGACGAGTAAATCCTTCACTAGTGTGTCCTACCTAAGCTTATCTGTTGGTCGGTCATAATATAGGGATATTATGTGATATGTTAATTTGTGTAATTAACCCTTGTTTTATGGCAGTTTTTAAGAATGGCAGCTGAGAACGTTAACAATGGAGTGTATGAGACTGTGGAACAACCTTCAATCATAAACCAAGAGAACGTTCAACAGGAAGGCAATATTCCTCCTGTAAACAACACTATGGAGCTAACGATGAATAATGCGATGTTTAGAAGATTTTTGCAGTTCATACAAAATCAGACGAGGGAGACTCGTGTACAAAATACGGGTAGAAATGATAGCAACGCGCTGTTTGTCATGGCCAAGTAGTTCAAGGAGTTGGGATCACCAGATTTCTGGGGAAAGCCGAATCTGATTAAGGTGGAAATGTGGGTTAAGCAAATTACCAAGATATTCGATGTCTTAGGATGCACGGAAGAACAAAAGGTTCCATTCGCCACCATTATGTTCCGTGGTTAGGCAGATTACTGGTGGGAATCTGTGAAGCATACCCAGCCAGCCGCACTCAACATGTCATGGGAAAGATTTTAGAAACTGTTCAATGACAAGTACTTTCCTAAAAGTATTCGTCATATGAAGGAGGTAGAGTTTATTAGATTGGAACAGAACAACATGACGGTGTCCCAGTACGAGGCGAAGTTCGCGGAGTTATCCAGGTTTGCACCTCATTTGGTAAAGAATGAGGAACGTATGATGCGAATGTTTCTAAGAGGTCTAAAACCCGAGATTTGTCAATACCTTATCTCTCATAAATTTTCTCTGTATTCAGATGTTGTCAACAGGGCTCAATTATTAGAGTGTGATAATGAGTATGTTCAACTAAGGGACCACAACCAGGGTCATACCGGTGACAACATTCATCGAAGCGATGATAAACAGCGAGGAGGGAAAAATACGGACAAAAGCGGTAACCACTCGGGTGGTAATCATGGCCATGATAATAGGAGAGGAGAGTCAAGTGGAAATTTCAAAAAGAGGAGATTCAACAATGACGGGAAGACATCAGCACCAGCACCAACAACAAATTCTAGGGGAGGAGAACGACTGCCAGTTAGATGCTACAAATGCAGAGAGGAGGGACACATAAGTCTAAACTGTTCACAGCTTTCCAAGGTGTGTTTTAATTGTGGAAAAGATGGTCATATATCCTGATTTTGTCCGGTAGCGAAATCAAGTCCAACTGGGACGGCGGCACCAAAGGCAAATATGGACAAAACAAAGTCGGTGGTTCAAGGGAGGGCGTTTGTCGTGACTGGCCAAAACGCGAGAAACCCGAACGAGGTGATCATGGGTAAGCTAATCTTGAATTCTTGCGATGTTTATACCTTACTAGATACCGGTTCTTCCCATTCTTTTATCTCTCTTGCTTGTGCTCAACGTTTAAACTTGACTCTGAAGAAATTAGACTTTGCTTATCTGTGGAGACTCTATTAGGAGAAACCTTTATCACATCCACTGTTTATAAATCTTGCTTGATCCAAGTTGGCACAATCACATTACCTGTTGATCTTATCTCTTTAAAGATACTTGCATTTGATGTGATTTTAGGGATTGATTGGTTAACCACTCAACATGCCAAAATTGATTATTTTCGTAAGTTTGTTAGTTTTCATATTCCTAACCAACCTATTATACAAATTCAAGCAACGAAACCACTAAAATCAGTCACTGTCATATCAAGCCATAAAGCTATTCGTTTATTGAAAAACGGATGTCAAGCTTTCTTAGCTCATGTTATGGACTTGAACAAAAACACGTCAGATTTGAATAACATTCCTATTGTTAATGAATTTCCTGACGTATTTCCTGAAGAACTTCCTGGTCTACCCCCGGAGCGTTAAGTTGAATTCTTTATTGATCTTGAACCGGGTACAAAGCCTATTTCTAAAACCCCATATCTAATGGCTCCTATTGAACTTCAGGAGTTAAAAGTCCAACTACAGGAATTTTTAGACATCAGTTTCATTCGTCCTAGTACATCTCCTTGGGGTGCTCCTGTTTTATTTGTAAAGAAGAAAGACGGCAGTATGCGACTTTGTATTGACTACAGGGAATTAAACCATGTCACCATCAAGAATAGGTTTCCCCTACCTCACATTGATGACCTATTTGACCAGTTGCAAGGAGCACAATTATTTTCAAAGATTGATCTTCGTTCTAGATATCATCAGCTAAATATTAAAACTGAGGATATTCCAAAGACTGCCTTCAGAACTCGGTATGGAGGAACCATGTTATTGAGGAAATGACTTGGGAGTTGGAATCGGAAATGAAAGCGAGGTACCCTCACCTTTTTGAAAAACCAGGTACGTACATCAATTTCGAGGATGAAATTTCATAAGGATGGGAGGTTGTAAGACCCCAACTTATTATAAATAAAATTGAATTTCCTTTATTCATTATCTTGAAATGATAAGGAGTTAATTTGATATAATATTTTGGTTATGGGTGAAATGTGCAAATTTTGCAAAACAAGCAAGTGGTTATAAAATATTTATTTTGTCGGGGAATATTCGTTTGGTCGTGGATATTCTTTTTGTCGGGAATATTCGTATGACGGCGTAGTCATTTGTGGGCCCATAACAGAATAACGGTCGGATGAAGAAAACGACAAGTTTGAGTTTTTATAAATAACGGCGTAATTATTACCGTTAACACTGTTGGATTACCTGGTGGTTAAAATACAATAATACGCGTGGTTGCATAGTAGCACACGGTATTACACGGTATTTTTGAATTATTGATTCTTACGTAAGAAGGCACTACTCAATAATTGTTACGAGAATTCTTTATTTAATATTTTATTGATTCAATAATTGTCATTGCGTTGATATTTTATATTATTGTTATTTCAATAATTGTCACTGCACAATATTTCCCATTATCATATCAATAATTTATATTATTTGAATAATATTATTAGATAGCATTATTGGCAATGTCTAGAAAGTTCTGTCTAAGAAGAGGTTTGGTCACCTAATTGTGCGCCAAGAAGGAGAAATCCTTATCTGAAAGCCCCTCTTTCACGGGAGCCATTCATTGTCATAATTGTGATTCGTAATAATATTATTTGTGAATAATTAATTATTGATTTATATGATAAGAAATATTTATTTTATGTGGATATAAACGAAGGATAGGGAAATATTTATTTTATGTGATTATAAATGAAGGAATTAATGCTGAGGTGGTTTATCAAGATTTTGTGGAATGGAGGTATTGAAAATCATTCGTTTGTGGATTTCAATATTTTGGTTTGGAATTTGAAAACTTAAAAGCTACAGGTTGTAGAGAATTGATTTAAGTATGGAATGGGAATAAAATTCGTATTTTTATAATAAAAGGGTTATTTATTATGAATTATTGAAGTTTCTGATTATTGTTTAAAATGATAAAACATTTTGGAAATTTGTAGAATTGGTGGGCCCCACTTTTGGTTGGTGAGAAATGTGCTCAAATTTTATTTCAAATGTGGTGGGTGGCAATAGTAGCAGGTAAAGCCATTAGGTAGCAGGTCAAGTCTACTTTGGCGTGCTAGCATTTTCCTATAAATAGGTGCTTAGGTTAGAATTGAAAATCACACCAGAAACATAAACTTTCTCTCTCTATATTATCGAGCGTATTATGTGAGTATTTAGATACTTTGAGAGTTGTTATTCAGTACAAGTTTCATTCAGCATCATATCTGATATTCCATTCCAAAGTATTGTTTCTTTGAGGTAAGAAATGTTATTTTTTTCTTAAATGATATTATTTTCTTCAATATCATTATGTCAAATTATTGATATAAATTTTATTTGGAATTTCTACCTTTTTGTGTCGGAGTTACTATTCACGTATACAACACTATTCACAAATACGGCACTATTCACCGAAAAAATGAAATTTTCTCTTTTTTCGTCCCAGATGTCTATTATGGTTACTAACTTTGATTGTATCCATGTTTTGATCTTTATTTTTGAATTTTACTTCAAAATTGGTTATTATAGAGTATTATTGAATTTGGATAAACTGAAATACGAATCCCTAATATTTGTCCTTCTGTCTCACTGGATTCATTTTCTCTAAAATGTTTTTCATTATCCCCGGTCCTTAATGGTGATACTTGATGAATATCTTTAGCCTGTAGTGCAAAGATGTCTGATTACCTGATGAATATCTTTGGCCCGTAGTGCAAAGATGAACAGGTGTTAAGACGAACATGACCAACTGGTGATACAAATAAATATCTTTGGCCCGTAGTGTAAAGATGAATATTTGATGCAAGATGTATATTGATTGATGTTACAGGGATAAAATATTGATGATAGACTTTTAAATTCATAGATGATAGTAGATTTCATTCTCTACTTAACTCTTCTAATGAATTGTTATTTCCGCTGCAGTTGTTGATCTAAAACTTGTTGTCTATTATATTCTATCAGATTTTTTCCTGTTGAAGACTAAGGATAATTTTTTGTATATTATCTTAGTCATAATATTCTTTACTAGGCTAGTTGAGTTCACCCTTTTCCTTTTTTTTTCCATTTTTCTTCTCAGGAAGTGAGAACATAGCGGGAAGTAGTCAGGGTGTGGAATGATGGTTCTAGACAGTTGTTTTGCCGTCCTCACTATTTTGAAAAATAGTGTGTCAATAATTGTAAAGAGGAATTTATCTGGGTGTGGATACTATCTAGAAGACAATATTTGTATTTAAACTTACAATTATTGTGTTGTCGTATTTTGCACGATAATTGTATTAATAAAGTTGTAGTTATTTCTGTACCATGTATTTGGCGACTCAGAATGGGTGATGTATACCTATTTTGGGGGCATCACATAATCCATCTCTTTCATCTTGGCCTTCTTCACTTGGACCTTAGCCTCAGCAAGGTCTGCACGTTGAGTCGCCTTCATCCAAACATCCTCTGCTCTTGCACGCTTAGTTGATTCCTCCTTGAAATCATCTTTAAATTTCTCCATTTCAGTCTTCATCTTCTCGTTTACTGCCAACAGGTCTTCATGCTGACCCTTGGTATGAACTAGGTCCCACTCCGTGTTTCCAAGGCGTGAGTCGAGTTCTTAAATCTCCGTATCCTTCTGCTCCATCGAAGCATGATGCATCTCAACCATCTCCTTTAGCTCCTCAACTTCGTCCTGTAATTCTATGTTACGATCGTACAGAGCGTCATACATCTCAGCTGATATGGAGTTTGGTGGAAACTCCTCACGATCCTCTTCCTCATCATCCTCTTCTATCTCCTCCGAACTATCCCCCTCGGGATCGGTCACAGGCTCATTCTCCTGAATCAACTGCTCCCGCACTACATAAATATCCCGAGGTTCGTTGTCTCTAGGTACCTAAGGTATCACTTTCCTAGCTGGACTAGATCCTCCTTCGTTAGACATCCTGACAACAAAATATTTTAAGTTTTACTTAACATTTTCGATACTCGCGAACACATAAGTTATTAACACATAGCACATTATGTCTTTTATTATTTAGCTTCAATGGATACCTTAATCCATTTCTTAAAACTCGATAAGAGTTGGACACCTCTATGTTTTCTGTTTCCTTAAAGGTTACTTCCTAAGGTTTCTCCACCTAAGGTTCATAACCTAAAGCTTTAATACCAACCTGTGACACCCCCAAATCCAGGTACTCCATTTCCACAGAATTTGGTGTTCACTATCCAAAACCATTACATCTAACTACCCATCATAAAGGATAAAGACATAATTTAAATAACTTAAATAATAATCTTTCCCATTAAAGGGTTACATCATCACCAAAAATAATCCCAGGTAATCTAACCTTAAATTTATTACATCAGTTTGCGGAATACATCATATATTAAAACAAGTCTCGTAAAGTAAAACATTTAACTACATTCAATAAATCCTTAGCACTTGGACATCTTGCCCTTTCCTTTGCTAGTAGACGGCTCATCGACTTTCTCAACTTTAGCTGCAGTGTTACATGCAAGATTGAGCAAACAATTGCTCACTGATATAGGAAGTAGCAATAATAACAACATGAGAATGAAAAATTAATGCTGAACAATAATGAACTTGTTCTATGAATCAAAATAGAAAACAAGTTCGAAATCAATATCTGAGGGTCTTAAGACCACGAACTATGTCTCTAGTATTTAGGTATTATTACCTCAACCTTAACAATCATTTAGACTATACAGACCCTTCTTAACGTACTTAGAGGGATCAGCCCTTTGTACCATATATTGTGCACAAACATCTAAACGTTACACGTACAAAATCCCCTATGCTAGGGTTGTTCGTCTCAGCTTGAGATTTAGAATTTTTGCACTAACGAAAGTTTAGCTTGGAACTACTTATTAGTGTTTCTAGAATTTTAAAACACTATCCGATTGTAGATTAATTCAATCAATAAAGGTTTGCTTACTACTAGAAGGTTTAATTCAACAATAAAGCTTTGAACAAGGTTATCAAGGTCAAAGCTCGAATAACAACAATATATAATTGAGTAAACATGATATACATGCAAAGCGCTATATTCAGAAGAGTTAGAACAATCTCCTTTAAATCAATGTATTAGAACAATATATGCTTCGAATGATAATAAGGAAAGTAAAACTCGCTCGATGTAACGAATTAGGTTGCAAGAGCTTGTACAATCATACACAAGATGGAATCAATAGGCTTGCTTAACTTCAATGTAAAATTTAGGAATAAAGAGATTGCTTGACTTAAAGATAGCATAGCTATGAAACAGGCGTAATTGTAACTGAGATAGGGTAAATAAACTTGCTCAATAATCACAAGGTAGATTTAGGAAACTTGCCTCAAGCGTAAGCTATAATATTACAACTCACGTTCACCTACACATTTTAGTGGAATCACAATATCTATTAGATATGCTAACATACCATAACATGTACAATTCTAGCTAATCTTATCATTTTAGCACAAGTCTTCCATTACCATACATATTTCAGAACCACAAGTGTACATTTCTCAACACTTATTCATTGCTCACTAAGTTCCTTAAATCATACATATCATTTTCACCACTTACTAACTTTGCATTTTAGAATAATTAACCACATGATACACCTCTGCTTTAACCTTGTTTTTACACATTTAACACGTTAACATAATCACTAAGCTATGTTATAACGAATGACCAAAGTCTGCAAAAGTAGCAAACTTCACTGTCTATGACTAGCTATCTTGGCGCTACCGCACCAAAGATACATCTGGTTATCGTCACCACACAACAATGAGGCATGTACACGCCATGATGACATAGGCGCCACATGATGACAAGAATACCAGCAAATAAGACCATGGATGCACTAGTTTCAGTTTTTGCAGAAACTCGAAATAAACTCTGCTCTAGGCCAAAAATCCCAATTCCACAGAATTTCATCACACTTCAACATCTAAAACTTTGTAATATCATAGTTACACATGTTATACACCATTCTAAAGACAAAACATCACATATACATCATTTTGAGGAATCAAAACCATAGTTTTTCTAAATTTCTTCCATTTTTACATTTTTAACGAATTCGATTGCCACGAATTCGTTTCTTAATCAATGGACATGATTTAAACTACGATGCTTTCGTTTCTTGACATATTATCATAATCCACCAACAAATTATAGATTATAACAAGTATTGATCATGAAAATTTGTACTTTCTAAGCCATATTATAAGAACAATAACACTGATATTTCAATTTCTTTCCTACACACCAATTTCTCACGAATTTGATCAACAAGTATCAAGTATACATGACGATTACATATTTTACAAAACTATATGCACATATATCTATCACAATTCACGTGATTTCCAAATCATACCAAGAAGATATATACATATACTACCAAAACTAAAAATAAAAATAGGAATAGAGTATACCTTTAATCCTTGATTATATGCTAGCAAAAGATGATAATAAGGTTTAGCAATCCTCTCCTTCCTCTTGAAATCTCAAAGAATTCTCTCTTTAAAGCCACTGAACTTCTCTCACCCTCTGTGTTTCCTCTTAGCTTAGGATATAATACGCAAATAAATTGTTAACTAGCCTTAGGGAAAAATAAGACGAGTATGAAAATATACTGACTCCCACTTCCCCCACTAACGTCAGTTGAATAAGCCAATGGTTTGCGTCAGTTAAAATAACCCAAAAGTCATAAGGCTACGTTTGGTTACACAGTAATTCCCCATACTAGATTATTTAAATAATATTTATTTTATATAGTTACACTTGTCACACATGTAACCATTTTAATAGCTTATAATTTATAATTATAATAATTATATTCTTATTATAACTATGCTTATAATAAATAATTAAATAATTATATATCTAATTTAATTAATAAATTAAAAATATCACTTTGTTTAATTTATTTATTTCCTTTAAATTAAACAATTCATTTAATTTAATTATTTTCTTAAATATTAAGCAATTGATTTAATTTAATTATTTCCTTAAATTAAATCCTTCAAATAAAATTATCATTACTCAATTTGATTAACCAATTTAGTTACTAAATTAATTCACCACAATAAATCAATTATTTATTTTCCTCAATAAATAAATTATTTAAAATATTTATTTAATTTAATAAATATTTAAATTAAATTACAAATTCCTCGATCGTTACATTGATGCTATAACGAAAAGGTATTATGAAATAGTACAAGGCAAACTCACGAGGAGTTATAAATGATGAGGTACGAAAAATTTGTATCGAGCAAAGAACAAGTTAAGAGTAAGATAGAGTTAGGTGGGATTTCAATTGAGGACTCATGTGATGGCTAAGTTGTACAAACCTTTGTATGGTTGAGGGTTTTGTGTTTGCACTCAATTTATCAAATTGATAATCATTGGAATGTTGGTGTTGCACTATCAATGTATATGTGATGAAAAGGTGATTATTTTCTCATGTGTATAATTGATAGTTAAAATGTAACGACACCAAAATTCATACAATATAATTGTCAACTTCGGTCGTTAATAACACATCTACCTTCTGATTTTACATCATTATTCGATGTTAAACTTTATAAAATGTGGAATAATTTAAACTTTTATGTCTTTTTACTTTAATTCCCTGAATCAAAACCTTTATCATCTACATGTCTTTGAATAAATCTTATTTTATGATTCACTTTATCACTGTTATTATATAAAATTTTACATTTCAATCCGATAACCTTTACATATCAGATAACTCTAACTTTAGCTTTACAACTCAACATAAAACTATACATCATAAAACATTTAGTACATCTCATGAATCTTAATCATGGTATTAAGAAATAACAACTTTAGCTAAAATATTAATCTTCGTGTATTATTTCCTCGATCCACGTCATTCAAGTAGCACATAGTGTTACCTTGAATCCTTAACTTTACAAAAAGCGGTTATTTACAAGGTTGAGCTCGACAGCCCAGCAAAATCTAACAGTTTTCTTGCATCACGTAGCACATAATAACATGCTCAACATATATCTCATAAACATTTGATTAACATAACATACATGTTATAGTTTATGTGACAACCCGAGAAATTAAACAATTTATTAAAATCTTAAATGATAGATTTAAGGTCAAATAATAGACCTAGACAGAAAATAAGTGTACGCGTTTGATATTTTTGGGAAGGAATTTTGAGGATTTCAAAATTCTTGGAAGGATTTTAGTAAATTATTCAGGATTAAGTGTATATGTGTATATGTTTTGTGAATATGGTATTATATGTGTACAGTATGTGGTTAAGGGTCAAAGGTTGACCAGATAAATTTTATCAGTGTCAAACCCTAAGTATATATTTAAAACCTCAATGTTCAGTTAGAAAACCCTAACGACTGATAAGAAACCCTAAAATCGGTTCTGAAACCCTAATTTTAGTTCCGGGAATTCCGAAACCCAATTTCAGAAGTTGGAAACCCTAAATTGGGAACTTAATGGTGTAAGTGTAAATAATTATAAGATTAATTAGGGTTAATCTTAATAAATTAGTTAGAAAACCCTAATTTCAAAATTTGAAACCCTAATTATTCTGTTAGAAACACTAATGTACAATTATGTCCCTAATTGCTAAATTAGCAATTTTAATTAGGAAATATTAATCCTAATTAGCAAGCTTGAATTATGATTAGGAAATTTTATTATAATTATAGAATCCTAATTATAATTTAGAAATATTAATTTTCTATTTTTGAAAACTTAATTTAGAAATTCTAAAATTTTGATTTTTTTTAAACCTTAGGGTTAGACCCTAAGGGTCAAACCCTAAGGGTTGGTTAAAGTGTCATTTATGTCATTAAATTTGTTTGCAAAAAGATTATTTTGCCCTTTTAGCATTCTAAAATAGGTTGGAGTAGAAATCTAGCCAAAATCTTAGTTGTTGACCAACTAAAGGCTATCACATGTGCCTATATCATCTACATCAGCCATCTAGATTGCTAGATACATTGAATCATATCAATTATATAGATTAAGAAAAAGAAAATGCACACTTTAATTCTCATTTTCTCCAAGACTTTCTCTCTCCAAAATTTTCGAAATCCAGAGTGAGAGAGAGTGAGAAACCAAGCTAAGATCAGTTCATAGCAAGCCCATAATAGAAATCAAGGATCAGATTCAAGATCCTAGCTAGAAAGGTATAAAAACCCTAAACTTAAAAATCTTATGATCTGATGTTTGATGTTGTTGTTTATTGATTAGAGTTGTGTTATAGGATGTCATTCAGTGATCTGGATTGTTAAATCCCAGATACATAACATTTAGAAGCATGAAAATGAGTTTTCCAAAACTGATCTATGAACCCTGAAACATGGCCTGACTATGAGATCCCAAATTTATGAAATAAAAGTATTCAATTTTTCTATTTTGTTAAATAGTTAAATTGATAAAAGTTTAAAGTTAAGGGTGATATGTGAAAAAATTTCAAAGTAAACAAGTTGTCATAAAATAACCGGTATTAAAAGTACAGTAATACGCATGGTTGCATCGTAGCACACGGTATTGATTATTGATGCTTATGTGAAAAGTCACTCAGATATACTCAATTATTGCTACAATAATTGCTGCATCATATCTCTCATATTATTGATTCAATTATTGTCACAGTATCATCTGCATAATATTTTTTATATTATTAAATCAATAATTGAGACGATAAAGTTATTCATATTATTATTTGCAATATTGACAATGTCTAGAACTTCTGTCAAGGAGAGGTTTGATCACCTAATTGAGCGCCAATAAGGAGAAATCCTTATCGGAAAGCCCCCTCTTTCCTGGGAACGACCTGATTGTTAGATATTGTGAGTTATAATATTAATGATGAATGTTATAAAAAAAATCGAATTTGAGTTCGGAGTTGAATTTGGAGACGCGGACGTGATATTTGAGTCCGGAACGATGAAATTAGTAGAAATAGACTATAAACACAAAATTTGTCGGGGTTGACTTTTTGGTCAAAAAAGTCAACAGTTGACTTTTTCGGAATAAGTCAAACTTCGAAATTTCCAAAATGAAATTTTTGAGAAAAATATTTCCATTGTGTTGGGATTGTTAGTGTTAGTGGAAATCGACATTTATTTCGATAATAATTGATGTCTGGAGGTTATATTGACCAATCGGGTAATTAATCGAATAAATGAGCAATTAATTGCTATTAATTCACATGATTATAACTATTTATTCAAATGTGTGTACTATTGATTCACATTCTTGTACTATTAGGGGAGGTGGTGCAAGTTTGATAATACTTGCAAGACTAAATTAAAAATGAAAGAAAAGTTGAAGGTATTGTACTGTAATATTTTGAGCCCCAAAACGTGCAATTATTGAAACTATATTTTCCTATAAATAGAAGCTCATTCTTCCTTTATTTCTCACCAATTCACTAAAGCTATAGAGCAATTATTATAGAGAGAAATTATAAAGAGAAAGAAGAAGAGAAGTCTGCTACCTCACTATTCCAATATCCAGTTTCTTCTAAGGTAAGGGATATTATTATTATTATAGTAAGGGGTATTATTTCTTTCGTATTCATGAAGAGAGCTATTGTTATTCCATTCCTTATTATTACATTGGAATAACTTTGTATCACGTGAGACTCTCAGTATACATGGTGAAATTCTTCTTTATTCCATTCTTTATTATTATGTTGGAATATCACATGCATGCGGATTCGCACGACACGATTCTATTTTTATTATTACATTGGAATAACTTTATGCATGCGGTCTATTGCATGCCCGGTGAATTCTATTATTATTTTATTCTTTATTATTACATTGGAATATCACATGCATGCTTTATTACGCTGACACAAGTTCCATTCTTTATTATTCATTTGGGAATAACTTTTCATGCATGCGGTCTACCGCATGCATGGTGAATTCTTCTGTTATTCCATTCTTTATTATTCTGTTGGAATAACATGTCTATGTGGACTACCGCATGCATGGTAAATGATCCTTCGTATTCATTCCTTATTAAAATTGTGGAAATGATCTGTCTATGTGGATTACCACATGGTAGGTGAAAATCCATTTGCAGTTTCGTAATTTTTCTGACCCTCAAAAATTCTGGAAAAATTTGAAATGATAATAAGATGAGTTTTCTATATTGTGTCCAAAGATGGCGATTTTTGGATGTATAGATTAAGAGTTATGGATTTTATGGGAAAAGAATATTTTAAAAGTAAACCCTTATAACTCCTTATGGTTAACTCCAAAATTGGTGAAATTTTTATTGGGAGTACATGTATATAACATAAGTATACCCTGTAAATTTCAGAATTTTTGGACAAAAGTTAATGATAAATGTCTAAATATTCGGCAGTTTTGGCCATATGAAAAATAGTAAATGAATTTTAAAAATTCTGAGAAAAATATATGTTCAATATGGGACTATATTCTGTTAAATACAAGAAAAGAAATATTTTTTGGGCTGATTTGGTTTTTTTCATGAAAATGAACTAGTTATGAGTAAATGAATTAAATATGTTATGTGAAGTAACAAAATTGGAAAATAGGATTTTTATGGCTTGGGAATCCTATATAGGGTATATGCAGATTTTTGATGAGCGATTTGATCATTGGTGATGAAATCTTATGAGTATGGCATTTTTGAATGATTAAATGCATTATTTGGTAAAGTGTAAACAATTGAAATAAATTGTTTATAAGTTTAAGAAGTGATTAAAATATTGTTATAATATTAATAATATTAGATTATGAGTTTATTAAGTGATTGATAATATTTGGATAAATTTAAAGTCTTTAATATTTATCCTCGTTGTCGTTTGATTAATGCTTATATCATTGTCATCATCCTCGTGCTTATATTATGATGAAAGTCATCTTTGGCTTATGTGCAAAGATGGACTGTTGATTATTGGTTTACAGTTGTATATCTTTAACTTACGTGCAAGGATGGACTGTTGATTATTGGTTTTACAGTTGTATATCTTTGGCTTACGTGCAAAGATGAACTGTTGATTGATGAGTATCTTTGGCTTATATGCATTGATGAACTGTTTATTGGTATGATTATGACCATGGATCATTCGGTATAATCATGACCTGTAATGTTATAGATGATGTGGTAAAAGTCCTCATTAGCCCGTAGTACATTGATGGACATTTATTGGAATGATTATAACCAAGGATTATTCGGTATAATTATGACAATTGGTGATTACATGAATATCTTTGACCGTAGTGCAGGGATGATTTGATGATGTGGATTATTTATTAAGCTGAGTCTCAGCGATAAAATATTGATTATACACTTTTAATTCGTAAAAGATAGTAAATATCATGCTCTACTGACTCTTCTAAAATATAGTTGTATGTCTTTGGCCCTGTAGTGCAAAGAATAAATTGTTAATGAATATCTTTGGCCGTAGTGCAAAGATGAATTTATTAGTATGAATATGAGAAAGAATTGTGATTTGGTATAACCATGATTTTTGATGTTTCAAGTGAAGATAGGTGATGAAAATTATCTTCATCCTAGGTGCGAAGAGGAATTTAGAATCACAATTATGATTATGAGTTATTCATATGATTGTGGACAGGAATTGTTGATTGATGTTACAGGGATAAAACATTATTGGTGGACTTTTAACATGGAGTAGATAATAGACACGATGGTCAATTTGACTCTTCTAATGGATTGCTTTCGTTCGCTTCTGACTATGGTTGAAAAGTTTTATCATCTACCATATGTTCTAAATCTACGATTTATTATTGACAAAAGGCTATTGATAATTTAATTATCTTTAGTCATGATATTCTTTCTTTGGGCTTTGTGCTCACCCTTTGCTTCACAATTCCTTTCGGGTAATAAGAGTGTAAATTTGGGTCGAGCGGGGATAACAGGGAAATAGTGTGATGGTTCGAGACTGTCGAAGTTTCTCAATACATTATAAAACGGCATGACGTGCAACAAATAATTGTATTAGAGACCTAAGATGTGTGTGCCGTATTTTATACGTCACTTAATAATTGATTTTGGCAAACAACAATAGGGTGATGAGAACCCGACTTTGAAAGCGTCAAAAGTGCCCCTCATTAGAATGGATATAATAGTAATCTTCTCCTTCTTCTTTAGGGTCTTAAAATATTTTATGCTGTATTTTATATGGCATTGTAATAATTTGTGTTTGGATACTGTCTACGAGATAATATTATATTAAAACTCATGACTTATCTGTTGTCGACTGCATTTACAGTTCAATAGTTATAAAATGAAGTTTGTATTTGATTTTTATAGAGTGATATCTGGCGACTCGAATGGGTCGTGTGGACCTACTTTGGGGCGTCACAAATGGTATCGAGCTTAGGGATATAATTATTTGGCGGAGATAAGAGTCTAGAACTAGGAGGGAGAGATAGAGTTATATACTTCGCTAGTGTGTGACTTACCTAAAATTTGAAATTGTTTACTTGATAAGTTGACAAATTGTGATATGTCAATTAACCTTTGTTTTGAAGATATATTCTAGAATGATATCTGAAATACAGGAGATGAGCAATGGGAAAATCATGATACAGAGTAAATAACCAGGAAAGTACAATCCGAAAAGAAAGCAAGGTATTCTCATCTCATCGAACTACTAGGTATGTAAATTTTGAGGGCGAAATTTCATAAGGAGGGGAGATTGTGAGATCCCAAATTTTATGAAATAAAAGTATTCAATTTTTCTATTTTGGTAAATAGTAAAATTAATAAAAGTTTAAAGTTAAGGGTGATATGTGAAAAAATTTCAAAGTAAGCAAGTTGTCATAAAATAACCGGTAGTAAAAGTACAGTAATACGCGTGGTTGCATAGTAGCACACGGTATTGATTATTGATGCTTATGTGAGAATTAACTCAGATATACTCAATTATTGCTAAAATAATTGTTGCATCATATCTCTCATATTATTGATTCAATTATTGTCACAGTATCATCTGCATAATATTTTTTATATTATTAAATCAATAATTGAGATGACAAAGTTATTCATATTATTATTTGCAATATTGACAATGTCTAGAACTTCTGTCAAGGAGAGGTTTGGTCACCTAATTGCGCGCCAATAAGGAGAAATCCTTATCGGAAAGTCCCCTCTTTCCTGGGAACGACCTAGTTGTTAAATATTGTGAGGTATAATATTAATAATGAATGTTATAAAAAAATCGAATTTGAGTTCGGAGTTGAATTTGGAGACGCGGACGTGATATTTGAGTCTGAAACGATGAAATTAGTAGAAATAGACTATAAACACAAAATTTGTCGGGGTTAACTTTTTGGTCAAAAAAAGTCCACAGTTGACTTTTTCAGAAAAAGTCAAACTTCAAAATTTCAAAAATAAAATTTTGTGAGAAAAATATTTTCATTGTGTTGGGATTGTTAGTGTTAGTGGAAATCTATATTTATTTCGATAATAATTGATGTCTGGAGGTTATATTGACCAATCGGATAATTAATCGAATAAATGAGCAATTAATTGCTATTAATTCACATGATTATAACTATTTATTCACATGTGTGTACTATTGATTCACATTCTTGTACTATAGGGGAGGTGGTGCAAGTTTGATAATACTTGCAGGACTAAATTAAAAATGAAAGAAAAAGTTAAAGGTATTAGCTTTGTAATATTTTGAGCCCCAAAACGTGCAATTATTAGAAACTATATTTTCCTATAAATAGAAGCTCATTCTTCCTTCATTTCTCACCAATTCACTAAAGCTATAGAGCAATTATTATAGAGAGAAATTATAGAGAGAAAGAAGAAGAGAAGTCTGCTACCTCACTATTCTAGTATCCAGTTTCTTCTAAGGTAAGGGATATAATTATTATAGTAAGGGGTATTATTTCTTTCGTATTCATGAAGAGAGTTATTGTTATTCCATTCCTTATTATTTTGTTGGAATAACTTTTGTATCATGGAACTCATCATATACATGGTGAAATTCTTACATTATTCCATTCTTTATTATTATGTTGGAATGTCACATGCATGCGGATTACACACGACTGATTCTATTTTTTATTATTACATTGGAATAACTTTATGCATGCGGTCTATTGCATGCACGTGAATTCTATTATTATTTCATTCTTTATTATTACATTGGAATATCACATGCATGCGATTCGCGTGACACAGTTCCATTCTTTATTATTACATTGCGAATAACTTTTCTGCATGCGGTCTCACTACGCATGCATGGTGAATTCTTCATTATTCCATTCTTTATTATTACATTTGAATAACATGTCTATGTGGACTACTGCATGCATGGTGAATGATCCTTCATATTCATTCCTTATTAAAATTGTGGAAATGATGCATCATGTGGATTACCACATGGTAGGTGAAAATCCATTTGCGGTTTAAATAATTTTTCCGACCCTCAAAAATTCGGAAAAATTTGAAATGATAATAAGATGAGTTTTCTATATTGTGTCCAAAGATGGCGATTTTGGATGTATAGATTAAGAGTTATGGATTTTATGGGAAAAGAATATTTTAAAAGTAAACCCTTATAACTCCTTATGGTTAACTCCAAAATTGGTGAAATTTTTATTGGGAGTACATTTATATAACATCAGTATACCCTGTAAATTTTGGAATTTTTGGACAAAAGTACAATTTATGATAAATGTCTAAATATTCGGCAGTTTTGGCCATATAAAAAATAGTAAATAAATTTTAAAAATTCTGAGAAAAATATATGTTCAATATGGGACTATATTCTGTTAAATCTCATAAAAGAAATATTTTTGAGACTGATTTGGTATTTTTCATGAAAATAAACTAGTTATGAGTAAATGAATTAAATATGTTATGTGAAGTAACAAAATTGAAAAATAGGATTTTATGGCTTGGGAATCCTATATAGGTACATATCTGATTTTTGATGAGGATTTGATCATTGGTGATGAAATCTTATGAGTATGGCATTTTTGAATGATTAAATACATTATTTGGTAAAGTGTAAACAATTGAAATTAATTGTTTATAAGTTTAAGAAGTGATTAAAATATTGTTATAATATTAATAACATTAGATTATGAGTTTATTAAGTGATTGATAATATTTGGATAAATTTAAAGTCTTTAATATTTATCCTTGTTGTCGTTTGATTAACGTTTATATCATTGTCATCATCCTCATGCTTATATTATGATGAAAGTCATGTTTGGCTTACGTGCAAAGATGGACTGTTGATTATTGATTTTATAGTTGTATATCTTTGACTTACGTCCAAGGATGGACTGGTGATTATTGATTTTGTAGTTATATATTTTTGGCTTACGTGCAAAGATGAACTATTTATTGATGAGTATCTTTGGCTTATATGCATAGATGAACTGTTTATTTGTATGATTATTGTTAGGTTTGTAATATTCATGAACGCAATCAAATTGCACAAATAAGCGGAAACGTGTAAAAATCAGAATTTAAAAAATTTTACAAACCATATACCCGGATCACCCTTTATGCACAATTATTAATTAAACAAAAAGATATGAAGAACAAGAATCATACCCTTGAAGATTCGAGCTTCCTCAAGTACGAGTTCACCTCCAAATCCTTTCGCGTTCAACTTGAATCCACCGGGTTTGATTCCTTCCTTTGATCAACGTTAGCCACCCAAGTGTTTGGCCTCTAGAGGTGATCCACCAAGAAAGAATAGAGATTAAAGAAGATGGGTGGTTTGCTAAACCCTAGTTTTTTTATCTCTATAGAAAAGGAGCGTACTCTCCAACTCTTGGAATTACGTATGTTGTGAAAAAGTCAACAACTACTCTACACCCATAATAAAACTCCTCTTATTTATAGATGTGGGCAACCCTCCTTAACAATTAAGGAGGCTCCTAATCTTATTAGGAATAATTAATTAAACTTTTAATTAATTAACCTCCTAATCTTATTAGGAATAAATGCGAGTACTTTTATTAATTAATTCCCAAACTCTTTTAGGAATTAAATAATAAATAATAGTAATAATAATAATAAGACTCCTCTTATTAATTTATATTTAATATTTCCAAAATATTAAATAATAAATATTAAGCTATTTAATTTATTCTATCACCATATATTAAATTAAATATACTTAACTTACTATTACGATTATGCCACTAACTTCTTAAATAATTATTCTTCCTTTTATGGTGTGACCCTTTAGGTTCTCCATATTAAACCGGTTGTGAATAAATCAATTAGAACAATTCTAATCTTATTTAAATAAATAAATTAAATTATTAATTTATTTAAATAAATAATATTTATTCTATGATAGTGATAAGCCTCCCTAGCGATCAACGACTTTCCGGATAATATAGATTTCAACATTAATCATAAAAAGAAACTTTGAGTAAATAGTTCTTAGTACAATTCAATCATTCCACCATACAATGTCCCAATTAAATATAAGACATGGAATTCTTTGTCAAGTCTTATTTTATTTAATTATATGTATTTCGACTCTTAAATGCACAACTCCAAATAATGCAAATTAGAAACTCCTTTCTAATTTCATTCTGCCTTGGCCAAGGACTATTGGGTTGTCATTTATTGAATCACATAGGATATTTTTCTTCTTTTACTTGAAGTGGTAGATTCTTTATTGATCATACATTATCTCCATGTACAACTTATTATACCCAAGCATACCCTTTGATATACCCTAAGGGTCTTAAGGAATAAGTCAAAGTATAACTCATCATACACAAGATACTATGATGATCTCAAGTCCAAGGATCACTTGTACTACTATCACTACAGAAATCCTATTGACAAAGTAAGTAAAACTCCATTAGGTATTCCTTAGCGAGCCACGTTCAGTGAACTTATTCTCTAATAAGCACCTACATACTTGCTTTAGTGTCTCCACACAAATGATCATGAGATCAATCATCCTCATCCAATGAGCAAGCAACGTATGTACCAATCTATCCGGATTCACTAATCTCCAATTTAGTAATCCAACGATTGGGAATTATTTTAGTTTTAAGGTTTCTAAGAATTTAGATCTCATTAGAATGATCATCATCATTATTCTAAAAGCATTGCTTAAAACTATGGGTTTATCATATATTGTAAAACAACATCATGTAGATAATTAAAAGCCTTTAATAAATTAATACTTTTGATTAATAAATGAATAAGATTGTTACAAAGTATATGTTTTATCATTAAACATGATTGGCTTGTGTGCATACTACTTTCAATCTCCCACTTACACTAAAGTCAATCGTCATGGTATCTCATACCCTTCTTCTCTAAGTGACGATTATCCTGCTGTTGGATAAACTTTAGTTAATGGATATGTAATGTTGTTCTTGAGAGTTCACTATCTCTATAGTGATTTCTCATCTTTCAATGATTCCTATAATCAAATGAAAGTGCCACAACACATGTTTAGATCCAAGATGAGACTTAGGAACTATTCCTAGTTCTATAATGAACTTTTCATCCAAACAATCAACTTGTAGCTTCATTTACAGCTATATACTTTGTCTTTATCACTAAATCAGCAACTCTTTGCTATTTGGAACCTTTCTAATTCACTGCACCACTGCTCAAGGTAACGCTTTAACTTAAAGTTGATTTTCTGTTGTCTTGGTCTGTCTAAAAAACTTGTGTCTGTTAAGCCCTCTAGTTTTAATTCAGACCCACTATAAATATGATCACATCCTTAGTGCCGGTTAAGTACTTTGAGATGTTTTTCACTAACTCATAGTGAACTTCTCCAGAATATGACTGATCAACATCAGGTCTCGTACATTTCATTGCATACATGATAGTTACTCATGTGATCTCTCTTTTCAGGAGTCTATGGGGACTATTAAGAGAGATACACTCCATGGCTCATCAACATGAGACATTTCTTGGAGTTTGCCATGCTAAACGACTTTAGCATCAAATGAATATAAGTTCCTTGGGTTAAGTCGAGCATCCTATTAAATCTATCTATATAGATTTGTATCCCCAATTATGATACTCTTCCCAAATCATTCATGGAGGAATATTTAGACAACTTTATCTTTACTGATTATAGCATTGGTATGTCATTCCTTATCCGTAGTATATCAACATATAATACTAGGAATGTCACGACGCTCCCACTGACCCTTTTGTACACACTAGGTTCATTCTTATTTTTGATAAAATCAAACTCTTTTGATTATTTCATCAAAATGAATGTTCCATTTTGAGAAACTTGCTTCAATTCATTTCTCTGAGTGTCTACAACTCTTACCTCATCGTATATAACGGGTTCATCATCTTCTATGATGTGTACCTCATCATCATCATCTATGATGAATCCATACCTCCTAGGTATCTTCGGTACTATTCCAGATTTACGATTCGGTTGTGGTACAATAGGTCTATCTACAGGTTCCTTTTATTTGACGTATAGTGTTTTGTGGTTCTTGAACTCTTCAAGATGTATTATCCTCCCACTATCCCCTTCAATAATAAACACCTTTATCTTAGAAGGCAGCGTGTTTCGCAACAAACACCTTTTGCTAAGTAGGATTATAAAACATATACCCTAAACTTACTTTAGGATGTCCCACAAATATGTACTTGTCAAATCTTGTCCCAAGCTTATCCTTTGAAACTTTTTCACATAAGCTGGACAACCTCTTATTTTAACTTACTTAAAATTAGGGATCCTTCATGTCCATAACTTTTATGGAGTCTTGTGGTCGAATTTTGAGGTTACCCTTTTTGTAGATATGCAGCCATTTCTAGGACATTACCCTAGAAGGATATTGGAGTGTCGATAAAATCATTATGGACCGTACCATGTCCAACAAGGTACGATTTTTCCTTTCAGATACATCAATCAATTATTGCGTATCAGGAGGCGTCCATTATGAGAAAACCATTTGAGATGATCTAGAAACTTATTGCACACGTATTTATTCCTTGATCTAATCAAAGAATCTTAATACTTTGCCAATTTGTTTCACTTCTGAATTCTTTGAACCTTTCAAATAATTCACACTTGTATTTTAGCAAATACTCACATTCAACTCTTTGAATGATCATCTCCTTTTCTTATATTAGTTTGTTCAATTTGTAAAATATATTTTCACGTAAGTCAAGTACACAAAATCCATTAAGTAATATTTCAGTTCTATACAAAACATTATTGTTATAAATAGAACAATAATTATTCTTAATTATAATACCAAAGATTTCATTGTCCAATAATAAAATGGAAATAATGTTTCTAACAAGAACTGGAATACAATAACAACTTATTGACTTAATAGATTTGCCCGTAGGCATTGCTAAACTATAAGTTTCTATGGCTAATGTGGCAACCCTTACTTCATTTCCCACACATAGGATTACTTATATTTGTTTAGCTTTCTACTTCTGCTTGGTCCCTTCATAAATCTATATTTATGATAACCAAAGTTGGTATCCAATACCCAAGTAGAACCTTGACTTAAATTTTTTTTATTTTAAATCATGAACAAAATTATATTTGTAACCGAAACTTCACTAAGCTTCTTTGGTTAGCCTCTCGCAAATCTGCTTCTGAGTTTCTTTCAAGTGTTCAAAGGCTTATTGCGATGGAAAGCAAACTCATTTGCTATCCGTATCAGTTTTGTTCTTATTATCCTTTGTTTATGCCTTTCTATTTACCTTCTTTGAATCGTTCTTCTTTTTAGAAGATCTTTTTGCCCCTACCAGTAAGACATTGTCTTTCTTAGTTGAAAAGTGACTCTCAACATTTTTCAACATATTAAGCAAATCAGCGAGGCTGATATCTAGCTTGTTCATATGAAAAATTCACAACAATTATGAAAGGAGTCCGGGAGTGAGTGCAAGATCAAATCTTGGTTCAACTCTCCATTCATGACAAAACCTGTTGTCCTAATTGATCAATCAAATTGATAATGTTAAGGACTTTTATCTGTACTATAGTGTCATCGGTCATTCTAGATTGGAAGAGCTCCTTAGATATCTGATATCTTTCAGTCCTACTTTCCTCACCATCAACTACTTGATGTGTAGGAGTATAGTAAGAGCATCCATGGTTTCATGTTGACGCTGAAGCTCGTTACTCATGGATGTGAGCATAATGCATTGAGCCAACCTTGCATCGTCTTGCCACTTTCTAAAAGTAGCAATATCTTCCTCAGAGGCATTGTCTGCAACCATTGCAGGGATAGGCATATTAAGGACATAAGATAGCTTTTCAGCCATGAGAACTATTCTCAAATTCCTTAACCAATCCATTTAATTTGGTCCGGTTAAATAACATCTAATATGTTTCACAGTGATAGTAAATTAGACATTGTAAAATTCTGTAAACGAATTTGTAATTAACAACATTTTAGCATACATTCTTTTATTAATTACCAAAATAAATTAGGTCTTGTTTTAAATTGGTATCTTCAACTATTTTCTTCAAACTATATTACCCTCACTTATATAGTTCGGCAAAATCTAATTAAAGATTTGCTAGTGAGAATAAGGATCTCATTTCAAATGTATATAGCCTTGTGGTGACACAACAAACTATATATAAATAAATAGGTAGACAACTCTTGTCAATTACATCAACTATGCAACTCCTTGTATTTTGCCTCTTAGATCGTAATGGTCAAGTGTGTGCACATCCGAACTAAAATGATCCAAGTTAAGTCCAACCTAACACTCTATATATTCAAAAACGAAAAATATTGTCCTTGTGGTGACACAACAAAATAATATTGTTCAGTTTTTTTTATAAGTATCAAATGTGATAAATTAACATCTTAAATACTTAATACTTGCCTTGTGGTGACACAACAAACTCATATTAAATATTTAATACTCTATTAATTTTATCATGCTAAAATGCGACGTTTGATATTCCAAATATCTTTGAACGCTTAGGACTTAATATAAAAAATTTGAGGGGTTTGTTATTAATTTGTCTCATCTTGTTTAATGCATATGCACATATATATATAAAATACACGTCGTATTAATTAATTAACATGTTTATAATATATATATATATATATATATATATAGTATAAGCATGCACATATAGAATACTATATTCTACCTGGATTGATTATGGACAAGGTCAAACCCTAGGGGTGCAAGAATTAATATTTAAATATAACTATTACATTTAAATCCAGGCTCCATTACAAATGGGTCTTCAAACGCTCATTGATCCTTGATCTCTAATTCTTCAAAATTAATTCTAACTATTCATATTACAAAAACTATTTAAAATAAATAGAAATCTTGATCAGCAGTCAAGGGGAAGTACATAGGAGGAAGTTAGAATTTACAATAAGAAAAAATTAGAGAAGACGAGGTACGCAGACCCCATTTAATAAAACTCATAAATTCATGCATCCAACTAAAATAAAATCCAATCACATTGGTCAATAGTCCATAATCAATCCCATTTATTATCATACACATCACCATATGCATCAATAAATAACATTCATCTCATGAATAATAAACATTTAATATATATATTGATATTATTTAATGGACAAATTTAGTTAGTATAAAATCTAATTTTGAATCAAAATAAACTCCTTTATTTTAATCCAAATCTAAATCAAAATAAAACTATTTTATTTTAATTTATCCAATTTTGAATAAAATAAACTATTTTATTTTAATCAAATTCTTTAATCAAAATAAACTCCTTTATTTTAATTAATTATGGAATCCATTTCAAGAAAAAAAAAATTCCATGTAAAAGTTACGATTCACAAATAAACTCATTTCTCTTTTGAAAATAATATATATATATATATATATATATATATATATATATATATATATATATATATATATATATATTTCATATCATTCTCCTTTTATTTATAAAGATAAAATTTTTCAACTCCAATTAGTTATATATAATCCACGTGATCACCAAATGCAACAAAAGCTATCACGTAAGAATCACCTGGTTCCCTTTTAGATAAGGAAATCAATGTTTACACCTTAAAGAAAAAACACGGACCAGAAATAGATTTCGCGAATTGGATATTTTTTTGATTTTTTAAAAAAATAAATTTTATATAATAAAATTATGCCCAATTAAATTATTCTAAACACATATCAATATACATATCAAATTAAAACAATTAATAATTCGCATAAAAGTTTGGCTCTTTTATACCATTTTATTCAACAAAGGTTTGTAATATTAATGAACGCAATCAAATTGAAATAATTAATAAAGCGGAAAGGTTGTAAAAATCGAATTTAAAAATTTTACAAACCATATACGGATCACCCTTTATGCACAATTATTAATTAAACAAAAAAATATGAAGAACAAGAATCATACCCTTGAAGATTCGAGCTTCCTCAGGTACGAGTTCACCTCCAAATCCTTTCGCGTTCAACTTGAATCCACCGGGTTTGATTCCTTCCTTTGATCAACGTTAGCCACCCAAGTGTTTGGCCTCTAGAGGTGATCCACCAAGAAAGAATAAAGATTCAAGAAGATGGGTGGTTGGCTAAACCCTAATTTTTCTATCTCTATAGAAAAGGAGCGTACTCTCCAACTCTTGGAATTACGTATGTTGTGAAAAAGTCAACAACTACTCTACACCCATAATAAAACTCCTCTTATTTATAGATGTGGGCAACCCTCCTTAACAATTAAGGAATTGAGTTTTATTTTAATTAATTAAACTCCTTTAATTAATTAGGCTCTTAATCTTATTAGGAATAATTATTTAAATTTTTAATTAATTAGCCTCCTAATCTTATTAGGAATAAATGCAAGTACTTTTATTAATTAATTCTCAAACTCTTTTAGGAATTAAATAATAAATAATAGTAATAATAATAATAAGACTCCTCTTATTAATTTATATTTAATATTTCCAAAATATTAAATAATAAATATTAAGCTATTTAATTCAACTTATTATTAATGAAATTTAATTTTCTCTATTTATTATTTTGAAATAGTAAGGGTTGATTTGATTAATGTGGATAGTTATGGGTAAAATCATCATAAATATTTCAAAATAAGCAAGTGGTTATAAAATATTCATTGTTGTCGGGGAATATTAGTTTGGTGGTGGAATATTAAATCTTTGTCGGGAATATTAAATGCGGTAAGTAGCGACCATGTATGGGCCCATAACGAAAGCGATTGGATGAAGAAAAAGCGACAAATATAAGTTGTTTAAAAATAGCGGCGTAGTTATTCTGAGATTATCTTTGTTAAAATACTAAATGGTTAAAACACGATGTACTGCGGTATTGCACCAATTATTGATTCTTACGTGAAGAAGGCACTTACTCGATAATGGTTCGATAATTCTTTATTCGATTATTTTATTTTATTGATTTAATAATTCTTTGCGTTGATATTTTATATTCTTTGTTGTTTGATAATTGTCATTACTGCGATATTTTTCATTATCGAAGCAATAATTCATATTATCTGAATAATATTATTAGATAACATTATTGGCAATGTCTAGAAAGTTACATCTAAGGAGAGGTTTGGTCACCTAATTGCGCGCTTGATGAGGAGAAATTCTTATTGGAAAGCCCTCTTTTCTGAGGCTGCTGGTTGTCGATATTGTGATTACGTAATATTATTTGTGAATAATTAATTATTGATTCATATGATGAGGAAAATATTGATTTTATGTGGATATAGATGGAGAAAATTTTTAATGTGACAATTGTTGAAAATTGAAATTTTATCTTTTTACGATAAAATAATTCATTTAAATATATTATTATATTTTAATAATATAATAATGATGATATTTTACTACGATGAATGTGGGATATATGAGTATATGTGGAGGAGGAGTATTTTTGTTACAAAAATATTTAAAGCATGTTTTATGTGTCGGTGGACCCCATTTCTTGGTTTGAAATTTGATTATAGCACATGTAAAATCGTCGGTTTGTGGATTTGGTCAATTTACATTTGGAATTTGGAAAAACTTTCTTACGTAAAGTTGTAGAAATTGAATTTCCTATAAAAAATTCATGAATTTGAATTTTTTGATAAAAGGGCTATTTATTATGAATTATTGAAGTTAGAAGCTCAAAATAATTAATTTTGGAAGTTTAAAATATTTTAAATAACAAAAAACGTTTTTTTTATTTTGGTGTGTTTCACATGTGTGTGGAAGGAGATTTGAATTGATTCTTGAGTGCGTAGAGGAAGTTGTGGAAAAAAATAATAATATTATTAAATTAAATTTTACTACTTTGGTGTTCTAAGCATTTTCTATAAATAGGGTCTTTAGGTTAGAATTGAAAATCACACGAAATTGAAGTTTTCTCTCTCTATATTATCGGCGTATTCTTGTGAGTATTTTGAGTATATTTTGAGTATTGCTATATCTGGTGCAAGTTCAAGTCATAGCTATATCCAGGTGTTTTGGTTAAAAATCTTGATCTTTCGAGGTAAGGGATATTATTTTTTTTTAAAATGATATTATTTCTTCAATATCATTATCTTTGAAATATTGATCTGAAGTTTTTATCAAATTTGGAACTTTTGGTGTCGGAGTTCTTATTCACGTATCGGCCTTATCCACGTATCTGACCTTATTCACGAATCTGACACTATTCATTGAAAAAATGAAAATTTTCCTTTTAAATCTAAAATATCTATTGTGGATACTAGCTTTGATTGTATCCATGTTTTGATCATTCTTGAATTTTACACCACTATGATTATTTTTGAGGTATTTTTGGACATGGATAAAACAAAGTCTGAATCCTTAATCCTTAATCCTTGTCATTTTGTTTCCTTTGGATTCGTTTCTTTAAAATATTTTTCATCATCCTCGGTCTTAAATGATGATATTATTGAATATCTTTGGCACATAGTGCAAAATGAATGATTTCGATGAATATCTTTGGCCGTAGTGCAAAGATGAGCAGTGTTTAGATGAACATGACCAAGTGATGAATATCTTTGGCTGTGTAGTGCAAAGATGAATATTTGATTCGAGATATATATTGATTGATGTTCTGAGGATAAAAGATGAGCGATGAACTTTTAAATTCATACATAGAAGATAGTAGTTTGCATTCTCTACTTAACTCTTCTAATGAATTATTATTTCATTGCGAATATTGATTTAAAACTTGTTGTCTATTGTATTACATTAGATTTTTCCTGTTGAAGACTAATGATAATTTGTTGTATATTATCTTAGTCATAATATTCTTCTTTTGGGCTAGTTGAGCTCACCCTTTTCCTTTTTGTTCCATTTTTCTTCTCGGGGAGGCGAGAATATAGCGAAATGCAGTCGGGGTATGGAATGAAGGTTACAGAGAGTTGTTTAGTAGTCCTCACCATTTTGTAAAATAATGTATCAATAAATGTGATGAGGATTTATTTGAGTATAGATATTGTCTAGAAGATAATATTTGTATTCAAACTCACGATTTTCTTGTTGTAATAATAAAGTTGTAGTTGTTTACGTACCATGTATTGACAACTCGAATGGGTGATGTATACCTATTTTGGGGCGTCACGGTTGGTATCGAGCTTAGGGATATGATCTCTGGCGGAGATCGGGGAAGAAGAACTAGGAGGGAGGCAGAGTAAATCCTTATTTAGTGTGTCTACTAAGCTTATTTGTTAGTTGGTTCGATATATAGGGATATTATGTGATATATTGATTTCCTTAATTAACCCTTGTTTTATGACGATATTTGAGAATGTCATTGAGAATATTAACGATGGAGTAAATGAGGCCGTGGAGGCCTTTGTACTCACCAGCGAGGAGAGCGTGCAGCAGTGGCAATGTTCCTCCTGTGAACAACACCAGCTGAAGCGGAGATGATGAGCGAGGGATGTTTAGAAGCTTTTTGCGATTCATGCAAAATCGAGACGAGGAGACTTCGTGTTCAAAATCTGAGGAGAAATGATAGCAATTCACGGGTTATCCGCGACCAAGCGATTCAAAGTTGGGACCACGAATTTAAGGAAAGCGAGATCCGATCATGGCGGAAACATGGGTCAAACAAATTACAAGATATTCGATGTCTTGGGATGCGGAGAAACGAAGAAGGTTCCATTCGCCACCTTTATGTTAAAATGGCGAAGCGGAGACTCTTGGTGGGAGTGCGTGAAGCGTACCCATCCAGTACTTTTCGGCATGTCTTGGGAGAGCGTTTGAAAAACTATTTAATGACAAATACTTTCACGAAAGTGTTAAATCATATGAAGGAAGTGGAGTTCATCAGTTAGAACAAAACAACATGGCGGTGTCTCGATGCGAGGCAAAGTTTGCGAGTTATCGGTTTTGCACCTCATTTGGTGGAGAATGAGGAGCGTGTATGGCGGATGTTTACGAGAGGTTTGAAACCCGGCATCGACAATATCTCATTTCTCATAAATTTTCTCTCTATTCCGGATGTTGTAAGCAGGGCTCAATTATTAGGCGAGATACTTGAGTGCAGTCAATGAGGGACCCTGATCGAGGATCATCTGGGAGATGGCGATCAACAAAACAACGATAACCGGTGGAGAAAGAAAAAGCGGACAAAAATGGTAACCACTCTGGTGGTAATCATAGCCATGAAAATAGAAGAAGCGAGTCGGGAGGAGATTTTAAAGAGGAGATTTAACAACGACCATGTGAAGGCAGCGGTCTTGCGTGACAAGCTGGTTCTAAGGGAGGAGAAACGACCACCGGTCATATCTTATAAATCACGGGAAGAGGACATATCGGTCAAAGCGCCCTAGCATTCAAGGTATGCTATAATTGTGGAAAGGAAGGACATATAAACTCGAGATTATGCGGTGGCGAAACCTAGTTCGGTGAGGGACGGTGACTCAAAAAACATCCCGAAAAAGTCAAAAGTCAGCGGTTCTGGAAGAAGTTTTTGTTGTGGTTGGTCAAAATCGAGGAACCCAAGCGAGGTGATCACGGGTAAAGCTATTTATAAATTCTTGCGAAGTTTATACCTTACTTGATCTGGGGTGCTACCCATTCATTTATCTCTCTACTTGTGCTCAGCGTTTAAACTTGACTCAGGAGAAAATTAGACTTTGACCTATCTGTGGAAACTCAGTTGGGAGAAACTTTCATCACATCCTTTGTTTATAAATCTTGTTTGATTCAAGTTGGCACCATCACCTTACACATTGACCTTATCTCTTTAAAGATACTTGCTTTTGATGTGATTTTAGGGATTGATTGGTTAACTACTCATCATGCCAAAATTGATTGTTTTAAATAAGGTTGTTAGTTTTCATATTCTAACCAACTTTTGTTATGCAATTCAAGCAACTAAACCATTAAAATCAATCAACATTGTCATATCTAATCATAAAGCTATTAGTTTATTGAAAAGCGGATGTCAAGCTTTCTTAGCCCATGTTATGGATTTGAATAAAGACCGTCAAATTTGAATAATATTCTGTTGTTATTGACTTTCTGACGTATTTCTGAAGAACTTCCGGTCTACCCCGAGCGTGAAGTTGAATTCTTTATTGATCTTGAACTGGTACAAAAAGCCCATTTCTAAAACCCCATATCGAATGGCTCTATTGAACTTGAGGAGTTAAAGGTCCAACTCTGAGGAGTTGTTGGACATCGGTTTCATTAGTCTAGTACATCTCCTTGGGGTGCTCTGTGTTTTATTAAGTAAAGAAGAAAGGCGGGGTATGCGACTTTATATTGACTATCGGGAATTGAACCATGTCACTATCAAGAATAGGTATCCTCTACCTCGTATTGATGACTTGTTTGACCCGATTCAAGGGGCACAATTTTTTCAAAAATCGATCTTAGATTACGGATATCATCGGTGAAGATTAGGCGAGGATATTCAAAGGCGCCTTTAGAACTTCGATGCGGGCATTATGAATTCTTAGTCATGTCTTTGGGATTGACTAATGCTCCTGCGACTTTCATGGATATGATGAATCGAGTATTCAAGGAATATTTGGATCGATTCGTTGTTGTCTTTATTGATGACATCCTCATATATTCAAAAGTCGTGAAGATCATGAGCACCATTTGAAAATTTGGTACTCCAAAACTTCGTGAAAACAAGCTTTATGCCAAGTTGAAGAAATCGAGTTACGGCTTGAGGAAGTAGCATTCCTTGGGCGCGTGGTGTCGAAACATGGAGTATCTGTTGATCGTGAAGATTGAAGCAATACAAAGTTAGAACAGCAAAAGTCGGTGGTTGAAATCGTAGCTTTTGGGCTTAAATTTGGTTATTATCGGAGATTAGTGGAAGGGTTTCTCTCGAATCTTACTCCATTAACTTGACTAACTTCGGAAGGATACAAAATTCGTTTGGAAGCGAAGAATGCGAGAAGAGTTTCCAAGAGCTTAAGAGGAGACTCATTTATTTTTGTTCTAACAATACCATCTGAATGCGGATGGATTTGTTATCTCTGATGATGCTTGAGCAAAAGGGTTAGGATGTGTTCTCATGCAGCGTGGGAAAGTCATAGCCTATGCCTCGCGACAACTTAAAAGTATGAGAGGAATTATCCTACTCATGATCTAGAGTTAGCGGCCGATCGTTTTCGCGCTAAAGATGCTGGAGCACTATCTATATGGGGAGAAAGTGGAGATATATTGAGGACCATAAAAGCCTCAAATATTTCTTCACTCAAAAAGAACTCAACATGCGGCAGCGGCGGCGTTGGCTCGAGTTGTTGAAAGATTACGACCACACTATTCAATACCATCTGGAAAAGCGAGCGTGGTAGGCGGCGCGTTGAGTAGAAGATCATATCACGAGGAATGAGTGCGATGATGTCAAGTATCGCATAGAGCCAACTTTAATAGAAAAAGTTAAGGTTGCTCAAGCCACCAGCAGGCCGGAGGATCGTATGAAGAAGAAAGTACAAGAAGGTGCTTTATTAGGAGCGAGAATTGATGAAGAAGGAATACTTGAGTCCACTCGGACTTTGTGTTCTAACGACTACGATTTGAAGTACAAGATTATGATGGAGCACACAATACACCATTTGCAATCCATCACGGAAGTACTAAAATGTATCGTGATCTTGACATACATTTTGGTGGAACAATATGAAGAGAGAGATTGCAAAGTTTATCTCGATGTGTTTAACTTGTCAGCGTGTAAAGGCGGAGCATCTAGTACCTAAGGGTCCGTTGCAACCACTTGAGATTCCGAAATGGAAGTGGGAACACATTACCATGGATTTAGATTCTGGGTCTTCTACGGTTTCTCAAGGCATCAATGCCATTTGGGTTATTGTTGATAGATTAACCAAATCTGCTCATTTCTTGCCGTCTGGAGACTTATTCCTTGAGCGTCTTGCTAGTATATATGTAGATGAGATTGTGAGGTTGCATGGCATGCCGATATCCATAGTTTGGATCGTGACCCAAGATTCACTTCAAGATTTTGGGTTAGCTTGCAAAAAAACTATGAGCGCAGTTCTGATTGATTCGGCATACCATCCTCAAGCAGACGGACAATCGAGAGGGACTATTCAAACTCTTGAAGATCTATTAAGACTACTGTGTCCTAGACTTCAAGGCGATTGGGATAAGTATTTACCATTGGTGGAATTCTCCTACAACAACGATTATCGAGGCAAGTATAGGTGTGGCTCCATTTGAAGCATTATATGGGCCGAAAGTGTAAGCTCTCTCGATATGTTGGGATGAGGTGGGTGAAACAACATTGTTGGGACCCGAGTTAAAATGCGTATGACTCTGAAAAGATCCAAATGATTAACAACGTATACAAAGCGGCACAAGATCGACAAAAGAGTTATCACGGATCTTCATCGAAAGGGCGTGGAATTTAGTATAGGGGATCATGTATTGTTGCGAGTTGCTCCATGGAAGGGAGTTACAAGATTTGGGAAGAGAGGAAAGCTCGATCCACGATTTATTGGTCCATTTCAAATTCTTGACCAGAGTAGGAAATGTAGCCTATAGACTCGCGTTACCTCAAAGTATGTCTCGTGTTCATAATGTGTTTCACATATACTCATGCTTAATAAATATGTGAAAGACCGAACCACGTTATTGAGTTAGAACCAGGACGAGATAGCGAGAAGACTTAACGTGTGAGGAGGTACTGTTAAGATCTTGGATAGAAAGGAGCATATCCTACGCTTACGAAGGTCATACCACAAGTTAAAGTTTTGTGGAGGAACCATGCTATATAGAAGAAATGACACAGGAATTGGAAAGCGAAATGAAAGCGAGGTATCCTCACCTTTTGAAACACACCCGAATCGTCGTCGATTTAGAGGATGAAATTTCATAAGGAGGGAGGTTGTAAGACCCCAACTTATTATTAATGAAATTTAATTTTCTCTATTTATTATTTTGAAATAGTAAGGGTTGATTTGATTAATGTGGATAGTTATGGGTAAAATCATGAAATATTTTTAAAATAAGCAAGTGGTTATAAAATATTCATTGTTGTGGGGGAATATTAGTTTGGTGGTGGAATATTAAATCTTTGTCGGGGAATATTAAATGCGATGGTAGCGACCATGTGTGGGCCCCATAACGAAAGCGATTGGATGAAGAAAATGACAAATATAAGTTGTTTAAAAATAGCAGGCGTAGTTATTCTGAATTAATCTTTGTTAAAATACTAAATTGGTTAAAACACGATGCTTTGCGGTATTGCACCAATTATTGATTCTTACGTGAAGGCACTACTCGATAATGGTTACGATAATTCTTTATTCGATATTTTATTTTATTGATTTAATAATTCTTTGCGTTGATATTTTATATTCTTTTGTTGTTTGATAATTGTCATTACACGATATTTTTTCATTATCGAAGCAATAATTCATATTATCTGAATAATATTATTAGATAACATTATTGGCAATGTCTAGAAAGTTACATCTAAGGAGAGGTTTGGTCACTAATTGCGGCGATGAGGAGAAATTCTTATTGGAAAGCCCCTCTTTCTTAGGAGCTGCACAGTTGTCGATATTGTGATTACGTAATATTATTTGTGAATAATTAATTATTGATTCATATGATGAGGAAAATATTGATTTTATGTGGATATAGATGGAGAAAATTTTTAATGTGACAATTGTTGAAAATTGAAATTTTATCTTTTTACGATAAAATAATTCATTTAAATATATTATTATATTTTAATAATATAATAATGATGATATTTTTACGATGAATGTGGGATATATGAGTATATGTGGAGGAGGAGTATTTTTGTTACCAAAAATATTTAAAAGCATATTTTATGTGTCGGTGGACCCCATTTCTTGGTTGAAATTTGATTATAGCACATAAAATCGCTTGGTTTGTGGATTTGGTCAATTTACATTTGGAATTTGGAAAAACTTTCTTACGTAAAGTTGTAGAAATTGAATTTCCTATAAAAACTTCGCGAGATTCAAATTTTTTACGATAAAAGGGCTATTTATTATGAATTATTGAAGTTAGAAGCTCAAAAAATAATTAATTTTGGAAGTTTAAAATATTTTAAATAACAAAAAACGTTTTTTTTTTTTGGTGTGTTTCACATGTGTGTGTGAAGGAGCTGAATTCAGATTCTTGGTGCGTAGGAAGTTGTGGAAAAAAATAATAATATTATTATTAATTAAATTTTACTACTTTGGTGTTACAAGCATTTTCTATAAATAGGGTCTTGGGTTAGAATTGAAAATCACACGAAAATTGAAGTTTTCTCTCTATATTATCGGCGTATTCTTGTGAGTATTTTGAGTATATTTTGAGTATTGCTTTATCTGATGCAAGTTCAAGTCATAGCTTTATATCAGGTGTTTAATTTAAAAATCTGATGATCTTTCGAGGTAAGGGATATTATTTTTTTTAATAATGATATTATTTCTTCAATATCATTATCTTTGAAATATTGATCTGAAGTTTTATCAAATTTGGAACTTTTGGTGTCGGAGTTTCTTATTCACGTATCTGGCCTTATTCACGTATCTGACCTTATTCACGAATCTGGCCTTATTCATGAAAAATGAAAATTTTCCCTTTTAAATCTAAAATATCTATTGTGGATACTAGCTTTGATTGTATCCATGTTTTGATCATTCTTGAATTTTACACCACTATGATTATTTTTGAGGTATTTTTGGACATGGATAAAACAAAAAATCTGAATCCTTAATCCTAAATCCTTGTCATTTTTTTTTTCCTTTGGATTCGTTTCTTTAAAAATATTTTTCATCATCCTCGGTCTTAAATGATGATATTATTGAATATCTTTGGCACATAGTGCAAAGATGAATGATTTCGATGAATATCTTTGGCCGTAGTGTGCAGATGAGCAGTGTTTAGATGAACATGACCAAAGTGATGAATATCTTTGGCACATGTAGTGCAAAGATGAATATTTGATTCGGATATATATTGATTGATGTTACGAGGATAAAAGATGAGCGATGAACTTTTAAATTCATACATAGAAGATAGTAGTTTGCATTCTCTACTTAACTCTTCTAATGAATTATTATTTCATTATGAATATTTGATTTAAAACTTGTTGTCTATTGTATTCTATTAGATTTTTCCTGTTGAAGACTAATGATAATTTGTTGTATATTATCTTAGTCATAATATTCTTCTTGGGCTAGTTGAGCTCACCCTTTTCCTTTTTGTTCCATTTTTCTTCTCGGGAGGAGAATATAGAATATAGCGAGTCTGAGTCGGGTATGGAATGAAGGTTCTAGAGAGAGTTGTTTAGTAGTCCTCACCATTTTGTAAAATAATGTATCAATAAATGTGATGAGGATTTATTTGAGTATAGATATTGTCTAGAAGATAATATTTGTATTCAAACTCACAGTTTCTTGTTGTAATAATAAAGTTGTAGTTGTTTACATACCATGTATTGACAACTTTCGAATGGGTGATGTGATGTAGTAGATATCATGCTCTACTTGACTCTTCTAAAATACGATTTGTATGTCTTTGGCTGTAGTGCAAAGAATAAATTGTTAATGAATATCTTTGGCCGTAGTGCAAAAGATGAATTTATTAGTATGATTATGGCGGGAATTGTGATTTGGTATAACCATAATTTTTGATGTTTTAGGTGAAGATAGGTGATGAAAATTATCTTAAATCACAGGTGCGAAGAAGAATTTAGAATCACAATTATGATTATGAGTTATTCATATGATTGTGGACAGGAATTGTTGATTGATGTTACAGGGATAAAACATTATTGGTGGACTTTTAACATGGAGAAGATAATAGACATGATGTTCAATTTGACTCTTCTAATGGATTGCTCTTTCCGCTGCAACTATGGTTGAAAAGTTTTATCATCTACCATATGTTCTAAATCTTTGATTTATTATTAACGAAGGCTATTGATAATTTAATTATCTTTAGTCATGATATTCTTTTCTGGGCTATTTGTGCTCACCCTTTGCTTCACAATTCCTTTAGAATTAATAAGAGTGTAGGCGGGTCGGGCCGGGATAACGGGAAATAATGTGATGGTCCGAGACTGTCGAAGTTTCTCAATACATTATAAAACGGCATGACATGCAACAAATAACTGTAATGGGGACCTAAGATGTGTGTGTCGTATTTTATACGTCATTTAATAATTGATTTTGGCAAACAACAATAGGGTGATGAGAACCCGACTTTGAAAGCGTCAAAAGTGCCCCTCATTAGAATGAATATGATAGTAATCTTCTCGTTCTTCTTTGGGGTCTTAAAATATTTGTTGCTGTATTTTATATGGTATTGTAACAATTTGAGTTTGGATACTGTCCACGAGACAATATTATATTAAAACTCACAGCTTATCTGTTGTTGTACTCTGCACGACAGTTCAACAGTTGTATAAATGAAGTTTGTATTTAATTTTTATAGAGTGATATCTGGCGACTCAGAATGGGTCGTGTGGACCTTTTTTGGAGGCGTCACAAATGGCATCAGAGCTTAGGGATATGTTCGCTGGTGGAGATAAGAGTCTAGAACTAGGAGGGGAGAGATGAGTTATATACTTCGCTAGTGTGTGACTTACCTAAGCTGAAATTTTTTACTTTATAAGTTGACAAATTTTGATATGTCAATTAACCTTTGTTTTGAAGATATATTCTAGAATGATATCTGAAATACAGGAGATGAGCAATGGAAAAATCATGATAATGAATAAATAACCAGGAAGGTATAATCCGAAAAAAAGCAAGGTATTCTCATCTCTTCGAACTACCAGGTACGTAAATTTCGAGGGCAAAATTTCATAAGGAGGGGAGATTGTGAGATCCTGAATTTTATGAAATAAAAGAATTCAATTTTTCTATTTTGGTAAATAGTTAATTTGATAAAAGTTTAAAGTTAAGGGTGATATGTGAAAATTTTTCAAAGTAAGCAAGTTGTCATAAAATAATAATCGGTAGTAAAAGTGCGATGAATACTGGCGTGGTTGCATAGTAGCACACACGATATTGATTATTGATGCTTATGTGAGAATTAACTCGGATATACTCAATTATTGCTAAAATAATTGTTGCATCATATCTCTCGTATTATTGATTCAATTATTGTCACGATTATCATCTGCATAATATTTTTATATTATTAAATCAATAATTGAGATGACAAAGTTATTCATATTATTATTTGCAATATTGACATGTCTAGAAGTTACATCGAGGAGAGTTTGGTCACCTAATTGCGGCGCCAAATAAGGAGAAATCCTTATCGGAAAGCCCCTCTTTCACAGGAGCGACCTGGTTGTTAAATATTGTGAGTATAATATTAATAATGAATGTTATAAAAAAATCGAATTTGAGTTCGGAGTTGAATTTGGAGACGCGGACGTGATATTTGAGTCTGAAACGATGAAATTAGTAGAAATAGACTATAAACACAAAATTTGTCGGGGTTAACTTTTTGGTCAAAAAAAGTCCACAGTTGACTTTTTCAGAAAAAGTCAAACTTCAAAATTTCAAAAATAAAATTTTGTGAGAAAAATATTTTCATTGTGTTGGGATTGTTAGTGTTAGTGGAAATCTACATTTATTTCGATAATAATTGATGTGCGGAGGTTATATTGACGTGATCGATCGGGTAATTAATCGAATAAATGAGCAATTAATTGCTATTAATTCACATGATTATAACTATTTGTTCACATGTGTGTACTATTGATTCACATTCTTGTACTATTAGGGGTTGGTGTGATTGATAATACTTGCAAGTTTGATAATACTTAGATGGGACTAAATTAAAAATGATTAAAGAAAAGTTGAAAGTATTGTATTCACATAATATTTTGAGCCCCAAAATACTTGCGCGACTAAATTAATTATCGAAACTATATTTTCTTATAAATATTTTGAGCCCCAATTCTTCCTTATTTTTCTCAATAGAATTCACTAAAGCTATAGAGGAATTATTATAGAGAGAAATTATATAGAGAAAGAAGAAGAAGAAAAAGCTGCTACCTCACTATTTATTCTAGTATCCGGTTTCTTCTAAGGTAAGGGATATTATTATTATAGTAAGGGGTATTATTTCTTTTCGTATTCATGAAGAGAGCTATTGTTATTCCATTCCTTATTATTACATTGGAATAACTTTATATCACAGCGGACTACCTTATACATGGTGAAATTCTTACATTATTCCATTCTTTATTATTATGTTGGAATATCACATGCATCTTTATGGATTCTGGCGCATGACTTGGTTCCATTCTTTATTATTACATTGGAATAACACATGCATGCATCTTACGTCTATTCGCATGCACATTGAATTCTATTGTTATTCCATTCTTTATTATTATGTTTTAATATCATATACATGCGGATATACATATTACATGACTTCAGTTCCATTCTTTATTATTACATTGGAATATCACATGCAATGCGGATTCTGCGTGACACAGTTCCATTCTTTATTATTACATTGGGAATAACTTTTATGCATGTGGTCTACTGCATGCATGGTGAATTCTTACATTATTCCATTCTTTATTATTACATTGGAATAACATGTCTATGTGGACTACATGCATGGTGAATGATCCTTAGTATTCATTCCTTATTAAATTGTGGAAATGATGCATCTACGTGGATTACTGCATGGCGGTGAAAATCCATTGCGGTTTCATAATTTTTCGACCCTCAAAAATTCTGGAAAAATTTGAAATGATAATTTGATGAGTTTTCTATATTGTGTCCAAAGATGGCGATTTTGGATGTATAGATTAAGAGTTATGGATTTTATGGGAAAAGACTATTTTAAAAGTAAACCCTTATAACTCCTTGTGGTTAACTCAAAATTGGTGAAATTTTTATTGGGAGTACATGTATATAACGAGGAGTATACCTTGTAAATTTGAATTTTTGGACAAAAGTACAATTTATGATAAATGTCTAAATATTAAGCGATTTTGGCCGTATAAAAAATAGTAAATGAATTTTAAAAATTTAGAGAAAAATATATATTCAATATGGGACTATATTCTATTAAATCCCAGAAAAGAAATATTTTTGGGACTGATTTGGTATTTTTCATGAAAATGAACTAGTTATGAGTAAATGAATTAAATATGTTATGTGAAGTAACAAAATTGGAAAATAGGATTTTATGGCTTGGGAATCCTATATAGGGTATATCTGATTTTGATGAGGATTTGATCATTGGTGATGAAATCTTATGAGTATGACATTTTTGAATGATTAAATGCATTATTTGGTAAAGTGTAAACAATTGGAATAAATTGTTTATAATTTTAAGATGTGATTAAAATATTGTTATAATATTAATAATATTAGATTATGAGTTTATTAAGTGATTGATAATATTTGGATAAATTTAAAATCTTTAATATTTATCCTTGTTGTCGAAATGCTTATATCATTGCCATCATCCTCATGATTATATTATGATGAAAGTCATCTTTGGCTTACGTTCAAAGATGGACTGTTGATTATTGGTTTTATAGTTGTATATCTTTGGCTTACGTGCAGAAGATGATTTGTTGATTATTGGTTTCTGATTTGTATATCTTTGGCTTACGTGCAAAGATGAACTATTGATTGATGAATATCTTTGGCTTATATGCATAGATGAACTATTTATTGGTATGATTATGACCAGGGATCATTCGGTATAATCATGACCCGTAATGTTATAGATGATGTGGTAAAAGTCCTCATTGGCGTAGTGCATTGATGGGCGATTATTGGTATGATTATAACGAGGATTATTCGGTATAATAATCATGACCATTGATGATTACATGAATATCCTTGGTAGTAGTGCGGGGATGATTCGATGATGTGGATTATTTATTAAGTTGAGTCTCGGCGATAAAATATTGATTATACACTTTTAATTAAGTAAAAGATAGTAGATATCATGCTCTACTTGACTCTTCTAAAATATACGTTGTATGTCTTTGGCACATAGTGCAAAGAATAAATTGTTAATGAATATCTTTGGTAGTAGTGCAAGATGAATTTATTAGTATGATTATGACTAGGAATTGTGATTTGGTATAACCATGATTTTTGATGTTTCGGTGAAGATAGGTGATGAAAATTATCTTAGTCACAGGTGCGAAGAGAATTTAGAATCACAATTATGATTATGAGTTATTCATATGATTGTGGACGAAATTGTTGATTGATGTTACATGGATAAAACATTATTGGTGGACTTTTAACATGAAGAAGATAATAGACACGATGGTCTATTTGACTCTTCTAATGGATTGCTCGTTCCTTGCAACTATATGTTGAAAAGTTTTATCATCTACCATATGTTCTAAATCTACGATTTATTATTGTGAAAGGCTATTGATAATTTAATTATCTTTAGTCATGATATTCTTTCTTGGGCTATTTGTGCTCACCTTTTTTCTTCACAATTCCTTTTAGGTAATAAGAGTGTAAATTTGGGTCGAAAGCGGGATAACGAGAAATAGTGTGATGGTCCGAGACTATCGAAGTTTCTCAATACATTATAAAATGGCATGACATGCAACAAATAATTGTATTGAGGACCTAAGATGTGTGTGTCGTATTTTATACGTCACTTAATAATTGATTTTGGCGAACAACAATAGGGTGATGAGAACCCGACTTTGAAAGTGTCAAAAGTGCACCTCATTAGAATGAATATGATAGTAATCTTCTCGTTTTTCTTTGAGGTCTTAAAATATTTGTTGCTGTATTTTATATGGAATTGTAACAATTTGAGTTTGGATCATCTACGAGATAATATTGTATTAAAACTCACGACTTATCTGTTGTCACTACTACTTACGACGATTCAATAGTTATATAAATGAAGTTTGTATTTGATTTTTATAGAGTGATATCTGGCGACTCGAGAAATGGGTCGTGTGGACCTATTTTGAGGCGTCACAAATGGTATCGAGCTTAAGGATATAATTATTTGGCGGCGGAGATAAGAGTCTAGAACTAGGAGGGAGAGACAAGTTATATACTTATTGGTGTGTGACTTACCTAAGCTGAAATTGTTTACCTAATAAGTTGACAAATTATGATATGTCAATTAACCTTTGTTTTGAAGCTAAATTCTAGAATGGTATTTGAAATACATGAGATGAGAAATGGGAAAATCATGATAGCGAAGAAATTACCGGGAAGGTACAATCTGAAAAGAAAGTAAGGTATTCTCATCTCTTGAATACCGGTGCGTACCCTAAATTTAGAGGCGAAAATTTCATAAGAAGGGAGGTGTAAGACCCCAAATTTTATGAATAAAGATTAATTTCTCTCGAAATATATTTTTTAATATTATGGTGTGGATATAATATAATGTTATAGTTAAGGGTAATATTTACAAATTTTGCAAAAGTAAGCAAGTGGTTATATAATATTGATTGGTTGGAAATATTCATTTTAACGGGGGAATATTTGTATTGACGACACAATCATTAGTGGACCCCACAGCGGAGTATTATTGTAATAAGAAAACGACATAATTATCTTTTTATAAAAATAACGGTGAAGTGGGTAATTCTGAGTTAAAATTGTTGAACTACCCGGTAGTAAAGAAATGCGATGTCTGGCGTGGTTGCATAGTAGCTTTTGCGTATTGATTATTGATGCTTACGTGAGATGTCAACTCGGTTATACTCAATTATTTCTACAATAATTGTTTGCATCATATCTCTCATATTATTGATTCGATTATTGTCACGATATCATCTGCATAATATATATATTATATATTATTAAATCAATAATTGAGATGACAAAGTTATTCATATTATTAAATTGCAATATTTGACAATGTCTAGAAGTTACATCGAGGATAGGTTTGAGTCATCTAATTATAATATTAATGGCGCTGATAATGAGAAATCCTTATCGGAAAGCCCCTCTTTCTTGAGGGGAATGACACAGTTGTTAAATATTGCGAGTTATAATATTAATGATGAATAAGCTAAGTGTTGATTAAAGATGAAATTGATAGTTCCATTATGTTGGAATTATTAGTGTTAGTGGAAATCGACATTTATTTCGATAATAATTGATGTCTGGAAGTTATTGACGATAATTAATGTCGATAAATGAGGAATTAATTGCTATTAATTCACATGATTATAAACTATTTGTTCACATGTGTGTACTATTGATTCACATTCTTGTACTATTAGGGGAGTTGGTGCAAGATTGATAATACTTGCATGACTAAGTTAAAAATGGAGGTATAGATGGAGTACTATCTTGTAATTAAATATTTTCACATGATTATAACTATTGATTCACATGATTGAACTATTGATTCACATTATTTACTATTAGGGGAGGTGGTGCAAGTTTGATAATACTTGCGGGACTAAATTAAAATGAAAGAAAAGTTGAAGGTATTGTCTTTGTAATATTTGAGCCCCAAAATGTGCAATTATCGAAACTATATTTTCCTATAAATAGAAGCTCATTCTTCCTTCATTTCTCACCAATTCACTAAAGCTATAGAGCAATTATTATAGAAAGAAAGAAGAAGAGAAGTCTACTACCTCTCTACTCCAGTATCCAGTTTCTTTTTAAGGGAAAGGGTATTATTTCTTTTGTATTCATGAAGAGAGCTATTGTTATTCCATTCTTTATTATTCTGTTGGAATAACCTGTATACGCGGACTACCATATACATGGTGCAATTCTTCTGTTATTCCATTCTTTATTATTATGTTGGAATATCACATGCATGCGGATTCTGCGTGACACAGTTCTATTCTTTATTATTACATTAGAATAATATATGCATGCATTCTATCGCATGCCTGGTGAATTCTATTGTTATTCCATTCTTTATTATTCTATTGGAATATCATGTCTATTCGGATTACGCATGACCTGGTTCCATTCTTTATTATTACATTTGGAATATCACATGCATGCGGATTCTGGCGGACACAGTTCCATTTTTTATTATTACATTTGGAATAACACATGCATGCGGTCTATCGCATGCATGATGAATTCTTCTATTATTCCATTCTTTATTATTTTGTTGGAATAACCTGTCTATGTGGATTATCGCATGCATGGTGAATGATCATTTGTATTCATTCCTTATTAAATTGCGGAAATGATCTGTCTACGTGGATTACCGCATGGCGGGTGAAAATCCATTTGCAGTTTCGTAATTATTCTTACCTTCAAAAATTCTGGAAAAATTTGAAATGATACTTTGATGAGTTTTCTATATTGTGTCCAAAGATGGCGAATTTTGGATGTATAGATTAAGAGTTATGAATTTTATGAGAAAAGACTATTTTAAAAGTAAACTCTTATAACTTCTTGTAGTTAACTCCAAAATTGGTGAAATTTTTATTGGGACTACATCTATATAACATCAGTATACCCTGTAAATTTTGGAATTTTTGGACAAAAGTATAATTTATGATAAATGTCTAAATATTAGGCGATTTTGGCCATATGAAAAATAGTAAATGAATTTTAAAAATTACGAGAAAATATATGTTCAATATGGGACTATATTACATTAAATCCCGGAAAAGAAATATTTTTGGGATGATTTGGTATTTTTCATGAAAATGAACTAGTTATGAGTAAATGAATTAAATATGTTATGTGAAGTAACAAAATTGGAAAATAGGATTTTATGGTTTGGGAATCCTATATAGGGTATATCTGATTTTTGATGAGGATTTGATCATTGGTGATGAAATCTTATGAGTATGGCATTTTTGAATGATTAAATGCATTATTTGGTAAATTGTAAACAATTGAAATAAATTGTTTATAAGTTTAAGAAATGATTAAAATATTGTTATAATATTAATAATATTAGATTATGAGTTTTTAAGTGATTGATAATATTTGGATAAATTTAAAGTCTTTAATATTTATCCTTGTTTTCGTTGATTAATGCTTATATCATTGTCATCATCCTCATGCTTATATTATGATGAAAAGTCATCTTTGGCTTACGTGCAAAGATGGATATTTAATTATTGGTTTTACAGTTGAATATCTTTGGCTTACGTGCAAAGATGGACTGTTGATTATTAGTTTTACAGTTGAATATCTTTTACTTACGTGCAATGATGGACTGTTGATTATTGGTTTTACAGTTGTATATCTTTGGTTTATGTGCAAAGATGAACTATTGATTGATGAGTATCTTTGGCTTATGTGCATAGATGAACTGTTTATTGGTATGATTATGACCAGGGATTATTCGGTATAATCATGACCCGTAATGTTATAAATGATGTGGTAAAAGTCCTCATTGGGCCGTAGTGCATTGATGGACAATTATTGGTATGATTATAACCAGGGATTATTCGGTATAATCATGACCATTGATGATTACATGAATATCCTTGGCCGTAGTGCAGGGATGATTCGATGATGTGGATTATTTATTAATTTGAGTCTCAGCGATACAATATTGATTATACACTTTTAATTCGTAAAAGATAGTAGATATCATGCTCTACTTAACTCTTCTAAAATACATTTGTATGTCTTTGGCTTGTAGTGCAAAGAATAAATTGTTAATGAATATCTTTGGCCGTAGTGCAAAGATGAATTTATTAGTATGATTATGAGTAGGAATTGTGATTTGGTATAACCATGATTTTTGATGTTTCAGGTGAAGATAGGTGATGAAAATTATCTTAGATCACAGGTGCGAAGAAGAATTTAGAATCACAATTATGATTATGTGAGTATTCATATGATTGTGAACAAGAATTGTTGATTGATGTTCTGAGGATAAAACATTATTGGTGGACTTTTAACATGAAGAAGATAATAGACACGATGGTCTATTTGACTCTTCTAATGGATTGCTTTCGTTCATTTGCAACTATGGTTGAAAAGTTTTATCATCTACCATATGTTCTAAATCTACGATTTATTATTAATGAAGGCTATTGATAATTTAATTATCTTTAGTCATGATATTCTTTCTTTGGGCTATTTGTGTTCACCCTTTGCTTCACAATTCCTTTCGGGTAATAAGAGTGTAGTTGGGTCGGACGGGGATAACGAGGAAATAGTTTGATGGTCCGAGGTATCGAAGTTTCTCGATACATTATAAAAGCGGCATGACATCTGACGAGATAATTGTATTAAGGACCTAAGATATATGTGTATTTTTTATCATCACTTAATAATCGATTTTGGCGAACAACAATAGGGTGATGAGAACCCGACTTTGAAAGCGTCAAAAGTGCACCTTATTAGAATGAATATGATAGTAACCTTCTCATTTTTCTTTGGGGTCTTAAAATGTTTTCTGTTATATTTTATATGGCATTGTAACAATTTGAGTTTGAATCATCTCTACGAGACAATATTGTATTAAAACTCACGACTTATCTGTTATGTCGTACTCTTGCGACGATTCAACGATTAATATAAATGAAGTTTGTATTTGATTTTTATAGAGTGATATCTGGCGACTTTCGAGAATGGGTGCGTGTGGACCTATTTTGAATAACATTATATTATATCCACACCATAATATTCAAAAATATATTTGAGAGAAATTAATCTTTATTCATAAAAGTTGGGGTCTTACAACCTCCCTTCTTATGAAATTTCTTCCTCAAAATTAGGTGCGTGCACTGGTATATCGAAGAGGTGAGGATATCTTGACTTCATCTCAGATTCTAACTCCTAGGTGATTTCTTCCACATCGTGGTTTCTCTACAAAACTTTGACTTGAGGTATAACCTTAGAGCGTAGAATATGATCCTTCTTATCCAAGATTTTAACAGGTAATTCTTCATACGTTAAGTCTTCCTCTATCTCGTCTGGTTCTAATTCAATAATGTGGTTCGGGTCTTTCACATATTTAGGTAACATAGATATGTGGAAAATGTTATGAACACGAGACATACTTGGCGGTAAGGCGAGTCTATAGGCCACAGTTCCTACTCGTTCGAGGATCAAAAATGGGCCAATGAATCGAGGATTGAGCTTTCCTCTCTTTCCAAATCTTGTAACTCCTTTCCATGGAGCAACACGTAACAACACATGATCTCTAATATTGAATTCCACGTCTTTTCGATGAAGATCAGCATAACTCTTTTGTCGATCTTGTGAGGTTTTTATACGTTGTCGGATCGTTTGAATCTTTTCCGTAGTCATACGTACCAACTCTGGTCCCAAAAACATTGCTTCACCCACCTCATCCCAACATACTAGAGAACGACACTTTCTTCCATACAACGCCTCAAATGGAGCCATACCAATACTTGTTTGATAACTGTTGTTTTAGGAAAACTTCACCAATGGTAAGAACTTGTCCCAACTTCCCTTGAAGTCAAGGACACAGAGTCTTAATAAATCTTCAAGAGTTTGAATAGTCCTTTGCGACTGCCCATCCGTTTGCGGATGATATGCCGAACTAAATAATAAATCTGTGCCCATAGCTTTTTAGAAACTAACCCAAATCTTGAAGTGAATCTTGGGTCTCGATCAGAAACTATGGATACTGGCATACCATGCAATCTTACAATCTCGTTTATGTACATACTAGCAAGACGTTCAAGTGTAAAAGTTTCTCGTATCGATAAAAAATGAGCAGACTTGGTCAATCTATCAACTATGACCCAAATCGCATCTATGCCTTGAGAAACCTTGGGAAAACCAGTAACAAAATCCATGGTAACGTGCTCCCACTTCCATTTTGGAATTTCAAGTGGTTGCAATGGACCTTTTGGCACTTGATGTTCCGCCTTGACTCGTTGACAAGTTAGACACCTTGAGATAAACCTCGCTATCTCTCTCTTCATATTGCTCCACCAAAATGTATGTCGAAGATCACGATACATTTTGGTACTCCTAGGATGGATTGCAAATGGTGTGTTGTGCGCCTCCATCATGATTTTATACTTCAAGTCGGAATTGTTAGGAACACAAAGTCTGGAGTTGACTCGAAGTATTCCTTCTTCATCGATTCTTGCTTCCGGAATAGCACCTTCTTGCACTTTCGTCTTCATACTCATCAGCTCCAGGTCTGTAGTTTGAGCAGCTTTAACTTTATCGATTAAAGTTGGTTCCACTCATATATTTTCCATCATCACATGGGTCCTTGGAGTCTTTAACTCTATTTCCATCATTTCTAAGTCATACAAAATGGGCCTTTGCGTTGACAATATTGCACTTTCGAGCGACATATGATCTTACACTCAATCGTCATCATTTCTACGTTAAGCTTTTCGAGGATGGTATTGGATGGTATGATTATAATCTTTCAACAACTCAAGCCATCGTCATTGCCGCATGTTGAGTTTCTTTTGAGTGAAGAAATATTTTAGGCTTTTATGATCCGTATAGATCTCCACCTTCTCTCCATACAGGTAATGCCTCCAAATCTTAAGTGCAAAAATGGCTACTTGACTCTCTAGATCATGAGTAGGATAATTCCTCTCATATTCTTTGAGTTGTCGTGAGGCATAGGCTATAACTTTCCCATGTTGCATGAGAACACATCCTAACCCTTTGCTTGAAGCATCACTGTAGATGAAAAATCCCTCCAAGCCAGATGGTATTATCAGAACAAGTGCTGAAATGAGTCTCCTCTTGAGTTCTTGAAAACTCTTTTCACATTCCTCGCTCAACGGAACTTTTATCTTTTAGAGTCAATTTGAGTTAATGGAGTAGCGATTAGAGAAACCCTTCTACTTAATCTCCAGATAATAACCAATTGACTAAATCGAGAAAGCTACGTACTTCGGTCACTAACTTAGGTTGCTCCCATCTTTGAATTGCTTCAATCTTTGACGGGTCAATATATATTCCATGATTTGATATTACGTGCCCAAGGAATGCAACTTCCTCAAGCCAGAACTCACATTTCTTTAACTTGGCATAAAGCTTGTTTTCACGAAGCTTTTGAAGTATCAGCCTCAAGTGTTGCTCATGGTCTTCACGGGTTTTGGATTATATGAGGATGTCATCAATAAAGACGACCACAAAGTGATCCAAATATTCCTTGAATACTCGGTTCATCATGTCCATGAAGGCAGCAGGAGCATTAGTCAATCCAAAAGACATGACTAGGAATTCATAATGCCGTCTTAGGGTTACGAAGCGATTTTTGAATGTCATCAGTTTTAATCTTCAACTGAAGATATCCGAAACGAAGATCAATCTTTGAAAAGAATTTGGCTCCTTGTAACTGGTCAAACAGGTCATCAATGCGAGGTAATGGGTACCTATTTTTGATGGTGACATGATTCAACTCATGATAATCAATTCCTTCAGTTTATGGCATGATCCGTGGTTGAATGGACAAGCCATTAATCCATCGCGTCGCTTCTCTACAATACCAAAATTCCGGTGAATGCCCGTATTTCCGATATCGCAACACTGGGTGCTTGGTCATTACCCTCTAGCAACCACCGCGAGGTTATGCAATTTCGGAGTCGGTTTGATTATATCCCTGCTCCCTCGTCATCTGAGGATAAAATTTTATGGGGTTCAAGTGATATTAAATTTGTTAAAGCCTCCATCATTTGGAATTCTATTCGATCATCCGCTCAGAAGGTACCTTGGGCTCAACTGCTATGGCACCCTCTTCACATTCCTCGGTACTCTTTTACCCTTTGGGCGGCCTTACGTGGCGGATTACCTACTAATAATGATTTTTATCATACTTGAGTTTTTGTCCTCTAAAATGCCCTTCTGCTAGTGAACTCGTGATGAAACTTTCTCCCACTGTTTTTCTCGAATGGAACTATTCATCATCCGCCTTCTCCTCCTGCTTACGGTTGTTGGAGGATGGAATAACGTTCCAATGAGATGGGATGACCTCGTTAACCGTTATCCAATTTAGTGGAAGTAACACTAGGTCCAATATTCTAAAGCTTGCATTGGCTTCTCTACTGTGTACAAACTTTGGGCGACTAGGAACTCCTTTGTCCATGATCGGATCAAAAAGCCCTTGAGTGTTGTGGTCGGGGATATTTTGAATGACATCAAATCAAGGCTTTCTTCGTCTTCTAAATTCCTTTTAGTACGCTCGAGCAATCCCACTCTCAGTGTATGGTTGTAGTCCAGATGTTTTGGATGTATGGGAGTTGTTGTACGGTTGAGAATTGTTGCTGCTTTTCTTTCGTTTTGTTTTGCCGCGACTCGAATGTGGAGTGATGCGATCATGTGCTCCTTGCTTTTCGCCATTAACGATTTAACTTCTTACGTGTTGGAAATTTAGCTTCCATGGCGGTTCGTTGATTCGGCTCCCATGGCGATTCGGCCTCTTAATGAGTTGGTTCAAATTATTGCTTACATTACGTTATGGGTTGAAGCATCTTGATCAAATCTTGGGTTCGACTTTACGGCGATAAGGGAAGAAATTTATCTCTGGCTTAGCATCTTGGTTCGACTTGAGGTTGACCTCGTGTCTTGAGGATCTTTGGTTTTGGCTTGAGGTTGATCTACGGTTGGCCCTCTCCTTACCTTTTCGTAGTTCTTCTAAACTTGTATCCTCATCGACTCTTTGCGATCAGATTCGATTCGATCTTGGTCGGCGAGGATCTTTGGTTTCGACTTCGGGGTTGGTTTATGGTTACGACCTTCTCCTACTGCTTTTCGTAGTTCTTCTGAAACTTCTGCATCCTCTTCTTGCTCTTCTTAGTGCGATTGATTCAATCTTTGAGGCGCCGGGATCTTTGGTTTGACTTGAGTTCGGTTTCCATGGTTCGGCCCTCTCCTACTGGCACTCGTAGTTCTTCCTATGCTTTAGCATCCTCTTGACTCTTCGATGCTGATTCAGTTCGATCTTCAATTTTTCATTCATTTGGCTGCTTGGTTTTAACTGATTGGTTGTTTAAGTTGTTTAAGGTTTTCATGCTTGTTTACTATTGTCCTGCTTAGCAATGCTCCTTGTTCTTTCATTTGGCTTGGTTGTTAGTCTCTTGTTATCCATTTTGGGGGTTGTCCCATGTGGTTCTATCAAAAGCTTCTGGGGTATGCCCTTAGCGATTGTATTATCTCTTTTCTTTTCAATATACAAACAAACTTAGCGAAAAAAAAGATAATCAATACAAAGTCGCATACTTCCATCTTTCTTCTTCACGAATATAATAGGAGCACCCCAAGGAGACGTACTAGGACGAATGAAACCGATGTCTAACAATTCCTGTAGTTAGGTTTTTAACTCCTAAAGTTCAATAGGAGCCATTCGATATGGAGCTTTGGAAATGGGTTTTGTACCGGAGTCAAGGTCGATACAAAATTTAATTTCACCCTCTGGGGGTAGTCTAGGAAGTTCTTCAGGGAATACGTCAGGAAATTTATTAATAATAGAAATATCATTCAAATCTGACGTATTTTTATTTAAATTCGTGACATGGGCTAAGAAAGTTTGACATCCATTTTTCAATAATCGAATAGCTTTATGACTTGATATGACAGTGATTGACTTTAGTGGTTTGGTTGCTTGAATTCGTATAATAGATTGGTTAGGAATATGAAAGCTAACAACCTTACGAAAATAATCAATTTTAGCATGATGAGTAGTTAACCAATCAATCCCTAAAATCACATCAAATGCAAGTATTTTCAAAGAAATAAGATCGACGGAATAGCGTAAGATTCTGCGATCTGAATCAAACAAGACTTATAAACAATGGATGTAATGAAGGTTTCTCCCAACGGAGTTTCAACAGATAAGTCAAAGTTAAATTTCTCCGGAGTCAAATTTAAACGTTGAGCGCAAGTAGGAGAAATAAAGGAATTGGTAGAACCGGTATCAAATAAAGTATAAACTTTGCTAGAGTTTATGATTAGCTTACCCGTGATCACCTCATTTGGATTCCTCGCTTTATGGGAGGTTACGACAAATGCTCTCCCTTGAACTACCAGTTTTGTCTTGTTTGGGACACCCTTTGATGTCTCCATCCCAGCTGGACTTGACTTTGGTGCACGATAAAATCGGGCTAAGTGACCTTTTTTTCCACAATTGTAACATGCTTTAGACTGCATCGTGCAGTTTGGACTGATGTGTCCTTCCCCTCCACATTTGTAACATAGGACCGACGGTTGTTCTCCTTCCTTAACAACAGGTGCTGGTGCTGACATCTTTCCATCATTGTTAAATCTCCTCTTCTTGGAATGTCCACTCTTATTTTTATGGCCATGATTACCACGGAAGTGATTACCATTTTTGGCATGTTGATTCCCTCCACGTTTGTTGTCACCGCTTCGATGACTGCTACCACCGGTATTATCGACTTGCCGGCTTCTCTCTCTTGGTTGGGTTGACTCATTATCGCGCTCCAATAACTGAGCCTTATTCACAACATCTAAATACAAACATAGTTTATGAGAGATAAGGTATTGACGTATCTCGAGTTTCAAACCTCTTAGAAACATTTGTGTCATTCTCTCCTCATTATCAACCAAGTGGGACGTAAACCGAGATAACTCGGCAAACTTAGCTTCGTACTGCGCCATGGTCATATTTTTTGCTCAAGCTTGATGAAATCTAACTCCTTCATGTGACGAATACTTTCAGGAAAGTACTTGTCATTGAACAGCTCTTGGAACTTCTCCCAAGACAATTTGAGTGCGGCAGGTTGAGTACGCTTTACAGATTCCCACCAGTAATCTGCCTCTGCTCACAACATGAAGGTGGCAAAGGGAACCTTTTTCTCCTCGGAGCGTCCCAAGACATCAAATATCTTGTTAATCTGCTTTATCCACGTCTCCATCTTAAGTGGTTTTGGCTCTCCAAAAAACTCCGGTGGTCCTAGCTCCTTGAACTGCTTAGCGGTGACCGTCCGAGAGTTGTCAGTGTTTCCACCTGCATTTTGGACAGGAGCCGCTTTCGCCTGATGTTGCATGAATTACATAAAGCCTCTGAATATCCCATCGTTCACCATTTCATCGGTGTTATTGTTTACATGAGGATTATTGTCTTCCTGTTGCACATTATCCTGGGGATTAATATGTGGTGACTTAACGGTCTCATGTGCTTCATTGTTTATCTCAACATTTTCGGATGCCATTTTCAAATATTGCCACAAAACAAGGGTTAATTAACATATCACATATTATCCCTATACTCTGACCGACCAATTAAATACCAAATAAACTTAGGTAGGTCATACTAGCGAAGGAATTCCCCGTCTCTCCCCAACTAGTTCTTGTTTCATATCTCAGCCAGGAATCATATCCCTAAGCTTTGATACCAACTGTGACGCCCCCAAAATAGGTATACATCACCTATCTTGAGTCGCCAAATACATGGTACAAAATTCAAATATAACTTAATTATACAACAGTCGTGTAAAATACGACAAAACATAATTCAAGAGTTTTAATAAGAATATTGTCATCTAGACAATATCCACACTCAATGGAGTCCTCATTACATTTATTGTCACACTATTTAATGAATAGTGAAGACTACTAATGCTATCATCCGGACCGATCACTCGTTCCCCGACTAGTCATTACGTTCTCATTTCCTAAAGAGAACGGTGAAAGAAAGGGTGAGCTCAACTAGCCCGAAGAAATATTATGACTAAGATAATGCGGAATAAATTATCATTAGTCTTCAACAATGTTAAATCGATAAAATACAATAGACATCAAGTTTAACTACGAATGAATAAACAATCCATTAGAAGAGTCAAGTAGAGCATGATATCTACTATCTTCTATGATTTAAAATATTTTCATCAATTTTTTTACTGCATTGAGACTCAACTTAATAAATAAACCACATCATCGAATCCTCCACCTTTTACGGGCCAAGGATATTCATTAAATCATCAATGGTCATGACTATACCGAATAATCCTGTTCATAATCATACCAAAAAGCATCCATCAATGCATTACAGAACTCTTTGAGGACTTTTACCACATCATTTATAACATTACGAGTCATGATTATACCGAATGATCCCTGGTCATAATCATACCAAGTCCATCTATGCACGTAAGCCAAAGATGACTTTTATCACAATATAAGCATGACGATGATGACAATGACATAATAATTCAATAAAACAAGTTCAAGAATAAATTTATAAGTTAATTTATCCTGAAATCAATAACGTCCAAATTGTCAACATGATACTGTTTTGTGGAGTAAAATTCAAGAATGCTCAGAAGAATATTTGTGACAACCGAGACTTTGTGATTTAATTTTAAATATTTATTGGATTGAATAAATATTTTTTCGATGAATTAATTATTAGATTAAATGATTAATTGATGAAGTGGTGGTAGATTAATTTAATTATATGTGTTATATTTATTAAATTAATGCGGAGAATTTTTATTATTCGAAGTATGTGATTATGTGAGCTTATTGTATTAAAAGAAATATTTAATAAGGCCGATAGTATTTTAATTAATTTAATTATTAATTAGAGATTTAATAATTTGACATTATTAATCAAAGAGAATTTGAATTATGTGACTATGTGTATTAATGGGAATTTACTATATTTTAATTAAAATAGAATAAATTAAATAATTGATTTATTTTATATGGATGTGACATTATTTAAACTATATGATAATTTTTATTAAATTAAATGGTTTTTGAATTATTTTCTTGCTAGCCAAACATGGCACTAAGGGAGGTTATGGGCAGTTAACCCATGACTGGGTAACTGACCACCAATGCGTGAGTTCCTTTTCTATTTATCATACGTCTTCTTCTTTTCTATTATTCTTCTAAGTCTGATAAAAACATCACACAGAGAGAGTTTGAGATAATTGTTGAGAGAGATTGCTTGGTGTTTGAGAATTATTGAGGAAGGCTTTAATTCATCTCCTATTATTTTATCTACGCTTGGGTAATCTCTTCAACCCAATTATTATTTTTGCGTCTTTTAAAGTTTACATGAATATGGCTTAAGTTTTCTGTTAAGTTTCTGTAGTTGGAAAGAGTAGGAATTATGTGATTATGTGTTAATATAACATCATATCATGTTTTAATATATATTATATGGGTTTTCATATCTTCAATTTCATGAAATTATACAGTAAAAGATTTCAGAGTATGTAATATGGCCATATGGCCTTATATGTGATTTTTATGTCAAATATAATTTATTTTGCAAAATTCACACATTGATATGATTATGCATGTTAAAATGAACAAAATGAAACTTGAATGGTTGGATTTGGCTTTATAACGAATCAAGTAGCATTAAAATCCATGTTTTTGTTCAAGAACTTCAAGAACATCAAAAGCAAATTCAGGTTGCATGCTTTAATTCTGTGATTATGTGTTTTAATGGGTGAAAATCACTCCATCGATGTTAAGTATTGATTATTTATGAATTCTAGCATGTGGGTATGTCTAAATTCGTGTAAAAATAAGTTGATTGGAAATTTTTAATCGTGTTACGCAATTTTAAGCTAATTACGAAGCTGGAATCGAGTCTCTCGGCCGCCTGAACTCCTAGTTCTTTTCATGTGCATGACACCAAGTGTCCATACATGCAATGGCTAAGAGCTAGTACAAAAGTGGCGCCGCAACGTCACTTAGCAGAATGTCCAGAAAATGCAAAATTTTAATGTTCAAGTATGGAAATGTGATAGTAACTTAGTCTAATGATTATAAAGACTTGTTAGACCTATAATGAGATGTTAAAATAAATTCTTAACATGTCCAAAACACAATTACGTGTGGATTGAATGATCGAATGCATAATTAGTTTATTTTTTGTGAAGTCTTAATTTTACACTAAGTGTAATAATTGACTAAGTATAGTCATGAATTCGAGTTAAACAAAGAGTAAAGTTATGATGTTAGTACGTTATTATTGACTGGTATTGTGAACGTAATTGGTATGTAGGATTTAATTCAAAGAACGAGTTTTATTAACGTGTAATCTACGCATGAGGCAAGTTTATAAACCTTATCTTGTTACATTGAGCAAGTTTTCTAACTCTACATTTACGTTGAGCAAGTTTCTAAACCCTACTTGTTATCGTTATATAAGTTGATTAATTCATCTTTCGATATTGAGCAAGTTCTCATTTTTATTGATCAAGAATGTCTTGTATATTAAAGTTTATTAATCTTCAAGCATGATGTTGTTATACAATAATTATTCTATTGTATACCTTTTGAGATGTTATTCAAGTTAAATATTCATTCAACTTTGTTAAACCTTGTTAGAACTAGTGAACCCTTATTGATTCGACTAGTCCATAGTTGATGAGCGTTCTAAATTTCGAACCCTTGATGAATTATCCAAACCAAACTTCCTTTAGTGCGGACTCGAATGTCAAACCCGAGATGAACAACCTGTATAGGGGATTATTTATGCTTTAACGTTAAGATATTGTGCGCGATATGGTACTAAGGGTGATCCCCCTAAATGCACGAAAGAAGAGTCCATAGTCTTATGATCATTAAAGGTTTCAAGTAAAAACACTTGACAACCTAGGACATAGTTCAAGGTCTTACGACCCTCAGAATTTCTTTTGATTCTTGTTATTCATTCTTGATTCAAAAGTTGAGCTTTTATATCCGAAGTTATTATTTTCTCTCGCATGTTATTATTCATTGTTATATTGTTATACTTGTGGGCAATCGTGCTCACTCTTGCGTAATAATAACATTGCAGTTAAGAACGAAAGAGCAAACGAACCTTCCACTAGTAAGGGCAAGGGCAAGCTTAGCAAGTAATGAAGACTGATTATTTATTGTGGTTATGTGATGTAATTAGAATTGATGTTACTAAGACTTATTTGTTTATGTTTTCCGCACAGATGATTTAAGGTTAGAGTAACCTAGGATTTATTATTATTCAGTTGATGTAACCCCATAAGGGGAGAGATTTTATTATTATTTCTATATATTGTATGGTTTGCACTTTATTTACGGGTAGATAGATAGATGGTGTTTGTACAGTGAACACCAAATCCTGTGGAAATGGAAGTACCGGATTTGGGGGTGTCACAATATTTCCATGAAAAGATACTGGATGAAGCGCAAATATCCAGGATATTCTACTAATTTCATGGAGTATAGAAGCCAAAACTTTAATCAACTGAGTATAATAGAATATATGAAACTGCAAATAGATTTTCGCCCGCCATGCGGTAATCTATGTAGACAGATCATTTCCATAATTTAATAAGGAATGAATACAAAGGATCATTCACCATGCATGCGGTAATCCACATAGACAGGTTATTCCAACAGAATAATAAAGAATGGAACCAGGTCATGCGTAAACCGCACAGAGAGGATATTCCAACACAATAATAAAGAATAGAACCAGGTCATGCGTAAACCGCACAGACAGGATATTCCAACAGAATAATAAAGAATGGAACCAGGTCATGTGTAAACCGCACAGACAGGATATTCCAACAGAATAATAAAGAATGGAATAACAACAGAATTTCACCATGCATGCGATAGACCATGCATGACGAGTTATTCCAATGTAATAATAAAGAATGGAATAACAACAGAATTCACCATGCATGCGATAGACCGCACAGACAGGTTATTCCAACAGAATAATAAAGAATGGAATAATAGAAGAATTTCACCATGTATGCGGTACTTCGCATAGATAGTTTATTCCAACATAATAATAAGGAATGGAATAACAATAGCTTTGTTCATGAATACGAAAGAAATAATACCCCTTACCTTAGAAGGAACTGGATATTGGAATAGTGAAGTAGCAGACTTCTCTTCTTCTTTCTCTCTATAATTTTTCTCTATAATAATTGCTCTAAAGCTTTAGTGAATTGGTGAGAAATGAAGGAAGAATGAGCTTTTATTTATAGAAAAATATAGTTTTGATAATTGCACGTTTCGGGGCTCGAAATATTACAGTACAATACCTCCAACTTTTCTTTCATTTTTAATTTAGTCCTGCAAATATTTTCGAACTTGCACCACATCCTCTAATAGTAAATAATGTAAATCAATAGTTCAATCATGTGAATCAATAGTTATAATCATGTGAAAATATGAATTACAGTATAGTACCTCCATCTATACCTCTATTTTTTTAACTTAGTCATGCAAGTATTATCAATCTTGCATTGTGACAACCCGAGAATTTGGACAATTTAGTAAAATCTTAAATGATTGATTTAAGGTCAAATATTAGACCTGAGCGGAAAAATAAGTGTATCGTTTGATGTTATTAGGATGGAATTTTGAGGATTTCAAAATTACATGAAGGATTTAGGTGAATTATTGAGGATTAAGTGTTTATGTGATTAAGTTACGTGTATATGGTTAATGATGTGTTGAGAATGTGGTTAAGGTCGAGGTTGACGGATAAATTATATCGTGTCAAACCACTAAGAATATATAAAAACGACAATGTTAGATTAGAAAACCCTAGCGTTTAACGAAGAATCCTAGAAATCGGTTCTAGAAACCCTAGTTTCGATTAGAATACAAATCCTAATTCGATGCATGAAACCCTAAATCGAGAACTTAATGGCATAAGTGTAAATACTTATAAGATTAATTAGGGTTAATCTTAACTAATTGATTACAAAACCGTAATTCCAAATCAAAACCTAATACTTGATCGAAAACCCTAGTTTGATTACGATAAATTGAAGCCCTAATGCAGGAAATTAATGGAGAATTATAATGCTCTCTCTTGCTATTATTATAATATTAATTAGGGTAGCAGCTTAATTAATTAGCAAACCCTAATTTCAAATTATCGAACTTAAACTTTTAAAATGAAAACCTAATGATGGATTTGAAACCTAATTTATAATCGGGAAAATGAAAGTGTTAATTTAATACTTTTAATGTTAATTAGGAATATAATCCTAATTGTCAAGTTATTAGAAACCCTAATCTAATTGGGAAATCTAATTTCTAAAAATTTAAATATTATTTTTATATTTAAAACCCTAATTTTTGGGTTATAAATTATAATGTATAAATTTGACCCTAAGTGCTTAATTAGCAATTTTAATTAGGATAAATTAGTCCTAATTAGCAAAGGTTGATTTATGATTAGGAAATTATGATATAATTAGGAAGCCCTAATTATAATTAGAAATAAAAAATTTTCTATTTTAAAATTTAATTAGAAAATTTTTGAAATCCAAGTTGCTAAATTTTTAAGGGTTAAAACCTACACCTAAATTTGTCCAAACCTAAACCCTAGATTTCTCAACCCCTAAACCCTAAGGGTTTTATCATTTGGCAAATTCTAGAATTAATGGAAATGACCTTTATGCCCTTTTTGCATTCTTTAAATGGTAACTTGTAATAATTCACTAACACCTTTATTTGGTGACCTAATATTGACTTTGTATGGCCTATATATATCCAAAGAAATCACTACATTACTTACATAATCAAATCAAAGACATGCATTGAATTTTATCTAATATATAAATTAAAGAGAGAGAGAAAAGTTCATTCATTATTTTTATTTTGTCGAAGCCACTTCTCTCTCTAGAAATTAAGGATTTAGTAAGATAAAGAGTGATGAGATGAAGCATGATCGGTTCATAGAAAACCAAGAAACGAGAATCGAAAGTCGGAAAATCGAAATCAATGCATAAAAGGTAAAGAACCTAAATTTTTGAAATCTATGATTACGATGTTAAATGTTATAATTGATTGTTCAAAGTTGTGTAATAGGGTGTCAATTGATGTTACGGGTTGATAAATAATGAACCCGTAACATCAAAGTGCACGATTTTAAATTTTAGCAAATCTGGAAAATGAGAAAATTTGTATCCATGACCCGTATATCGGAGGCTCTAAATCCGTGTGTGTATTATGTGTTTTTAATGTTTAAAGCTTGTAACATGTAGTTTGTTATGTGGTCTTTAAGATGCAAAAAGAATCAAGGCCGGATCGTCGTAAGTTAAGAGATATTAGCGATCAAACGATGTTGACGATCGCGAAATCGCTTTACGGGCAACCCGAAACCCGGATCTCGCTTTGACAATATTTTACGTGCCTTAGATCTTTCCGCATGCTAGTGTTTAGGCTATGTTGTTGATTGAAGATTATAGAAGGGTATGTGAACTACAAAGTAATGCTATTAGATCACCCAGGATATGTACGGGATCGTAGAAATGCATGGTCAAACCAGATTGGCCAGTATGACCTGATGAAGATTCTGGGAAAACCCAGATCTTCAAGACCCGTTTACTGACCCCTTGTTTGACCGGCCATAATCTCTTTGATTCGGTGTTTATATGATGTTCTGATTTTATGTTGTTGTACCCTGCCATGTGGTTTCCAAGATAGAACCTTTAGATCACACAAACAATATATACACTGCAAGTTACAAGGATTGAAAAGTAGACACTTGGGTCGTTCTTCATTTACGGAAAACCGAAATGAAGAGCGATCTCTTATGATTTTAAGTGCGAATCTCACGGATATATTGTTGTTTGGTCACGAAATTAGTCATTAAATGTAGTATTACACTTATACTACATAACTATCGACGATTAATGAGACCAGAAATCAAGTATAGCATGGATTAAATGTTGGTCAAAAGCGACCTCGAAGTCCGACAATGCATTTACAGGCGGTCACCAAGAACACCAAGAACACCTATAGCGACGGTTACGTAAGCTATAAGAACTCTTTAGCGACAGGTTATTAATATTATTTAGAAAATTAATTATAATTAGAAAAAAATGGTTTTAATTATTAAAAATACATATTAAATTATGAAAAATTATTTTAAAGTCCGAAAAATAGTTTTTAACTATTTTGAGTATATTTTGAAAATATTTAATATTTTTTGGAATATAAATGGTATTTATTTATTTAATTATAATATTAAATAAATTATGAAAAATAGTTTTAATTCATGAAAAATCATGAAAAATAATATTATGGTAAAAGAAAATATTTTAAGTTATTTTTGATGACTTTTAATATTTTGTGATAAATTTCATTAATAATTTATTATTAATGGTAAATAGTTTTATTTAATAATTATATTAAATTAATAAAGAAAAAAATAAATTAATGTTTTTTTTAAATCATATAAAAATGATTTTAAGTATTAGAAAATTATTTTAAGTTATAAAATATAACTTTTGATATTTTGGCATGAAAATATTAATATTTTAATATTAATATTAATTATCGGATAATGGATTTAAATGTTTAAAAATCATGTAATTATGATTTTAAGATATTGAGAATATCTGGTGATATTATAATTATATTATAATATTATGTTATGATTTTTATTAATATTTTATATTAAATGAATAATAATGATTAAGGAATTACGTGGTATTTAATTCATATAAATACGATATTAATGATTGGAAAATCATGATAAATGGTAATAATTATTAAAGAAAATTATTACGAGCCTAGGAAAAATGTTTTGATGATAAGAAAATTATCTTGTGATAATTGTTAAGTGTTTAAGCGAGTTTAATTGAACTTAAACTCGATATTCGTCCGTAGGCCGCTCGGGATGATAGAATTATTAATAGATTAACTTCGGTTCGAATTTGAAATAGTTTGACACGATGCTAAGTCTTATGTGTTGTATGGTGATATAGGCTTATGTGTTATGTGTTTAGGTTATTACTGTGTATATAAATATAACAATATTATCTTGTGATGATATTATTCTAATATCGGAGATCTATATTATTAATATTAGGTCTTGGATAAAGCGTTATAAATTGCGTTCTTGTAATCAATCCAGTTCGAGCAAGTTTGTTCTTACTTAACTCTAATAAGAGTGTTTTATTCAAGCTTATGGTTAAATCATTTCTTGATTGCCATGAAAATTGTACTACTGTACATCTTGTATGTATAAAATCGGTATGAAAATTTCGATCACCTTCATTACCGGTTGGTTCGAAAATGTTTGTTCATGTTTAAAACTTGTTCGATCAAAAATTTGTTCGTCTTAGTTCTCAATTATATTGATGAATTATAGCAAGCCCATTATTCATACTCTTCAATCATGATATATCCTTATATTGTTGTATTTAAACTTACTGGGCAACTTTCATGCTCACCCTTGCTATATCATGATAAAACATTGCAGATAAGACGAAAGCGTTCGGATCTGAGGAAAGCGATTAAAGCGAGTTCACTTGGGTTATAAAGTGCAGCTAGTTTGTAATAGCGTATTGTGATAAATATTGTTATGTAATAAATAGTTTATGAAATGTGTATAAGTTAAGGTTACTCGACCTTGGGGAATAGTGTGTAATGTAATGTATAAACAATTTATGTTTATATCTTCCGCAAAAAAGTTATAGAAAGATTATGAAACCGAATCCGCGCGGCGATTTGGGGCCGGGATTTAGGGGGCCGCTACGATTTAGTATCAAAGCCATTGGTTATGAAGCTTAGGTAGGAATACGAGACCAATAACCGCGATGATTAGAGATAAGATCTAACTCACATAGAGTTAGTTGGTCTATAAGATTCAAAGATGAATCTCGGTAAGTTGTTAAACCGCACGAGTTCCCTAACTCTTGTAATAAGGTTGAGCAAGTGGTGAATAGATAAAGTCTAAAAGACTAAAAGCTCGATGATAGGAGATCGTAAAACAAAAGCGATCATAGTCATAGAATTGAATCGTAATATATACGATGAGATCACCCGTGATCTGTTAAGGTTATAATGACCGAAAAGAATCAATCGATGATTGAAAAGTTTAAAGCATGATTCTTTGTGTAGATGGTACTGATTCGGAAAAGGATTATGAATCTGAATTAAATGAAATTACGTATTGAGAAGGGGAGTTAAGTATTAGGTGGGGATTTCAATGAGGACTCGTGTTGTAAATGAGTTGTATGATTTCTTGTATGGGCGGGGAATCGTACTTGGTGTAAAAACTACTTAGTTGGTGGCATTGGTAATAATTGAAATGTTGTGTCACGCTTAGTTATTATATCTGAGATAAATAGGTCATAGGTAGAGAATATAGGATTAAGTACGAGTTCTTAGAACTCATACTTATGTGACATTCTTGACTCATAGTTATATGAAATGTTTATGAGCCCCTCAGCGAACGGACGCCAAAGGTCAGACTAGGGTAAGTTCGTAAACTCATATAATTGTGACCAGGTTATGAACTCATAAGTGTGGTTTTATGAACTGGGTATAGTGGTGTGTGAATGGAGTGTTAAGGATTATAGGAACAGATAGATTGTTAAGCATATGATCATTAGTGGAGATTTAGGTTTTCCTAAACCCCTAGCTTTGTTAAACTTCAATTTTTGACATCAAGCTAAATACGCACTATGTGCCTTTTAAAAAATAAAAATAAAAAATTCTTGTTTTTATTTATCACTTATGTACCATGTGACCTGGTGCAGAGATGATAAAAAAAAATGATGGTGTTATCAATGCAGAATTACTTGGTGTTGGATGTGATCTAAGGATCGTCAACCCACTACAGTATGATGTAGTATAACAAAGTCACAAAATGACGAAATCCTCAACTGAATTTATTAAATACGGTCATGACATCATGACGTCATTCTCAAAAATGTTTTTATTGAAAGAAATTTCCCAAACCAAATTGTTTTGTTGTGGAATCAAATAAGACTGAGGTATATTTTGTGCTTTAAAGTGGATAAGAGGAACAAAATTATTCCACCAATGATCTTAGCGATCAGGCATATCGGGCTAATCACCCTTTGTGTCCGTAAGTAATGACGGTTTGTGGATGAATTTTCATAAAACCTTTGAAAAAAAAAAAACTAACTAACGATCTATCGATTCCTCGAACGCAGTTTTAAAATTTTCACCTTTGTGAGTGGGTGTATTCTTGTAGCATGTGTAATATGTGTGAATGGTGTAAGCTATTTGGTATCACGATGTAAGGTGTAAGGTGAATTTAGGGGACGAAATTCTTAGAAGGAGGGTGAATGTGACAACCCGAGAATTTGGACAATTTAGTAAAATCTTAAATGATTGATTTAAGGTCAAATATTAGACCTGAGCAGAAAATAAGTGTATCGTTTGATGTTATTAGGATGGAATTTTGAGGATTTCAAAATTACATGAAGGATTTAGGTGAATTATTCAGATTAAGTGTTTATGTGATTAAGTTACGTGTATATGGTTAATGATGTGTTGAAATGTGGTTAAGGGTCGAGGTTGACGGATAAATTATATCGTATCCAAACCCTAAGAATATATTAAGAACGACAATGTTCGATTAGAAAACCCTAGCGTTTAACGAAGAATCCTAGAAATCGGTTCTAGAAACCCTAGTTTCAGTTCCGGGAATACGAAATCCTAATTCGGTGCATGAAACCCTAAATCGGGAACTTAATGGCATAAGTGTAAATACTTATAAGATTAATTAGGGTTAATCTTAACTAATTGATTACAAAACCCTAATTCCAAATCTGAAACCCTAATACTTGATCTGAAAACCCTAGTTTCAGATTCTGATAAATTGAAGCCCTAATCAGGGAAATTAATGGAGAATTATAATGCTTCTACTTATTATTATTATAATATTAATTAGGGTAACGCAGCAATTAATTAGCAAACCCTAATTTCAAATTATCGAACTTAAACTTTTCCGCCGTAAACCCTAATGATGGATTTGAAACCCTAATTTATAATCGGGAAAAATGAAAGTGTTAATTTAATACTTTTAATGTTAATTAGGAATATAATCCTAATTGTCAAGTTATTAGAAACCCTAATCTAGTTGGGAAATCTAATTTCTAAAAATTTAAATATTATTTTTATATTTAAAACCCTAATTTTTGGGTTATAAATTATAATGTACAAATTTGACCCTAAGTGCTTAATTAGCAATTTTAATAAGGATAAATTAGTCCTAATTAGCAAAGGTTGATTTATGATTAGGAAATTATGATATAATTAGGAAGCCCTAATTATAATTAGAAATCAAAAATTTTCTATTTTAAAATTTAATTAGAAAATTTTTGAAATCCAAGTTGCTAAATTTTTAAGGGTTAAAACCTACACCCTAAATTTGTCCAAACCCTAAACCCTAGATTTCTCAAACCCTAAACCCTAAGGGTTTTATCATTTGGCAAATTCTAGAATTAATGGAAATGACCTTTATGCCCTTTTTGCATTCTTTAAATGGTAACTTGTAATAATTCACTAACACCTTTATTTGGTGACCTAATATTGACTTTGTATGGCCTATATATCCAGCAAATCAGCCTACATTACTAGCAAATCAGCAGCATGCATTGAATTTTATCTAATATATAAATTAAAGAGAGAGAGAAAAGTTCATTCATTATTTTTATTTTGTCCAAGCCACTTCTCTCTCTAGAAATTCGGGATTTAGTAAGATAAAGAGTGATGAGATGAAGCATGATCAGTTCATAGAAAACCAAGAACAGAATCAGAAGTCAGAAAATCGAAATCAATGCATAAAAGGTAAAGAACCCTAAATTTTTGAAATCTATGATTCTGATGTTAAATGTTATAATTGATTGTTCAAAGTTGTGTAATAGGGTGTCAATTGATGTTCTGGGTTGATAAATAATGAACCCATAACATCAAAGTGCACCTGATTTTAAATTTTAGCAAATCTGGAAAATGAGAAAATTTGTATACATGACCATATGTCGAGGCTCTAAATCAAGTGTGTATTATGTGTTTTTAATGTTTAAAGCTTGTAACATGTAGTTTGTTATGTGGTCTTTAAGATGCAAAAAGAATCAAGGCGGATCGTGTAAGTTAAGAGATATTGGCGATCAAACGATGTTGACGATCATTTAAATCTGGTTTACGGGCAACCGAAACCCGGATCTCGCCGACAATATTTTATGTGCCTTAGATCTTTCCGCATGCTAGTGTTTAGGCTATGTTGTTGATTGAAGATTATAGAAGGGTATGTGAACTACAAAGTAATTCTATTAGATCACCCAGATATGTACCAGGATCGTAGAAATGCATGGTCAAACGACCGTTGACCGTATGACCTGATGAAGATTCTGGGAAAACCCAGATCTTTAAGACCCGTTTACTGACCCCTTGTTTGACCGGCCATAATCTCTTTTATGTTGTTGTACCCTGCCATGTGGTTTCCAAGATAGAACCTTTAGATCACACAAACAATATATACACTGCAAGTTACAAGGATTGAAAAGTAGACACTTGATCGTTTCTTCATTTCTCGAAAACCCGAAATGAAGAACGATGTCTTATGATTTTTAAGGGTCTGAATCTCACAGATATATTGTTGTTTGGTCCTGAAATTAGTCATTAAATGTAGTATTACACTTATACTACATAACTATCAGCATTAACAAACCAGAAATCAAGTATAGCATGGATTAAATGTTGGTCAAAGTAGCAACCTCGAAGTCTTATAATGCATTTCGCAAGCGGGTCACCAAGAACACCAAGAACACCTATAGCGACGGTTACGTAAGCTATAGAAGACCTCTTTAGCTGACGCTTTATTAATATTATTTACGAAAATTAATTATAATTAGAAAAAAATGGTTTTTAATTATTAAAAATACATATTAAATTATGAAAAATTATTTTAAAGTCTGAAAAATAGTTTTTAACTATTTTGAGTATATTTTGAAAATATTTAATATTTTTGGAATATAAATGGTATTTATTTATTTAATTATAATATTAAATAAATTATGAAAAATAGTTTTTAATTCATGAAAATCATGAAAATAATATTATGGTAAAAGAAAATATTTTAAGTTATTTTGATGACTTTTAATATTTTGTGATAAATTTCATTAATAATTTATTATTAATGGTAAATAGTTTATTTAATAATTATATTAAATTAATAAAGAAAAAATAGAATTAATGTTTTTTTAAATCATATAAAATGATTTTAAGTATTAGAAAATTATTTTAAGTTATAAAATATAACTTTTGATATTTTGGCATGAAAATATTAATATTTTAATATTAATATTAATTATCGGATAATGGATTTAAATGTTTAAAAATCATGTAATTATGATTTTAAGATATTGAGAATATCTGGTGATATTATAATTATATTATAATATTATGTTATGATTTTATTAATATTTTATATTAAATGAATAATAATGATTAAGGAATTACGTGGTATTTAATTCATATAAATACGATATTAATGATTGGAAAATCATGATAAATGGTAATAATTATTCAAAAATTATTACGAGCCTAGGAAAAATGTTTTGGTGATAAAGAAAATTATCTGTGATAATTGTTAAGTGTTTAAGCGAGTTTAATTGAACTTAAACTCGATATTCGTCCGACTGTAATATCGGGATGATAGAATTGTGTCATATTAACTCGATTTGAAATAGTTTGACACGATGCTAAGTCTTATGTGTTGTATGGTGATAGGCTTATGTGTTATGTGTTTAGGTTATTCTCGTATATATAAATATAACAATATTATCTTGTGATGATATTATTCTAATATCGGAGATCTATATTATTAATATTAGGTCTTGGATAAAGCGTTATAAATTGCGTTACGGTAAATCAACGGTTCGAGTGCAAGTTTGTTCTTACTTAACTCTAATAAGAGTGTTTTATTCAAGCTTATGGTTAAATCATTCTTTGATTGCCATGAAAATTGTACTCTGTACATCTTGTATGTATAAGTCGTTATGAAAGGTCGATCACCTTCATTACCCGGTTGGTTCGAAATGTTTGTTCATGTTTAAAACTTGTTCAGTCAAAAATTTATTCGTCTTTAGTTCTCAATTATATTGATGAATTATAGCAAGCCCATTATTCATACTCTTCAATCATGATATATCCTTATATTGTTGTATTTAAACTTGTTTGGGCAACTTTCATGCTCACCCTTATATCATGATAAAACATTGCGAGATAAGACGTGAAAGCGTTAGGATACGAGGAAACGAGTAAAGCCAGGTTCAGCTTGGGTTATAAAGTGCAGCTAGTTTGTAATAGCGTATTGTGATAAATATTGTTATGTAATAAATAGTTTATGAAATGTGTATAAGTTAAGGTTACTCGACCTTGGGGAATAGTGTGTAATGTAATGTATAAACAATTTATGTTTATATCTTCCGCAAAAAGTTATAGAAAGATTAGCAAACCGAATCCGCGGCGATTTGGGGCCCGGGATTTGGGGACGCTACATGCACCAACTCCCCTAATAGTACGTGAATGTGATTCAATAGTACACACATATGAACAAATAGTTATATAAGAATGTGAATTAGTAGCAATTAATTGCTCATTTATCCGATTAATTACCTGATTTATCAATATAACCCCCAGACATCAATTATCGCCGGAATAGATGTCGATTTCCACTAACACTAATAATTCCAACACAATGGAACTATCAATTTCATCTTTAATCAACACGAACTTATTCATCATTAATATTATAACTCACAATATTTAACAACCAGGTCGTTCCCAGGAAAGAGGGGGCTTTTCGATAAGGATTTCTCCTTATTGGCGCGCAATTAGATGACTAAACCTCTCCTTGACAGAACTTCTAGACATTGTAAATATTGCAATTTAATAATATGAATAACTTTGTCGTCTCAATTATTGATTTAATAATATATCATATAATGCAGATGATACTGTGTCAATAATCGAATCAATAATATGAGAGATATGATGCAACAATTACTATAGCAATAATTGAGTATAATTGAGTGACTTCTCACGTAAGCATCAATAATCAATACCATGTGCTACTATGCAACCACGCGTATTACTGTACTTTTACTACCGGGTAGTTCAATAGTTTAACGGTAAAACTTCCGCCTTTATTTTTATAAAAAGATAATTCTGTCGTTTTCTTATTACAACAATACTTGCGTTGTGGGGTCCAAAGAATGATGGTGCTGCCGCACGAATATTCCCCTGTTAAAACGAATATTCCCAGAATTAATCGAATATTATATAACCACTTGCTTACTTTGAAAAAATTTGTAAATATTACCTGAACTATAACATTATATTATATCCACACCATAATATTCAAAAATATATTTCGAGAGAAATTAATCTTTATTCGTAAAAGTTGGGGTCTTACAAAATGTTTATGAACCCCTCAGCGAATGGACGCCAAAGGTCTGACTAGGACAAGTTCTTAAACTCATATGATCGTGGGAAAGTTCACGAACTCATGAGTGTGTTTTGATTGAACCGAATAGTCATGTGTGAATGGAGTATTGAGGATAATAGGAATAGATAGATTGTTTAAGCAATTGATCATTAGTGGAGACATAAGTTTTCCAAAACTCCTAGCTATGCTAGACTTCGAAATTTTGACATCAAGCTAAATACGCACTTTGTGCTTTTAAATATATATATATATATATATATATATATATATATTCGTAATTATTTTTGAACGGTTTAAAGTATAGTCTATGCTACTTATTTTGGCTAGACGCAAATGATTTGAAATATCAAAATATATTTTTATTTATCACTCATGTACCATGTAACCTGGTGCAGAGATGATAAAAAGTTGATAGAGTTATAAATACAGGAATACTTAGTGTGAATTGGATCCAAAAATCATTGTTCCACTATTGTATGATGTGTTATGACAAAGTCATACAATGACGGCATCCTCAAACAATTTATTACAACTGATGCGACATCATAACGTCATTCTCAAAAATATTTTCAAAAATTTTAATTTGCCAACGGGGTTTGGCTACACCTAAATAATTCGATTGAATTGAATTATTGATATGAGTATTTGCTATTCGATTCAGCTAGACTAATATTTATGAAAACTCTAAGTGTTCATTGAAAGAAATTTTCCGAACCAAATTATTTTGGTGCGGAATCCAATAAGACTGAGGTAAGAAAATTTTATGCGCCTAAGGCGGATAAGAGGAACAAGAAAATGGTTTCGACCAGCAGTACTTGATCAGTACAAGGCATAATGGGCTAATCACCCACTATGTCAGTAAGTTATGATGGTTTGCGAATGAATTTACATAAAACCTTTGCGAAAATGACATATAATAGTCTATATAACTCCTCAGCAAAATTTGAAAATTTTTACTCTTGTGAGTGGTGTATCGGGTAGCATGTAATGTTGTGTATGAATGGTGTAAGAAGTATGGTGTAAGGTGTAAGGTGTAAGGTGAATTTCGGGGACGAAATTCTTAGAAGAAGGGGTGAATGTGACAACCCGAGAAATTAGATAATTTATTAAAATCTTAAATGATGGATTTAAGGTCAAATAATAGACCTAGACAGAAAATAAGTGTATGCGTTTGATATTTTTGAGAAGGAATTTTGAGGATTTCAAAACTCTGTGAAGGAATTTAGTAAATTATTCAGGATTAAGTGTATGTGTATATGTTCTGTGAATATGATATTATATGTGTACAGAATGTGGTTAAGGGTCAAAGGTTGACCAGATAAATTTTATCAGTGTCAAACCCTAAGTATATATTTAGAACATCAACGTTCAGTTAGAAAACCCTAACGACTGATAAGAAACCCTAAAACCGGTTCTAAAACCCTAATTTCAGTTTTGGGGATTCTGAAACCCTAATTCGAAAGTTGGAAACCCTAAATTGGGAACTTAATGGCATAAGTGTAAATAATTATAAGATTAATTAGGGTTAATCTTAACAAATTAGTTAAAAAACACTAATTTCTAAATTTGAAATCCTAATTGTTCCGTTAGAAACCCTAATGTACAATTATGACCCTAATTGCTAAATTGGCAATTTTAATTAGGAAATATTAATCCTAATTATAAAGCTTGAATTATGATTAGAAAATTTTATTATAATTATAGAATCATAATTATAATTTAGAAATATTAATTTTCTATTTTTGAAAATCTAATTTAAAAATTCTAGAAATTTGATTTTTTTGAACCTTAGGGTTTAGCCCTAAGGGTTAGACCCTAAAGGTCAAACCCTAAGGGTTCAAACCCTTGGTTAATGTGTCATTTATGTCATTAAATTTGTTTGCAAAAAGACTATTTTGCCCTTTTAGCATTCTTTAATAGGTTGGAGTATAAATCTAGCCAAAATATTGTTTGTTGACCAACTAAAGGCTATCACATGTGCCTATATCATCTACACCAGCCATCTAGATTGCTAGATACATTGAATCATATCAATTATAAAAGAGAAAATGCACACTTTAATTCTCATTTTTTCCAAGACTTTCTCTCTCCAAAATTTTTGAAATCTAGAGTGAGAGAGAGTGAGAAACCAAGCTAAGATCAGTTCATAGCAAGCCCATAACAGAAATCAAGGATCAGATTCAAGATCCTAGCTAGAAAGGTATAAAAACCCTAAACTTAGAAATCTTATGATCTGATATTAGATGTTGTTGTTTATTGGTTAGAGTTATGTTATAGGATGTCATTTAGTGATCTGGGTTGTTAAATCCCAGATCCATAACATTTAGAAGCATGAAAATGAGTTTTTCAAAACTGATCTATGAACCCTAAAAATGTGAAGAACGTTGTTGGTGGAAAAATTTAAAACTATCGTAATTAGAACTTTTTATTGATGGATAAGTTTAAAACCATCGCATATAAGTTAGTTGCTTATTGCTTGATTAGAATTTAGAGAAATATTCATGAAGAACGGATTGAACTTAGCTACAACGAAGTTATGGCAATTGTAACAATCCATAATTTCAAATTTAATTTTAAATATTTATTGAATTATATAAATATTTATTTGATGTTTATTGTTGATTAAATATTTATTTGATGATGGTTGTTAATAAATATTTATGAATCTAAATATTTATTGATGTGATGGTTGTTAATAAATATTTATGAATCTAAATTTATTAGATAATATTCTAAATTAAATTAATTTATAATTTTGAGAGTTGTAATATGACATGAGGTGTTATATTGTTGATTAATAATTTAAAATTGTATGTTAAATTATTAAATAAAATTATAAATGAAATTATAATTTTGTGATATTTGTTAAAGTGGAATATTTATTTAAAATATAGTATGTGATTAATTTATTTGATTAATGTGTGGATATGGAAATCCAAATAAATAATATGTGATTATAAATTATAAACTAAATTATTTATTAAAATAAATTAAAGGAGTTTAATTTAGTTTTTGCCAAACAAGGCTTAAATATATTAAGTCTTTAATATTTAAAGGGTTTTGCCAAACAAAGCCTTATAGGATTTTGGATTTTTTGAATTTTAAATAATATAAATAAAATAAATAAAATAATAAATAAAATATATTTATAACATATACGTTATATTTTATAAGCGATATTCTAATTAGTGTGCGTATTATTATGGCTATATCGGTTTTAGAATTATTATTATTATAGCTTGGCTATTAGTTTGTTATTTTCTACTTTTGCTAAATTCTAGTTGGTTTATAGAGAATCGAGAGAATTTGAGAGAGAGCTTAAGAATTTCAAAGCAATTTCTAGTGTTTAAAATTTTTAGCAAAAAAGGTATTTTCCATAATTTATTGAAGGTATTATTTTCATAATCTTTATATATATATATATATATATATATATATATATATATATGTATGTATGTGTGTGTGTATAAATTCTACAAAAAAATTTTATATACATGTGAATTCAAAATTTTTTTAATTGTTGCTATATAATTGTATTTATCGCATTTGTATGTAATTGTAATGCTAGAGTTTATGTTTAAACATGAATTATATGCTAATTTTATTTTTAAAAGTAAGAAAATTAATGTATGTTTGTATATATTTTCTCATTTGGCTTATGAAAGTACCAAATTTTGATGGTAGATTGTATGTTAAAGCTGTAAATTGAGGCTTGATTATGCTAGTTCATTAAAAAGCGAAGATAACGTAGTTTGAATGAAGTGATTTGGTGATGAATTGAAATCACAATGATGAATTTTTTTAAAGGATGTCAAAAAAATGGAGTTTTATGTAAAAATATGGAATTTGAGAAATTAAACTAGTTTTAGTTGTTGTTAAATTGTTCTAATTGGTTGAATATGTTGTGAAACATGTTTGTAATAGTTCTATATCAATTGTTTGTGTTAAATTCACTTGTTGGTGGGTGAAATTAAATTAGTTAGTTGGCTTAAGAATTGTGTAAATAATCATGTTCTTCAAAAAAGCTGGCGAGTTGCGTGGCGTTGCAGCACCACTTGGCGCTAATATAACCTATCGTATCAGTGAAGTGAAGTCTGCTATGAAATCTACTTACGCTAACTTTGGACATTCATTGTAACTTAGCTTAATGTTATGTTAATGTGAGAACCATGTAACAACAAGGTTAAAATAGAGTCGTGTTATGTGGTTAGTAAATTCAAAGTTGTAAAAATGATTAGTAAGTTACTGAGCGAGCGTTATGTGATAACTTAGTATACACAATGAATGTTAGAAAAAGTGTTGTGAAGTCAACACTTGGAATTTACGAAATGTAAATGGTAATGTAAGACTTGTACTAAAATAACAAGTTTAGCTAGAAATGTGTGTTATATTGAAAAGTGAATATTAGTATATCTAATAGATGTTGTGGTTTTAATACTATGTATAGGTGAGCGTGAGTTTTAATATTATAGCTTACGCTTTCGAAACAAGTTTTCTAACTCTCTACACTTTCATTGAGCTAGTTTTCTAACTATTATTACATTGTGTAACTTTATTCTTTTGATTGAGCAAGTTTCCTATCTTAAACTGTTATTGAACAAGTCATTTGTTCCTAAATTTCATTTGAGCAAGCTTTAACTCTAATGTTATTGGAATTCTCATTATGGTTGATTCATTCTAACTTGTTTATAGTTAAGCAAGTTTCTTAAGTTCTATTCCTGTATAATGAACGCTAGTTTTTGAACTCTCGTCTCTATTATTGAGTTGTTTTATTACTTTGCATGAGTTAATACCATGTTGGGCAAGTTTTTAGTTTTCAGCTTGCTATCAGTTAATGTACGTTCAGTAATTTCATTTTTAATGTTATAAGACCTTAACCTTAGCTTATTTATTGTTCAAGCAAAGGTTTATTATTTTATTCATTTTGTTCAATACTTATGCTCTCTAGTTATTTTCAAGCATGAGTTTAATATATATAGTCAATTCACCTATGAATCTCAATTGTTCTATATTATGTTGTTATTAAATAACTGTTGTGTTATCAAGCATTGTTGATTCAACTAGTCCCCTAGTTGATGATCATTAAACTTCAAATTACCCTTGAAAGCTTATCCAAACCAAACTTTCTTTGGTGCGGACTTGTACTCTAAATACTAAGATGAACAACCCAATTATTAGGGGATAATTTACGCTTAACGTTGAAATGTTTGTGCACAATACATTGTACGAAGGGTTGATCCCCCTAAGTACGAGGAGTCCTTATAGTCTTATGACTGTTAAAGTTGAAGTTGAAAGATTACTTACAACTGTGGACATAGTTTGTGGTCTTATGACCCTCAGATATATATTCCATATTTTGATTCCAGTCTTTGGTTATCATTGATAGAGTACTATTCAGTTTTGATGAGCCTATTCATTGGCGGTTATTATTATCTTGTTTGATTCATTGCTATATCTAGTGAGCATTTGTTTTTTGCTCACTCTTGCATATATATACTCATTCATTGCATTAAAGTTGAGAAGGTTGAATGAACCTCTGACTAGCAAAGGAAAGGAAAAATGTACAAGTGATGAAGACTTGTAATTTCATTTATTATTATGATGATAGACTTTTAATTAATGATGTGATGTAATAATTTTATTTTCGCACTTGATTGATGTTTAAGGTTAGACAACTTTGGGGAAGACTTTTGATTAATGATGTAACCCTATTTAAAGGGAGGATTTATGATTTAATTTTATTATATTTGGGTAGATAGATATGAATGAATAGATAGTGAACACCAAATCTTGTGGGAATGAAGTACCTAGATTTGGGGGTGTCATCAGAGTTGGTATCAAAGCTTTAGGTTATGAACCTTAGGTGGGGAAAAAGCCTTAGGAAGTAACCTTTGAAAAGATAGTGATGATAAACTCTTATCGAGTTTTAAGGAAAAAGTAATAAAACACTTATGTGCTTATGTGATTACAACTTATGTGCTCAGTGAGTGTCGAGTAGTAATGATTAGTAATTAAAACTTAAAATTTGGTTGACATGGATGGCTAATGTAGGAGAATCCGGTCGGGCTAGGGAGGAAGGATCCCGGATGCCTAGAGAGGAGGAGCCTCGAGATATTCAGTGGTTTGGGAACAACTACTGCCACGAGGAAACAACTCTCGTTGGTCACGATGGTTGAAGGGAGAGAATACTGATGAGGATGATGAGATAGAGATGGGGCGAGGAGGACCCTGTTGAGCTACCACGCGATCGGATGAGGATGAGGAGGATGAGGAGGAAGAGATTCCACTTAACTTCGATTATTTGCGTATATGCTGACGAAGTATCGGACCAATGTGTGGAACTTCAAGATACCATCGAGGAGTTGCAAGAGATAGTAGGTGAACAATGACCTCGATGGCACGAAGAAGGATGACGAGATCCGGGATCGAGAGGAGCGTCTGAATAATGTTGAAGAGAAGTTGGTCCACACTTGAAGGAGAGAACGAGCGAATGATAGCGAGAGATTGCGAGTTGAAGAACAAGTTGAAAGAAGAAGCTACTAAGAGGGCAGAGAGCGAGGCGCGTATGAGGAAGCTTATCAACGAGCGAGGAATAGCGAGAGAGAGATGCAAAGCAAAGAGGATGAAGATGGAAGAGATGAATAATGTATTCAACACAAGTGATCAATCGAGCTCAAGATCGGGTCATGTGTTATCTATTCGATTCGAGATGCTTGCCATCGTACATATTAGATCGTAGAACAATGTTAGAATTATGGAAGAGGAGGCGTCGTAAGGCTATCGCAACATTTTAATAGAGCGTCATAAATGTAATCTATTATGTGATTAGTGAGTAAATAAGATGTAAATCCGGGTATGATATATAACTAATGGGATGTGATGATGATGAAGTAATCCTGCAACTTTTGTAGTTCAGGAAAGTAATGTAAATAGCAGTGATGCTATTGTTTTGATGTTTTTAAAAGATTATGAATGAATAAAAGTTATTATTTTATTCAAAGTGTTATGTGTTACGTAATAATCTTATATGATGTGCAAATTAAGTAGTAATACTTAAAAGGTTGAATAGAATCTAATGGGTGTATTTTAACAGAAAATGCCTCCAAGACGTCAACCACGACAAAGGAACCATGAGAATAACAACAATGTTGAGGATAATCCGGTTCGACAATTAATGTAACGCTAATGATGGGGAGCATTACGAAAATCGACCCACAAAATCAAGTTGCGACATTTAAGGACTTCAAGGAGGTTGGGCCACCAGAATTTCATTGGGTCCATGAATCCGGTTGAGGCACAGACCTGGATCATGGAAATAGAAAAGTTTTCGATGTTGCTAGGGTGGGGGAGAATCAGAAGACTGCTTTTGTAACATTCATGTTGAAAGCGAGAGGCTAGTTATTGGTGGCAAGCCAATAAAACCCGAGGAGGTCGAGGGTAATGTCTTGGGAAAGGTTCAAGGAGATATTCTTTGAGACCTATTTCCCGAGAAGTTTGAAAATCAAATGGAGGTACAGTTTACGGAATTGAAGCGAGGGCACCATGATGATGTCGATATATATGAAAATTCAACGAGTTAGCAAGGTTTACGCCATATCAAGTGAATCTGGATGAGCGCAAGCAAGGAGATTTGACGGGACTGAAGCCATGGTTGTATGATGAGAGTCTCCTGTTCCGATTAAAGACGTTTGCGGTGATTTTGAAAAGCGATTTCTCACGAGAGTGGAGGCGAAAGTTGTAACAAAAGCACAACCAAGAGCGAGAGAAGAAGAAGAATGAAGGTGAAGTTAAGAATGGTGGTGGTGGTAAAGGTGGAAATGGCAACAACAATTTGAAGAGGAAGTGGAATGCAAATGTGGGAGCTGGAAATCGACAAGGTAACTGTAACCAAAGAAGAAGAAGATGGACGCATGTGCTACATGCGGGAAGTTTCACACGGGTATGTGCTTAAGGGGGAAGCGGGTATGCTTTAACTGTGGCCAGGAGGGTCACATTGCCCCAAATTACACTCAACCCAAGAAGAATGCTTGCTACACCTGCGGGTCGAAGGATCATTTTGCTCGCGAGTGTCCAAAGAAGAAATCTGGTGAGACAAATGGAAGCAAGGGAAATGCTAGTGGAGGTACACTGACTATTGCTGGACCAACGTCAACAAATAAGCCCACACAGAACCTTCAACATGACGGTGCAGGACGCGGTGCAATCAAAAGATGTTGTGTCAGGTATTATCCCAATCAATGATATAAATGCATATGTATTATTTGATTAAGGTCTTTACTTTCTTCGTTTATATCGATGAATTTGCTAAGAAGTTAGAAATACCTAGTGAAGAGTTGAATTTCCCTTTAAACATAGAAATTGCGAATAGGGAGGTAATTCTGTTAGATTCATATACAAGAAGCTGTAGGGTGAATATAAAGGGAATGTTATGAAAGTAGATTTAATCCAGATAAAACTTGGAGAGTTTGACGTGATATTGGGAATGGATTGGTTATTCAATTATGGAGCGATAATTGATTGCCAAAAAGAAGTGTGTAAACCTTATGACTCAAAATCAAAGGTAGTTTTTCATGGTAGCAAATTGCCTAGACAAATGAGATGTCGTCGATTATGCGAGGCGAAGTTGTTGAGTCGAGGTGTGTAGGGTATTTTAGCTTACATAGTCGATACTCAAAAGAAGGAGGTGTAAAATTGGAGGAAATACCGGTGGTTAGAGAATTTTGTGGATGTGTTTTAGAAAGATTTTCCGGGACTTCCGCTTTGTGAGAGATTGAATTTGTGATCGACTTAGCGCCGAGGAACCACTCTCGATATCGAAGGCCCGTCTGAGAATGGCTCGATGAGAGATGAAGGAACTGATGGTACAATTGCAAGAAGCTGTTAGATAAGAAGTACATTCGGTAGAGTGTATCACCGTGGGGAGCACCGGTGTTATTATTAAAAGAAGAAGAAGGATGGATCAATGCGTCTTTGCATTGATTATAGAAAATTAAACAAAGTCACTATTAAAAACAAATATCCATTGCCAAGAATAGATGACTTGTTTGATCAATTGAAGGGTGCTAGATATTTCTCAAAATAGATTTGAGAAGTGGGTATCACTAACTGAAAGTAAGGAAGGAGGATGTCTGAAAGGCGGCATTCGAGAACTCGGTATGGACATTACAAATTTTTGGTGATGTCTTTTGGTTTGACAAACGCCCCTGCAGCGTTCATGGATTTGATGAACATGGTGTTTAAACCATTTTTAGACAAGTTTGTGGTGGTATTTATCAATGATATTCTGGTGTACTCTAAATCTCAAGAAGAACACGTGGAACACTTACGTCGTCGACGTTTGGAGATGCTAAGAAAAGAAAAGTTATCGTGAAATTCTCTAAATGTGAATTTTGGTTAGGAACGTGTATAATTTCTTGGGCATGTAATTGATAAGGATGGAATTTGATGGATCCATCAAAAGTCGAAGCTATGATAAATTGGGAACAACCAAGAACTCCATCGAGTGTGAGAAGTTTCTTGGGATTGGCGGGCTATTATGATGATTTATCGAGGATTTTCTAAGATTGCCACTCCGTTGACAAATTTGATGAGAAAATCTATAAAATTTGTTTGGACGGAGAAATGTGGAGAGAGTTTTAAGGAATTGAAGAAGAGGCTCGATGTGTGCTTTGTGTTGTCATTACCGGATAATACTGAGAAATTTGTGTGTGTATAGTGATGCTTCACACAAGGATTTAGGATGTGTCCTAATGCAGAACGGCAAAGTCATTGTGTATGCATCAAGGCAATTGAAAGACTATGAGAAAGGGTATCCGACTCATGACTTAGAGTTGGTGGCGGTTGTGTTTGCTTTGAAAATATGGAGACACTATCTCTATGGAGAGAAGTGTGAGATCTACACAGACCATAAGAGTCTGAAGTATATCTTCACTCAAAAGGACTTGAACATGAGTCAAATGAGATAGATAGAATTCATAAAGGATTATGATTGCGAGATCTTTTATCATCCGGGCAAAGCAAATGTGGTTGTAGATGCCTTGAGTAGGAAATGCCGAGAGAAGTTGATGTTGTTAACCGATAAGGAGGAGCTCATTTCAGCTATGGCAAGGCTAGAGTTAGAAATCAAATTTCCAAAAGAATCGATGAAAAATTATACGGTGGAAGCTAGTCCAACTTTGGTGGACAAGGTGAAGAATGCTCAACTACTGAGGATGAAGAATGCGAAAAAAAAATAAGGGAAAGTGTGGTCGAGGTAAAGAAGTGAAGTATAAGCTTGATCTTTGAGGGAATGCTAAGATTCGAGGGACAAATTTGGGTTCCAATGATACAGATATTAAAGAAGACATCTTGTGAAAGCTCATAGCTCAAGATATTCGATTCATCAAGGAAATACAAAGATGTATCAAGATTTGCGGTGACATTTTGGTGGCCAAATATGAAAAGAGACGTTGCGAGAATCGTTGCAAAGTGCTTGACATGTCGAGAGAGTGAAGGCAAAAACATCAAAGGCCAAGCGGATTACTTCAACCATTAGAATACCGAAATGGAAGTGGGAGCATATCACAATGGATTTTGTGGTAGGTCTTCAAATGACTTCGAGAAAGGATACGATGCGATATGGGTGATAGTGGATGGTGACAAAATCTTGCACACTTTTTGCCAATAAAGATTAGATTTAATCTTGATCGGTGGCAAAAAACTATATGTCAAAGAGATCGTCTCAAGACATGGAGTTCCAATATCAATAGTGTCGAATCGAGAGATCCGAGGTTCACATCAAATTTACGGAAGAGATTACAAGAATGTATGGGAACACAATTGAAGATGAGTACAACATATCATCCATGAAAATCATGGGAAAAAAGCGAGCGAACAATCCAGACGCTAGAAGATATGCTTAGAGCATGCATCATGGATTTCAAAGGAAACTATGATGATCATCTACCATTGGTGGAATTTTCATACAACAACGAGTTACCATGCAAGCATTGGCATCTTCTGCCATATAGGCGTTATCTGGCGAAAATCTGAGAACTCCACTATCTTGGGATGAAGTTGGTGAATGTCAACTGCTAGGACGAAACTAGTGCAATGAGACATTGAAATTATCAAACTCATCGAGAAAAGACTAGTAGGCTGCTCAAGATCGATGAGAAGAAGTATCTTGATCAACACGATGAGAATCATGAATTTAAAGCGAGAAAATTTTGTGTTCTGAAAGTTTCTCCTTGGAAGGGAAAATTCGTTTTGACAAAAAGAAAGCTAAGCCCAAGGTTTATTGGACCTTTCAAATACTACACGAAAGAGTGGGAGAAGTAGCTTATGAGGTAGCTTTACCTCGAAATTAGAACATGTTCACAACATTTTTCATGTGTCGATGTTGCGACCAGTATAAACCCGATTACAAACATGTGATCGAGTATGAATCGTTGCGATTCGATAAAAGATTTGTCTTATGAAGAGATTCCTATCCGGATAGTCGACGAGGAAAGAACAAGTGCTCGGGAATAAAGTGATACCTTACATGAAGGTGATATGGAGGAACCACAATGTCGAAGAGGCTACGTGGGAACTCAAAGCGATATGATGAAGAATTACCTTTGAGTTATTTGTTTAGTCTATGTCTTGATTACGGGGACAGAATCTTTGTAAGGAGGGAAGAATGTGACGATTTGATTGTTTGAGTTGTGATTCTCGGGACAGAATCCTTGTAAGGAGGGAAGGATGTAACAATCCAAAATTTCAAATTGTAATTTTAAATATTTATTGAATTATATAAATATTTATTTGAGGTGTTTTTTGATTGTTGAATAAATATTTATTGATGTGATGGTTGTTAATAAATATTTATGAATCTAAATTTATTAGATAATATTCTAAATTAAATTAATTTATAATTTAGAGAGTTGTAATATAACATGAGATGTTATGTTAATTAATTTTGATTTAATAATTTTGAAATAATAATTTAAATGGTTAAATAAAATTATAATAAAATTATAATTTTGTGATATTTGTTAAAATGGAAATTTATTTAAAATATAGTATGTGATTAATTTATTTGATTAATGTGGATATGAAAATCCAAATAAATAATATGTGATTATAAATTATAAACTAAATTATTTATTAAAATAAATTAAAGGAGTTTAATTTAGTTTTTTGCCAAACAAGGCTTAAATATATTAAGTCTTTAATTTTAAAGGGTTTTACCAAAAACAAAGCCTTATGGCTTTTGGATTTTTAATTTTTAAATAATATAAATAAAATAAATTAAAATAATAAATAAAATATAATTATAACATATAATCTAGATATAAGCGATATTCCAATTAGTATGCGTATTATTATAATTATCGGTTTTAGTTTTACACATACTAGCTATCGTTTTGTTTTTTTTTTTTTTCGATTCTAGTTGCTAAGTTTGAGAGAGAAAATTGAGAGAGAGTTGAGAGAGAGTTGAGAGAGAGCTTAAGAATTTCCAAAACAATTTCCGTGATTTTAGCAAGGATTATCAAGTTTATTGAAGGTATTGTTCATACCTTTAATATTATATATATATATATATATATATATATATATATATATATATATATATATATGAATTTACTGACATAAATTTTATATTACTCGTGAATTTTATAAATTTTGAATTGTTGCTATATAACTGTATTCATTTGTATGTAATTGTAATGCTAGATATTACATTTAAACATGAATTGTATGCTAATTTTGTTTCTAAAAATAGAAAAATAATGACAATATATATATTTTTCATTTGGCTTATGAAAGTACCAAAATTAGTGGCTAGTTTGTACGTTAAATTGTAAATTGAGGCTTGATTAGGCTAGTTCGTTAAGAAACGAAGATAACGTAGTTTGAACGAAGTGATTCGGTGTAGAATTGAAATCACAGTGATGAATTTTGTAAAGGATGTCAAAAAAATGGAGTTTTGTGTAAAAACATGGAATTTGAGAAATTAAACTAGTTTTAGTTGTTGTTAAATTGTTCTAATTAGTTGAATATGTTGGCAAACATGTTTGTAATAGTTCTATATCAATTGTTTGTGTTAAATTCACTGTTTGGTGGGTGAAATTCGTGTTAGTTAGCTTAAGAATGGTGCCATAATCATGTTCTAAAAACTAGAATCGGTGTGTATGTATGGCAGCAGTAGCTCATTAAGCCTTGGGCGCCTTGATGCTAACCAAAAGTATAAGTTACTAAGCGCGGTCGCGCAAATGGTCGATCATGAGACGGTGAAGTCTGCTACTTCTGCAGACTTAGGACATTCATTGTAACTTAGCTTAATGTTATGTTAATGTGAGAACCATGTAACAACAAGGTTAAAACAGAGTTGTGTAAGTAGTTAGTAAATTTAAAGTTGTAAAAATGATTAGTAAGTTACGAACGCGTTATGTGATAATTTAGTATACACAATGAATGTTAGACAAGTGTTGTGAAGTCAACACTTGGAATTTCTGCAATGTAAATGGTTGATTCCTAATATTGAACATGTCATTTATTCCTAAATTTCATTTGAGTAAGCTTTAACTCTAATGTTATTGGAATTCTCATTATGGTTGATTCATTCTAACTTGTTTATGGTTAAACAAGTTTCTTAAGTTCTATTCCTGTATAATGAACGCAGTTTTTGAACTCTCTTCTATATTGTTGAGCTGTTTTATTACTTTACATGAGTTAATATCAAGTTGGGCAAGTTTTTAGTTTTCAGCTTGCTATCAGTTAATGTACGTTCAGTAATTTCATTTTTATTGTTATAAGACCATAACCTTAGCTTATTTATTGTTCAAGTAAAGGTTTATCATTTTATTCATTTTGTTCAATACTTATGCTCTCTAGTTATTTTCAAGCATGAGTTTAATATATATAGTCAATTCACCTATGAATCTCAATTGTTCTATGTTATGTTGTTATTAAACAACTATTGTGTTATCAAGGATTGTTGATTCAACTAGTCCCCTAGTTGATGATCGTTAAACTTCAAATTACCCTTGAAAGCTTATCCGAACCAAACTTTCTTTGGTGCGGACTTGTACTCTAAATATTGAGATGAACAACCCTATTATTAGGGGATAATTTACTCTTAACATTGAAATATTTGTGCACAATACATTGTACAAAGGGCTGATCCCCCTAAGTACGAGGAGTCCTTATAGTCTTATGACTATTAAAGTTTTAGTTGAAATATTACTTACAACTATGGACATAGTTCATGGTCTTATGACCCTCAGATATATATTCCATATTTTGATTCCAGTCTTTGGTTATCATTGATAGAGTACTATTCAGTTTTGACGAGCCTATTCATTGGCAGTTATTATATTCTTGTTTGATTCATTACTATATCTAGTGAGCATTTTGTTTTGCTCACTCTTACATATATATACACTCATTGCAGCTAAAGTTGAGAAGGTCGACGAACCTACAACTAGCAAAGGAAAGGGAAAAATGTACAAGTGATGAAGATTTGTAATTTCATTTATTGTTATGATGATAGACTTTTAATTATTGATGTGATGTAATAATATTATTTCCGCACTTGATTGATGTTTAAGGTTAGACAACCTGGGAAGACTTTTCATTAATGATGTAACCCTATTTAAAAGGAGGATTTATGATTTAATTTTTATTATATTTGGGTAGATAGATATGAATGAATAGATAGTGAACACCAAATCTTGTGGGAATGAAGTACCTAGATTTGGGGGTGTCACAGAAATTGTAGAGGGTGTTGCAAGCTTTCTAAGGCTTTAAGAAAGGATTAATTCCGAGTTAGAACGAAGAAGTTACGATATTGCCAAATAGGCGATTTGTGAAACAGAAGCGGCCGCAGCGCCATAATGAACTAGGAATGGGGAGCTACAGTGCTTAGATGGGAAGCCAGGTATTGCTAACTCACGTTGTAGTGCCAGCAAAAAGAAAGGGAACCAGCGCTGCAGCGCCGGTGTAGGGAAAAGCCAGAAATGAGCTTTTAACTGCTTAATTCTTGGTGAACGTGTATGAGAAGATAATGAACATATAGTTCACGTAATGTAACACTTAAATAAGTGATTTAAACATTTAGTGAAGGTTGAACAGAAAGATTAAACAAGATTAAAAGACAATTAATATGAACGCAAAATACATAACTGATATCCGGGATCGTACTAGCGTTAAACGAACGTTCGGGATTACAATGGTTGTAATTTCCTTAGACGTTGAAGGAAGATAAGGACTTATAACATTTCGATGTTATAAGGTCATAATGAAAGTTAAGAGTAAAGCGTATAAATGCTGTAAACGAAATTTTTTTGCAATGGACTATCGGTCTTAGCATACAACGAACCGTATGGCTTAGACATTAAAAAATGATGATGAACATAATGTTCATGTAATGGATCACTAGAATGAGTGATTAAAATCTTAAGTAAAGGTTGAATGAGAGATTAAAAGATGAACAACATGAACGCAGGATACGTAAACGATCTTTGTGAATAGTATTCATGTCAGGCGAACGTTCTAAGCATACATTGGTTGTATGACTCAGACGTTGACGAAGGTAGTAAGTAAGATATGAAATTATCAAGAAAGTCGTAACAAACAGCAATAAGATTAATGAAAGTACAAGTGTGAGTCAGATAGAGAATGTTAGAATGAAACGTAAGCGTTACACACTTTAACTGACATGAGGGTCTTGAGTGTACACAAATATTAAACGGTCATAACCTACACATCGTGTAGGTTTGAACATAAGAGAATGAAGACTAATGAGTAATGTAAACGTTGAACAAGCCAAGTTAGCGATAATGACTGAACCAGTCCATCCCTGCTCTTCTGATCCAATCCATGTTCCAAGGAATAACGGATCCCGTGCTGGCCTAGGATTCAGAAAAGAGAAGAGTAACTTAGTTACTACTCTCCAACCGCAAAGGGTCATAGATTCGAGTAAAATCAACTCCACGAACCAACTGGGTAGGAACAGTAGAGTTAAGTTTCACTGTTCACAAATCATGAATCAAAAGGATGCACGAAAAAAAAAGAATCAGTATAAAGGAAAGATTTCAAAGAACCCACATAAGTCCAAATGTAGAAAGAATCCACATACACACACAAGCATGCATTATGATAGATGTTTTATATGTAATAAAATTGGTCACAAGGCTGCATTATGCTACAATAATTCTCTGCATGTTAGACCCAAAGTCAAGCAAATTTGGGTTCCCAAGGGTACTAACAAGGTAGGACCCATGCAAGTATAGGTACCAAAATGAGAGTTTAATCTTACCACAGGAACAAAGCTCCACGATCACAACTTGGTATCTGGACAGTGGATGCTGTCGACGTCGAGATATTTATTTGTCCCTTTTTTATTCTTGTTCTTTGGTGTTCTCATGTTATGTGAGATTTGTTTGAAAAAACAAGTGAAAAAGGTCCGACATGTATCATGTCGCCGATTTGACTGTAAGAGTCGCCAGTTGGTGTTTTTAACTGGTTGCACCAACGCAATCGAGAAAAGGTTTGCACATTGACCCAGTTATGTGACACTGCTAAATGGGTCTGTGAAACCGATATTCATTTGGGTTCGGGGGCTTGATTATGCAGAGGGAAGGTGTTAGGCACCCCCCGACATCTGTGTTGCCACGGTGACCGCCACTTTTCAAGAAACTATTATATGAATGTGTGTGTGTGTGTGGATCAATATGAAATTTATTTGGAAGTAGTGCGAGGCCTCGTTCGTACCTATATACAAAGGGTTTGAATTTGTATGAAAAATTCAGTTCTAAACATGATATAGTAGTGAAGTTTTGTAAAAGTGATTTTTCAAACCCTGTGCTCAATAGTAATTGAGACCTTTTCATACTTCTATTTTATTATTAAATGTTCGGCTTGTTTGCTTTTATTTTCGAGATGCGAAGCATCTTCGAGAAAATAATATATAGCGGTGCCGAACTCCTCATCGGCATGATATCCATCTAAGGAAATTCAAACACTGTGAATAATTTACAAGCTGCTTATAGCTGAAAATGTCCATCACGGGAACCGAATCTAGATTCATTGGACTGAATCTGTGATCACGTGATTCCTAGGCTCACATGATGCCGCAGTTTATATGAAAAGCAATAAGCAGTTATATATATAAAAGTTGTAGATATATATATACAGACATGATCAATCACCACGAAGCACCTCCATGGAGGATCGGAAATGTAAATATATAAAAGCAGTAAATATATATATAGAGACATGATCAACCACCACGAAGCACCTCCATGGGGGATCAGAAATGTAAATAAAGCAATAAATGCGATCAACCGCCATGAAGTAAATTCGAAAGTGGACGAAATGTAAATAAAAGCGAAAAGGCCACAGTAAAAACTCCGGGCACGACAAATATATATATATATATATATATATATATATATATATATATATATATATATAAGCGATACGCGCTCGAGATATAAAATCGGGCTCATCGAGCGAGTTCGACATATATATATATATATATATATATATATATATATATGCAAGAAAACGCTCCAGACATAAGTCTAGGCTCGCATAACTCGATAATGTTAGTCCATATATATAAATATATACATATATATAAGTATATATATCTGACGATAATGAAAACCTTGAGATAGAAATGCAGGAATACACACACAACATGACTCTCAATGTGAAGAATAGTGTGTGCAAAGATGAAGAGAAAAGCTTTATAATGTGTAAGAAAGCTTACAGTGGGCTGCCAAAGAAGACTTCTATGACTATAAATGGATGAACACTCAGCTCCCGGCGGTAAAAATATAGCTATATGTGAGCTAACAGGTGTTTAAAATGAGAAAGCACTCAATATTGGGTGTGTACAAAGCAAATTTGATAGGGCTTCCTTGCCTTTTCCTCTTTTAAATTATGGCCACCCCAAGCTCTATATTTATAGAGCTGGTGGCTGCAGGTGTACCTACGACAGCCACAGATGCACCTGCGGCTACCCGGGGTCCCTCGAGCTCCGCGTGTCCTGTCGTCTCAAAGTACGTGCACTCGTGCACTATGATGTCCGCTCAAACTTACAGAACTTCAAACCGAGCATCCGAACGAGGTGTACAAGACCTTCTCCGAACCACTTTTATCGAGAGTTACACAATGACATGGGATTAGAGGTTGTACGAAGTTACGAAGAGGGGACCATGCCCATGGTCTTCAAGCTTCAAATTCTATCAGGTGTGCTGCCCTACGTAATAGTCACTCGGGATTGGAATTCCTCGGCTCTTGTGGGACATTACTGTATAGAAATGTATGTATGAGATGTTGAGACGTTGCGCTGGGGGTTGAGGTGGCAAGATGATGATTTTTCCCCTCACCGGGGTTATCTCCGGTTTAGGCTAATAAAGCAGACGTTGCTCAGGGTTATCTCTAAGATTGGACTGCTGCAATTGTTTAAATTCCACAGGGTCATCTTTAAGTGTGCTTATCTTCCCGGTGTTAGCTCCGGGTCTTTGGAATGATTGCCTCGGCGGGAGTTCCGAGGTTGAAGCTGACTGCATGCATTTGAAACAAGCATTTCCAGAGTTATCGCCAGAACTACAACGGCATTCCTTGGGGTTATCTCCAAGGACGAAACTTGGGGTTATCTCTGAGGTTGGAATTAATACTCCCGGTGTGTATTCCGGGGTTGAGACTGAACTTTCGGTGGTATCTGGAATGGATATGAGTTGTCTTTCAGGGTTATCTCTGAAAGACGAATCTGCCCTCCTGCAATGTTAGTAATAGGTGTGTAGAAACTTTCAAGTGTCTACAGATGCCCCTCTTTATCATATTCATGCAATGCAAGGCATGGATAGGATAAAGAATCCTATACACTTGAAATGCAACAAGATAAATATGATGCCATGTGCAGCAACATGATGCAAATGCATGATGCATGTATTTTGTTGGATTATTTTCCAACATGATGGAATGATTGATGGTTCCCTGTTAATCCTACCGAGGATTACAATCAATGATGTCTTGGACATGCGATCCAAGTCTTCCAGGATGTTGACATTTGGGTTATCACCAAAGTCCAAAATCCTTGATACAGACTTTACTCTGAAGATGTGCCTCTCGTGTGCAAGAGATCTGTGGGGATAAAGCTTTGTCTGTTTGAGGATGCGTATAAAATATTCCATCATTGGTCCTCTCCGATGAGGATGGTCTTCTCTAGTTTGTGTCACCAACATATACCACGGTCCTGTTGGAGTTACTACCAACAGTATGTATTGTCTAGGCTGCCTGACCTTCGCTGATGTGTGTATCACCGGATAGATCCCTGTTGGGCAAACTGTCAAGGTTGCTTGACGTTCATTGATGTGTGTATCATTGGTTGCATTGCGTTGTGACCCCCGCCGAGGAATATGTCAAGGCTTCTTGACCTTCATTAACGCGTATATCAATGGTTGCATTGCGTTGTGACCCCCGTTTGGGAACATGTCAAGGCTGCTTGACCTTCATTGAATGTATATCAACGGTTGCATTGTGTTGTGACCCCTGCCAGGGAACATGTCAAGGCTGCTTGACCTTCATTGATGCGTATATCAATGGTTGCATTGCGTTGTGACCCCCGCCGGGGAACATGGATGGATGAAATATGTGTTGTGACCCCCGCCCGGGTACTTTATTAATGACATCGGCGTTGTGACTCCCGCCGGGGAACCTTTTAGGGTTACAGCCTTGTATTCGGCAGCATCGGACTTGTGTGAGGCATTGCCGAGTATGATTTGCAAAAGTTGAGATCATCGGTATAGTGTACCTTGTATTTAGGCGAATACCAACGAGTGATATATAAAGCCATAATTTGACTTGTGAGAACCAAGATTCCAGGCTATTCCGCTCAGTCACGTAGCGTTTTTATTCCTAATTTAGCCTTTTCAGCTTGTGAGACCTCCTTTGCAACTCAAACTGAACTGAGTTAGAGGGGTAAGACCCACACTCGCTATATCTTTTAATAGGCCTCTATTAGATGTAGGGCGTCTGTGCCCCATTTCCCTGTATTTTTAGCTGTACAGAGATGTATTAGATGATGATATACTTAGGAATGTATGTACAGTTTTCCATTCCTTATATCATATTGCCATTTATTGTTTATCATGCATGTATTATGTTATGCATATGTATGTATGTCCAGAGATATTTAGCATTGACCCCTGGATGGTCTTACGACACGACCCGTACAGATGTCTTCTTCGACAGTTAGCCGTATTGATCATACCCCACCATTTTTGGTGGTATCTGGTATGCGATCGTGGTATGATAGTATGTCACGATCAAACAAGGTGACTGTAGATAAGCTGTTGCAGCATACTATGACCCTGTTAATGTTTCAAGTTCCTGTAGGATTCGTAGAGGGCATGCTAGAGCACTAGGTATCGGAGAGGCAAGTTTTTCGATTTGGGACCCAGGAGTTGATTCCTACTCTAGAGGAGTATGCACGTTTGACGATGCTGCCACTGGACAGACCTTGCATGCATATGGTGATTGGAGACATGAGTAGGCAGTTCATGATCCTCACTGGTTTGAGGCGTAGGGTGGTGCAGGATGAGCTCACATCTGGCCACGTTATATCCCATCATTTTCTATTTAATAGATTTGGCTCGGAGGATAGTTATGCATGGCATTCCGGGGATTCACCACACCGGAGGATCATTGGCATTTGGCCAGAATGGATGTACTGATATTGTGCGTACTGTTGTATGTCTACATGCCACGGTACATGGATGAATTGGACATATGAGTCATCATGGTAGTGAGAGCTCTCAGGGAGGGTCACACCAACATACCGATGATTATAGCAGAGACTTTGAGGTCGGCCACATACTGCTGTACTTATCCGATGGGAGTGTTTATAGGCAGCTCGGTCATGCTGTACGTGTGGTTTATGTCACACTTGAGACTGATTGGCACTTTCAGATGGCATGGGTATTGTTTCACCCATGATATAGATATGTCATACTCCTTTCAGCTTGCAGAATGTATAGATGTTGTATCTTGGTTAGCTTTCCTGGGAGGGATCGGAGATCCATTTGATATATTATCGTGTACAGGGCTTAGCTCACCCTACAGCTTCATCACTCATGCTCCGAGCATGGATTATCTTCCTCTGGCTGGTTTAAAAGGCATGATCACTTACCACCCACTGGTCGTGATGTGTTAGTTTGACCAGTTCCAGGACTTCCATCCTTTTGAGGGGGCATCGAGTCAGTGCTTCACTTCTTGCTACTTATTAGCAGAGGATAGATCCAAGTTGTATGCCTATGGGATCAGCGTGAGCTAGCTGAGTTTTCAGTCAGTCATCCGGGTTGTTCTACAAAGTATTCCACATGGATGGAGATAGAGACTGCGTCGGCTGCGGTAGTATCCACAGTGCAGGGGATTGATTCTGACGATGAGGAGCCTATGGAGGAGACTAATATTCCCATCGAGGATTTGACTACTGGGTTGCCAGCATTTTTGATGGATTCTCCCACTACGAGTGCTACTGTGATTCAGCATTCAGCCCAGTATCTAGAGTAGAGTCTACATCTAATGACCTTTGAGAGAGATCAGGCTAGGGCCTTGATGTTGATAGCTCTTGATGGGAGAGACGCAGCTCTATTAGAGAGAGACAAGGCCAGATCATCCAGAGATGTATTGATTGTAAAGCGGGATGCTGCCCTATCTGCCCGGGATGTGGCCGTCACAGATAGTACTTCAGTGAGATCCCTTACGACTGACATCCTTGCTGATATGAGTTCATACATTGATGAGCATCATGCCACCATGCAGTTAGCCTCGGATCTGCTAGCTCGTGTAGATACCATTGGGCAGGAGCTTACAACATTACCTCCTTCTTCAGAGAGGGATGCTATGTTAGATCGGATAATCCGCACACACGGTCATCCGTAGATAGACTTGTATTTTCACCGCACTAGGACTAAGCTTAGCCATTTTGTCATGTATAGCACATATTGTATATATCAAATAGTATTATTTATGGCAGGGAAATGTATTTTTATTCACTTCCCTTTCATTTGTGCCTTGATACTTGCTTGATATTTGCATGTTTCTTCAGGGCTTGTGATTTTGATGCATTCTGAACTCATCCTTGATGTGTATACATTGAGATGTTGCAAAATCTTTCAGAACTGATCATTGATCCGTGTGTATCCCTACCATCTTTGGTTGGTTTCTGTATGTAGATGTGGAGAGGAGTGTGACTTTTCCTCTCTGAGATTGACCACACCACAGATGGTCGACAATACTCCTATCTAGGAGGAACCTAGTTAATTCCATCTCTTATGGATTGGTGTTGCTCTTTGAGGCACAACCATAACTTAGATTGTCGTCGAATCTCCTATTTGTGAGGGGAGGTTAGGTAGTTCCATCCCTTTGGTCTGAAGCCGATGAAATGTGGTGAATTGAAGTTTGATCCAAGTACCGTGTAACAAGTATTTGTGTTCTAGAAGGGGGTTAGACTGAACCATAAATGGCTGCCTATGTACTCCTATTGAAGAGGAGATCAGGTCTGTGTAGTTCGAACCTGGTGTAAGAGGTTCAACGCTGAATGTGAAAGGTGTAAATGGGTGTAAAAGCTTTATTGATGAAGAATGATGTACAAGTATTTTTGTGGTTTTTGTTTATGTAGAGAAGGGTAGAAGTGTTTTTGTTTTTTTTATTGCAACCGGACCATATAGAATATGGTTGCCTACGTACTCCCGGGTATCAGGAGATCAGGTCGACGTAGTTCACCCCTCAGGACGATTCGCAGCATATGAGAAGTTTGAATCCTATGTTTAGGCTATACTGCGGGGAAGAGAAAGTTTGATCCCGTCTTCAAGACAAACTATAAGCATAGAAAAGTTTAATCCCGTCTTCAGGATAAACTGCAGGTGTAAAAGGTTCAATCCCTGGGGGGATAAACAAAATTGTATGAAAGGTTTGAAATGAGGTAAGACCAGGCTGCTGGTTTGAAGTGTATGTTTCCCTGAGGGGCAGAAGAGTATGTAGTCTGAGAGCTGTGGAAATTAAAAGCAAGTAAACGCTCCAGACATAATTCTAGGCTCAATCGAGGCATAACTCGATAATGTTAGTCCATATATATAAATATATACATATATAAGTATATATATATATATATATACAGACATAAATAAAAACCACGGACCGAAGTCCGGGCATACACGCACAACACGACTCTCAATGTGAAGAATAGTATGTGCAAAGATAAAGAGAAAGGCTTTATAATGTGTAAGAAGGCTTACAGTGAGCTGCCAAAGAAGACTTCTATGACTATAAATGGATGAACACTCAGCTCCAGCAAAGTAAAAATATAGCTATATGTGAGCTAACAGGTGTTTAAAATGAGAAAGCACTCAATATGGGGTGTGTAAAGAGCAAATTTGACAGGGCTTCCTCGCCTTTTCCTCTTGTGAATTATGGCCACCCCAAGCTCTATATTTATAGAGCTGGTGGCATAGATGATCTCCTACTGGCGGCCCAGATGCACTGCTTTTGCCCAGTGGCTCTTCCGGGCTCTCTTGAGTCCCACCGTCTCAAAGTGCATGCACTCGTGCACTGTGATGTCTGCTCGAACTTGCAGAACTTCAATCCGAGCATCTGAACGAGGTGTACAAGACCTTCTCCGAACCGCTTTTGTCGAGAGTTATGCAATGACATGGGATTAGAGGTTGTACAAAGTCAGGAAGAGGGGACCATGCCTATGGTCTTCACGCTTCAAATTTTATCCGGTGTGCTGCCCTGCATAATAGTCACTCGGGATTGGAATTCATCGGCTCTTGTGGGACATTGCTGCGTAGAAATGTATGTATGAGATGTTGAGACGGCACACTGGGGGTTGAGGTGGCAAGATGATGATTTTGCCCCTCACCGGGGTTATCTCCGGTTTGGGCTGATAAGGCAGACGTTGTTCAGGGTTATCTCTGAGATTGGACTGCTGTAATTGTTTGAATTCCATAGGGTCATCTTTAAGTGTGCCTGGCTTCCCAGTGTTAGCTCTGGGTCTTTGGAATGAGTGCCTCGGCAGGAGTTCCGAGGTTGAAGCTGTCTGCATGCATTTGAAACAAGCATTTTTGGAGTTATCGTCGGAACTGCAACGACATTCCTTGGGGTTATCTCCAAGGATGAAACTCGGGGTTATCTTCGAGGTTGGAATTGATACTCCCGGTGTGTGTTTCGGGGTTGAGACTGAACTTCCGGTGGTATCCGTAATGGATGTGAGTTGTCTTCTAGGGTTATCTCTGAAAGACAAATCTACCCTCCTGCAATGTTAGTAATAGGTGTGCAGAAAATTTCAAGTGTCTACAGATGCTCAAGGCACATGACCGAGAACAAATCCCCCCTGTCTAACTTTATAGAGAAGGAGGGTCCAACAGTCATCTTTGGAGATAATGGCTCTGGCAAGACAAGAGGATATGGCTCAGCTAGAAATGGTGTAGTATCCTTCAGTAAAGTAGCCTATGTGGAAGGACTAAAACACAATATTCTGAGCATAAGCCAACTCTGTGACAAGGGTCATCAAGTTACCTTCCTCAATAATCAATGTCAAGTCAAAGATCTGAAGACCTCCTCTCTAAAGCTGACTGAAACAAGAAAAGGGAACGTCTACACTGTTAATCTTGGTCAACTGAGTTCTGACGAGACAATATGCTTTCTGGCTAAAGCTTCTGAAGAAATGAGCTGGCTATGGCATAGAAGGTTGTCTCATCTCAACTTCAAAAGCATGTCAAAACTGGCCTCCAAGGATCTAGTAGAATGCTTACCCAAGCTCAGCTTTGTTAAAGAAAGGCCATGCAATGCCTGTCAGCTTGGAAAATAGACTAGAAGCTCATTCAAAAGAAAAATTGTCAACTCAATTGGTAAGCCTCTGCAGTTACTTCACATGGATCTATTTGGGCCAATTCCAACAACAAGCCTTGGAGGGAAGAAATACTCATTGGTCGTAATGGATGACTATACCAGATTTACATGGGTGTTCTTTCTAAACTCAAAAGATGAAACAAGCTCCCAACTCATCAAGATGTTCAGGCTGGTGATGAACGAGAAAGGAGAGAAAATCAAGGCTATAAGGAGTGATCATGGTAGAGAATTTGACTTTTCTAAGATGAACCAGTTCTGCACAGATAATGGCATCAGACACAACTTCTTAGCTCCACAAACTCCACAGCAAAACGGAGTAGCTGAGAGAAAGAACAAAACGTTGATTGAGGCTGGAAGAACTCTTCTAGCAGTAGTCTGTCTGCTTGAATACTTCTGGGCAGAAGCTGTCAACACTGCATGCTACACTTAAAACAGATCTCTTATACACTCTACGTTAAAGAAGACTCCCTATGAGCTGTGGAAAGGAAGAAAGCCAAGTGTCAGCTACTTTCATGTATTCGGTTGTGCATGCTATATTCTCAATAATGGAAAGCAGTATCTGACTAAGTTTCAACCAAAGTTAGACGAAGGAATCTTTCTCGGATATGCCGTAGATAGTAAGGCTTATAGAGTGTTCAATAAGAAGACACTAAGTGTTGAAGTCTCAATTCACATCATCTTCGATGAAATAGACTTAGACAAAACTGTGCCTCAAGACACTACGAACGACAACTCAGACACTACGAATGATAACTCAGACACTATGAACGAGGCAGTCAAGCTCAACACCACGATTATAGTCCCAGAAAATGAAATCGTTGAGCCTGAAGAGGAGATCGTAGAAAAAACTACTCCAGACAATGAACCTCCACATCAAGAAGCATAAGTTGATCTTGAAGAATTTAGACAAGAAGGCATCAGGTCAGATGTTCCAACAAGAAACCGATGGGTAAGAGGCCACACTCAAGACCTAATCATTAGAGATCCAAATGCAAGAGTCAAGACAAGATCTGCCACCCAGAATGAGTGTTTCTATTTAAGCTTTCTGTCACAAATGGAACCCAAGAAGATAGAAGATGCTATGAAAGACTCGAGTTGGATAGAAGCCATGCAAGAGGAACTAAATCAGTTTGAGAGAAGTAGTGTATGGAGATTAGTTTCAAGACCAAGAAACCACCCAGTCATTGGTACCAAGTAGGTCTTCAGAAACAAGATGGATGAAGATGGGGTAATAACAAGGAACAAAGCAAGACTAGTAGGCAAAGGTTACTCTCAAGAAGAAGGCATTGACTACGACGAGACCTTCGCACCTGTTGCCAGATTAGAATCCATCAGGATATTCCTTGCCTTTGTTGCATACATGAAGTTCAAAGTCTTTCAAATGGATGACAAAAGTGCATTTCTGAATGGTGAACTTCAAGAAGAAGTATATGTGGAGCAAAAGGTCAAGATTGCCCCACCTGCCGGTCCTAGATACCGCCACTGAATTTAACCATGTTGGCGATGCTAACCCTGATTCTGATTTTGCTGGAAACCCCTATTCTATTGAAATCCGCTATTTTGATATTGCCCTCCAACTTGCCACTAACCCTGCTGCTGACCTCCACGACCACCCTGCTGCATTGGGTAAGCAAAATCCCTTCGAGGATTAAATCGTTTACCCGATGGAGGCTCATTCCAATTATTTTGCCTTCCATTCTGATTCCTGCTAAACTGCTCCCTTCCTTGCCCTTGCTGATCATCTCTCTCTCTCTTTTGACTTTCTTCTAGTTTGGAAGCTCAAAAGTCCTTGTGCTCCATTTCCACACTCTTAGCTGTATTAGCCACCTGTGATATATCTATAAATATAGTGTGGATGATCGATCTCCTATACTCATATTTCAAAGCCCATTTGAACTTTTCTGCCTGTTGTGCAGCTGTCCCAGCTATTGAACCCACAAAACTAGCCAATCTAGTAAACCTCTCTATGAAATCAGTAATGGTCTCATCTTCCTTCTGCCGAATGGACACAAATTCCCTAATGTATGCATCCCTATCAGCGCTTAGGAAATACTGTGATAGAAAAGGTCACAAAAACCACTCCATATGAGTCCATCCATAAATCCATCTCCTTGTATAGCCTTCAACGATTTCCACCATCGCTGAGCATCATCCTCTAGCTTATAAACTGCTAATCTCACCTTCTGATTTTTTAAACACCCAATCACATCAGAAATCTTCTCCAAGTGGGCGATCCAGTTATCCGCATCAATTGGAGTCGAAGAAAAATGAAAAGATTTGGGTTTCTGCTTAATGAACCTCTCCAATAACACATATAACGGTGGCACTAGCAGCACTGCCTAGTTATTTTCACCAATAGGCATATTGTGATTTATCTGGCTAGGGATGTGCATTTGACCTTCGACAGAAGCTTGTGCGTATTTACTGTTATCGGTTGACAATTCCTTGATTCATTTGTAATGTGGAGAGTTAGGAGATTAGGCGACGCATTAGGGGAATTATAATCCTATCTTGACTTCCTAGCACAACTACTTCTCTTATTCTTACAGTTTTAATCACATATCTTAACCAACCATCTTATTTCACTTGTTTAGATAAGGTAGTGAAGACTTTACCTTAGTATTTGTTTATCTCTTAAGACTTTGTCCTCGTGGGTTCGACACTCAACTTATCATATATTACTTGTGGACCGCGTATACTTGCGCGCGATTTAGCAATAGCGAAATCGGCCAACAAGTTTTTGGCGCCGTTGCCGGGGATTTAGTATTAATTGTTTATCAATATTAAAACTAAGTCATTACGATCTTAATTTAAACTGATTTTTTTTGTTTAACTCTCTTTTCAGGTAGTCCTCACTGTTTATGCCACCTCGGAAGGGTCAAAATATAATACCTCTCGATCCCGAGGTTGATAGAACATACAGACGACTACGGAGAGAAAAATCCAAGGACATACCTACTCCTATCAAAATGGCTGAGGAACTTCAGAAATCTTTGAGGGAGTATGCTATTCCTCATATCGACAATCTCCAGGCGAGCATTCTCAGGCCCGCCATCCAAGCTAATAATTCTGAGATCAAGCCGGGCACCATTCAAATATGCACCAATATTCAGTTTAGGGGACTACCGAATGATGATCCCAATTATCACTTAATAAATTTTGTGGAGATATGTGATACATTTAAGTGCAACGGAGTGTCTGACGATGCCATCAGACTCCGATTGTTTCCATTCACCTTGAGGGACAAGGCAAAGAGGTGGCTACATTCACTCCCTAGTTAACAGCCTCAACCTGGGGCAGCCTCTGACCCCTCCCACCGTTATTACCCTGCCTCCTAGTAATTCTCGAAGACCTACGAGCCATCTATGATACAAAATCAAACAGACGAGAACAAACAAATTAAAACAAATAATCAAGGCCAAATTTATGCAGAATGAAAATCAAACGCAATACAACTCTATAATAAAATCTTATAACTATCCAATGGTCTACCCATAACTCACAGGTCAAGCCTAAAAGATAATCTACAAGATCATAACCTAAGCTCTGATACCAAACTCTGTAACACCCCCTTTTCAAAAAGGAAAAGGAATGTCACGTATAAATATAACAAATACAAACCTCTAATAAATCTCAAAATATCTCCAATTAAATTAAACACCAATTATCACTTAGTCCAATTTAAATAGAAGGGACTCCACATTTACATAGTCTCTACTTCTAAGGATGAATGCCAAAATAGGCCCAAAACATCCATTTACAAAATATGAGAAAACCAAAAGTTCGATAATAGTCTCAAAACTAATTTATTAATTTGGATTAAAGGTAGCTCTCATCCCACAAATCCTGATCACCCCTGATTACCTACCGGAAAAAGAACACAGCATGAGCCAATTGCCCAGTACGGATATAAAAATGCACATATATAAAACAATATATATGTAATGAAAGAACTAAATGAATGAACATTTAAAACTACTAACCAAATATGAATATATCGAATTTAGTGAGATAAGATACAAATGATTGACACTATCGAACCGACAACTATAGTCAAAGGAATTCCAAACAAAATAAGGTTGAATGAAATGGTTATAAGGTAACAATTTCATACTGAGCTCAAATACAAATAGCCAAAGGCTAACAAAATACATCGGTACCATGATGTATACAAATCAAATCAGATAGTACGCACGACACATACGTCACTAATCCGCTAAACAAATCGAATCAAATCAAATGCTGAGTTAACCTATATGTATCCTGAACAAATATATCAAATGGCCAAAGCTCATACCTAGAGCATACAAAAGGATACGCCGTGGACTAATCACACCACCACAGAAGGTGTCATGCCCTTGTGTCAATAGGGCATGCCTGTGGTACCCCCACAGGTGGTTAGCTCAAGTATACCCTAAGGATCAAACTACAAAATGTAAGCCAAAAGGGGTTCAAATCACAAGGATTACATGACCATCTCCGAATGATATCAAATTATCAAATACGAACATACTCAATATCACAGGATATTAATGATCAAAACAACTCTTGAATGTGAACAAAATTATACGAAGAAGGATACAAACGAATAAAGTCTCCAAAACATACTAACATGATTAACTAGTTCAAGGAGTACAAATACAAATTTTAATGTCAATGCCAAAACAAATTTATCACAATAAATTGGACAACAAGGAATAATCCTGAGAAGCAATACCAAATTTCTAAACGAGCAATAAAACAAATGAATTAATTTTAAAAGAGTATCGCTGAAAAAGTACAGAATTCATACCATAATATAGTACCAAAATAATTCACCAAATCCAAATATCACCCGCTAGACTCCCTCAATCCGATCTAATTATCAAAATAAAATATAATACATATAATTAAATTATGAACTTATACAGTTTATATTTTCATAAATTCAAAAAATTTAATATACTATATTCAGTTTGTAATCAAAAGATACATTTTAAATATAATAATAATATTATAATATTATTTACTCCCTTCGTCCCAGGATAAAAGTCCTGGTGGACTTTTCACGCATATTAAGAAGATAAATAAAATGACAAAATTCCCCATAATAATATGTCATTAATTATTTTTAATGTAGGTGAGAGAGTGACTTTCTAACTATTCAATTCAAATATTCTCTCTATACTTATTAAATATGGAGAGAGAATTAGAATACAAAAAGTATGAGATATTTAATGCTACGGGCATAATATGAAAAAATGTGTAAAAGTTTGGTTATTAAAGGAAAGTGGACATTTAACATGGCAAATAGTAATAACGACTTTTATCATGGGACGGAGGGAGTATTATTTTCCCCTTATTAAATTTCTGTAAATCTTTTACTCAATATCATATATCTCAATTTATTGAGGGTTTTATGATTTTACTCACCTTTGTTAAATGAATTTCCTTCCTCTTTGTATTGAAATCTTTTGAACGACTACTTTCTCCTTTATCAGATTACGACGTATTCCCCTTTCTTCAATTATGTACCGCGAGACTGAGATTAGATTTTTTTGTTATCTATTTACTAATTAATATGTTTTATTAATACCCTTAATTTTATTAGGATTTAAAATTATACAATTATAAATTAGACCCAATTAATTTAAAAGCCCAAATTAATACAATCATTTACTTATTATGATCCACATAAATTAAATAGAATCTGACCCAAACATAAGGAAAGCCAATTAACTATTTTTAAATATAGATTTAAATGTTATTATTATTATTTTTATGGTATTACAGATGTAATAGATAGGCTTCAACAGAATCATAGTCTGTTGAGCTAGTCAAGAGATTGCAAAAGCCAAAGCAGAATCGTAGAGCATCGAGAATCACAGTCTGTCTGCTTTGGAGGGCCTCTCCCAGAATCGTAGAGTGGTCCAAACGCCTGCCGAGCCAACTCAAAAATTTTAGTGTGCTCTTGAAAGCGTAGAGTCTGAAAATCAAGCAAGCAAAGATCGTAATCTACTTGTGCTTAAGAGAAATCGTAGTGTTCTCTTCTACTAATACCGGATCAAGCACCAATGTGGCAAGACACCACGATCATGATCATAGTGCATCATCTGTCTGCATCAGAAGCATCAAGCTTTGTCCAATTGTTGAAGAATAAAATATAACAAATATGGAATGAATTATAGACATTGAGGCTATCGAGAATCCCAATGACCTAACACTCATCCTTAGTATATAATAAAGAAACGTATTGAAGAAGCTAAGGAAAGTACTATAGGTCAGCTGAAAACACCTTTTTAGGTGTTAGGTGAGATAGTAGTCTACTGTGTCAGTGGGGCCAAATGGCTAATCAGAATATTTGTAGGAAGTCTCCATCAGTGCTCAGAAATGTCAAATACAATTAATGCTTCAACGGATGCCTTCAAACGGATACATTTCAAAGGCACCTTATATACAAATCAGATATAGATGCAAGAGACAAGCAAGAATAGAACAAAAATATGAAAAACACTCAATGCTCAACTCTATGATTTGTAAAGAAAGCTTGCTCAAGCTACTCAATTCTTTCAAACACAAGCTTAACAGGAATTGAGTAGCACCATTCAAGAACTCAACTATCATCAAGTGAAGAAAGAAGTTTCAAGTCTGTTGGACTTGAAGAGTTCTAAGTGAACTAAGAAGTTCCAACACTACTAGAAATTCAACCTATAGCGACGGGCTATAGCGACGGTTGGGGCAGAAGCGTCGCTATAGGAGTTTGACCGTCGGTGTAGGGAGTATTTTTTTGGCCCGGGTCTTTAGCTTGGGCGCATACAAATCCTGAGCTTCTATTTTTCCCCCAAATCACAAGCCCCAAACATTCGATTGGTCGTCTCATCTCTAACCCTTTCGATGATTGAATCTCACCATCTCGATCGATCGTCTCACCATCTCGGTCGATCGAATCTCCTCTCTCACCATCTCGCCGTGAATCTCCTCTCTCACCATCTCAAATCCAAGCCAAATTGGCCCTCCCACGATTCTTCTCATTTATTCGTAGTGTGCTACCCTTGAAAGTGGTCCTCCTAGTAGTGAATCGCATACCGGAGGTGATTCCCTATTCCCTCTATTTTCTCGCTCATTCGCTTAATTGTATTGGACCGTACATGGAAGCCAAAGATATGGATTTGTTGTTTAGGTTAATTGTTAATATTCAATGATACTTGCATGTAATCTGCTCCCCAAGCCCTAGTTTATGGGTGGTTATCCATTACGATGAATTATACTCAACATTGTGTTTGTTTAGGTTGATTTCGGTGTATGTCGATAACCCTTGGTTTGTCGATCATAACCAACTAAGCGTGCCAACATGTCGCTTTCTTCGTTGTGATCACGAATATTTCATCTCTGGTTGAACTGCAATTTTTACGATTAAGTTAGCTCTGGTTGTACTTTTGTAACATAGATTCCAATTCTGATTAAGTTAGCTCTCGCTTTTTAGTGCGTATTACAAGATTGTGGAAGGTATTGTAGATCGTGATGGGAAGTCGTCTTTACTTTATTTGGTGAAAGCTTTTGATTCTGTTCTTGTAGTCTATGAAGGTTTCTGTAACTTGAAACAGGTATAAATTTCAAATATTTTTTAAATATAGTGCCATTTATCTCTTAAGGGTTTTGTCGCTTTACTTCTGTTTAATTATACTCTTTGGTTTTGGGGAAGCAAAGAGAATGAGAAAAAAATATTAGGCTTGAAGAGTTCTAAGTGAACTAAGAAGTTCCAAGACTACAGGTCTTAAAAGGAATCTCATTGATTCGAAGATTGTAAAAACATCCTTAGTGGATTTCCTACTCAAGGTGTAGAAGAGTGGACTAGGAGCCTTAATTGCTCAGAACCACTTAAAAATACTGTGTCTCTTATATTCTTTCTATAACTGCTAAATCTGTCATAACTGCTTATCTCCTATTAACTCGTTTTATCTTAAAGGGAAACAAATAAATCTCAAATTCCACTGTGATTAAATCATTAACAAATCTGACAAGTATTTTTGTGAAAGAAATTTTAAAATATATAGCCCCCCTTCTAGATAACTATTGTTCCTCTAGGAACTAATAGAAAGGATATGGTTTCAAGAGTTTGTTTATGTTCTAAAAGAATTATTTAGAACATAAATTATATTGTTATGAGACTCTACGATTGAAGAGTTGGATAAGTTTGCACGGTCAGTAGAGTGTTGAGACTCTACGATTGGAAAAATGGTGTTTTGATCATTGTTCGTAGAGTGTTGGGACTCTATGAACCTGGAGTGTTTTTCTTCAAATTAGACTGAATTAAGAGATTGGTTGAGATTCGCAAAGGGAGACTCTATGACCTCTTCACTAGAATTAAAGAATGAAGGAACAAATGAATAAGGAACTCTCAGATTTGAGATAAAGATTACCTGAAAAACTATAATACTTTGGATAGAAAGGTTCATTGAAAATTAATAGTGTTGAAAATGACAGAATCCTTAGAAAACTCTAGGCTACAAGATTGAGATTTGAAAATGTTGAGTAGCTCCACCTTATGGAACTTTAGACATTCAAATATATAGCTCGAAGCAATGTCAATATAGGTATGAAATTTAGCACCTGCACATTCTTATTATCGTAGAGACTAGTGTTCATGTCCATCTCTAAATCCTCAAAAACTTCTACTGATGTCCGTTGAGAAATGACTTTCCTCTTCTTGATTCTCATCTTCCTTCTCCTCTTCTTTTTCATATGCTCTTCTTCGCTGACTGTCTTCTTTCTTCATCTTTTCTGTTCTCTTTCTCTTCTTCTTTTCCTTTCTTTCAGTAGCCTCACTTCTTTCTTTCTTTCCTTTCTTCTTCTTTGCTTTCTCTACAATTCTGCTTAGCGTAATATAAAACTGATATAATATAATATAACTGACATATACATATATTACATATTAATACATATAATAACTGATGTCAGTTATAATTTTTTTGAAAATCAAAAGCCATAAGGCTTGTTTGGCAAAACATAAATTAAAAAAAAATAAGGATTAACAAGCCCTAAGCCTTGTTTGGTAAAACCCATTTAAAATTAAAGACTTAAAATCCTGAAGCCTTGTTTGGTAAAAAAAATGAATTAAAACTCTTTTAATTCATTTTAATAACTCATTTATTATATAGTTTATTGTCACACTTTATTTAATTAAATTCTCTAATTAAATTCTCATATTCTAATTTAATTAAATTAAACTAACAACAACTTAAAAAATCAAAATGCCACATAATCAATTTACCACAAAATTATAGTTTTCATTATAATTTTATTTAATAACTTAGTACATCACTTGAATTACTAAATTAAATTAAAACAATATTATAACAATTCTTTTAATTCTTATCAACTCCCTAATTTAATTATTAAATTAAATTAGAATATTAATTCATCACTCTTTTAATTTAATTAACTTCAACATACAAAATTATCGAATATCAACTTAATTAACATATTACACTTAATCAAGTTAATTCCTCACAACTCATGAATTATTTATTGAATTAATCAAACTAAACAAATATTTATTTAACAATAAACACATCAACTAAAATATTTATTTAATTCAATAAATATTTGAAATTACATATAAAAAATTATGGATGGTTACATCATTCCCTCCTTACAAGGATTCTGTCCCCAGAATCATCATTCAAACAATTTATCCGTCACATTCTTCCCTCCTTATAAGGATTCTGTCACCAGAATCGAAGACATAGATCAAACAAATAACTCAGGATAACTTTTCATCATCTTGTCTTTGAGTTCCCACGTAGCTTCTTCGTCATTGTGGTTCCTCCATATCACCTTCACAGAAGGTATTACTTTATTCCCGAGCACTTATCCTTTCCTGTCAACTATCTGGATAGAAATTTCCTCATAAGACAAATCTTTACGAACTGTAACGGTTCATATTCGATCACATGCTTGTAATCGGGTTTATACGGTCGTAACACCGAAACATGAAATACATTGTGAACATATTCTAATTCTGGATGTAGAGCTACCTCGTAAGCCACTTCACCTACTTTTCGCAGCACCTCAAAGCGTCCAATAAACCTCAGACTTAGCTTTCCTTTCTTTCCAAAATGAATCTTCCCCTTTCAAGGAGAAACTTTTAGGAAAAAAAAAAATTCTACGTCAAATTCGCGATTTTTTCTGTGTTGATCGGCATACTTCTTCTGTCTGTCTTGAGCAGCTATCAATCTTGCCCTTGTGACACACCCAAACCCAGGTACTTCATTTCCACAGAATTTGGTGTTCACTTAATCAAACATTCATATCTAACTACCCAATCACAATAAAACTAGATAAATAAAACCTTCCCCATTAAAGGGTTACATAAAAAAAATCTCTCAGGTTGTCTAACCTTTAAACACAATCATTTAAATGCGGAAAAAATAATCTTTATTACAACCATTCCATTAAAAACTGATAATAAAATATCATCAAATTACAAGTCTTCAATACTTGTTCATCTTTCTTTTTCCCTTACTGGTGCTAGGTACATCAACCTTCTCATCCTTAACTGTAATAATTATATAAGCAAGAGTGAGCAAAAAAAACTCACTTGATACAATAATGAATGAAAACCTTTACAACAAATGTTAAATAAGAGGCTCAATAGATTTAAACAATTACGATTTGTCAACAATCTGAAGTAAATAACTGAGGGTCCTAAGACCACGAACTATGTCCATAGTTATAAGTAATGTTTCAACCTAAACATTAACAGTCATAAGACTATAGGGACTCCTCGTACTTAGGGGGATCAGCCATTCGTACAATGTATTGTGCACAAATATTTCAACGCTAAGCGTAAGTTACCCCTAATAATAGGGTTGTTCATCTCGATATTTAGAGTACAAGTCCGCACCAAAAAGTGAGTTTGGTTTGGATACATTTCGAGGTAATTTAGAATTCAACGAACATCAACTAAGGATTAGTTAAATAAAACCAATAACATCGTCTTTATAGAATAATCGTAATTGAATCAACATGGTAAACCAAAATCATGCTTTAGGAATAATCTAATAGCATATACTTTGAATAACTATAACATGCCTTGCTTGAACAATATTAAGTCAAGGTTTATTAGAATTGAGTACTAAGCATGCATAGTAGTTTGAGCGATAAAATTGTTTCGACATTAGTATAAATAGTTGTGCATGCTTTAAACAACAAGTTAAATACTGAGAATATCTTGTCAACATCAAACCAAAGTTTAGAAAGCTTGCATCATTTATAAGGTAATCGAATTGAAGCAATAAATAGTTCAACAAGATAAAAAATTAGAAAACTTACCTTGCTCGTAGGCTAAACCGAATTATTTCGGATCACAATACCCTATATGTACATATATATATATATATGTCATCATGACATAGTTAGTCACTACTACTTTATAAATTTAACTAACTACATACATCATATAAGTTTGATTATTTAATCATATAATCAAGTTATAACACAAGTTAATTGTTAATAATATACTTATTCATAGTATAGAAATACTAACATCAACATTTTACAGTCCTACTATCATCACATAACAATTTCTTAACATTTGAGTACAAAACGTACAATCGTCGGACCATTACGCTTTAACTCTCATTGCGGCCACAGTTTATCTTGTGCGTGCGGTAATATATGCGTGGAGATGGCGTTGCAGCGCGAGAATAATACTAAAAGGCCACGCTCCGGTATGGCGTAGAATCTTCTTGATGCGAGATTAATCTTGCCAAAGTGCTGACTGGCGTGAAATATAGCTGATTTTGTTGATAACCTTGACAACGATATAAGAAAAAAGGCAATTTTGGCCTAAAAGTTCCTTTCTAACAGCTTAATTCACATGCAAATCATACAAAGACTTCATGTAAACCTAATTCAAGAATTCCTAACATGTTTCTATCCATAGAACAACCTAAACAACAAGTTTAAAACATCCAATTTCATTGTTTTTGATAAAAATTCACTTTTTGATGTTTTTGATGAAAATCAATACTGTGATTTTGTTTTTCAACCAAAACAGTTAATTTAAAGCATTTTATCAAAGTATATACATACTCTAACAAATTGAATAGCCAATTTATCAATAAAACAACTAAAAACCCATAATTTCTATTTTAACTAAACAATATATAATCACAAAAACTCTCTGTAAAAATACTTTTCTTCACAAACATATACATAATATAAATTCATGGACTATTCTCAATTATAGCTTAAGAAAATAGTTTAACTCACTAGATTATCATATAAAATCACATACATAACAACTAATTTACCCTTACACAAGGATTCTACAGAGAATTTGGGAAGAGAGAAACTAAATTTTTAAAACTAAAAGAATAGGTTAATACCTTGAAGAAGATGATGATGATGATGATGATGATGGCTATATCTTTAATTCTCAAGCTTCTTTCTCTAATCTCCTAGCCTTTCTTCCTTTCTTTTTTTCTTCCTCTGAGTTTTTCTCTTTTCTTCCTAACTCTAACTACGTACTAACAATCTAACGTATATAGGATATAATTTATATTAATTATATAATATAAATATAGATATAACTGATATCAGTTATCTAAGTTTTGAAAACCAAAAGCCATAAGGCTTGTTTGGCTAGTCACTAAAAAATAACCAATTAATCCTTATGACTTGTTTGGTAAAACACAATTAGATTAAAGACTTAATAGGCATTAGGCCTTATTTGGCAAAACTGAATTAAAACTCCTTTAAGTTATTTTAATAACTCCTTTATAAAAGGTTATTTGTCATACATTTACTAAATTAAATTAATCTTAATAACAATTTATTAAATTACTACATCACATAAATCAATACCACAAAATTATAATTTTCTATATAATTATAACTTTATTTAATCAACTAACACATCCTTTTTAATTACAAATTCCAATAAAAAGAATAGTAATTCAATTAATCACAACTCTCTAACTTAATAATTAAATTAAATTAGCATAAAATAATTAATTTCCTTAATTATTTATTTAACAAATAATTAACAATTATTCAACAATGAACACATCCGTTAAATACTTAAATAATTCAATAAATATTTAATATAACAGTTAAAAAAAATTCTGGAATGTTACATCATTCCCTCCTTACAAGGATTCTGTCCTCAGAATCACAACTCAAACAACTCATTCGTCACATTCTCCCCTACTTATAAAGATTATGTCCCCAGAATCGAAGACATAGATTAAACAAATAACTCAGGGTAATTCTTCATCATTTCAGTTTCGAGTTCCCACGTAGCCTCTTCGACATTGTGGTTCCTCCATATTACCTTCACAGAAGGTATCACTTTATTTCTGAGCACTTGTTCTTTCCTGTCAACTATCTGGATAGAAACCTCTTCATAGGACAAGTCTTTCTCAAACTTCAATGGTTCATACTTGATCACGTGCTTGTAATCAGACTTATATGGTCGTAACACTGAAATGTGAAAAACATTATGAATGTTTTGCAATTTTGGAGGTAGAGCTACCTCGTAAGCCCCCTCTCCAACTTTTCGTAGCACTTCGAAGGGTCTAATAAACCTCGGGCTTAATTTCCCCTTCTTACCAAATCGAATTTTTCCCTTCCAAGGTGAAACTTTTAGGAAAATGTAATTTCCTACGTCGAATGCATGATCTTATCTGTGTTGATCAACATATTTCTTTTGTCTATCTTGAGCAGCTATCAATCTTGTTCTGATGAGATTGACAACCTCAGCAGTTTATTGTACCAGTTCTGGTCCTAACAGTTGACGTTCACCGACTTCATCCCAAAGACGATGGAGTTACTTGACTTTCTTCCAGATAATGCTTCGTGGCGGCATCTTACGATGCTTGCATGGTAACTGTTATTGTAGGCAAATTCTACCAACGGTAATTGTTCATCCCAGCTTCCTTTGAAATCCATGACGCATGCTCTCAGTATATCTTCTAATTTCTGAATCGTTCGTTCGCTTTGGCCATCTATTTGTGGATGATATGCCATACTCATTCGCAATTGTGTTCCCATACATTCTTGTAGTCTCTTCCAGAAGTTTGATGTGAACCTCGGATCTCTATCTGACACAATTAACACTGGAACTCCATGTCTTGACACGATCTCTTTAACATATAACTTTGCCAGATGATCAAGATTGAATCTAACCTTTATTGGCAAAAAGTGTGAAGATTTTGTCAATCTGTCCACTATCACCCAAATTGCATCGTATCCTTTCTGAGTCGTTGGGAGACCTACCACAAAATCTATTGTGATATGTTCCCATTTCCATTCCGGTATCTCTAACGGTTGAAGTAACCCGCTTGGTCTTTGATGCTCGGCCTTGACTCTCTGACATGTCAAGCACTTTGCAATGCATTCTGCAACGTCTCTCTTCATATCTGGCCACCAAAAATGTCGTCGCAAATCTTGGTACATCTTCATACTTCCTGGATGAATCGAATATCTCGAGCTATGAGCTTCTGTCAAGATGTCTTCTTTAATATCTGGTACTACTGGAACCCAGATTCGTCCCTCGAATCTCAGTATTCCATCGGTATCAACCTTGTATTTCACTTCTTTTCCCTCGACCACACTTTCTCTTATTTTTCTGGATTCTTCATCTTGCAGTTGAGCGTTCTTCACTTTGTCCACCAAAGTTAGACTGGCTTCCATCTGGTATAATTTTCCATCGGATTCTTTTGGAAATTTGATTTCTAACTCTAACCTTGACATTGCTGTAATAAGCTCCTCCTTATCAGTTAACAACATCCACTTTTCTCTGCCTTTTCTACTCAAGGCATCTGCAACCACATTTGCTTTTCCTGGATGATAAAAGATCTCACAATCGTAATCCTTTATCAATTCCATCCATCTCCTTTGATGCATGTTCAGGTCCTTCTGAGTGAAAATGTACTTCAGACTTTTATGGTCTATGTAGATCTCACATTTTTCTCCATAGAGATAGTATCTCCATATTTTTAAAGCAAACACAACCGCCGCCAACTCTAAATCATGAGTCGGATATCCTTTTTCGTAGTCCTTCAATTGCCTTGATGCATACGCGATGACTTTTCCGTTCTGCATAAGGACACATCCTAATCCTTTGTGTGAAGCATCACTGTACACCACAAAATTTCCTATATTATCTGGTAATGACAACACATGTGCCATACTTAGCTTCTTTTTCAATTCCTGAAAACTTCCTTCACATTTCTCCATCCAAACAACAAATGTTAAATAAGAGGCTCAATAGATTTAAACAATTACGATTTGTCAACAATCTGAAGTAAATAACTGAGGGTCCTAAGAACACGAACTATGTCCATATTTATAAGTAATGTTTCAACTTAAACTTTAACAGTCATAAGACTATAAGGACTCCGCGTACTTAGGGGGATCAGCCCTTCGTACAATGTATTATGAACAAATATTTCAACGCTAAGCGTAAGTTACCCCTAATAATAGGGTTGTTCATCTCAGTATTTAAAGTACAAGTCCGCACCAAAGTGAGTTTGGTTTGGATACATTTCAAGGTAATTTAGAATTCAACGAATATCAACTAAGGATTAGTTGAATAAAACCAATAACATCGTACTATAGAATAATCGTAATTGAATCAACATGGTAATCCAAAATCATGCTTTAGGAATAATCTAATAGCATATACTTTGAATAACTATAACATGCCTTGCTTGAACAATATTAAGTCAAGGTTAATTAAAATTGAGTACTAAGCATGCATAGTAGTTTGAACGATAAAATTGTTCGACATTAGTATAAATAGTTATTCATGCTAAACAACAAGTTAAATACAAGAATAACTTGTCAACATCAAACCAAAGTTTAGAAAGCTTGCATCATTTACAAGGTAATCGAATTGAAACAATAAATAGTTCAACAAGATATATATATATATATATATATATATATATATATATATATATGTCATCATGACATAGTTAGTCACTACTACTTTACAAATTTAACTAACTACATACATCATATTGGTTTGATTATTTAATCATATAATCAAGTTATAACTCAAGTTAATTGTTAATAACATACTTATTCATAGTATAGAAATACTAACATCAAAATTTTACAGTCCTACTATCATCACATAACAATTTCTTAACATTTGAGTACAAAAGTACAATTGTCGGAACAATTACGCTAACTTTCATGGCTGCGGTATCATAGTTTATCTTTGTGAAGTGCGGCCGGCTTGCGCACGGAGATAAGCGTTATGGTAGCGAGAATAATACTAAAAGGCATATTTACTGCTGCGTAAGCGCCCGTCTTTATGGCCTTGAGATTAATCTTGCCAAGCTCTCTGCGGCAGCGAAACTCTGATTTTGACTTACGACTTGACGACACTATAAGAAAAAGCCAATTTTGGCCTAAAAGTTCCTTTCTAACAACCTAATTCACATGCAAATCATACAAAGACTTCATGTAAACCTAATTCAAGAATTCCTAACATGTTTCTATCCATACAACAACATAAACAACAAGTTTAAAACATCCAATTTCATTGTTTTTGATAAAAATTCACTTTTTGATGTTTTTGATGAAAATCAATATTGTGATTTTGTTTTTCAACCAAAACAGTTAACTTAAAGCATTTTATCAGAGTATATACATACTCTAACAAATTAAATATCCAATTTATCAATAAAACAACTAAACAACCCATAATTTCTATTTTAACTAAACAATATATAATCACAAAAACTCTTTGTAAAAATACTTTTCTTCACAAACATATACATAATATAAATTCATGGACTATTCTCAATCATAGCTTAAGAAAATAGTTTAACTCACTAGATTATCATATAAAATCACACACATAACAACTAATTTACTCTTACAGAAGGATTCTACAGAGAATTTGGGAAGAGAGAAACTAAATTTTTAAAACTAAAAGAATAGGTTAATACCTTAAAGAAGATGATGATGATGATGATGGCTATATCTTTAATTCTCAAGCTTCTTTCTCCAATCTCCTAGACTTTCTTCCTTTCTTTTTTTCTTCTTTTCTTCTTCTTCTTCTTCCTTTGAGTTTTTCTCTTTTCTTTCTAACTCTAACTACGTACTAACAATCTAACGTATATAGGTTATAATTTATATTAATTATATAATATAAATATAGATATAACTGATATCAGTTATCTATGTTTTAAAAACCAAAAGTCATAAGGCTTGTTTGGCTAGTCACTAAAAAAAATAGCCAATTAATCCTTATGCCTTGTTTGGTAAAACACATTTAGATTAAAGACTTAATAGGCATTAGGCCTTGTTTGGAAAAATTGAATTAAAACTCCTTTAAGTTATTTTAATAACTCCTTTATAAAAGGTTATTTGTCACACATATTTACTAAATTAAATTAATCTTAACAACAATTTATTAAATTACTACATCACATAAATCAATACCACAAAATTATAATTTTTTATATAATTATAACTTTATTTAATCAACTAACACATCCTTTTTAATTACAAATTCCAATAAAAAGAATAGTAATTCAATTAATCACAACTCTCTAACTTAATAATTAAATTAAATTAGCATAAAATAATTAATTTTCTTAATTATTTATTTAACAAATAATTAACAATTATTCAACAATGAACACATCCATTAAATACTTAAATAATTCAATAAATATTTAATATATGATTAAAAAAAATTACGGAATATTACAATTACGATAATTTTAACAACCTCAAAGATCTTTTGTACGGGTTTTTGGTCCTAACGATGATGTTCACTAGCTTCATTTCAAATACGGTGGAGTTCTCATTTTTACGTAAATGCGATGCTTCGTAAGGCGGCATGTCAATGCTCATGTGGTAACTGTTGTTGTAGATGAATTCAACCAACGGTAAATAATCATCCTAGTTTCCTTTGAAATCCATAATGCACGCTCTCAGCATATCTTCTAGCGTCTGGATTTTTCATTCGCTTTGGTCATCTGTTTGAGGATGGTACACCGTACAAATTCTCAATTGTGTTCCCATGCACTCTTGTAGTCTCTTCCAGAAGTTTGACGTAAATCGCGAATCTCTTTGTCTGACACAATTGACAATGGTACTCCATGTCTCGAAATGATCTCCTTGACGTACAACTTCGCCAACTGATCAAGATTGAATTTAATCTTTATTAGCAAAAAGTGTGTTGATTTCGTTACCCAAATTGTATTGTACCCTTTTTGAGTAGTCAGAAGACCTACCACAAAATCAATTGTGATATGCTCCCACTTCCATTCTGGTATTTCCAATGGTTAAAGTAATCCGCTTGGTCTTTGATGTTCAGCTTTGAATTTTTGACATGTTAAGCATTTCGCAACACATTCTGCAGGTGAATTGAATATCTTGATTTATGAGCTTTAGTCAAAATTTCGTCTTTAATTTTAGTTGTTGTTGGAACCCAAATCCTTCCCTCGAACCTCAGTAATCCTTCAGCATCAATCTTGAACTTCATCTCACTACCCTCGGACACTTTTTCTTTGATTTTCTTACAATCTTCATCTTGTAGTTGAGCGTTCTTTACCATGTCCACTAAAGTTGCACCGGCTTTCATCTATAACAATCTTTCATATGATTCCTTCGGAAATCTTATTTCCAACTCTAGTTTCACCATTGCTAAAAGTAGCTCCTCCTAGACAGTTAACAACGTCAATTTCTCCCGACCCTTTCTACTCAAGGCATCCGCAACCACATTTGATTTACCCGGATGATAAAAGATTTCACAATCATAATCTTTTATCAGCTCTAACCATCGTCTCTGACGCATGTTCAGATCCTTTTATGTCAAAATATACTTCAGACTTTTATGGTCCGTATATATCTCACATTTCTCCTCATAGAGATAGTGTCTCCATATCTTTAGAGAAAATACCACCTCATAGTCCTTCAGTTGCCTTGATGCATACGCAATGACTTTGCCATTTTGCATAAGCACACAGCCCAATCCTTTATGAGAGGTATCGTTATACACCACAAAATTTCCTGTACTATCCGGTAATGACAACATAGGTGTCATGCTTAGCTTCTTTTTCAACTCCTGAAAACTCTCTTCGCACTTCTCCGTCCAAACAAATGTTATGGCTTTTCATGTCAAATTTGTCAACGGAGTGGCAATCTTGGAAAAATCTTGAATAAACCGTCTGTAATAACCTGCCAGTCCCAAGAAACTCCTCACCTCTGATGGAGTCCTTGGTTTTTCCCAATTTATTACAGCTTCGACCTTTGATGGATCCACTGAAATCCCATCTTTGTCAATTACATGCCTAAGGAATTGTACACGTTCTAGCCAGAATTCATACTTTGAGAATTTTGCAAACAACTTTTCCCTTCTTGGCGTCTCCAATGTCAAACTTAAATGCTCGACGTGCTCATCTTGAGATTTGGAATACACCAGGATATCATCAATGAATACCACCACAAACTTATCTAAGAATGGTTTAAACACCCTATTCATCAAATCCATGAATGTTGCAGGAGCATTGGTCAAACCAAAAGACATTACCATAAACTCATAATATCCATACCGGGTTTTGAATGTCGTCTTCGGTACATCCTGTGACACCCCCAAATTTGGGTACTTCATTCCCACAAAATTTGGTGTTCACTTTCCATTCATTCATTTCTAACTACCCAAATATAATAAAATTTAAACAATAAATCTTCCCATATAAAGGGTACATAACTTAATTAATAAATCTCCCAGGTTATCTAACCTTTAAAACATACATCAAGTGCAGAAAAATAAATAATTACATCACAGTGGTTAAAATAAAGTCTGACATCATAAAAGTCAATAAATTTACAAGTCTTCAATACTTGTTCATTTTTCTTTTCCCTTTGCTAGTAGTAAGGTCATCAACCTTCTCAAATTTAGCTGCAATGATTATATATGCAAGAGTGAGCAAACAAATGCTCACTTGAACGACAATGAATATTATCAACATAATACTGCCAATGAATAGGCTCAATAGAACTGAATAATATTCTCTATCAATAATAATCAAAAATTGAAATCAGAATTTGAAATATATCTGAGGGTCACAAGACCATGAACTATGTCCAAAGTTATAAGTGTTCTTTCAACTTAAACCTAAACAGTCATAAGACTATAGGGACTCCCCGGACTTAGGGTGATCAGCCCTTCGTACCATGTATTGCACACAAACATCTAAATGCTTCTTGTAATAATCCCCTATAATAGGGTTGTTCTTCTCAGTTTTAGAATACAAGTCTGCACCAAAGTAAGTTTGGTTTGGATAAGCTTTAAGGGTAATTTAGAGTTCAACGAACATCAACTAAGGATTAGTTTAATAACAAGTGTAATAACACTATGCTATCATGAAATAATCGTGAGTCATAAGTGAAATTAACATTATACATCAAAATTATGCTTTAGAAATGAACTAGAAAGCATAGGCATGGAATATTATAACAAACATTGCTTGAACAATAATAAGCTAAGGCTATAATCTTACTCAATAAAAGAAGTGAGTTAATGAATGTGCATGATTAATAACAAGTTGAGAAATAAAACTTGCTCAACATAAGAATAACAGAATTTATGAACATGCGTAATAAGAAACAAAATAAAGATAGGAACCCTTCTCAAAGTAAGAGTTTGGTTGAAGGGTTTGCATGAACAGAATTAAGTTAGAACAGATATATAAAAAAGGTTAGCAACTTGCTCAATGTATCAATAAGGTTTAAGCACTTGCACAATCGTAAAAGTAGAGTTAGAGAACTTGACTCGTGCGTAGGTTAAAAAATCACTACTCACGTTCACCACAAGTCCTACACATACCAAATGTATTGACAATACTCATTAGTTACACTAATAATAAATTCATGAGTTTAGTTCCCACTTTTAGTATAGCTCACTGACTAAGTTTAAGTTTAAACAACATCACATCTTTTCATGAGCATCACATTTTAGCTCTATTACAACTAATTAAATTATCATGTCATTGCACCATATACACATTAACAACTTGATACAACATCCTATTACATGTTCAAAATGTTATCATGCTCTTTATATTAGGTTATACTAACACACAAAGGACTGCACTTGCATTCGTGCATCCCGACACCCTCCGATTGCCTCCGAGTGCATAATAGTCCTAAAGATGGACATTTTGACCCCTAATAATGACATCCAATTGAAAAATGTAAAGAACAAAGGTTTTAGGTCTACTCGTCCTCGTTTTGGATCATCTTGAACCGCATCAATCGGAATTCGTATGAAAATGTTATGCCTAATTTAGTAAAACATGTCCGGTCAGATTTGTTTAACATTTGTAAGTTTGCCTACCCCTCGTCGGGGGGGTTTGCACTACAAAAGCCTGCGGGGGCGGGCCCCACATTGGGGAGGGTCAAAAATGCACTAGTAAGCCCGTCGGGGCAGGGGTAACCAGTATTAGCTTCTGTAGTTCGCAAACGAGGACAACAGAAAATCAAAGTAGGCCTAAAAACTCCTTTTTAACAACCATTCCAACTTACCCAAGTTCTAATATGTTTACTGAAACATAAACTAATGTTTCTAACACATATCTAACCATATACACAACATAAACATCAAAATTACAACCTCTAACTTCACTATTTTTACTATTTCTTCTCTTTTTGACATTCTTAGTGAAATTAATCACTGTGAATTCATTTTACAATTAAAACAGTCCGTTTAAATCATATTGTTTTCGTTTCTTCATGTATTTTCACAATCAACAAACAATTTACAGTTTATTACATGAATTGAACATCAATTTCAATTCTAAAATAAGCCATATCACACACACACACAGACACACACACACACACACACACACACACACACACACACATATATATATATATATATATATATATATATATATATATATCACTGTAATTCAATTTCTTCACTAATAAACATAATTTCATGAAATTAATTACTCTAAACCACGAATGAATGATATAAAACAGTTTATAATCATCTATTAACACATAATAATTCTTAATTTCCACAATTATTCATAAAACACCAATCACAAAGAACTTTTCACAAAGTAAAAACAAAATCTTAAAAGATAGGATTATACCTTTGTTTTTTGTTTATGTTAATTAGAAGATGGTTACAACTACTTCTTCTTGTTCTTGCAGAACTTCTTCTCACAATTTCTCTCTCAAACTCTCTCTTTTCTCACTTCTTTCTCTTTTTTTCTCTGCTTTCTTATGTTCTTTCTTTGCAAATAGGATAAACCAACAATAATAGGTAAAAAACTAACAACATAATACACCTAATTAAACATCAGTTACACAAATAAATTTTTATCAGTTTTAAAATTCAAAAGACATAAGGCTTGTTTGGCAAAACCAATTAAAATAATGACTTAATCATTCCTTAAGACTTGTTTGGCAAAACAAGATTAAAATAAGAATTTCAAAAACTCGAAGGCTTTGTTTGATAAAACCAAATTAAAACTCTTTTAATTTATTTTCATAACTCATTTATAATATAGTTTATTGTCGCACTTTATTCAATTAAATTTCCATATTCAAATTTAAGTAAATTAAAACTAACAACTTATTAAATCAATTTGCCACATAACCTAATACAACAAAATTATAATTTCCATTATAATTTTATTCAATAAATTAATACATCACTTTAATTACTAAATTAAATTAAAACAACATTATAGAAATTCCTTAACTCCTTATCAACTCTCTAATTTAATTATTAAATTAAATTAGAATATTATCTCATAATAATTAATTCATCACTCTTTTATTTTAATTAACTTCAAAATACCAAATTATCAATTATCAACTTAATTAACATATTACCTTAATGAAGTTAATTCCCACAACCCATAAATTATTTGTTTAACAATAAATACATAAATTAAAATATTTATTTAATTCAATAAATATTTGAAATTACAAATAAAATTCTGGATTGTTACACATCTTCTTTCTTACCTTTAGTTGATGATACCCACTTCTCAGATTTATCTTTGAGAAGTATCTAGCTCCTTTTAGCTGATCAAACAAGTAATCTATTATTGGCAACGAATACTTATTCTTAATAGTGACTTTGTATAACTCCCTATAATCAATGCAAAGACGCATTGACCCATCATTTTTCTTCACGAATAACACTGGCACTCCCCACGGTGATACACTCGGCTGAATATATTTCTTGTCTAGCAGCTCTTGCAGTTGTACCATCAGTTCTTTCATATCTACCGGAGCCATCTTGTATGGGGCCTTCTATATCGAAGCAGTTCCTGGTGCTAAATCGATAACGAACTCAATCTCTCTGTCAGGTAGAAGTCCTCGCAAATCACTCAGAAATACATCCACAAAATCCCTAACAACTGGTATCTCCTCCAGTTTCACACCCTTCTTTTGAGTATCGACTATGTAAGCTAAATATCCTACACAGCCTTGACTCAAAAACTTCTTGGCTTGCATAATCATCAGACAACTCACTTGTCTAGGAAATTTGCTACCATAGAAAACTACCTTTGACGGAATCATAAGGTTTACACTTTTCTTTTGGCAATCAATTATTGCTCCATAATTGAAAAGCCAATCCATCCCCAATATAACATCAAACTCTCCAAGTTTGATCGGAATTAAATCTACTGTCATAATATTTCCCTTAATATTCACCCTACAATTCCTATACGAATCTAACAGGAATCACCTCCCTATTCGCAATTTCTATATTCAAAGGGACATTTAACTCTTCACTAGGCAACCCCAAACTCTTAGCAAATTCATCAGATATAAATGAGCAAGTAGCACCCGAATCAAATAATACATAAGCATTTATATTATTGATTGGAATGATACCTGACACCATATCTTTTGATTGTACCACATCCTGCACAGTCATGTTGAAGGTTTTGGTCGTGGGTCTATTTGTCGACGTTGGTCCAGCAATAGCCAATGTACCTCCACTGCCACCTCCCTTGCTTCCAGTTGCACTTCTAGCTGTCTTCTTAGGGCACTCGCGAGCTAGATGATCCTTTGCCCCACATATGAAACAAGCACCCTTCTTCGGTTAAGCGCAATTTGGGGCAATTTGACCCTCCTGGCCATAGTTATAGCACACCCGTTTACCTCTCAAGCACACTCCAGTGTGATTTCTTCCACAAGTATCACACGCTTCAATTTTCCTCTTTTGCAGGGTACTCTGCTGACTTCCAGCACCTATACTCCCATTCCACTTCCTCTTTGGGTTATTATTCCCACCACTGCTACCACCAGTTTTACCTTCATTCTCACTCTTCTTCTTTCTTTGTTCCTGATTGTATTTGGTTAAGGCATCACTTCCACCCTCCGCGATAATCGCCTTTTCAAGCACTGCTGCTGTAGTATCCCCAAATTCAGTATCAAACACCACAGATCTGGTATATTAATTCTATAACTATTGCGGAAGATATAAACATAAATTGTTTATACATTAAACTTTACACACTATCCCCAAGGTCGAGAACCTTCACGTAATACTTGAATCAATATTCTATCTAACATATAATGTTATTAACATACAATACTGTTACAAGTTTATCTATACAATCAACCAATGTTGGAACTATCTTTGACGTTTCCTGTATTTGACGTATTCATTCTAATCTACAATATTTATCATGATATAGCAAGGGTGAGCAACAAGTTTCTAACCCTTAACTACATACAACTCTTCTTCATACCCATGTGCTCCACTAGAGATAAATACACTTTTCAAACCAGTAGCCTGGTTTTAGATCAGCAGATCCTTCGCTCCACTTCGTTTCAAATATTTCACATCTTCAGGTTATCCCACCAGGGATTAAACCTTTCATACCTGTAGTTTTGTCCCACCAGGGATAAAACTTTTCACACCTGCAGTTTGTCCTGTACATGGGATCAAACTTTTCACCTGCAGTTTGTCCTGAACATGGGATCAAACTTTTTCGGATGCAATCCATCCTACACAAGCGGCGAACTACGTCGACCTGATCTCCCCAATACACGGGAGTACGTAGGCAACCATTTTTATGGCCCGGCCGCAATAAAAAAACAAAATAAAAACATTTATACACCCTTCTACGCCATTTCACATACAACGTTAAACCTCTTACACTAGGTTCGAACTACGCAAACCTGATCTCCTCTTCAATAGGAGTATGTAGGCAGCCATTTTATGGTTCGGTCTTGCCCCCTACCGAAACACAAAAAACTTGTCACATGATACTGGGATCAAACTTTAATCCACCACATATCATCGACTTCAGAACAAAGGGATGGAAGTAACTGATCTCCCCACACAAATGGGAGAATTGGAGACCATTTAAGCTGCGGTTGAGTCCTCAAGGAGAAACATCAATCCATAAGAGATGGAACTACCTAGGCTCCCCCATACAAAGGAGTATTGGTGACCATCTATGGTGCGGTCAACCTCAGAGAGGAAAGCCACACTCCACTCCATATGAAACCAGTCCCAAGACACCAAATGGAAGGGATACACACAGATCAATGAACCATTCTGAAAGATCCTGAGACATCTCAATGTCCATCCATCAAGGTGGAGTTCATAATACATCAAGATCACAAGCCCTGAAGAAACAGGTAAATATCAAGCAAGTAACAAGGCACAACTAAAAGGGAAGTTGTAACGATCGAGAAATTTATAATTTAATTTAAATATTTATTGAATTAAATAAATATTTTAAATAATTTATTTATTGAGAAAAATAAATAATTGATGAATTGTGGTGAATTAATTTAGTAACTAAATTGATTAATGTTAAATTAATTTAGTAATGATAATTTTATTTGAAGGATTTAATTTAAGAAAATAATTAAATTAAATCAATTGCTTAATATTTAAGAAAAATAATTAAGCTAAATAAATTGTTTAATTTAATGGAAATAAATAAATTAAATAAAGTGATGTGTCTAATTTATTAATTAAATTAGATATATAATTATTTATTAATTATAAGTATAATGATAATAAGAATTTTAAGTTATTTAAATTAGCTAAACTAAAGTTATTTAAATTAACTAAATTAATGGTGTGACATAAAAACTATATAATAAGAATAATATAAAAATAAATTAGTTTATGGGATTTATGTGGTAGTCAAACAAGGCCTTTTGGCCCTTGTCTTATTCTAACTGACGCGAGCCTTTTTGTGTTTTTACCTGACATACGTGGGAGAGGCCAGTTATATTGTATATGCGTCTTATTTTTCTCTAAGTCTAGTTATCAGTAAAGGGTTGAGAGAGAGAGAGAGAGCTTTGAAAAAGAGAGAAAAACACAGAGAGAATTGCCAAGAGATTGAGGGTTTTGCTGTGGAAGGGATTGAAGCCACTACATATCAATTGCTTCAATAAACAAGGAGTAAGGTATAATGTAGTTCTAATTTTTTTATGTTTTGATATCTCTGTGAAAATTTTCTATAAATTATTAAGTCACGTGGATGATTGAATATATGTATACTCTTGATAAATTGGTTGGTTATCATCTGTGATTGTATATCAGTTATCAAATTCATGAGAAATTGGGTTTAAGGAAGAAAATGGAATATCAGTGTGTTGTTCATATAGTATGAGTTAGAAAGTACGAAAATTGATGTTTTATATGTGTTGTAATTTGAAATTTGTTGTTGGATTGTGTTAATATGTTAAGGAACGAAAACAATGTAGTTCGAATCATGACAATTGATTAAGGAACGGGTTCGTAGTGATCAAATTCGTTAAAAGTATAAAAATGAAGAAATTTAGAAAAAAATATAGTTTTGATTCTTCAAAATGGTGTTTATGTAATGTTTTATATGTAGAATGGTGTTTAGCATGTGTAACTATAATATTGCAAAGTTTTAGATGTTGAAGTGTGGTGAAATTCTGTAAAATTGGGATTTTTGGCCAAAGCAGAGTCTGTTTTCTGAGGTTCTGCAAATCTGAGTCTAGTGCATCATTGTGAGGCTTTTACTAATATGTGATTGTCGTGCGCAAGACAAAGATTTAAGTATGGCGTCGATAGCCAATATGTTTACGCCATACGCCGACTGAAAAGTGGCTTTATCATGCAGAGCGAGTAAGGTCTGCTTAATTACAGGTCATGCGTAGCGGACTTGGGTTAGTTTTGCATGCATGTTAAGGATATTAAAACATAAAGTGGACTACAATAACAGATTGTAAGGTGTTGTAATACAAAGTGTAAAAGAGTTTTAGGTGATTGTTAATTGAGTTATACAATGAAAATAAAAGTGATGTTTTTGAAAGTTAGAAATGAGCAAGTAAGTTATGTTGGCTCGTAATGTGATTTCAGATTCGATAAGTATGTTAACCTAAATGGTTAGGTGCTAGGTTAGGGTTATGACTTAAATGATGGTTTAATACCCATAGTGTTAATATTCATACAACTAATTGTTGTTGCGATTGTAATGATATGTGTAGGGTAATTGAAGATTATTTTACACTTGTGTAGCTTACAAACAAGGCAAGTTCCTAAACCTTAACTCTTTACGTTGAGCAAGCTTTCGAACTTCATTCTTTTCATATTGAATGCATATTCCCATTCCTAAATCGTTATTGTACAAGTTCCTAGAAATTCTTGTAAGATTGAGCAAGCCTAGTTTATCTTGAGTATGTTTGTCCAAGTTCTTGTAACCTAATTCGTTACATCGAGCGAGCTTTATTTTCTTTATTATCGTTCGACGCATATTTTATTCTAATACATCGATTCATAGAAGATTGTTCTAACTCCTTTGAATATAGCACTTGGCATGTAAATCATGTTATTCAGTTATATATATTGTTGATATTCGATCTTTGACTTTAATAGCCTTGTTCAGTTATACATTCTCGTATTAAACCTTTATTGATGGAAGTTTAATAGTGTTCTAAAATTCTAGAGACACTGATAAGCTAGTTCCAAACTAAACTTTCTTTAGTGTGGAAATTCTAAATTCAAACTGAGACGAACAACCCTAATAAAGGGGATTTTTGTACATGTAACGTTTAGATGTTTGTGCACAATACATGGTACAAAGGGTTGATCCCCTAAAATGCGTTAAGAAGATGCATATAGTCTAAATGATTTATTAAGGTTAAGGTAATAATACTTATATACCGGAGACATAGTTTGTGGTCTTAAGACCCTCAGACATTGATTTTGAACTTGTGTTTTATTCTTAATTCACAGAACAAGTTCCTTATTGCTAGCATTCGTTGTTCATTCTCATGTTGTTATTATTACTACTTCCTATATCAGTGAGCAATTGTTTGCTCACTCTTGCAATTAATATTGTAGTTAAAGTTGAGAAAGTCGATGAGCCGTCTACTAGCAAAGGAAAGGGCAAGATGTCCAAGTGTTGAAGACTTATGAGAATTTTATTTTAATGAATTATGTTAAAGACTTATTTTAATTCTATGATGTATTCCGCAACTGATGTAATAAATTTAAGGTTAGATTACCTGGGATTTATTTAGAGATGATGATGTAACCCTTTAATAGGAAAGATAATTGTTTATGTTATTTAAATTACGTCTTTATCCTTTGATTATAGGTAGTTAGATGTAATAGTTTTGATAAGTGAGCACCAAATCCTGTGGGAATGAAGTACCTGGATTTGGGGGTGTTAAAGAAGTGAATCAAAATATATTTCCCTTCCATATATAATGATGTTTGATATATACAATGTGTACTGTACATGAAAAAATGGTTAAGCTAGTCTGTACATGAAAATATAAGCCTATCTACAAATCAGTGTATATGCGAGCTATCAAGTTCAACATGGCATCTCTCTCCGAAGAAGGAGGTAACACTGTGAGCTCTTGTCCAAGGGTATCTACACGAGCCAACAGATCCACAGCCAACTGCATGGTGACATGATGCTCATTAATATATGCGCTCATCTCGGCAATAATGCTAGTGGTAAGGGATCTCACTGTAGTACTATCTGTAATGGTTATGTCCTGAGCAGATATGGAACCATCCCGCTCAACAATCAATGAATCTCTAGATGATCTAGCCTCATCCTGCTCAGTAATAGCGGTGTCTCTATGAGCCAAAGCATCATCTCTCTCTAATAGAGCGACATCTCTCCCAGCAAGAGTTGTCAACATCAAGGCCCTAGCCTAATCTCTTTCAAATATCATCAGATGAAGACTCTGCTCTAAATACTCTATTCAATGCGGGGTCACAATAGTAGTAATACTGGGAGAATCTATCACAGCTGTTGGCAACCCAATAAATAGCTCATCGATGGGAAAATTAGCGTCCTCTATGGGCTCTCCATCATCAGAATCAATCTTCGGCACTGTGGATACAACCAATGTGGTATCTGCCTCCATCCATGCAGAATACTCTATCAAATAGCCCAGATGGCTAACAAAAAACTCAGCTAGCTCACATTGATCCTAACAGGCATACACCATGGATCTATCCTTTAATGACAAATGGCGAAAAGCCAAACGCTGACCTAATGACCCCTCAAAAGGATGGAAGTCCTGAAACTGGTCGAACTGTGACATCACAACCAGTGGGTGGTAAGTATTCGTGCCCCTCAAACCAGCCAGAGGGAGATAATCCATGCCAGGTGCATGAGTAATGAAGTTGTAGGGTGGTGAGCCACAGCCTACTGCAAAAAATGTCAAAGCGGATCTTGATCCACCTTAAAAAACAAACCAAGATCGCGGCGTTTATGCACTCCGCTGAAAGGAGTAAGACATGGTTATCTCATGGGAAAAGTAATACCCATGCCATCGAAAGGTTCCAATTGGTCTCAAGTATGACATGAACAACACATACAATATGACCGAGCTGCCTATAAATACTCTTGCAGAATAGGTATGACAATATGTGGCAGATCTCAATGTCTCTGTCACAATCATCGGCACAATGGTATGACCCTCCCTGAGAGCTCTCACTTCCATGACAACACCGATGTCTAGCTCATCCATATACAGTGGCATGTACACATAAGCCACTACGCACATCATGAGTACGTCTACTCTGGCCGTACGCCACTGATCCTCCGATGTGGTAAAATCCCCGGAGTGCCAAGTATAACTATCCACTTATCCAAATCTGTCTATCAGAAAACGTTGGGACACCACATGGCCGGATGTAATCTCATCTCGTACTACTCTATGTCTCAGCCCGATGAGGGTCATAAACTGTAGGCTCATATCGCCGATAGCCATCCGGAAGCGCAAGAGTGCATCGATCAGCGTACGCCATCAATCACAAGATACTCCTCTAAGGTAGGAGTCAACTCCTAGGTCCCAAATCAAAAAACCTGCCTCTCCGGTACCCAATGCTCCAGCATACCATCTTCAAAGCCCACAGGAACCTGGAACTTCAGGAGGGTCATGGAATGCCGTAATAGCTGATCTACAGTCACCCTGTCCGGAGGTGACAAACTATCATGCCACGACCTCAGACAAGAGGCTACCAATACTAGTGGGGTATGATCAATGCGGCTAACTGTCGAAGAAGACATCTGTGTGTGCCGTATCATAAGAACATCCAGGGGTCAATGCTGAATATCTCTGGACATACATATGCATAACATAATATATACATGATAAACAATAGATGGCAATATGATGTAGGGAATGGAAAATAGTACATATATTCCTAAGTACATCGACATATAATACATCATCTTTGTACAGCTAAAAATATAGGGAAATGGGGCACAGACGCCCAACGACTAACAAAGGCCTATCAAAAGATATAGCGAGAATGGGACACAGCCACCCAGTATCTAACAGAGGCCAATCAAAAGATATAGAGAGAATACACATCAGAAGAAGACAATGGTGTCAATATCTACATCATCAATCCTGTCCACCTGATGTAACTCCTCCTGAGTCACTAGATCTCCATCAAAAGGGATGTCATACCTATACAATGGATGATCTGCACCGACAAAACCATATGGGTCATCTGAAGGTCCAGCCCCAGGGCTGGAAGGATCAAAAGTATCTGCCTCTGAAGGATCTCTGCCCAAGTACCAGATAAAGAAATGTGCCCGGTCCAACTGCCGGGTCAAACTATCAATCTGTGTCAAATGAGTCGGATCTCAGACACAGGTCATCCAATCTGTCATCATCATAAATTCAAGAACCATATCCCCCATAAATTGAGTGGCATGGGTCCGGGCTCCGATGGTACGAGGGGACCACCAGTGATGGAACATCTCCTGGGTATATGGACCATCTGACAATTTAAAGCCATTAATGTCCATCAATGGGATATCAATGACGGGCGACTGCGACACAGGCCAATAACGCCTGGTAGGAGGTAAGATCGGTACATGAATCTCCCCTGTAGTTCTCTTAATAGCACGCTCTCCCAAATAGAGCTCCCATCCTCCATCTGTGAAGAGAGGAATCCTATGGGTGGATATCACGTACTCGGCACCAGTCGGGTACCTATCCTCAAACCCAACGGTCAAATGTTCCCTAGAATAGGGAATCTAAGTGATAGCATCCGCTGTCAATAACTTTAACTGTAGACAACAATGGGTGAAACCCTCAGCTACAGGAACCTCCGCTAGTATGGAGTGATGCCATCGTCGTCCTCGTGGATAGGTATCTAAACCTAACACACTCACAGGACACAAGCATGGAAGCCTCTCATAGGCCCAGAACTGCCAACACAAAGGCAAGCATCTGCTGTTAGTCAACACTCTTAACCTGTACATGGGAAATCAAAAGAGAAATACTCACCAGCAGAAATGGGTAAAATCCTAGCTAAGCCTCCGTCAAGCCCTGTGAACTCATGCGCATGCCTCTAAGGAAATAGGGGAAGGTGTAGGAACCCCAATCATACTCTCTAATACGGTTCACATCTCGTGTGGCGCTCACGCGAATGACACCGTAGAAGAGTTATCTACTATGAATTAGCCCCTAAAATGATTATCAAGAACAATCTCCGAGGAATGCGATCCACATCATCGGGTATTGGCTCACTCAATAGACCACTCATAGCATCTATGCTCAAAGGACTGTCTGGTTGTCCACGACCTTGGCTGCTTAAATTTGAGACTCCTATCAAGGATTTGACGGTAGTTGGGGTAATATTTGTCATACAAGGCACTAGCACCCCTCCAAACTACATACTGGTGATAAATCGTCAATCCGTCGGTGTCATCATCACCTTGTAGTCCAACAAATAGAGAGACTGAGTCTGGTGAAACCAGCACTCAGACAACACCCTGAGATAACCCCAGGGACAACGACGGGGGAGGATGGAAAATAACTCCTCGAAACCCCATCAATGCACAATCGCTCGATAATTGGGATGCAGAGCCTGATATATAGAGTGAATGCTGAACCAGTTCCCTTGAGGCTGCGTAAAACCGGGAACCTACATCACAAAAGTAGATCAACATCAGAATCCATGCTCCTCATCGATAGGAAAAGGAAGATCAAATCCAGCTTTTTACCTCATTTGCATGCAAGTAAACCGAGGGGTGTCGACTCAAATCACCCAAAAGCTCTAGGATCGTCACCTGAATGCCTGGAAAATCCCTACGGGGAACATGAACAGCAGGAGCGGGGTCTACAACTGGTACATCCACATCCTCAACATCCAGTTTCCTCAACCGGATAGGGCGATATAATCGCCTCCATTTATTGGCGAAAGGTCATCTCTAAGCTGAGCAGGGGTCGAGACACATCAGAAGCCCTCATCTGTACATCTGAAGTGGTGCTATGGGAACTACTCGGCTGATCCGGATCCATATATATCTGGACACAAAATTCCAAATTATCTCATAAAGGGTGTGGTAAATTCTAACCTGGAGCTTTTTTAAATGCATTTTATGACTATATGCATGCATGCATTACTTTAACATACCCCTACAGTAGAGTTAAAATGCATGTTTATCCAAAGCCTACATTTGGAAAAAAAATTCTATAGTCTCCTTTAAATAGGACTATCCACATGCACATAGGCATGACTAGGTGACCATTAAGTAGCACACCTTCCCACAGTCATAAACATCCTATATGCATTACACTACCAAAGTCATAATCTGTAAGGGTAGCCTAATTACCAGGATTAATTTACTTTACCACCTTTGCTCATTTGTCCTTAAATAGGATACGAAATAGCAGAAAAAGGTGCCAATTTGACTGTTTCAAAAGTTGAAATTTTTTCACATCATTATGTTTAGCATGGTTAAATACTAACATTTACTATGTTGAATATTTTTTATCAAGTCATATGAGCATGCATATTCACTAATATGTGATTAGAAGCTTTTTATGTGATAACTCATTTTCTAACGGATAAAAACTGGGAAAAAAGACATGCATACGTTACCAGGACAGTGTAGAACCCTTGTACAGTGATAGATTTTGCAAAAAGACACCCGAACTCAGTAAATCTGAAGAAGAGCTCTCAAATTCTCTGTGAGGCGCAACTTAAAAATAACTTGTGAAAGCACCAAGTGCCTTAAAGCCACCCACGGCTGGCCATAAGTATACCTACGTCTACCGCAGGTGTACCTGTGGCTCCCCTGGGTGGGGCCCACCCCTCTAGCTTGGTCCAATATGAGTTGTAAAGGAGGCCTCATAAGCTGTAAAGGTCAAATCAGTAAAAAAGATGATACGCGATTGAGCAGAAAAGCCTTAAATCCTGGTTTTCAGAGACCAAATTGCGGGTCTATATATCACTCATTGGTATTCGCCCAGACACAGGGTTTACTATACTGATGATCATAACTGTTGCAGACTACACTCGGCAATACCTCATAAAGGTCCGATGCCATCAGTTTGGGGTCGTAACTCCATAACATTTCCCCCAACAGAAACTTCATACAAGTTCATCCGTTGATGTACACGTCAATAAAGGTTAAGCAACCTTGACGACATTCAACCGCTGACAAGTAAATCCAGTGAAGCATCAAAAACTATCTGATGATCTCATTCGTTGATACACACGTCAACAAAGGTCAAGCAGCCTTGACATTATCCCCAGCAAGAACCTCATCTGTTGATATCCATTTCAGCGAGGGTCAGGCAGGCCTGACAACACAAACTGTTGGCAGTAACTTTGACAGAACAATGGAAAGACCTGGCGATACAAACCAGGGAAGACCATCCTTATCGGGGAGGACCGATGATGGAATATGTTATACAAATTCTCCTAAAAAAAAAACTCATCCCCACATGTCTCTTGTACATGAGAGGTACATCCTCAGTGGGAAATCTGCACTAAGGGTTAAGGACTTTGGTGATAACCCCAACATCAACATCCTGGAAGCTTTGGATCACACATCCAAGCAATTCATCTGAGTCATCAGTGATAACTCCAGTCCCCATCAAAAGCCATGGGAACAGTCATCACATCTCATTAGAAAATGATCCAACAAACCACATACATCATGCTGTCGTACATTGCATCATGATTATCTTGACATATTTCAAGTGTCTAGTATTCTTTATCCTATCCATGCCATTACATTGCATGAATATGATAAAGAGGGGCATCTGTAGACACTCGAAATTTTGTATTCATGTTACTAACATTACAGGATAGAAGAATCATCTTTCAAAGATAACCCTGGAGGATAAAGCAGTTCCAATTCTGGAGACAACCCTAGAATTATTAGTCTTACCATCTCGGAGACAACCCTGAGATACCCAGTTCCAGTCCCGGAGATAACCCCTGGGAGTTTCAGTTTCAACTTCGGAGAAAACCCCGAGAAATGCAGTTCTAGTTCCGGAGACAACCCCGGAATACTCATTTTTTCATCTCGGAGACAACCCCAAGAAACTCACTCCCAGAGATAACCCCGGGAGTTCCAGTTTCAACCTCGGAGATAACCCCGAGGAATGCAGTTCCAGTTTCGGAGACAACCCCGGAATATGTTCATTTCCACCCTTTGCAATCAACTTCAACCTCGGAGATAACCCCGAGGCACTCAGTTGAAATCCCGGAGATAACCCCGGGAGGTCAAGCACACCTCAGAGACAACCCTGAGGACATTTAGCACTTACAGTAGCGCAATCTTAGAGATAACCCTGAGCAACGACTGCTACATCAGCCCAAACTAGAGATAACCCCGATGAGGGGCAAACTCATCATTTTTGCAACCTCGATCCCACATTGCTCCATCTCAACAACATTTCAACATACATTACATATAGAAGTGTCCTACAAGAACCATAGCTCCAATCCCGTGTGACTACTACACAAGACAGTACACCGGATAGAATTTGAATACCTAAAGACCAGGGCATGGTCCCATCTTCCTGACTTCGTACAACCTCTAATCCCATGTCATTTGTGTATCTCTCGACAACAGCACTCTGAAAAAGGTCTTATACACCTCAATCAGATGCCTAGATTGAAGTTCTGAAAGTTTGAGTGGACATTACGTTGCATGCGTGCACGTACTTCAAGACGGCAGGACTCACAGAGCCCAGGGCACCCCAGGCAGCCGCAAGTGCAAGTGCAGCTCCCTCCTCTATAAATAAAGGCATGGGGTGGCCATTTTGCATAGAGAAAAGGCGAGGAAGCCCTATCCATTTTGCTCTGTACACACTATAAACTGAGTGCTTTCGCATTTTAAACACTTGTGAGCTTATACTTTGCTATATTTTACCGGTGGAAATCGAGTGTTCAATCAATTAAAGTTATTTGAAGTCTTCTTGGTAGCCCACTATAAAACTTCTTACATTTCTTAAAGTCTTTCTCCACTTTTTGCATACACATTTATTCACGTTGAGAGTCGTGTTATGTGCGTGTGCCCGGACTTTGGTCCGTGGCTTTTTATTTCTTTTGTATATATATACTTATATATATATATATATAAGTAATAAACACTCTAGATGTGAGTCTAGGCTCAATCGAGGCATAACTCGATAATGTATATATATATATATAAACTATTATCGAACTCTATTCGGTGAGCCTGGATTCACATCCGGAGCGTTTATTGATTTTATATATATATACTTATATATAAACTGTTGTCGAACTCTGTTCGATGAGCCTAGATATATATCTGGTGCGTTTACTATATATATATATATATATATATATACATTTCTATTAAGCCTGGAGTTTACTTCGTGGCCTTTTATTGCTTTCTTTACATTTAGTCCCGCCTGGAGTTTACTTCATGACGGTTGATCGTCTTTACTGCTTTATTTACATTTAGTCCCGCCTAGAGTTTACTTTGTGGCGGTTGATCGTCTCTATATATATTTACCGTTTTTATATATTTACATTTCCAATTCCCCATGAAGTTTACTTATGTTTGGTGATATAGTTATATATATATATATATATATATATATATATATATATATATATATATATATATATATATATATATATATATATATATATATATATATTCAACTTTTTAGATATAACTGCTTACAGCTTTCATATAAATTGCGACATCATGTGATCCTAGGAATCATGTGATTACAGATTCAGTCTCCTGAATCTAGATTTAGTTCCAGTGATGGACATTTTTAGCTGTAACCAGCTTGTAAATTATTCACGATGTTTGAATTTCCTTAGACGGCTCTCATGCGTACAAGGAGTTCGACACTACTATGTATCTTATTTTCTCGAAGATGCCTTGCATCTCGAAAATAAAAGCAATCAAGTCGAACACATAATAAAATGGAAGTATCAAAGGCCTCAATTACTATTGAGCATAAGGGTTTGAAAAATCTCTTTTACAAAACCTCACTGTTATATCTTGTTAAAACTAAACTTTTATACAAAATTCTAACCATTTGTATATAGGTGCAAACGAGGCATAGCATTACTTCCAGATAATTGCACATTGACCCACACACACACACATTTAGATAACAGTTTAATTGAAAAGTGACGGTCATCGTGGTAACACGGATGTCGGGGGATGCCTAACACCTTCCCTCCGCATAATCAAGCCCCCAGACCCTAACAAATCTCAGTTTCACAAACCTTTTAAGCAGTGTCAGATCACTGGGTCAATGTGCAAACCTTTTCTCGGTTGAGTTGGTGCAACCATTTAAAAATACCAACTGGCGACTCTTACAGTCCAATCATCGACATATACATGTCGGACCTTTTCACAACTTATTTTTTCAAACAAATCTCACTTAACATGAGAACACCAAAAGACAAGAACAGAAAAGGGACATTAAAAATCCCGACATCGACAGTCTTTATCGCCGACTACTGCTACGCAATCTATTTAGCTTTATCCGAAGAAACTAATATTGATAATATGGGTCTACCAAGTTAGAATTATCATCACAATATCTTTTTCTAAATACAATTATAAAATAACCTAAACACATAAGCATATATCCCTATCAGTCCACAAACTATCTAAGACTTAGTATCAAGTCAAACTATTTTAGTCTAAGTTGAGTCCGGTGTAATTCTGACATCCCGACGGCCTAGTCAGACAATTATCGGGCCTAAATTCAAAAAGACTCTGCCTAAACACTTCACCATTATCTTAGATAATTTTATTATCAGTCAAAATATTTTTCATAAGCTCTTAATAATTTTCAAATAATTATAATTATTTATCATGATTTTTCAATCATTAATATCGTATTTATATAATATAAATACCACAATATTCTCTTATCATTAATATTTATTTAATATTAAATATTAATGAACTGTATGTCATAATATTATAAAATATTTATAATATCTCAAAGTATTTTAATACCCTAAAATTACATTTAATTGATTTTAAACATTTAAATCCATTATCTAATAATTTCCATTAATATTAAAATATTAATGTTTTTCATAACAAAATATCAAAACTTATATTTTATAACTTAAATATTTTATAACCTTTAAATCATTTTTATATGATTTTAAAATACTAAAACTATTTTTCCATAATTTATTTAATACATTTATTAAATAAATTAATTATCATTAATATTAATTTATTAATGAAATTCATCACAAAATATTAAAACTCATTAGAAATAACTTAAAATATTTTCTTATACTATAATATAATTTCAAATGATTTTCAAGTATTAAAATTATTTTAAGTAATTTATTTAATATTATAATAAAATAAATTAGATACCATTACTATTCAAAAAATATATTCAAAATTATTAAAAACCCATTTTTAGGCTTTAAAATATTTTTTAGGAATTTATTATGAATTTTTAATAATTAAAAACTATTTTTCTCTATTTATTTAATAAAAATAATAATTACATAAATAAGATGTCATTAAAGGAGCCTATAGCGACAAAACAGTCGCTATAGGTGTTCTTGAACCTTCAAAGATAGTTTGCAGGGTGCTAGGTTTGACCAAGTCTAGATCTATGTTCCAGATGATTTTTGGGCTTGTAATGGTGTTAAGCATGTAGTATTGGTGTAATACTACAACTAAAAACTAGTTTCATGGCTATACTATATCAAATCATAGAGATCTGGGTCCTCAAAGACCTTGTCAGGCATGTTCTTCATTTTCTGGGTTACCTAGAAATGAAGAACAACCAAGGTACCTACTTTTCGATCCTTATAACTTGCATTATGGGTCTGCTTTGTGTGATCTAAAGGTTCAATAATGAAGTCCATATGTCAAGTAACAATTATATAACATAATATCAATCTAACAACAACACATGTCCAAGATCAAGGCTGGTCAAACTGCTGTCAGAAACGTGTTCTTGAACATTTCTTGGTTTTCCAGAAATTCATCCGGCTGATGGTCAACCCTAGTTTAACCACTAATATATTTGATTATGTTGCTAATCTAGGTGATCTAATAGCAAGAATTTGTAGTTCATATACCAGTCTACAACATCTAATCATTAACATGGCCTAAAACATTAAACACAGCAAGATCTAAGGAATGCAAAAACATTGTCAGAGGTTTCTCGAAAATCTGGGTTACCCAGAATTCCATTTTCATGGTCGGTCAACCCTGTTTGACTGCTAATAACTGGAGATCAAGACATTGTATGAACTTAATTCCACTTCCAGTCTACTCTCCTCATGACAGAGAACAGATCTATAACACTAAACACACATATCATCTAACACAGAGAGATCTATGGGTCCTAACATTTTCTTGTCAGACAACTTTTTAGGGTTCATAGTTCAGTTCTAAAAATGCTATTTTCGTGCATCTAGATGTTATGGATCTATGATGTAACAACTCAGATCACTCAATAACACCCTCTAACACATAATCAAACACATACTAACAACTTTAGCAAAAATCTTAAAGATCTAGCAAGTTAGGGTTTACCTCTTTAAAGCTTTAATCTTTGAATTTGACTTTCGATTCTGATCCTTGAGAACTAAGATATGATATTAGCTTATATTATCACTCCCTTTCACTCTCAATCCCGAAAATCTAGAGAGAGAATGGTCATGATTATCTTAAAAAGTAAAGTGAGTTACTTTTCTTTCTTTTTAACTTTTAATCTTGGGTTCAATGAATTTGTATGATGCAAGGTGGCAACAAATCTGATATTTGTGAGATATTGAGCACATGGGAGATAAATAGTTGGTAAACAACTCATATTTTGGCAAGATTTGCACTCCAACAAATTAAAGAATACAAAAAGGTTATTTTAGTCATTTTGCCCACAATTTTAATGGCATTCTAGTCATTTGGTCAAACCCTTAGGTTTTAATCCTTAGGGTTTGACCCTTATGGTTTAACCCTAAGATTTTGAAAAATAAATTTTTAGGGTTTTCTAATTAGGGTTTAAAATAAAAAATTAAGCTTTCTAAATTAAATTAGGATTTCCTAATTATATTAAAGTTTCCTAATCACCTTAAGACTAGCTAATTAGGATCAAGGTTTCCTAATTCTCATTAAAAAATTTAAATTAACAATTAGGTTTTCCTTAATTATACATTAGGGTTTCTAATTTAGAAATTAGGGTTTTCTAACTAAATTGTTAGCTTTTACCCTAATTAAGTTTGTAATTAATTACACTTAAGCCTTTGAGCTCCCAAATTAGGGTTTTAATATTTTGAATTAGGGTTTTGGATTCCCGGAGCTGAAATTGGAGTTTCCAGAGCCGATATTAGGGTTTCTTATCAATCGATAGAGTTTTCTAACTGAATGTCGATGTTCTTAATATATGGTTAGGGTTTTTCACTGATATAATTTATCCGGCCAACCCTTGACCCTTAACCACATATTATACACTTATAATCACTCTACACAGATTCTTTATACACTTAGACACTTAACCTTGATAATTCTCCACCAAAAATTTTAAATCCACCAAAATTTCTTCCCAAAAATATCAAATCAAAACACTTATTTTCTGTCTAGGTCTATAATTTAACCTTTATTCAATCTTTTAAGATTTTATTAAATTGTCCAAATTCTCGGGTTGTCACATTCACCCCTTCTTCTAAGAATTTTATCCCCGTAATTCAACTTACACCTTATACCTTGTATACCCATCACCATATGTTACCCAAAATATCACTTATAAGAGTTAGATTTTTCAAATTATGTTGAGGAGTCATATAGACTATGAACTTTCATTTTCGAAAAGGTTATACAGAAATTCATCTGTAAAACTGTCATGTCTTACGGACACAGAGGGTGATTAGCCCGGTATGCCTTGTACTGATCAAGTACTGCTGGTCGAAAACATTTTTCCCGTTCCTCTTATCCACCTTAGGCACACAAAAATTTTCTTACTTCAGTCTTTATCGGATTCTGCACCAAAATAATTCGATTTGGAAAAATTTTCAAAGAACGCTTAGAATTTTATAAACATTGGTCTAGCTGAATCAAATAGCTTAGACTCATACCAAGAATTTAATTTCAACTGAAATATTTATGTATAGCCAAACCCCGTTGGCAAATTAAAATTATAAAAATATCTTGAAAATGATGTCATGATACCGTACTGTATTAACAGCCCAATTGAGGATGTTGTCATTGTATGACTTTGTCATAACACATCATACAATAGTGGGACAACGATTTTTCAATCGAATTCAACACTATGTATTCCTGTATTTATAACTTCATCAATTTTTTATCATTTGTGTACCAGGTTACATGATACATCGATGATAAATAAAATACATTTTGATATTTCAAATCATTTTTCGTCTAGCCGAAATAATTAGCATAGACTATTCTTTAAACCGTTCAAAAATTATTTGCAAATTAGTTTAATCATCTCGATAGGTAACGATGTGTCAGTGTCCTGAAGTCCACACATACACAATGGTCACCAGGAGTTGAGAATAAAAATTCATTTTTAAAAGGCACATAGGGCGTATTTAGCTTGATGTCAAAAATTTTGAAGTCTAGCATAGCTAGTAGATTTGGAAAACATATGTCTCCACTAATAATCAACGGCTTAGTAATCTATCTATTCCTATTATCCTCAATACTCCATTTACACATATTTATACCTAGTTCGTCAAACTTACCACACTTATGAGTTCAGGAACTTGCCAAAATCATATGAGTTTAAGAACTTATCCTAGTCAGACCATTGGCATCCATTCGCTGAGGGGTTCAAAAATATTTTATATAATTATGAGTCACGAACCTACCATAAGTATAAGTTTTAGGAACTCGTACCTAACCTTATATTCTCTACCTATATTCTACCTATCTATTATACACCTGAGAAAAGAATCACCTTATCAACAGGTATATAACAAATAGCGCGACACAAATATTTCAATAATTATCAGTGCCAAAAACTAAGTGGTCATCAAACCAAACTCGGCCACTAATCAATCTAGAAAGCTAAGCGGACAATTCCCCACCCATACAAGGAATTGCTTAACCTAACCACTATATCGACCATGAAGCTAAGTGGTTCTAAAACCAAGAACAAATTCCCCGCCCATACAAGGAATCATACAACTCAGCTACTAACATGAGTTCTCAATTGAAATCCCCACCTAATCTTAACTCCATACTTACTCCATACGAATTTGGTTAAATCCGTATTACATTACCCCCAACCCTTTTCTGAGTTGGCATAATACCAATTCATAGTACCTCTGACACACAGTAATCATGCCTTACAATTTTCAATCATTTGATTGATCCTTCTCCCTAGTATAACCTTATCAGATCATGGGGTGATCTCATCGTATATATTACGATTCATTTCTATGTTTTGATCATTTTGTTTTACGATCTCCTGTCCCTGCTTTTTTAGCCTTTTAGACTCTGTCTATTCATCACTATTGTTCACCTTTATTATCAGAGTTAGGAAACTCCACATCTTTATAACTCGCTGATATTCGTCTTTGAATCTTACCGACTCACTAACTCTATTTGAGTTAATCCTTATCCTTATCCCACTGCGGTTATTGAGCTAAGGTAACCCTACTTAAGGTTTATAACCTACAACTTTGATACCAAGTGTGATAACCCTGAATCCACGGCTTTGATACCAACTGTAGTATCCCCAAATCCGGTATCAAATACCACAGATCTGGTATATTAATTCTATAACTATTGCGGAAGATATAAACATAAATTGTTTATACATTAAACTTTACACAATATCCCCAAGGTCGAGAACCTTCACGTAATACCTGAATCAATATTCTATCTAACATATAATGTTATTAACATACAATATTGTTACAAATTTATCTTTACAATCAACCAATGTTAGAACTGTCTTTGACCTTTCCTGTATCCGACATATTCGTTCTAATCTGAAATATTTATCATGATATAGCAAGGGTGAGCAACAAGTTTGCCCATCAAGTATAAATTTAATTAAGGATATATCATGATTGAAAGAATTGAACAATAAGCTGGCTAAAATTCAACAATATAATTGTGAACTAGCATGAACAAATTTTCATAGCTGAACGAACAATGAACATGAATATCTATAACTAAACCAAATGGTAATGAAGGTGATCATCCTTTCATACCTGATGAATACATGCAATATGCACAACGTGCGAATCAATAATCAATGGACATGGTATAATCAGCAATGATTAACCACAAGCATGTATTATAAAAAGACAACTCGAGTTCGAGTTAGAGAAAACTTGCACAATAATTGAGTAAGGGAACTTACCTTTATCACCGACTACTACTACGCAATCTATTTAGCTTTATCCGAAGAACCTAATATTGATAATATGGGTCTACCAAGTTAGAATAATATCATCACAATATCTTTTGCTAGATACAGTTATAAAATAACCTAAACACATAAGCATATATCTCTATCAGTCCACAAACTACCTAAGACTCGGTATCAAGTCAAACTATTTCAGTCTGAGTTGAGTCCGGTACAATTCTGACATCTCGATGGCCTAGTCGGACAATTATCGGGCCTAAATTCAATAAGACTGCCTAAACGCTTCACCATTATCTTAGATAATTTTATTATCAGTCAAAATGTTTTTCATAAGCTTGTAATACTTTTCAAATAATTATAACTATTTATCATGATTTTTCAATCATTAATATCATATTTATATAATATAAATACCACAATATTCTCTTATCATTAATATTTATTTAATATTAAATATTAATGAACTATATGTCATAATATTATAAAATATATATAATATCTCAAAGTATTTTTAATACCTTAAAATTACATTTAATTGATTTTCAACATTTAAATCCATTATCCAATAATTGCCATTAATATTAAAATATTAATTTTTTCATAAAAAAATATCAAAGTTATATTTTATAAGTTAAAATAGTTTTATAACCTTTAAATCATTTTTATATGATTTTTAAACCATTAAAACTATTTTTCATAATTTATTTAATACATTTATTAAATAAATTAATTATCATTAATATTAATTTAATAATGAAATTCATCATAAAACTATTAAAAGTCATTAGAAATAACTTAAAATATTTTCTTATACCATAATATAATTTCAAATGATTTCTCAAGTATTAAAATCATTTTTAAGTAATTTATTTAATATTATAATTAAATAAATTAAATACCATTACTATTCAAAAATATTAAGATATTTATGAAATGTATTCAAAATTATTAAAAACCCATTTTTAGGCTTTAAAATAATTTTTAGGAATTTATTACGAATTTTTAATAATTAAAAATTATTTTTCTCTATTTATTTAATAAAAATAATAATTACATAAATAAAGTGTCACTAAAAGAGCCTATGTGTTCTTGAGTGTTCTTGAACCTTCAAAGACAGTTTGCAGGGTACTAGGTTTGACCAAGTCTAGATCTATGTTCCAGTTAATTTATGGGCTTGTAATGGTGTTAAGCATGTAGTATTGGTGTAATACAGGTACTTCATTCCCACAGGATTTGGTGTTCACTTAATCAAACATTCATATAACTACCCAATCAAAGTAAAATTGAATAATAAAAACCTTCCCCATTAAAGGGTTACATAATAAAATCTCCCAGGTTGTCTAACCTTTAAATACAATCATTCAAATGCGGAAAAATTAATAAACTTCATTACAACCATTCAATTAAGACTGATAATAAAATATTAACATATTACAAGCCTTCAATACTTGTTCATCTTTCCTTTCCCCTTACTGGTGCTAGGTACATCAACCTTCTCATCCTTAACTATAATAGTTATATAAAGAAGAGTGAGCAAACAAAGCTCACTTGGAAACAACAATGAATGAAAAAATCTTTACAACAACTGTCAAATAATAGGCTTGATAGAAGTAAACAATATGAGTTATCAACATTTGAAGTATATAACTGAGGGTCCTAAGACCACGAACTATGTCCATAGTTATAAGTAATTTTTCAACTTAAACTTTAACAGTCATAAGACTATAGGGACACCTCGTACTTAGGGGGATCATCCCTTCGTACAATGTATTGTGCACAAACATTTCAACGCGAAGCGTAAATTACCCCTAAGAATAGGGTTGTTCATCTCAGTATTTAGAGTACAAGTCCACACCAAAGTGAGTTTGGTTTGGAAACATTTCAAGGTAATTTGGAATTCAACGAACATCAACTAAGGATTAGTTGAATAAAACTAATAACATCATATTATAGAATAATCGTAATTGAATCGACATGGTAAATTAAAATCATGCTTTAGGAATAATCTAATAGCATACACCTTGAATAACTATAACACACCTGAGCCTCAACCGGGTTCATGGACCCACGGAATTCTTGTGGTCCAACTGCCTTGAAGTCCTTAAACGTTGTAGCTTGATTTTGTGGTTGGTTCTGCGTGCACCTGTCAGTAACGTCACCAGCTGCTGAACGGGGTTAACTTCAGCATTATTGTTGTTGGTTCCTTAAGTGGTTCTCTATCGGGGTGGTTGACGTCTTAGAGCCATTTTCTGTTAAAAGTACACTCATTAGAGTATTACTCAACTTATTTAAGTAATTTCTACTTAACTTGCCCCCATAAAAGTAATCACCACATAACACATAACACTTTGGATAAAAGAAGATAATAACTTTTATTCATACTTAATTCTTTGAAAACATCATATCAATAGCATCACTGCTATTTACATTATTTTCCTGAACTACCAAAGTTTCAGGACATCATCATCATACCCCATAGGTTACATAACACTTGGGATTAACATAAATCATAAATCAAGTACACTCCTTACGATGTCTTACTAAGATACTGCATAGCCTTACGACGCTCTTCTTCCATAATTCGGAACATGGTTCGTCGATCGAGTATGTACGATGGCAGTGTCTCAAACTAAATCAGATAACCCATGACCCGATCCTGAGCTCGATTAATCACTGTGTTGAACACGTTATTCATTTCTTTCATCTTCATTCTCTTTGTTTGTGCGTCTCCCTCTGCTATTTCGGCTCGTTGATCAGGTTCCTCGTACGCATCTCCGGCTCTTGCCCTCTTAGTAGATTCCTCTTTCAACTTGTTCTTCAATTCTGCAATCTCTGCTCTCATTCGCTCATTCTCTCCTTTGGTGTGAATCAGCTTATCTTCAACATTGCTCAGACGTTCTTCTCGGTTCTGAATTTCGTTATCCTTCTGTGCCATCGAGGTCTGTTGTTCAGCAACAATCTCCTGTAACTCCTCGACTGTATCTTGAAGTTCTACATTACGGTCGTGCACCTAATCGTATATACGGCCAGCTATCGAGTTAAGTGGAATCCTTTCCTCCTTGTCCTCTTCATCCGTCTGTGGCAGCTCAACAGGGTTTTCCTCATCTGTTTCTACATCATCATCCTCATCTTCAACCACCGTAAGCAACGGGGTTGACTCCCATGGAAGTAGTTGTTCCCAAACCACTTGAATGTCACGAGATTCCTCCTCTATAGGCATCTGAGGTCCTTCCTTCCTAGCCTGACTGGATTCTCCGACATTAGACATCCTGACAACAAGATTATTTTTTTTAAGTTTTAGTTATTACTCGACACTCACGATCACATAAGTTGTAATCACGTAAGCACATAAGTGTTTTATTACTTCTTCCTTAAAACTCGATAAGAGTTTATCATTACTATCTTTGCAAAGGTTACTTCATAAGGCTTTTCCCCCACCTAAGGTTCATAACCTAAGGCTTTGATACCAACTTGTGACACCCCCAAACCCAGGTACTTCATTCCCACAGGATTGGGTGTTCACTTAATAAAACATTCATATCTAACTACCCAATCACAGTAAAAATTGAATAATAAAAACCTTCCCCATTAAAGGGTTACATAATAAAATCTCCCAGGTTGTCTAACCTTTAAATACAATCATTCAAATGCGGAAAAATTAATAAACTTCATTACAACCATTCAATTAAGACTGATAATAAAATATTAACATATTACAAGCCTTCAATACTTGTTCATCTTTCCTTTCCCCTTACTGGTGCTAGGTACATCAACCTTCTCATCCTTAACTATAATAGTTATATAAGCAAGAGTGAGCAAACAAAGCTCACTTGGAAACAACAATGAATGGAAAAATCTTTACAACAACTGTCAAATAATAGGCTTTATAGAAGTAAACAATATGAGTTATCAACATTTGAAGTATATAACTGAGGGTCCTAAGACCACGAACTATGTCCATAGTTATAAGTAATTTTTCAACTTAAACTTTAACAGTCATAAGACTATAGGGACTCCTTGTACTTAGGGGGATCAGCCCTTCGTACAATGTATTTAGAGTTGTTCATCTCAGTATTTAGAGTACAAGTCCGCACCAAAGTGAGTTTGGTTTGGATACATTTCAAGGTAATTTGGAATTCAACAAACATCAACTAAGGATTAGTTGAATAAAACTAATAACATCATATTATAGAATAATCGTAATTGAATCGACATGGTAAATTAAAATCATGCTTTAGAAATAATCTAATAGCATACACCTTGAATAACTATAACACACCTTGCTTGAACAATATTAAGCCAATGTTATTAGAATTGAATAGTAAGCATGCATAGAAATTTGAACGATAAAACTGTTCAACATTAGTGTATATAAATTTGCATGCTAAACAACAAGTTAAATACAAGAATAACTTACTCAATATCAAAATTAAAGTTTTAGAAACCTTGCATCATTATATTGTAATCGAATTGGAAACAATAATTGGTTCAACAAGATAATGGATTAGAGAACTTGCCTTGCTTGTAGATTAAACCGAACAATTCGAATCACAATATCCTATATACATATGTCATCATGATATAGTTAGTCACTACCACTTTACAAACATAACTAAGTACACTCATCATGTAAGATTTGATTTTTAATCACATAATCACGTTACAAAACAAGTTAATTGTTAATAACATGCTCATTCATGGTATAGAAATGCTGAAATCATAACTTAACAGTCCTTCTATTAACACAAAACAATCCCTTCAGATTTTGAGTACAAAAGTACAATCGTCGAGACCATTCTCGCTGACTTCATGACTGCGGCGCCACGATTTATCTTGTGGTTCGGGCGCTACGATGATGAGAATTAAACTACAATGTCATACGCGACGTGCGTGGCAACTCATCGCAAGACACGACAAATGTACTACTTAGACGTACATTGCTAAAATCTAGAACTTCGGCAGACAACTTTCCTTTAACAACATGAACAAAATCCAATTTTGCTTCATGTTACTTTCTAACAAATTTAATTATCAAGTAATTCATATAGAGACTTTATATAAACATAATTCAAAGACTCTTAACATGTTTCTACCCATAGAACAACATAAACAACGAATTTAAAACATCCAATTTCACTATTTTTGATAAAAACTCACTTTTGATGTTTTCAATGAAAATCAACATCACGATTTGTTTTTCAACCAAAAACAGCTTAATTCAAAGCACTTTATCAATATTTATACATACTCTATCAAATTTAATAGTCAATTTATCAACTAAACAACTAATTAACCCTTAATTTCTACCTTAAACTAAACCATATTCATTCACACAAACTCTCTGACTTAATGATTAAATTAAATTAGAATATAATAATTAATTACCTTAATTATTTATTTAACAAATAATTAACCAAATCGAATCAAATTTGAACAATTATTTGTTCAACAATAAACACATCCATTAAATACTTAAATAATTCAATAAATATTTAATATAACAATTAAAAATTCTGGAATGTTACAGTCCTCATTACATTTATTGTCACACTATTTAACAGAATAGTGAGGACTACTAATGCTATCATCTGGACCGTCACTGCGTTCCCCGACTAGTTCCGGCTACGTTCTCATTTCCTGAAGAGAACAGTGAAAGAAAGGGTGAGCTCAACTAGTCAAGTAAGAAATACTATGACTAAGATAATGCAAAATAAATTATCATTAGCCTTCAACAATGTTAAATTGATAGAATATAATAGACAACAAGTTTAACTGCAACGGAACAAGCAACCCATTAGAAGAGTCAAGTAGATCTTAAAATCTACTATCTTTTATGATTTAAAAGGTTTTTCATCAACTTTATCGCTGAGACTCAGCTTAATAAATAAACCACATCATCGAGTCATCCTTGCACTACGGGCCAAGGATATTCATTAAATCATCAATGGTCATAACTATACCGAATAATCCCTGGTCATAATCATACCAAAAACTGTCCATCAATGCACTACAGGCTACTGAGGACTTTTACCACATCAGTTATAACATTAAAGGTCATAATTATACTGAATGATCCCTGGTCATATTCATACCAAGTCCATCTATGCACATAAGCCAAAGATGACTTTCATCACAACATAAGCATGAGGATGATGACAATGACATAATAACTCAATAAAACAAGTTCAAGAATAAATTTTAAAGATTTATAAGTTAATTTATCCTGAAATCAATTACATCCAAATTGTCAACATGATACTGCTTTGTAGAGAAAAATTCAAGAATACTCAGAAGAATATTTCCATGAAAAGATACTGGATGAAGCGCAAATATCCAGGATATTCTACTAATTTCATGGAGCATAGAAGCCAAAATTTTAACCAACTGAGTATAATAGAATATATGAAACTGCAAATGGATTTTCGCCCGCCATACGGTAATCCACGTAGACAGATCATTTCCACAATTTAATAAGGAATGAATACAAAGGATCATTCACCATGCATGCGGTAATCCACATAGACAGGTTATTCCAACAGAATAATAAATAATGGAATAATAGAAGTATTCACTAGGCATGTGATAGAATCGCACGACAAAAGTTATTTCCAATGTATAATAAATAATGGAACCAGTCATACGTCTTCGCCATTGACATGCATGATATTCTAATGTAATAATAAAGAATAGAACCAGGTCATGCGTAATCCGCACAAACAGGATATTCCAACAGAATAATAAAGAACGGAACCAGGTCATGCATAATCCGCATAGACAGGATATTCCAACAGAATAATAAAGAACAGAACCAGGTCATGCGTAATCCGTACAGATAAGATATTTCAATAGAATAATAAAGAATGGAATATAACATATTTCACCAAGCATGCGATAGACCGCACAAACAGAATGGAATAACAGAAGAATTTCACCATGTATGCGGTACTTCGCATAGACAGGTTAATCGAACATAATAATAAAGAATGGAATAACAACTCTTATGAGTATTGAAAGAAAATAACTCTCTTCATGAATACGAAAGAATAATACCCCTTACCTTAGAAAAAAACTGGATACTAAAGTAGAGAGGTAGCAGACTTCTCTTCTTCTTTCTCTCTATAATTTCTCTTTATAATAATTGTTCTATAGCTTTAGTGAATTGGTGAAAAATAAAGGAAGAATGAGCTTCTATTTATAGAAAAATATAGTTTCAATAATTGCACGTTTTGGGGCTTGAAATATTACATTACAATACCTTCAACTTTTCTTTCATTTTTAATTTAGTCCTGCAAGTATTATCAAACTTGCACCACCTAACCTAATAGTAAATAATGTGAATCAATAGTTCAATCAAGTGAATCAATAGTTATAATCATGTGAAAATATGAATTACAGTATAGTACCTCCATCTATACCTCAATTTTTAACTTAGTCATGCAAGTATTAGCAATCTTGCACCAACTCCCATAATAGTATCTGAATGTGAATCAATAGTATACACATGTGAACAAATAGTTATAATCATGTGAATTAATAGCAATTAATTTCTCATTTATCCGATTAATTATCCGATAACTTCAAGACATCAATTATTATCGAAATAAATGTCGATTTTTACTAACACTAATAATTCCAACACAATGGAACTATCAATTTCATCTTTAATCAACACGAACTTATTCATTATTAATATTATAACTCATAATATTTAACAACCGTGTCGCTCCTGGAAAGAGGGCTTTTACGATAAGGATTTCTCCTTTTTAAGCATAAATTAGATGACCAAACCTCTCCTTGACAGAACTTCTAGACATTGTAAATATTACAATTTAATAATATGAATAACTTTGTCGTCTCAATTATTGATTTAATCATATATCATATTATGCAGATGATATTGTGACAATAATCGAATCAATAATATGATAGATATGATGCAGCAATTATTGCAATAATAATTGAGTATAACTTAGTGACTTCTCACGTAAGCATCAATAACCAATACTGTGTCTACTCTTATGCACGCCAGACATCAGATTACTTCTACTTCGTGTAGTTCAACAGGTTTTAACGGTAACACTTCACCGTTATTTTTTAATAAAAAGATAATTACATCATTTTCTTACTACTTAATAATACTTCCGTTAGGGGTCCACTTAATGATTGTCTTAAAGTCTTCACGAATATTCCACTGTTAAAACGAATATTTCCCAACCAATCGAATATTATATAATCACTTGTTTACTTTGCCAAATTTATAAATATTACCAACAACTATAACATTATATCAAATCCGCACCATAATATTTAAAAAAAAATATTTCGAGAAATTTAAATTTTTATTCATAAAATCTGGGGTCTCACATAGGTAGACAACTCTTGTCAATTACATCAACATGTAACTCCTTGTGTTTTGCCTCATAGATTATTATGATCATGCGCGACACATCCAAATCATAATTATGCAAGTTAAGTCAGACCTAACACTCCAATATAAGTGAATAGAAAAACACTGCCCTTGCGCGACACAACAAAGAGTCATCGTTCAATTCCTTATAAGCATCATATGTGATAAAATAACATCTCAAAAAATTAAAATAAGCCTTGCGTGACACAACAAACTTATAATAATTAATTGATACTCTATTGTTTTATCATGCTAGAAGGAAACATTGGATATTAAAAATCTTTGAACGCTTAGGACTTGATATAAATTCTTTGAGGGTTTTGTTATTAATTGTCTCATCTTGTTTTGCGCGCATGCACATATATATAAAATACGCGTCATATTAATTGACATGCAAAGTATGTTGGATAATATATATATATATATATATATATATATATATATATATATATATATAAGCATGCACATATAGAATACTATATTCTACCCGAGTTGATTATGGACTTTATTCTAGTTTGGTTCTACTAGAGCCACCAAGTGAACCAAGAGATCAAACCTAGGGTGCAAAAACTAAAATTTAAATATAATTATTACATTTAAACTCGGGTTCCATTACAAACGGGTTTTCATGCGCCCCTTGCTCCTTTGTCTCTAATTTTTCAAGATAATTCTAACTAATCCTATTACAAAAACTATTTACAATAAATAGAAACTTTGATCAGCAGTCAATGAGAAGTACATTGGAGGGAGATAGAAATTATATCAGTAAAAACTATTAGGAGTGATCATTCAGTTATAACCGAACCGAATAAGCTATTCGGTTATAACCGAAAACCAAATTAGTGGTACTTTTACTATCCGAAATTGTAACCAAAATTTGAAAATAACTGAATTACCAAATTGTAATTTTGGGTATTCGGGTAATAACCGAAATATCTGGCAACTGTTAACTTACAGCAACTATTTAACAAATTAACTGGCAACTGTTTAACAAATTACTGGCAACTGGTCATCCAACAGAAATTACTTGCTAACTGTTTAACAAATTAACTGGCAACAGTTAACTTAATTGTCCAGCAGCAACAACTAAACAAGCCAACATGAAATTTATTACTAATAAAGCTAAAGCAAGCCAAATTAATCATCCAAAATACTGTTAAGTCAAAGAACAACAAGCCAACAAAAATTAATCTGTCCGATTATCCATTCTTGAGAACTTAACAAATTTATGACATAACAAAGCGTATATAATGAAATTAATCTAGTAGAGAAAGAGTAGCAGACAGCAAAGCGACAACAAATTAGCATCAACGCATCGGATCAACCGCAACATACATACAACAACAACAAGCCAACAACCAACATTATAATGAGCCACTGGTCTACAGTATAGGGGACTAGGGGTCAGTATAGGGGCCAATATGACAATATAAACCTGCAGAATATCAAATAAACAGTATTAAAATTAGACATTACTTACTGCAGAGAACAACAATGTAGAATAAACCTAGAAATTACCGACTGCAGAGAACAACAATGTAGAACAATAATGATATAACATTACTGACTGCAGAGAACAACAATGACTGACTACAGAGTTAATTCAACATTACTGACTGCAGAGAACAATTATGTAGAATAAAATTAGAACTAACCTAGAAAATCAGCAACCAAACCAAATGAAATCATAGAGATTTCGAAAGCTATGATCGCGGTAGAGAACTAGGAAACATCCAAAGAAAAGGAAACATTAAGGCAGATCATAGAGAGAACTAGGAAACATCCCCCTTTTTGTTGAAAATGAAAGTAAAAATAAGAATAATAAACCAAACCAATCTCCCACTCCATTATATTTCAGTTGGCATATAACATATGGTCATAAACATTGAATTGCAATGATGAATCGAGAGACGAATTTACCTCATTAATCAAGTTGAGTCACGGAAACATTGGCATCATTAGCAATAAGGCTCAAGTTGGATATTGCTAAAAATCGAAAAATATAATTAAACACATTATTTTCAACAAATAATTGGATCAAGGTTCAATAAAACAAATGAAAACAATAATTATTACCACACTTAAATTTATCAACAAAGTCAATATCTTCCTCCACATCAATATGATTCTTCACTTTAATCCATTCTTGAGAACATATGAGAGCTTCCACCATATTAGGAGACAATGAACTCCTAAATGCATCAAGAATGCGTCCCCTCGTGCTAAATGCGAACTCTGATGCAATGGTAGAAATGGGAATAGCCAACACATCACGGGTAATACGTGCAAGGATAGGGAATCTTGCACTATTAGCTTTCCACCAGCCCAAAATATCGAAAGTCTCATCAACTTCATCCACATCTTTACATAAATACTTGTCCAATTCAGATTTGTCTCCAAGTATAACTCCGGTCTGACGCCTTTTGAACTCTTCTGTAATTTTATTTGTATTTTGGGATTCCATTGAACTAGAACCTTGGGATGACATTGACATGTTACTTACACTTGATTTTCCACTTTCTTGAGTTGAATACTTTTTCCTGTACTCATTAAACAAATCTTCCATTGATCTCTTCACACCATCGACAATCGATGTCCTAGTGGCCGTATTACTTGATTGATATTCTAAATTCCTATATTCATTACCAATATCAAAGTGAAGATCTATTTTCAAACCCTCCAACGAATTTTCAACTTCAATTTCACCATTTCCATACATTCTTTCTAAACCAAATTGAACAAAACTCAACTTATTTCGAGGATCAAGCACAACGGGAATATATAACAACATATTCATTTTTGTAACATTTCCCCAATACTTATCATATTTTATTTTCATTGCCTTGGCCATTTTTTGCAATTCTATATCATTGCTTCTTTCCCAGTCATTCAAAATAATACAAGTGTTCAATATTTCAAGAAATGCATTATTTGATGTGACATAAGATCAGCCCGAAATACGCACAGTGAGATTATAAAAATGTTCTAAGAATCCAACAAACAATTTAGCCCTATTCCAATCCGAGTCCGTTGGAATATTTTTGCCCCCCATCTCTTTTTCAAAGCCACGATCTATAAACCCAAATTGATCAAAAGCTTCCTTGTATTTTAAGGCCGAACTTAACATCAAGTAACTTGAGTTCCATCTAGTTGGACAATCTAGACTTAAGCCTTTCTTATCATCAAGACCACAATACTCAACACAGTCCTTAAATGACTTGACCCTAGCTGGAGATTGTTTTGCATACTTCACTGCACGCCTAATTGTCTCAATAGATTTCTCAATCAACTTCAACCCATCATTCACAACAAGATTAATAATGTGAGCTATACATCTTATGTGAATGAATTTACCATCTAAGACATTGGTTTTCCAGTATGCACATCTATCTCTCAAGTAAGCCGCCACAGTATCATTTGAGCTAGCATTATCTACAGTGAGTGTCATAACTTTAGAAAGTCCCCACTCAATTAGACAAGACTCGACCATTTCCCCAATGTCCTTCCCCTTGTAACTTGTGATGGTTCAAAAATTCAAGATTTTCTTATGCAATTTCCAATTTTCATCAATAAAATGAGCAGTAACACACATAATTCAAGCGTTAATTAGAAGTTCAAGAGTCAGTTGTGAGGCAAACACGTTCACAATGTTTTCTAAGGATTGTTTTCAACTTACTCTTCTCATTCTCATACAAACAAATACAATCTCTAGCAAATGTAAAACATAAAGGCAATTGAAACCTAGGACAAGCAACTTGCATAAGTCTTTTAAAACCCTCCGTCTCAACATGTTTGAAAGGAAGTTCATCTACAATAAGATGGTGAACCACGGCTGCACTAACCGCTTCTTGGTCAAACCTCCAAGAAGTGAGTGTACCCTCACATGCCCTTCCCTCTCCCTCACCCTCTTTAATCCCTACAAGTTGTAGTTGAGCTTTGTCCATGTTGATAGGATTTTTTTTACAAGTTCTAAAGTGATTTCTTGAAGAAGTAGTGCCATTTGAAGAAGAATCAGCTGCTAATTCTTTTTTACAATAAGTACACTTACCTTTGATGACATTACCATCCTTGTCTTTAACGGGAATGAAGTGCCCCTCAGTCCACACCTTGGATCTAGGTGCCATCCTTTTTCTTGGCATCTTTACACTTTCTGAGTATCCCGTAGTTTTTGTACTTGTCATGGTTTCTTTTGACCGGGGCTCTGTATTGGTGGGAACACTGTCATTTGCCTCTCTCCCATGTCCAATTGGATCAAGGTCATCAAGGTTAGGCTCGTCCGTATCATCCACCATGTGCAAATCATTTAAAAGACTTGACATCATCTACAAATGTCAAACAAAAAAAATTAAATCAATGACTGTAACTTGAATCAAATCAATGACAGAACTATTTTTAGGAGAAAGAAACAAGCCATTAAATTACTTCACTTAAAGGTTTACACCAAATCACCAACATGCCATATAGTCACCAGACTCACACCTTTAAAAACAGTCAGTTCTAACTCCTAATAAACTTTAAAAAAGGTCTATCGTAAACTGAGATTGCAGTCAGAATCCAAATTCACTTCAAATACATAATACCCAAGCTCATCAAATGATTAAAACATTCAAAAATGGAATCAATTGTTAAGCAAGGAGAAAATTAGACATGAAATCATCTCCCAAATTAAACTATAAGGATACACAGAGTAAAAATTGCTAAGATAATCGAAAAACCCTCTTGACAAGAAACACATAAAACCCAATCAAACCCAAATTGACAGGAAATTAGATAATAAACACATAAAAGAAACCCAAATTAATTAAAAAACCTAAATTAGATAATAAACACATAAAAGAAACCCAAATTGACAAGAAATTATGGAAGAAACACAATCAAACCCAAATTATACAGTAGTAACAGACTAACAGTACGCATAAAGTAGACATCACTCAAATAATTGAAAAACTTTTTTATTTTTTTGGGTAATTCAGTGAAGAACTGAAGATTCTGAAGAACCAAATTAATCCCCAACAAAACAACATGCAGTCATGACTCATGCACACGAATCTTGCATTCTTGCTACTGAATTAGTGATTAGTGAATGAAATATACCTGGAGTCGGACTTGGGAGATCCGGAGAGAGTCGGAGTCGCCGAACTGCAAAGCAGCAAAAGGTGTGAAGACATCTGTGAAGAGATCCGGAGCAGAGAAGCAAGAAAAGGCTAAGGACTGAGGAGTGAGGAATATCTCAGATCTGGTGGATCGAGCGACGACTACAACTAACTACTCTCGACAGGCTAGGGCAAAAAAAAAAATGAACTCAGATCTGAATAAGTGAAGTGAAATACTCGACTCGATGACTACAGACTAGTACTACAGTCTCTACTCTCTACTCGTAGTCTACATATTAGTCTTATTAGATAATAGATACCACGGCAGCAAGCCAGCAAGTATAAAATTATTATTTTTTAAGTATTAAATTTCGGTTATTTGGGTATCCGAATAACCTATTTTTGAGAACCGAAACCGAATATTGAATAATAATTCGGATATAACCGAAATTCCAAAAAAAAAAATGAAAAACTGAAATAATTCGGTTAAAAAAATTCGGTTCGGTTCGGTAGTTTGATTTTATCTATTTTTTGCTCAATCCTAAAAACTATAGAAGACGAGGTATGCATACCCCATTTAATTAAACTCATACATTCATGTATCCAACTAAAATAAAATCTCATCACATTGGTTAATAGTCCATAATCAATCCCATTTATTATCATACATATCAAAATATGCATCAATAAATAACATTCATCTCATGAATAATAAATTCATTCCATATATGTATCGATATCAATTTAATGGGCAAAAGTTTGCTAATATTTAGTTTTAAAAACAAAATAAACTATTTTATTTTAATCAAAAACCAAATCCAAATTAAACTCCTTTAATTTTAGCAATCTGAAATTATATTCCAGATAAAATAAACATCTTTATTTTAAACACTTATCAATTAAATAAACCATTTATGTTAATTGAAAAACCAAAAAATTTTGGATTCTCGGTAGTGTGGCTGGCCAGCCAGTTACCGTAATGAATCGACACTACACTACACATACCGCAAGGCCATAACAAATTTTCCTGGGGATGGGCGTGGCCGCACCCAGAAAGAACTTGGAAGCAGTGCAACCACACCGCATAGCAGAACTAGAATTTTTTTTTCATTACCTAGAAAATTCGATCCAATTGAATATCAATTCATACATGGAATCATAAAATTTATAATTAGCACAAAGTTAGGCTCTAATAAAACTATTAGGTTTGTATATAGCGCGATCATGCAATCAAATCACACAAACGCAATGGAAGCGTGATAAAATGAGTTTTAGAATTTTTCATACAAACCATCACCATGATCATTCTCTGTGCTAAATTATCAATAGAAATGAAGAAGAAAGAGAATCAGACTCATACCCTTATAAAGTTTAAGTGGTCTAGAAGCATAAACAATCACCTTACCATGTTTTTTCTTTATAAACATGCCCAGAGCACCCTACGATGAAACACTCAGCCGAATCACACCACGATCTAGCAACTCTTGCAATTGTTCCTTCAACTCCAGCAACTCCAATGGTGCCATCCTATACAGCTCCTTAGAGATAGGCTCCGAACTAGGAATAAGATCGATGGTAAACTCAACTTCTCGCTGCGGTGGCAACCTTAACAACTCCTTAAGAAACACATTAGGAAAGTAACGAACAACTGAAACATCCTCAATACAAGACTCTCAGGTATCCTTCACAAATGCCAAGTACCCCTTACAACCCTTTTCCACCAACTTCCTAGCCTTCAAAGCTGAAATCAACTTCACCACCACACTTGGTCGTGAACCCTAAAACACGAACTCCGAAGACTTCACATATTCAAATATAAATTTCTTCGCCTGACATCAATAGTGGCATGGTGCTTATCCAACCAGTCCATTCCAAGAATCACATCAAAATCGTGCATACACATTGGAAGAAGATTAACCCTATGAATCTTATCTTCAAAATTGATCGAACACCCTCAATATAAATCAGAAATAACAACAGAGGTCCTATCGGGGTAACAGTAGACATAACGGAATCTAAGGAATTAAATGAATTATTATATTTTAATTTGAATTTTTAATAAAAAGGATGTGTTAGTTGATTAAATAAAAGTGTGACAAATAACCTTTTATAAGTGAGTTATTTAATTAATTAAAGGAGTTTAATTTAGTTTTACCAAACAAGGCCTAATGCCTATTAAGTCTTTAATCTAATTGTGTTTTACCAAACAAGGCATAAGGATTAAATGATTATATTTTAAGTGGGTAACCAAAAAAGCCTTATGGCTTTTGATTTTCAAAAATATGATAACTGATATCAATTATACTTATATTTATATTATAATATATATATATATATATATATATATTATATCTTATACGTTATATTTCTAATACGTAAGATTAGAATAGAGAGGTAAGACTCAGTGGAAGAGAAGAAGAAAGTTTACAGAGAGAAAAGAAGAGAGAATTGGGAGAAGGCTAGAGTATTGGAGAAAGGAATTGGGGAAAAGAAGTTTGATATCAAAGGATAGCCATTATCTTCTAACTCTAAGGTATCATCTAAACTCTATTATTTGTTTTTCTTTTCAAAAGTTATAGTTGTATTCTGTCCCAATTTTCTCTATAAAATCTTTGTAGAAATTGAATTATTTGTTATAGATAGTTTTATATGATAAATTGGTTGTTGTGAAACTATTTTCATAAGTTATATATGAGTATAGTCAATGAATTGATGTCATTTGTAAAGAAAACTATATTATAGTGAGTTTATATGAATATATATGAATATGGTTTAGTTTAAGGTAAAATTAAGGTTTAATTAGTTGTTTAGTTGGTAAATTGACTATTGCGTTTGAAAGAGGTTGTATAAACATAAATAAGGTACTTTGAATTAACTATTGTGGTTGAAAAACAAATTCATAGTGTTGATTTTCATTGAAAACATCAAAAAGTGAGTTTTTATCAAAAAACAGTGAAATTTGATGTTTTAAATTCGATGTTTATGTTGTTTTATGAGTATAATCATGTTAAGAGTCTTTGAAATATGTTTATATAAAGTCTCTATATGAATTACATGTTATTTAGGCTGTTAGAAAGTAGCTTGTAGGCCAAAATTGGCTTTGTTCTCATTGTGTACACGTACCAACACCTCACTACAAATAATGGCCTCATAGTTTAGTTTTTCTTGTACTTGAATTCCATCATGGCTTGCAAAGTACAGTGAAGTTGTGAGTAATGGTCTAACAAAGGTACTTTTTGTACTCAAAATCTAAAGGAATTGTTATGTGTTAATAGTAGGACTGTTAAATTATGATTTCAGTATTTCTATACCATGAATGAGCATGTTATTAACAATTAACTAGTTTTGTAACTTGATTATGTGATTAAAAATTTAATCTTACATGATGAATGTACATAGTTATGTTTGTAAGGTGGTAGTGACTAACTATGTCATGATGACATATATATATAGGGTATTCTGATTCGAATTGTTCGGTTTAACCTACGAGCAAGGCAAGTTCTCTAAATCTATTATCTTGTTGAACCAATTATTATTTCTAATTCAATTACAATATAATGATGCAAGATTTCTAAACTTTATTTTGATATTGAGCAAGTTATTCTTGTATTTAACTTGTTGTTTAGCATACAAATTTATATATACTAACGTTGAACAATTTTATCGTTCAAATTGCTATGCATGCTTAGTTCTCAATTCTAACATTGGCTTAATATTGTTCAAGCAAGGTGTGTTATAGTTATTCAATATATATGCTATTAGATTATTCCTAAAGCATGTTTTTAATTTACCATGTCGATTCAGTTATGATTAGTCCATAATGTAATGTTATTAATTTTATTCAACTAATCCTTAGTTGATGTTCGTTGAATTCCAATACCCCAAATGTATCCAAACCAAACTCACTTTGGTGCGGACTTGTACTCTAAATCTTGAGATGAACAACCCTATTATTAGGGGGAAATTTACGCTTTAAGGTTGAAATGTTTGTGCACAATACATTGTCACGAAGGGTCAAATTTCTAAAGTACGAGGAGTCCCTATAGTCTTATATTTCATAAAAGTTTAAGTTGAAATATTACTTATAACTATGGACATAGTTCGTGGTCTTAGAACCCTCGCTTATATACTTCGTAATGTTGATAAATCATATTGTTTAATTCTATCGAGCCTCTTATTTGACAGTTGTTGTAAAGATCTTTCATTCATTGTTGTTTCAAGTGAGCTTTGTTTGCTCACTCTTGCTTATATAACTATTAAAGTTAAAGATGAGAAGGTTGATGTACCTAGCACCAGTAAGGGAAAAGGAAAGATGAACAAGTATTGAAGACTTGTATTATGTTGACATTTTATTATCAATTTTTAATTGAATGGTTGTAATGAAGTTTATTAATTTTTCTCATTTGAATGATTGTATTTAAAGGTTAGACAACTTGGGAGATTTTATTATGTAACCCTTTAATGGGGAAGGTTTTATTATTACTAAATTTTATTATGATTGGGTAGTTAGATATGAATGTTTAATTAAGTGAACACCAAATCATGTGGGAATGAAGTACCTGGGTTTGGGGGTGTCACAACAAAATAATTCGAGTATCGGATGAGAAATTACGGACAAGCGAACGATAAACGTTAAGAACGTACAATGAACGACGAAAGAAATTTGAGCTGATGAAAAGGCTTGTTAACAGATTCAAAAAATTATTATGTCCAGGAGAAATTGTAGAATGTAATGTAAGAAAGAATTTATCTCAAGAACAGATTCATTCCGAGTTGGAATGATAAGGTTACGAGTTAGCGAAGGTAGTGTTTCAATCATGTTAAACACTTAGTAAAATTTTCAAAGGATTAGGCATGGTGCCGCAGTGCCAGCCAAGGCATAAAATCGAGCATTGCAACGCCGGTTTGGGATGGAGGCTACTGTAATTGGGCACCGCATTGTTGAATTAAGCCTAGGATTCGGGCGCCGCAACGCCGGAGCGCTGGTGCAAGGCAAGAGATAGTAAAGAGCTTTTAACTGCTTAACACTTGGGAAAGTATAAGGAATGATAATGAACATGAAGTTCACTAAATGTAACACTTTAAGAAGTGATTAAAGCTTAATTTAATGATTGAACATTGATTAAAAGGTTAAAAATTGTAAACGTAAAATACTTAAGCAAAGTAAATGTTAAGTATACGCGTCGGACGGACATTCTTAGCATACATATTATAGTATAACTTAGACGTTAACGTATTGATATTTAAGAATGACATGTGAATATCAAAAAGCCATAACGAACAGTAATAGAAGTAACGAATGTTCCGAGTTAAATAAATCGAATCAAGTACGCTAGAAAGAAAAGTTATTGTAAAACATTTAAATTAAATTAAAGAGTGTTATAAAAAGTTGTAAAATCATACTAGGCATATACGAAGGTATATGGCTTGGACGTTTGCGATGGTTATGATGGGCGTACTGGTCGTGCACCAAAACGCTATAACAAGTAATAATAAACTTGAGAAGTTCTACGAGTCTAATGACACAGACATAAAAAAGTACTAAGTAAAGTTAACGTAAACAAATTTGGTGTCATTATGTGCCTAATTGGTGTGTTATGGTTAATGTAAATATTTAGGACATTTGAAGGATGAATATCGTTAAAATTATAAAGAAAGCTAAAGGCAAGTTTCTAATCTTGTACAAGTTTTATTAACAATCCATAATTTTAATTGTAATTTTAAATATTTATTGAATTAAATAAATATTTTAGTTAATGTGTTTATTGTTAAATAAATATTTGTTTAATTTGATTATTTATTAGTTAAATAAATAATTTATGAGGTAATATGTTAATTAAGTTAATAATTGGTAATTTAGTATTTTGAAGTTAATTAAAATAAAAGAGAGATGAATTAATTATTATGTGATAATATTCTAATTTAATTTAATAATTAAATTATAGAGTTGATAAGGATTAAATGAATTGATATAATGTTGTTTTAATTTAATCTAGTAATTAAAGTTATGTATTAATTTATTAAATACAAATTATAATGAAAATTATAATTTTGTGGTAATTGGGTTATATGTCAAATTGATTTAATAGATTGTTGTTAGTTTTGATTTAATTAAATTTGAATATGATAATTTAATTAAATAAAGTGGGACAATAAACTATATTATAAATGAGTTATTAAAATAAATTAAAAGAGTTTTAAATGGATTTTACCAAACAAGGCTTAAGGAATGGGAAGTCTTTATTTTTTTTAAAGTGTTTTACCAAACAAAGCCTTAGGAATTTTGAATTTAAAAAAATAAAATAATAATAATAATAATAAAATATAACTGACATATGTTAAAAGGGGGGGGGAGTTATGTTTTATCAATGTTTATATTATATACGTATATCAGTTCATATTTTTCCTATGCTAAGTTAGAAAAGAAAGACTAAAGAAGAAAAGAGAAAGAAGAGAGAAAAGAGAGAAGAAAGTGAGAAGCTCTAGAGAAATTTAGAGAAAAATTGAAAGTTTGGAAGCCAAGAAGGGATTAACAAAGTAGCCTTCATCATCTAAACACAAGAAATCAAAGGTAAAATACTTAGTCTCAAGCTTGAGTTTATGTTCTTGAGTTTTTCATACAAACTTTGATTTTGTTGTTAAAATTGATGAGATGTGGTTTATATATGCTAATTGATGGTTTATAATCTATTAGTTATTATCTAGAAATGATTTTCAGTAAATAAATTCATGAAATCTTGTTTTACAATGAGGATGTATGTGTTCTTAGTTTTCTTTGAGAATTGAATTTTTATGGATGAATTGGCTTAGAAATCTATTTAGTATGTTCTTGGAGAATGTATAAATCATGCTATGTTTTTATAATTAAATTGTAGGAATTAATTCATATAAACTTGTTTTAAAATGAAGAATTGGAGTTATGTGATAATATGTATATTTTGGTCTAATTTGAGACTAAAATTGGTTAGGAGTTCATGGTATAATCAGTAAATTGACAATTTCTATTGTTAATATATTAGAATACGAAAAGAATGCAAGTCAAATGGATTGATTTGAACAAGAAATGAATTAGTATTGTTCGTATGCGCTAAATATGTTGAAATATGAATAGTAAGCATAGACCTTGCTTTTCAAGGCTCTAAATTGGTTATTAGTGTTGTTTGTGTTATTAAAATGGTTAAATATATATTTTATGTTGTTTGACTGAAATTTTAGTGTCTGGGTGTGCTTGTGTTGCTGGTTAAATGAGGATTTGGTTCGCAGCAGTCGTATGTACAACAGATCGCAGATTCTGATTCAAGCATCAATATTATTGTCGCTACCGGTGCTAATGCTTAAAATGGTGCGGCCGCGCCAACCCCTGAACATAAACTGTTTTGTTTTTTTTATATTTCAGTCCATAGCATACAATCGTAACCTAATCTTATGAACATAAAAAGATGTTAATCATATTATATGATGTTATAAAAGATTGTAGTTGCATTGTAATACCAAGTATGAAGATTTGAAGTTATTAATTAATAAGTTATATAACAATTGAAACTCGATGTTTGTAAGAGTTAGAGATGAGAATTGAATGCTATAGCTTTACGTTATATGTTAGTGAGTTTCAGATTCGTGATACGTGGTTGATCAATATGGTTAGACCTTAAGTTAAAGGTTATAACTTAACTAGGATGCTGAATTGAACCTATAAGGTTAATGTTAGTATAACTAATCGATATTGTAATTCTAATGGTATGTGTAGGGTATTTTGGTGAATGTGATAAGTGGATTTTATACCCACGAATCGGTTCCTAATTCAAGCTTAATCGGTGATAATTCCTTGCTTTTATGTTTGTTTTTACTTGTTTATTGTTATTTTGTGTGTAGGTTTGGTGGTGTTGCAAGTGATCAAAAAGGGTGGATTTAAGGTGCATTGTGGCAAGCAAAGGAATAAAACAAAGTCAAATTGCAGAAGCATGTTCACGTAGGCGGAGTTTTAAACCTTACACCCCACGAATGTGGGGTCCAACTCAGAGACAGATTACATGCAGCCAGTATGGCTATTTTAAAGCTAAACACTTCGTCGGAAAGCAGGTACTGGTAATTTTTCTCCTACTTAGTTTCTAATGCCGCGAACTTGAAGTTTAAGTGATTTTAATATCTTAGGACTCCTAATGATAGGGAATTTGAGTTAGATTTCATGTCTAAGCTAGATATATTATAGAAAATAACAGGATTGAGATATAGAACATAGAAGGTAATTTAACAAAGAAGAATACAGATTTTTCAGAGCAAGTATTGGAGGAAGATAATTGAAGGATTTTTTGTATCAATTGCGAATTGGGCTGAAGAAAAGGGTGGTTCTGGATTTATTCTTTTCTTTTAGTTTATTTGTAATTGAAAGGATGATATCTTTAATTTATTCAGTGTTTATTTCATTTATGATGACATAATTCACTTTTTAGGCTTATGACGGATCTTTAAGTGAAACGATGGTTATGTAGCTTTGATTTCCAGTTTAATAAGCTATTCTTCAGTTTATCTATATTAATTTGTTCTTGAATTGATGAATTTCCTGATCAACAATTCTTTGTGAACTTGATGGATTAATAGATTTCAAAGACATGGATGATATGGAGATTTAGGAATGATAATTTTTTAATTTCTACCATGTATTTTTTGCTAAATTTTATAATTTTCTTTCATTTTCTCCTAAATGTATTTCATATTCCCCTTAATTTTAATTAACATATTTTTAGTTTTTGTGTTTTATAAATTTTTTAATTATAAATAAAAATTTATTTGATATTAATTATAAAAATAATTAAATACATTATTTATTTTCTTATTTTTTTTGCTAACTTTTTAAATTTATATTACTTTAAAATATTTTTTTTATTTTCTTCATAAAAAGTTTTCTCCAAATCCACATAATCACTGCCACGTCTCATAATCACCGCCTCATCAGCTTGTTTTTTATAACTCAGCAGCTTAGTTATCTTTTTCTGTTTAAAGTCAAAGCAGTTAACGGTTTTTTTTAACTTTGTGTTAGAAAAGTCGAGTACAGTTAGTTGACTGCAAAAAAAAAAGTTCAATTATCGATTCGTTTATAAATTGACCTATAGTACAGTGACCAAAAAAACATTTAAGCCGTTGAACTGATGTTTCGACTGGTTAAATCTATGGTCCAATTCTAATAACTATATACCTACTAGCAATATATCCATTGCAAATTACGGAATTTTATTATAAAGTTATGATATTATTAAAAAAATTATAAATATATTATTAGATTTATATATTAGGTAAAATAGTTCTAATAACTAAATATTTTCTTTCTAAATTTATATTACTTATACTTGCATATAATTATACTTATATTTAATCAAGAGTAGAAAAATCAAGTTAGATAAAACGATCTATATAAAAATATTTTTCAAACTATATTATCTAAGTTGTAATAAAAATTTAGCTAATAATGGTAACAAATTGATATTTAGTAAGATCTTGTAAATTATATTACTAGTTTTATTTTTGACTTGGTTGAACCAATGAAAGGCCTTTTTGAAAAATTATAAAATTATTGACGTTTTGAATTTTATTTTGTAAATTCTTATTAGATAGAATAATTAATTTTTTTATTTGTTTAACATTTGAATCATATGATTAATTAGTATATTATATTTTATTTTAATAAAATAAAAATTATAAAACCTAAATAATGATTACGCCTCTCATTTATAATCAAAACTATTATTATACTTATATTTTATTAATAATAACAAATTAAGTTAGGTAGATGATTTTTTATGATAATTATTTTTCTTGTCAAACTATTTTATCTAAATAAAAATATAATTTTACTTAAACTTGTATTATTGTATATATATTTGAATAAAAAAATCAAATAATATTAGGTAAGATAATCTTATTTTGATTGTTTTCTTATACAACTATATTACAATTCTTGTTTTTCCTTATAAAACTATGATACTTGTAATGACCGTGAATTTTAAACTCTTTATTTAATTAAATATGTGATTTAATTTTAATGAGTTAGTTTTGTGAGTCTATTTAAACCTTATGTGGTTATGTGAATTTATGAATTGATTAAAGGGAGTCACTAATAATTATTTAAATTGGTGGACTAACCCTAAGATTTTAATATCAAAGGATTGATAGGATTATTAATTAAATATTCAATTTATTTGAATATGGTGGCAAGATTGGAGCATATTGATTTAATTGCAATCAAATGGGTAATGTGTTGATTTATGATTATTATGAATAGATAATAATTAATGAGTAAGAGGTTAATAAATATTATATAATTATATTTACTTGATTAATTTGTGCAAGCATGTAATATAGTAAATCTTTATTATATGGTAGTTAACTATATAATTTATATTGTACAAGGTGGCACATTAATATGTCTATATATTATATATAGACTATATAACAAGAGTTATTTGTATTCATGTGAGTTGCATAATAATATCGTTATATGATATGAAGTGTGTGGGTAAACATTCATGTATACACTATTGACATATAATAAGATCAATTGTTAAATTAATAATGATTTCATTAATTTATTATGATAATAACAGTCATGGTAATAAATAATAAGCAATGTACAATTGTATTTGGTGGTAATAGAAAATGTACATGAATTATATGTATGTGCACTACTTGATACATTGTAATTAGAAAATACATGGTATGTTCTTTAAATCATTATAACATATGTTATATGAAATGAATTGTGTATACATATGATATGACCAAAGTTTATATTATGTGGTATAAGCCAATTGTAGCATTTCATTTTTTTGCAAGTGCTAAGATTTGCTTTGTCCCATAATTAGAGCCCACTTCATCATTCCCACGTGAAAAGCTAGCTAGCCTATCTTCATCTCAAAATCAACCAACATAGAGCTAATGAGTGGATGGGGAGTGCGATTCATGAGTGCAATCACCAACTCTCACCAAACTCTCTCAATCCAATGAATTCTTCATCCATCCCTTGATTTAAATTCTTGAATAATGGCTTAGCATGGTCAATAAACTTTCTATAAATAGAACGCTTCTCTTCTCATTCTTTGTTGCTGAGCTATTAGGGAGAATTATCAGAGAAGAGAGGGAAATCAATTCAGGCTTCAAGAGGTATAAAACCTAACTTTTGTTCTTAAATTGGGTTTTGGGCAAATTCTTATAATTCTTAAGAATTCTCTGTTAATTGATGTAGAATAACATGTTATTGTGTCGTTTGAGGTTGTTTGCATACTTAGAAGCATTGTAGTTGGTTTGGTTTCAGATTTAGTATGGTTTATGTTAAGGCTCTGCAAATGCAGAGCCATTATTTTTCATTCTGGTCGAAGTGGCGCTAGTGCGTTACCTTTCTATAAGTACATATCATGTGCCGCTCTTGTGCCAAATGTGTACTAATTTTTAAGATCATTGTGACACCCCCAAAATAGGTATACATCACCCATTTTGAGTTATCAATAACATGGTACAGAAACAACTACAACTTTATTAATACAACATATAAACTGTAAGTTTAAATACAAATTGTGATGCCCCCAAAATAGGTATACATCACCCATTCTGAGTTGTCAATACATGGTACAGAAACAACTACAACTTTATTATTACAACAGTAAAACTGTGAGTTTGAATACAAATATTATCTTCTAGACAATATCTATACTCAAATAAATCCTCATCACATTTATTGATACATTATTTTACAAAATGGTGAGGACTACTAAACAACTCTCTCTAGAACCTTCATTCCATACCCACTTGTACTTTCGCTATATTCTCGCCTCCTAGAAGAAAAAATGGAACAAAAAGAAAAAGGTGAGCTCAACTAGCCCAAAGAAAGAATATTATGACTAAGATAATATACAACAAATTATCGTTAGTCTTCAACAACGAAAAATCTAATAGAATACAATAGACAACAAGTTTTAAATCAATATTCAGCAATGAAATAATAATTCATTAGAAGAGTTAAGTAGAGAATGCAAACTACTATCTTCTATGTATGAATTTAAAAGCCCATCGCCTATCTTTTATCCTGTAACATCAATCAATATATATCCGGAATCAAATATTCATCTTTGCACTACTGAGCCAAAGATATTTATCATTGGTCATGTTCATCTAAACACTGCTCATCTTTACTTTCGCCAAAGATATTCATCGAAATCATTCATCTTTGCACTTACAAAGCCAAAGATATTCAACAATATCATCATTTAAGATCGAGGATGATGAAAAATATTTTTAAAGAAACGAATCCAAAGGAAACAAAATGACAAGGATTAAGGATTCGTACTTTTTGTTTTATCCATGTCCAAAAATACCTCAAAAATAATTATAGTGGTGTAAAATTCAAGAATGATCAAAACATGGATACAATCAAAGCTAGTATCCACAATAGATATTTTAGACGAAAAGGAAAAATTTTCATTTTTCATGAATAGTCTCAGATTCGTGAATAGTATTCAGTATACGTGAATAGTAATCTTCAGACACCAAAAGTTCTAAATTTGATAAAACTTCAGATCAATATTTCAAAGATAATGATATTGAAGAAATAATATCATTACGAAAAAATAATATCCTTACCTCGAAAGATCAAGATTTCTACCAAAAACACTTGATATAGGCTATGACTTGAACTTGCATCGTGATATAGCAATACTCAAAATATACTCAAAATACTCACACAATAATACTCGATAATATAGAGAGAGAAACTTCATTTCAAATGTGATTTTCAATTCTAACCTAAGCACCCTATTTATAGGAAAATGCTTAGAACACCAAAGTAGAAAATTTAATATAATATTAATATATATATCAAAATTTCCTCGCACCTCTTGACTATCTGATTTCAAATACCAAGCACATGTTAATGATGTCCCCAAACATTCCAAAAATGTTTTTCTAATTTAAAATAATTTAAACTTCCAAAATCAATTATTTGAGCTTCTAACTTCAATAATTCACAATAAATATCCCTTTTGTCATAAAATTCAAATCTCATGAGTTTTTATAGGAAATTCAATTCTCTACAACTTTGCAGAAAAAAGTTTTTCCAAATTCCAAACAGAAGGTTATAATCAAATTTTTGGTAAAGAAATGGGGTCCACCGACACATAAAACATGCTTTAAATATTTTTGGTAACAAAAATACTCCTCCTCCACATATACTCATATATCCCACATTCATCGTAAAAATATTATCATTATTATATTATTAAAATATAATAATATATTTAAATGAATTATTTTATCAGAAAAAGATAAAATTTTAATTTTCAACAATTGTCATATTAAAAAATTTCTCCATCTATATCCACATAAAATCAATATTTTTCTCATCATATGAATCAATAATTAATTATTCACAAATAATATTACGTAATCACAATATTGACAACCGTGCGTTCCCTAGAAAGAGGGGCTTTCAATAAGAATTTCTCCTCATCAAGCATGCAATTAGGTGACCAAACCTCTCCTTAGATGTAAACTTTCTAGACATTGTCAATAATGTTATCTAATAATATTATTCAGATAATATGAATTATTGCTTCGATAATGAAAATATACCGTGTAATGACAATTATTGAAACAATGAAGAATATAAAATATCAACGCAACAATTATTAAATCAATAAAATAAAATACTTTGAATAGTAATTATCGTAACCATTATCGAGTAGTGCCTTCACGTAAGAATCAATAATTGGTGCAATACCGTAAAGCTTCTTATGTGTTAACCAATCGAGTATTTTAACAAGATTAATGATAACAACTACTGCAAGTTATTTTTAAACAACTTATATTTGTCATTTTCTTCATCCAATCGCTTTCCAGCATGTGGGGCCCACAAAAGATCATTACCATCGCATTTAATATTCCCCAACAAAGCAAGAATATTCCACGACCAAACGACTATTCCTCGACAACAATGAATATTTTATAACCACTTGCTTATTTTAAAATATTTATGTATTTTACCCATAACTATCCACATTAATCACATCAACCCTTACTATTTCAAAATAATAATTAGAGGAAATTAAATTTCACTTATTAATTATTTGGGGTCTTACAACCTCCCTCCTTATGAAATTTCATCCTCGAAATTGACATACGTGCACTGTGTTTCGGGAAAAGGTGAGGATACCTCGCTTTCATTTCGCTTTCTAATTCCCAAAAAGTCATTTCCTCTATAGAATGATTCTCCACAAAACTTTAACTTGTGGTATGACCTTTATCACGTAGGACATGCTCCTTCCTATCCAAGATCTTGACAGTACCTCCTCATCGTTAAGTCTTCTATTATCTCGTCCTGGTTCTAACTCAATAACGTGGTTCGGGTCTTTCACATATTTACGAAGTATGAGATATATGAAACACATTATGAACACACGAGACATACTTTGAGGTAACGTGAGTCTATAGGCTACATTTTCTACTCGGTCAAGAATTTGAAATGGACCAATAAATCGTGGATTGAGCTTTCCTCTCTTCCCAAATCTTGTAACTCCTTCCATGGAGCAACTCAAACAATAAATGATCCCCTATACTAAATTCCATGTCCTTTCGATGAAGATCCGCATAACTCTTTTGTCGATCTTGTGCCGCTTTGTATACGTTGTCAATCATTTGGATCTTTTCGGTGATTCATACGTATTAACTTGGGTCCCAACAATGTTGCTTCACCCACCTCATCCAAACATATTGAGAGAGACACTTTCGTCCCATATAATGCTTCAAATGGAGCCACACCCATACTTACGATAATCGTTGTTGTAGGAGCCACCAATGGTAAATACTTATCCTAACCGCTTCTGAGTCTAGGACACAGTCTTAATAGATCTTCAAGAGTTTGAATAGTCCTCTCTGATTGTCCGTCCATTTGAGGATGGTATGCCGAACCGAATCGTAAATCTGTGCCCATAGCTTTTTGCAAGCTTACCCAAAATCTTGACGTGAATCTTGGGTCACGATCCGAAACTATGGATACTGGCATGCCATGCAACCTCACAATCTCATTTACATATATACTAGCAAGACGTTCAAGGAATAAGTCTCCGTATCGGCATGAAATGAGCGGACTTTGGTTAATCTATCAACAATAACCCAAATGGCATTGATGCCTTGAGAAACCGTAGAAGACCCGTAGAATCGAAATCCATGGTAATGTGTTCCCACTTCCATTTTGGAATCTCAAGTGGTTGCAACGGACCCTTAGGGTACTAGATGCTCTACTTTACACGTTGACAAGTTAAACACATCGAGATAAACTTTGCAATCTCTCTTCATATTGTTCCACCAAAATGTATGTCGAAGATCACGATACATTTTAGTACTTCCAGATGGATTACAAATGGTGTATTGTGTGCCTCCATCATAATCTTGTACTTCAAATCGAGTCGTTAGGAACACAAAGTCCGGGTGGACTCAAGTATTCCTTTTTCATCAATTATCGCCTTAGGAATAGCACCTTCTTGTACTTTCTTCTTCATACGCATCGGCTCGGGCCTGGGCTTTGAGTAACCTTAACTTTTTCTATTAAAGTTGGCTCTGTGCGATACTTGACATCATCGCACTCATTCCTCGCATATGATCTTCTACTCAACGCCGTCGCCTACCACGTTCGCTTTTCGGGATGGTATTGAATAGTGTGGTCGTAATCTTTCAACAACTCAAGCCAACGTCGCTGCCGCATGTTGAAGTTTTTTTTGCGTGAAGAAATATTTGAGGCTTTTATGATCCGAATATATCTCCACTTTCCCCATATAGAGATAGTGCCTCTAGATCTTTAAGCGAAAACGATCACGCCAACTCTAGATCATGAGTAGGATAATTCCTCCATACTTTTTAAGTTGTCGCGATGCATAGGCTATGACTTTCCCACGTTGCATGAGAACACATCCTAACCTTTGCACGGAAGCATCGTCAGAGATAACAAATCCATCCGTACGGATGGTATTGTTAGAATAGGTGTCGAAATGAGTCTCCTCTTGAGCTCTTGAAACTCTTCTCGCATTCCTCGCTCCATAATGAATTTTATATCTTTCCAAGTCACCGAGTTAATGGAGTAGCGATTAGAAAAAATCCTTCCACAATTTCGATAATAACCAAAAGCCCGTAAAGCTACGTACTTGATCCACCGACTTCGGTTGCTCCCAACTTTGTATTGCTTCAATCTTCGATGAGTCCACAGATACTCCATGTTTCGACACCATGTGCCCAAGGAATGCTACTTCCTCGCCGTAACTCGCATTTCTTCAACTTGGCATAAAGCTTATTTTCACGAAGCCTTTGAGTACCGAAACTTTCAATGGTGCTCATGATCTTCACGATTTTTGGAATATATGAGGATGTCATCAATAAAGACAACAACGAATTGATCCAAATATTCCTTGAATACTCGATTCATTATATCCATGAAAGCCAGCAGGAGCATTAGTCAATCCGAAAGACATGACTAAGAATTCATAATGCCCGTCATCGAGTTCTAAAGGCGCGGTCTTTGGAATATCCTCGCCTAATCTTCGATGATGATATCCGAATCTAAGATCGATCTTTGAAAAAAATGTGCCCCTCAGAATCGGGTCAAACAAGTCATCAATACGAGGTAGAGGATACATATTCTTGATAGTGACATGGTTCAATTCCGATAGTCAATACAAAGTTGCATACTCCCGCCTTTCTTCTTTACTTAATAAAATAGGAGCACCCCAAGGAGATGTACTAGGACAGAATGAAACCGATGTCCAACAACTCCTCGTAGTTGGACCTTTAACTCAAGTTCAATAGGAGCCATTCGGGTATGGGGTTTTAGAAATGGGCTTTGTACCAGTGTTCAAGATCAATAAAGAATTCAACTTCACGCTACGGGGTAGGCCGGAAGTTCTTCAGGAAATACGTCAGGAAAGTCAATAACAACAGGAATATTATTCAAATTTGACGTGTCTTTATTCAAATCCATAACATGGGCTAAGAAAGCTTGACATCCATTTTTCAATAAACGAATAGCTTTATGATTAGATATGAACAGTGATTGATTTTAATGGTTTTGTTTCTTGAATTACGTATAACAAAGTTGTTTAGGAATATGAAAGCTAACAACCTTACGAAAATAATCAATTTTTGCATGATGAGTAGTTAACTAATCAATCCTAAAATCACATCAAAAACAAGTATCTTTAAAGAGATAAGGTCAACAAGTAAGGTGATGGTGCCAACTTGAATCAAACAAGATTTATAAACAGTGGATGTGATGAAAGTTTCTCCTAACGGAGTTTCCACAGATAGGTCAAAGTCTAATTTCTCCGGAGTCAAGTTTAAACGTTGAGCACAAGCAGGAGAGATAAATGAATGGGTAAAGACCCAAATCAAGTAAGGTATAAACTTCACAAGAATTTATAAATAGCTTACCCGTGATCACCTCGTTTGTTCCTCGCATTTTGACCAAATACAACAAACGCTTCTTCCAGAACCGGCTTGACTTTGACTTTTCCGGGGACGATCTTTTGAGTCACCATCCCTCATTGAACTAGGTTTCGCCATCAGCACAATCTCGAGCGATATGTCCTTCCTTTCCACAATTATAGCATAACTTGCCTTTGTTGTGGGCGCTTTAGATCGATATGTCCCTCTTTCCCGCATTTATAGCAGATATGACCGGTGGTCGTTTCCTCCCTTAGAACCATTGTTCTTGTACTCGTCTGTCTTCACACATGGTCGTTGTTAAATCTCCTCTTTTTAAAATCTCCTCCTGACTCGCTTCTTCTATTTTCATGGCCATGATTACCACCAGAGTGGTTACCATTTTTGTCCGTCTTTTTCTTTCTCCGCTGGTTATCATTGTTTTGTTGACTGCTATCTCCTGTGATGATCCTCGATTGTGGTCCCTCTATTGACCGTACTTGTTATCTCGCCTAATAATTGAGCCCTATTTACAACATCCGAATAGAGAGAAAATTTATGAGAAATGAGATATTGTCGTATCTTAGGGTTTCAAACCTCTCAAAAACATCCGCGTCATCGCCCTCATTCTCCACCAAATGAGGTGCAAACACGGATAACTCGCAAACTTTGCCTCGTGATCGAGACACTTGCCATGTTGTTTTATTCTAATCGATGAACTCCATTTCCTTCATATGATGAACACTTTCGTGGAAAGTATTTGTCATTAAATAGTTTCTAAAACGCTCTCCCAGACATGCTGAAAAGGCTGTTTGGATGTATACGCTTCGCGCACTCCCCACCAAGAGTCCGCCTTCGCCACTGGAACATAAAGGTGGCGAATGGAAGCTCTGTTCCTCAGGTGCATCCCAAGACATCAATATCTTGGTAATTTTCTTGACCCATGTTTCCGCCATGATCGGATCCGCTTTCCTTTAAATTCGGTTGGTACCAACTCTTTGAACTCGCTTGGTGTGACAACCCATGAATTGCTATCATTTCTTCCTCAGTATTTTGAACACGAGTCTCCTCGTGTCGATTTTGCATGAACTGCAAAAAAGCTTCTAAACATCCCTCGTTCATCATCATCTTTCACAGGTGTTGTTCAGAGAGGAACATTGCCACTGCATGCATGTTCTCCTCGTTGGTGAGTACAAAAAGGCCTCCACTGGCCCTCATTTCCAATCATTAATATTCTCACTCGACATTCTCAAATACTGTCATAAAACAAGGGTTAATTAAGGAAATCAATATATCACATAATATCCCTATATACTGACCAACTAACAAATAAGCTTAGGTAGGACACACTAGCGAAGGATTTACTCGTCTCTCCCCTCCTAGTTCTATTCCCCGATCTCCGCCAGAGATCATATCCTAAGCTCTGATACCAACCCATGGCGCCCCAAAATAGGTATACATCACCCATTCGAGGTTGTCAAATACATGGTACAGAAACAACTACAACTTTATTATTACAACAGTAAAACTGTGAGTTTGAATACAAATATTATCTTCTAGACAATATCTATACTCAAATAAATCCTCATCACATTTATTGATACATTATTTTACAAAAATGGTGAGGACTACTAAACAACTCTCTCTAGAACCTTCATTCCATACCCAGGACTGCAGATTCGCTTATATTCTCGCCTCCCGAGAAGAAAAAAATGGAACAAAAAGGAAAAGGGTGAGCCTAGTAAAGAATATTATGACTAAGATAATATACAACAAATTATCGTTAGTCTTCAATAGGGAAAAATCTAATAGAATACAATAGACAACAAGTTTTAAATCAATATTCGCAGTGAAATAATAATTCATTAGAAGAGTTAAGTAGAATGCAAACTACTATCTTCTATGTATGAATTTAAAAGTCCATCGCTCATCTTTTATCCTGTAACATCAATCAATATATATCTCGAATCAAATATTCATCTTTGCACTTACAGTGCCAAAGATATTTATCGATTAGTCATGTTCATCTAAACACACTGCTCATCTTTGAACTACGGGCCAAAGATATTCATCGAAATCATTCATCTTTTGCACTACAAAGCTAAAGATATTCAACAATATCATCATTTAAGATCAAGATGATGAAAATATTTTTTAAAGAAACGAATCCAAAGAAACAAAATGACAAGGATTAAGGATTAAGGATTCGTACTTTTGTTTTATCCATGTCCAAAAATACCTCAAAAATAATCATAGTGGTGTAAAATTCAAGAATGATCAAAACATGGATACAATCAAAGCTAGTATCCACAATAGATATTTTAGATGAAAAGGAAAATTTTCATTTTTCGATGAATAGTCTTTGATTCGTGAATAGTGTCGATACGTGAATAGTAACTCTGATACCAAAAGTTCCAAATTTGATAAAAACTTTAGATCAATATTTCAAAGATAATGATATTGAAGAAATAATATCATTACTTAAAAAATAATATCCCTTACCTCGAAAGATCGCATTCTAGTTTGAAACACCTATATATAGGCTATGACTTGAACTTGCAAGTATAACAATACTCAAAATATACTCAAAATACTTACAAGAATACGCTCGATAATAATATAGAAAATGCTTAGAAATCAAAGTAGAAAATTTAATATAATATTAATATATATATCAAAATTTCCTACGCAGCTCTTTGACCATCCGATTTCAAATACCAAGCACATGTTAATGATGTCCCCAAACATTCCAAAAACGTTTTTTTAATTTAAACTTCCAAAATCAATTATTTTGAGCTTCGAACTTCAATAATTCACAATAAATATCCTTTTGTCGAAAAAATTCAAATCTCATGAGTTTTTATAGAAAATTCAATTCTCTACAACTTTGCGTAAGAAAAAGTTTTCCAAATTCCAAACAGAAATTGACCGAAATCCACAAACAGGCGATTTTACAGGCTATAATCAAATTTTAGTCAAGAAATGGGGTCCACCGACACATAAAACAAAGGTTAATTAAAGAAATCAACATATCATATAATATCCCTATATACTGACCAACCAACAAATAAGTTTAGGTAGACACACTAGCGAAGGTTTTACTCGTCTCTCCCCTCCTAGTTTTATTCCTCGATCTCCGCCAGAGATTATATCTCTAAGCTCTGATACCAACTGTGACGCCCCCAAAATAGGTATACATCACCCATTTTGAGTTGTCAATAACATGGTACAGAAACAACTACAACTTTATTAATACAACATATAAACTGTAAGTTTAAATACAAATATTGTCATTTAGACAATATCCATACCCAACTAAATCCTCATTATAATTATTGGTACATTATTTTACAAAAATGGTGAGGACTATTAAAACAACTTCTTGAACCATCATTCCACACCCCGACTAGTACTCGCTACATTCTCGCCTCCTGAGAAGAAAAATGGAACAAAAAGGAAAAGGGTGAGCTCAATAGCCCAAAGAAAGAATATTATGACTAAGATAATATAGAACAAATTATCGTTAGTCTTCAACAGGGAAAAATCTGATAGAATATAATAAACAAGAAGTTTCAGATCAATATTCGCAGCGAAAATAATAATTCATAGATGAGTTACGTAGAGAATGAAATTAAACTATGAATTTAAAAGTTCATCATCAATATTTTATCCTCAGAACATCAATCAATATTCATCTTGAATCAAATATTCATCTTTCGCGCTCTACAGTGCCAAAGATATTCATCGATTAATGTCATGTTCATCTCTACACATGTACATCTTTGAACTACGGGCCAAAGATATTCATAAGAAAATCAACCATCTTTGCACTACAGGCCAAAGATATTCAGTAATATCATCTTTTAGAACTGAAGATGATGAAAAATATTTTAAAGAAAACGAATCCAGTGAAACAAAAGAACAAATATTAAGGATTCGAACTTTAAACAATCCGAGTTCAAAAATACTTCATAAATAACTATAGTGAAGTAAAATTCAAGAATGATCAAAATATGGATACAATCAAAGCTAGTATCCATAATAGATATTTTGGATGAAAAACTAAAATTTAATTTTTCTGTGAACAAGGTCTTAGATTCGTGAATAGTGCCGAGTATCGTGAATAAGTAACTCAGGACACTAAAAGACAAGAATTTCACAAGAAAAATCTTACCAATAATCCGATAATGATATTAGAAGAAATAATATCATTTTAAAAAAATATAACATCCTTACCTTGAAAAGATTGTACTTCTAAATTGGAATAACAGGATATAGTCTTCAAGGAACTTGCACCGTATAGCAACACTCAAAGTATCAAAATACTCACAAGTATACACTAGATAATATAGAGAGAGAAAGAGAGAGAAAACTTCAGTTTTTGGTGTGATTTTCAATTCTAACCTAAGCACCCTATTTATAGGAAAATGCTTAGAACACCAAAATAAAAAATTTAATAAAATATTAATATTATTTATTTTATTCCTACACCCACATTTAGAGATCCGAATTCAAATGCATTTCAACAACCAATGTAGCACATCAAAATATCAAAAATGTTTTTCTTTTAAAACAAATTTAAAACTTTTGAAAATAATTATTTCGAAACTTCAGAACTTCAATAATTCATAATAAATAGCCCTTTTATCAGAAAAATTCGAACCTCATGTCCTTTCCATAGGAAATTCCATTCTCTACAACTTTGCAAAAGAAAGTTTTTCCAAATTTCAAACAAAAATTGATCGAAATCCACAAACGGACGATTTTACAAGCTATAATCAAATTTCAGTCAAGAAATGGGGTCCACAAACATGAAAAATATGTTTTAAACATTTATTGAAACAAAAATACTCTTCCTCCTCATTTATTCATATATCCCACATTTATTGTAAAATATCACCATTATTTTATTATTAAAATATAATAATATATTTAAACGAATTATTTTATCAGAAGAGATAAAATATCAATTTTTAACAATTGTCACATTATAAATTTTCTCCATTTATATCCACATAAAATAAATATTTCTCTTATCATATAAATCAATAATTAATTATTCATAAACAATATTACAGAATTACAATACTGACAACCAGACAGTTTCCAGGAAAGAGGGGGCTTTCCAATAACGATTTCTCCTTACTGGTGCGCAATTAGGTAACCAAACCTCCTTAGACAGAACTTTCTAGACATTGCCAATAATATTATCTAATAATATTATTCAAATAATATGAATTATTGATTTGATAATGAAAATATTGTGTAGTGACAATTATTGAAATAACAATAATATAAAATATCAACGTAGCAATTATTGAATCAATAAAATAAAATATTAAACAAGAATTCATCAAATAATTATTGAGTAGTGCCTTCTTCACGTAAGAATCAATAAGCTGTGCAATACCGGTGTCTTCTGTGTTTTAACCACTTGGGTATTCCAACAAAGATAACGATAACAACTACGCCATTATTTATAAACAACTTATACTTGTCGCTTTTCTTCATCCAATCGCTTTTCACATGGGGCCCATTATTAGGTTTGCGTCAATCGTATGAATATTCCCCGACAGTAAAAATATTCCACGACCAAACGAATATTCTCCGATAAAAATGAATATTTTATAACCACTTGCATATTTGAAATATTTGCGCTTTTTAACCATAACTAACTATATTAATCAAATCAATCCTTACTATTTCAAAATAATAAATAGAGGAAATTCAATTTCATTAATAATAAGTTGGGATCTTACAATCATGTTCTAGTCTGAGCATGTTACTTTGAATTGAATATGCATATAAATGACCTGAACATGTGGACTAAGGTGGTTGTGTATATAGTAAGCCATAATAGGTTTGTTTTGACTTGGTTATTCCAAGAAGGCTTAAAGATTTGAAAACTAGAAATTGTATACATAGAGTAATATACAATCTGACCTTGTGAACATATGTAAATTACTTGAGTATGCACACAAATGCATATGAAAGCATGAATTAGACTATGCAAACTAATCTTGTATGCTTGAAGAAATTTTACTAATAGAAACTTAAAGTTTTGAAAATGAACTTGATAAACTATATATACATTAATTTGAGAACTTGTAAGTATATTGTTAGTTCCCGGAGGCACAATAGTTATCTAGAAGGGAGGGGTTGAATAGATATTTAAAATTCTTTTCATTTTACTTTGCCAGTTTTGATAATGATTTAAACAAAGAGGAATTAAGGTTTGTTTGATCTCCCTTTTTGATATAGTGAGTTAATGAGAGTGAGACAGTTATAACAGTTATAGCAAGAATGCAATAGACACAACAATTTTAAGTGGTTCAGAGCACTTAAAGCTCCTAGTCCACTCTACTACTCCTCGAGTAAGAAATCCACTAAGGATGTCTTTTTACACTTTTTGAATCTCACAGATTCCTTCTAGACCAGCAGTCTAGGAACTTCTTAGTTCACTCTTGAACTCTTCAAGTCCAGCAGACTTGGTTCTTCACAGTTCACTTAGAACTCTTCAAGTCCTTCTGACTTGGAACTCTTACTTTAGTTGATTGGTAGTTGTTGAGTTCTTGGTTGGTGCTACTCAGTTGCCGTTAAACTCTTGTTCGAAAGAACTGAGTAACTGTGCAAGCTTTTTCCTTTTCTCAGATCGTAGAGTTGAGCGTTGAGTATTCTTCCTTTTTGTTCAATTACTTGCTTAGTTAAATCATCTGCAGATGTCTTGCATATATGTGATCTTTGAAATCTGCCCGTTGAATCCATCTGTTGAAGCATTTAATGCGTTTGACGTTTTTGATCTTTGATGGAGACTTTTCTACATATCTTATAAATCTTATTCTGGTCCACTGACATAGCAGTATGCTTTCTCACCTAACACCTGAAAAGATGTTTTCCTCTATCCTATGGTCCTTTCCTTAGCTTCTTTAATTTGTCTCTTTGTTGCATACTAAGGATATTTTTATGCCATGGGGACTGGTGATTACTTCAACATTTGTAACCCATTCCACATTTGTTAAGATTTTATCTTTAAACAAATGATCAAGGCCCACAACTTCTGACACAACCAGATGATACTCTACAATTCTTATCGTGGTGTCTTGCCACCTTATGCTTGATGCAACCAAATGAGAATACTACGATTTCTCTTAAGGACTGGCACACTACGATCTTCACTTGCTTGTCTTGCAGACTCTACATTTTTGAGAGCACACTACGATCTCTGAGTTGGCTTCGGCAAATATTTGGACCACACTACGATCTTTGAGTTGGCTTCGACAAACGTCTGGACCACTCTACGATCTTTGGAGAGGCCCTTCAAGGTAGTCAGAATACGATCCTTGATGCTCTATGATTTTGCCTTGGCTTCTGCAGACTCTTGATTAGCTCATTAGACAACAAATCTGTTTGAAGCCTATCTATTACATTTCAAGATATAGATCAACTTAACATCTTTGATCTCTTTATCTATACATTCATTTACAGAATGATGAACATTGAAAGCTTAGATCAACCTAACAATTTTGATCTATCACTAAGTCCTTGTACATATATTCCTTGAAGGACTTCACATATAATTATGAACGTTTACTTTAAACATCAAATCAAGATATGCATTCTTCCAACACTCTCCCCCTATCTGATGTTGACATAACCAAGGAGATTTATTGTCATGATTATCAAATTTTATATTCAGTTCAGCAAAGTAAATATGACTTAATATTTCAGTGAGCATCTGAAATTTCTAGAGAATAAACATGAATTTATTGATGTTTAAGGATAGATATTACATTTAAACTTAGTTACATCAATAAGAGTTGAGTTTTAACTTATCTCTATTTCTTTTTCCTTTTTCTTCTCGGAGGATTTGAATATTTCTCAGCTCTTCTTTTCCTGCTAGCTTTGTCTCTTCGTGTTATTTCTTCCAGCTCGCTTTGACTAAGTCTTTCATTATGATCGTGTCTATTCATGAATGCAGGATCTCCAATTGGCATTCTTAGGCCTGTTGTAGTCACCTCATGTGAGCTGGGAGAAGGCCTTTGACTTCTTAATGGTTGAGCCATGATAATTGGCTCATCATCAGATCATTGAGTATGATGGCCAGATTGTGGAGTCTGTTGATGATATTGCCTTAGAGGACTCATTGATGATTGAGCAGAGAAAGTGCCTCTGCCTCTGCCTCTGCCCTTGCCGCCTTGATCTCCTTTCCCTTTATTCTCCCCCTTTATGTCAGCATCAAGGGTTCGAATGTCTTCTGAGAGGCGAGACATTCCTTGGACAAGCTCGTTGAGTTGACTTTAAGTTTGAGCAATGTCCTCTCAATTTTCTTTGATCAGAGCATCAGATTGAGCTTCCCTTTATTAGAGGACGGCTAGAACATTGTCAGTCTGCTGTCCTTAGTTGACGTAAAATTATTGGAATTCTCTTACGGTTGTTTGCAGATTGATGAAGCTCTCCATCATAAGTTTATTCTGAGCTTCTTGAGTTGTCTATAAGAAAAGAATAGCATCCCTGTGTCTTTTGGCTGCGAGAAAGTGGATCTCATCCCTGTCCTTTATGCTCTGAATTATTTCCTTGATGATCTCCCTAAGCTTCTTTGTGAGCTCAGAGCTTAGGGTGCTTGGGAGACTATTTGCAGCACTGATCATTTTTGTTAGTCTCATTTGAATGAGTTCAGTGTGTGCTTCAAGACTATCATCTATTTCCTTGATCATTTTCTTTGACACATCTGATAGATCGGTTTTGGTAGGCAGTTCTGAAATAAGTTCACTAAGTTGGGGAATTTGTGGAGGAGGGGGTGTTCTCTTGTATTGATCTTGTAAGGAGTAGAGCGCAAGATCAAGGTTGAAGTATTCATTTGTGGATGTGGAGGGAATATCGGATGGAGGGGCCTGTGTTTGGGCGTCTAGAGTAGGTGGCTCTACGATTTGAGCGAGGGACTCTACAATGGGGCTAGAGTCAGTAATCGTAGAGATGGAAGGAGTTGGGATCAATATGAAGTTGGGCATATTTGGTTCATCAATTACAAAATTTTAGGATTCTGCAACTGTGAATTAATTTAGTGGATTAAGATCCACTTCCAACCAGCTTGGAAATTCATAAAATTGGCTAAAAAAAGATAGTGGATAGTGATTAATTCTAAAAAAGATTGGGATAGATAATACCTCATACACAATTCTTGAAGAGGGGCCATTTGTGATTAGCTGTTTGGCAAAGTTGAAGTTGCTCGAATCCATGAGCCAAACAGATGGTCGGATATTCTTTGAAGCTCCAAAACATGTGATTCCAGGAGTTTAAAATTTGAGCTTGATGAAAAGGCATCATGGGTAGATAGGAGAACAACTGATCGTAGTTAGCTTTCTTGTACCCATTATAGCCCACAACTATGATTTCGACCTCATCATCTTCGTTCTCCTCTCTGACTTCGTTCAAGGATTCCACTACATCAATGACTTTTCTTTGTTCTTGTTCTGTTTCTCTCTCATTTATTGTAGGAGCAGTTTCTTCTATCATGGGGATATCATGAGGCTCCCCCTCAACGTGATCATCCATTTGCATTTCTAGTGGCTCCCCCTCAGCTCAAGCAATTTCCAAGGTGAGAGCTTTAGGTAGCTCCCCCTCAGCTTGAGCAGTGTTTTCTTGTCCAGCTTCGGATAGCTCCTTCTCAGCAGTTATCCTTTTATCTTCCTCCTTTAATGCATTTTCATTGACAAGAATGTATTTCTTGATAAGTTTTATTCTGGACTTTTTAGGCTGAGCCACAGCCTCAACTCTTCCTTCAGCTTCAGCTCTGAACTGTTGATCAGCCAGAGTCTCTGGTACAACATCTTCTCTAGGGGAGGACTCCAATCTGGTCTCTATGATAGGTAGAGACTCTACGATTGAGGAGACAGATGGCCTCTTGGGCTTGTGACTTTTTTTGTTCTTCTTCAGCAGCTGTGAGATGGTAGCTCTGTCTTCATCTGTCTCAGCCTGCTATTCTTTTCTTCTTAAGATTCTCAGAGTCTTAATGTCAAAAGACTCTATAGGTATATCAGTGGTAGACCCTTGGGGTTCTTCTGCCAATTGAGACTTTAGCTTCCTTTTGCCCTTGCTTTTTTGTACCAGGGCAGAGGGTTCTTCTTTATTAGTTTCTTCTTCATCTTCTTCAGTCTCCTTGACCACAGACATATTTCCCGAAATCTCTGACTCCTTTACATCGACTGTCCTACCACTTGACTCAGACATCATTCGTACATTTTAAGCTGAATTCCTTTTCCAGTTCTTGAACGGTTGCTGGATCATTCGTCTATATGGATTGATTGATTCTCCTTCATCATCCCCTATCTTATCACCCAAAGCAAACTGTAGGATGATACTGATGAATTTCCCATAGAGCATCTTCCTAGAGCTCTTTAACTTTTTCGAGCTGAGAATCCACCTCCCAATCCATTCAAGCAGTAGGGCTCCATAGTTAAGTTGTATCCCACAACTGATGGTTGTCATGAGCTTGAGTTGTACTTCGTTTACAGAATCATGGCCTGAGCTATTGCAGCATATGCATTTTCCAACAATGTCTCACTAGAAATTGCACTCGAGGAAACTCCTTTTTCTTGTATCCTTTGGCAGTGGGGAATTTCTTGTGATGCATCCTTTTAAGTCCTTCATGGAAATCTATGCCATCTATAAACGAAAACCCTTTAGATTTGAAACCTAGGGCTAGGTTGATGTCCTCAGCCTTCAGCTTGATTTCCACGTCCTTGACCCTCGTTGTGATGACGTTATTTTTGAACACACCATTTTTGTAGAATTCTTTTATCAGCTTAGGGTAGATTATTGTACTCGTACCCAGAGCCTCTTCGAGACCAACCTTCTTTATCAATGACAGAGTTTTGTGAAATTTGGGTTCACCTGTTTTGAACTCATCGAAACAGAGTCTATAACATGAGATGACGTTGGAGATTGCCATTGATTTCTTTGCAAGGAGTATGGTTGATTGAGCTTTCTTGAGAGTTAGGGTTTCTGCTTGTAGAGAGAAAGATAGAGATAAGCTTTTGAACTTCTGATTTCAGAAAGGCATTTTTAAATTGTACTTGTAACTTCCCTCTCTCCATTTTGCTTAGTGGGGCAGGTGTCAGATTCTGCTTGTCTCTATGAATTTGATTGAGGAGGATTATACCGATTTGCCCTTAACATCTGACGTGTCCTTTGGGAGGAATATGATCGTTGAGGTATCCATTTTGATTGTCGAGTCTGTTCTACAATTGTCATGTCTGCTCAGCAATTGTCAAGTCTGAACTACGATCATTGAGTCTGTTCTGTAATCATCATGTTTGCTCAGTAATCGTCGAGTTTGAACTGCGATCGTTGAGTCTGTTCTGCGATCGTTGTCTTTCATGTCACTGCAACTCTACGATCGTGAACTTCCCTTAATTATGTCCACGATTTCGAACAAAGTCTTTGTATCTGTATGGTTAGCACAAGCTAGAGCATATATTTTATGGTTGTAAATTAAGCATGCCTAGCTCACTTATTAACTTGTTGAATCTGGATTCATCTAGAGGCTTTGTAAAGACATCAACAAGTTGATTTTCAGTAGGAATATATTATAAAGATATGGTTCTATTTTGCACATGATCCCTAATGAAATGATACCTTATTTCTATATGATTAGTCCTGGAATGCATGACAGGATTATGAGTTATTGCTATGGCACTTGTGTTATCACAGTGAACATGTATGGATTTGAATTCAAACCAATAGTCTGTTAGCTGATTTTTCATCCATAGGATCTGAGCACAACAGCTGCTGGCAGCAATGTATTCAGCTTCTGTAGTTGAAGTAGATACTGAGTTTTGCTTCTTGCTGAACTAGGACACAAGTCTGTTTCCTAGTAACTGACAGATGCCACTGGTACTCTTTCTATCTATTTTGCAGCCTGCAAAATCTGCATCTGTGTAGCCTGTTAGTTCAAATGAGGACTCCTTGGGATACCAAAGCCCTATGTGAGGTGTACCTTTGAGATACCTGGAAATCCTCTTTACAGCAGTTAAATGTGAATCTTTAGGATTAGCCTGAAATCTAGCACATATGCATGTTGCAAACATTATGTCTGGTCTACTGGCAGTTAGATATAAAAGAGAGCCTATCATACCTCGGTATTGAGTTATATCAATACTTTTAACTTTTTCATCTTTGTCAAGCTTGGTTGTAGGAGCAATTGGGGTTTTCATGGGAGAGGCTGATTCCATGTCATACTTCTTAAGTAAATCTTTAATGTACTTGGCTTGGTTTATGAAGATTCCTTCATCAGTTTGCTTTACTTGCAGTCCAAGGAAGAAATATAGCTCACCCATCATGCTCATTTCAAACTTGCTCTGCATAAGCTTGGAGAATCTCTTGCATAACTTTTCATCAGTAGATCCAAAAATAATGTCATCAACGTATATTTGAACTAATAAGACTTTGTCTTTATACTTTTTAAGAAATAGTGTGGAATCTACTCTACCTCTAGTGAACCCATTTTAAATAAGAAAGTTAGTTAGTGTTTCATACCATGTTCTCGGTGCTTCTTTAAGACCATATAGGGCTTTGTTTAATCTATAGACATAATTAGAGAGAGATGGATTGATGAAACCTGGAGGTTGCTCTACGTAGACTTCTTCTTGAAGTTCACCATTCAAGAATGCACTTTTGACATCCATCTGAAAGACCTTGAATTTCATGTGAGTAGCAAAGGAAAGAAATATTCTGATGACTTCTAGTCTGGAAATAGGTGCAAATGTCTCATCATAGTCAATGCCTTCTTCCTGAGAGTAGCCCTTGGCCACTAGTCTTGCCTTATTCCTGGTTATTACTCCATCTTCATCCATCTTATTTCTGAAGACCCACTTGGTTCCACTGACATGATGACTTTTTGGTCTTGGTACCAATCTCTATACTTTGCTTCTTTTAAACTGATTAAGTTCTTCCTGCATAACTTCTATCTAGCTGGAGTCTTCCAAAGCATCCTCTATCTTTTTAGGTTCCATTTGTGACAAGAAGCTTAGACAGAAACATTCATTTTGGGTGGCAGCTCTTGTTTTGACTCTTGCACTCGGATCTCCAATGATTAAGTCTTGATGCCTTCTTGTCTGAGGTCTTCAAGATCTATATCTACTTCTTGGTGTGGAGGTTTGTTGTCTTGCATAGGCCTCTCTACGATCTCATTTCCTTGCTCAACGATTTCACTATCTGGAATTACGACTGTAGTGTTGAGCTCGATGACCTCGTTCGTAGTGTCTGAACTGTTGGTCGTAATGTCTTGCAGCACTGTTTTGTCTAAGTCTGTCTCATCAAAGATGATGTGAATCGAGACTTCAACACTTAGTGTCTTCTTGTTGAACACTCTGTAGGCCTTACTGTCTGTGGCATATCCAAGAAAGATTCCTTCGTGTCTCGACTTAATAAACTTGGTCAAATACTGCTTTCCATTGTTAAGAATGTAGCATGCACAGCTGAATAAATGAAAGTAGCTGACACTTGGCTTTCTTCATTTCCACAGTTCGTAGGGGGTCTTCTTAATCGTAGAGTGTATGAGTGATCTATTTTGAGTGTAGCATGCAGGTGTTGATGCCTTCCTTGGAAGTATTCAGAAGATGGGTCATTAAGAGTAGAGTTCTTCCAAATTTCATTAACGTCTTGTTCTTTCTCTCAGCTACTCCATTTTGTTGAGGAGTTCGTGGAGCTGAGAAGTTATGACTGATGCAATTGTTTGTGTAGAACTGGTCCATTTCTGAGAAGTCGAATTCTCTACCATGATCACTCCTTATAGCCTTGATTTTCTCTCCTTTCTTGTTCATCACTAGTCTGAACATCTTGATCAGTTGGGAGCTTGTTTCATCCTTTGAGGTTAGAAAGAATACCCATGTGAATCTAGTGTAATCGTCGACAATGACCAGTGAGTATCTCTTCCCTCCGAGGCTCATTGTTGGAATTGGCCCAAATAGATCCATGTGGAACAATTGCAGGGGCTTGTTAATTGAGTTGGTAGTTTTGCTTTTGAATGAGCTTCTGGTCTGCTTTCCAAGCTGACAGGCATTGCACGTCCTTTCTTTAACAAAGCTGAACTTAGGTAAGCCTGTAACTAGATCTTTTGAGGCTAGTTTGGGCATGCTCTTGAAGTTGAGATGAGACAGTCTTCGATGCCATAACCAGCTCATTTCTTCAGATGCTTTAGCCAGAAAGCATATTGTCTCGTCTGAGCTTAGTTGACCAAGATTTACTGTGTAGACATTTTCTTCTCTTGTTCCGGTTAACTTTACAGCAAATGTCTTTAGGTCTCGGACTTGATATTAATTGTTGAAGAATGTTACTTGATGACCCTTGTTGCAAAGTTGGCTGATGCTTAGAAGATTGTGTTGTAGTGCTTCCACATAGGCCACTTTACTGAAGGATACTGCATCATTTCCAACTGAGCCATATCCTCTTGTCTTGCCAGAGCCGTTGTCTCCAAAGATGACTGAGGGACCCTCCTTCTCTATATAGTTAGACAGAAGGGCTTTGTTCCCAGTCATGTGCCTTGAGCATCCACTGTCCAGATACCAGGTTGTGATCGTGGAGCTCTTTTCCTGTGGTAACATTAAAACTTTATTTTGGTACCCATACTTGCATGGGTCCTACTTTATTAGTACCCTTGGGGACCCAAATCTGCTTGATTTTGGGTCTCATATGCATGGAATTATAATGGCACTTTGCAGCCTTATGACCAGCTTTATAGCACACAAAACATCTAATATGATGCATATTTGTGTGTGTGTGAAAATTCTTCCTCCATTTGGACTTTTGTGGATCTTTAGTCATCCTACTGTTAAGCTGATTTTCCTTCTTCCATGTGTCCTTGTGTTTTATGATATGTGAAGAGTGTACCTTACCTCTACTGTACCTTCCCAGTTAATTCGTAGAGTTGATCTTACTTGACTCTACGATGCTTTGAGGTTGGTGAGTAGTGGCTGGGTTACTCTTCTCTTTTTTGAAACTCAGGCCGGCATGAGATCCCTTACTCCTTGGAATATGGATTGAATCATTAGAGCAAGGTTTGACTGGCTCATCCTTCTGTGAGGATTTCACAAATATAATGCCTCTACTAAAACTTGAGGCATTACTAGTGCTAGTTTCCTTTACCTTTTCCACACATGGCTCGAGGTGCATTCCCCAAGCCTAAACCCCTGCTTATTAGAGACACTTTTCTAGCTTGAGATTAGGGGAGTCCATGGATGAAGAGGATTTATTCCATGTAGAGATTGTCTTTTCTAGTTCCTCAATTTTAGAGGTTAGACTTGACTCTCTTTTTTCATTGAGCTCATTGGTCTGTTTCAAGAGCTTATTCTCAGCTTCAAACTTGGAGAGAGAATTAGTACTTAGAAGGGTTTTTTCCAGTTCTTCTTGAACTTTTTCTTTCTCCTTTTGAAGAAGTGAATAGTCCTTAGTCAGAACTCTAAACCACTTCATGTATTGATGGAGATCAGATGTTATGCCATGCAGTGCAGTTCTTAAATCATCAATGTCTACATCAGGGGAGTTGAAGTCAAACACCTCATCTATACTTACTTCATATATGTTGGAGTTCTATTTGTCCTTTATATTCTTGGCCATCAGGCAAAGATTTGCCATTTAAGGATCTTCATCATCTCCAGATTCCGGAGTTGAGTCATTGTCTGAGTTACTCCACGATCCTCCAGCTACAAGGCCTTTGTCTCTCTTCTGAGGCCTTTTGTTGCCTTTGTATTCCTTCTTTGAATATGATTTCTTCTTTAGTTTTTTTCTAAGAGGTTTGTTGCAGTTAGCAATGAAGTGGCCAGGTTTCTTGCAATTGTAGCATAGATTATTCATTTGCTCCTGGCTGCTGTAGTTGTTGACTTTCTTTGGCTTGCTGGTTTTTCCTTAACGCATGAACCTTCTGAGTCTCTTTACCAGCATTCCAAAGTCCTCATCATCATCTTCATCATAGTCAGAGTCAATTTCAATGTTAACCTTTGAGTTGCTTTGAGAGCAACACCCTTATCCTTCTTTCTTCCTTCGGATAAAGTTTTTGCTCGTTGAGTTAGCCCCAGTTCGTATGTAAGAAGGTTGCCATATAACTATTGAACAGTCATCTCATGGAGATTGTTTGACTCTCTAATAGCAGTGGTTTTGGCATCCCACTTGCTTGGTAAGGCTCTCATGAACTTTATGATTAGATCTTTGTTTGGATAGATCTTTCCATAGGCTCGTAGAGAGTTGAGCAAAACGTTGAATCTCTCGTAGGTGGCAGTGACATTTTCTCCTTAAATGTGTGCAAACATTTCATATTGTTGTGTCAGGAGAGATTGTTTATTTTCTTTGACTTCTTCCGTTCCTTCATGCATGATGATCAGTGCTTCCCAAACCTCCTTGGATGTTTTCCTATTGACCACATTTTCGAACATATCATCTTCTAAGGATTGAAACAAAATATTCTTGGCCTTTTTGTCGAGTTGTACAGCTCTCTTCTCATTGTCTGTCCATTCTCCTTTGACCTTGATCTGTATTCTGTTTGGATCATCTGTAGTTGGTGCAAGCTTTGTAGGAACATAGGGCCTATTCTGAATAGTTTCAAATAGATCTTCATCTATTGAATTCATGTATGCTTGCATCCGAACTTTCCAGTTGGCGAATTTATCTTTGTTGCACATAGGTAGCTTGCTGCCTCCTCCAGTCTTTGATACACTTATTAAGTATGCCATTGGATCTACTCAAGCTTTATATAATAGAACCTGCTCTAATACCAATTGTTAGCTCCCAGAGGCACAATAGTTATCTAGAAGGGAGGGGTTGAATAGATATTTAAAATTCTTTTCGTTTTACTCTGCTAGTTTTGATAATGATTTAAACACAATGGAATTAAGGTTTGTTTGATCTCCCTTTTTGATATAGTGAGTTAATGAGAGTGAGATAGTTATAACAGTTATAGCAGTTATAGCAAGAATGCAATAGACACAACAGTTTTAAGTGGTTCAGATCACTTAAAGCTCCTAGTCTACTCTTCTACTCCTCGAGTAGGAAATCCACTAAGGATGTCTTTTACACTTTCTGAATCTCACAGATTCCTTCTAGACCAGCAGTCTAGGAACTTCTTAGTTCACTCTTGAACTCTTCAAGTCTAGCAGACTTGGTTCTTCACAGTTTACTTAGAACTCTTCAAGTCCTTCTGACTTGGAACTCTTACTTTAGTTGATTGGTAGTTGTTGAGTTCTTGGTTGGTGCTACTTAGTTGCCGTTAAGCTCTTGTTCGAAAGAACTGAGTAGCTGTGCAAGCTTTTTCCTTTTCTCAGATTGTAGAGTTGAGCGTTGAGTATTCTTCCTTTTTGTTCAATTGTTTGCTTAGTTGAATCATCTGCAGATGTCTTGCATATATGTGATCTTTGAAATTTTCCCGTTGAAGCATTTAATGTGTTTGACGTTTCTGATATTTGATGGAGACTTTTCTGCATATCTTTTGAATTGCATTATGGCCCACTGACATAGCAGACTGCTTTCTGAAAGGGTGTTTTCCTCTGTCCCATGGTCCTTTCCTTAGCTTCTTTAATACGTCTCTTTGTTGCATACTAAAGATATTTTTATGCCATTGGGACTGGTGATTACTTTAACATTTGTAACCCATTCCACATTTGTTAAGATTTTATCTTTAAACAAATGATCAAGGCCCACAACTTCTGACACAGCCAGATGATACTCTATGATTCTTATCGTGGTGTCTTGCCACCTTGGTGCTTGGTGCAACCAAACGAGAACACTACGATTTCTTAAGGACTGGCACACTACGATCTTCACTTGCTTGTCTTGCAGACTCTACGTTTCCGAGAGCACACTACGATCTCTGAGTTGGCTTCGGTAAATGTTTGGACCACACTACGATATCTGAGTTGGCTTCGATAAACGTCTGGACCACTCTACGATCTTTGGAGAGGCCCTTCAAGGTAGTCATACTACGATCCTTGATACTCTATGATTTTGCCTTGGCTTCTGTAATAACCCGAGATTTTCTATATAAAATAAATAAGAAATTTTGCGTATAAATTTTTTTTTTTATTTAATGACGAGACTAAGTGTCAAGTAAAGTGAACGATAAATGCGAATACATTTATTACTTGAAAAATTAGAAATAATTTTGGAATTATTAATTACCACAAATTATATGGTAATAAATTTATGTAAGAAATGTTTTATTAATTATTTTCCATGAAAACATGATTGCAAATAATATATGAAGTGATAATTAGATTTATATAATAAATATTTTATTATATGAATTGTTCGAATATTTAAGTTAATTATTTTAACTTGATTATTGATCATTTCAATGAAGAATAAGTCGGATATGAGATCCAAACCTCGGATTGGGATTGTGATCAAGAGATGAGAATAATAATATTATATTATTTATATAATGATTTTACAAAGCACCATAATTATGTAATGGGTATATGCGACAAATAATATTGAAGCAATGACGGTCAATTAGGTCATAAAGATATTACCGTGTTTGTGAAACCCTAATTATTAAACTCAGCTTATGGGATATTTATGAGTAGTGACCGTGTATATGAAATTACTTGTGAATAAGAATATCGGTAATTAGAAGAAACCCTAATTATCATTGTTAGACGTCGATAATTAGGACAAACCCTAATTATTATAACCCTAACCTGTTAAAATTAGAAATCCGTAACGAATCGTGTTAGTAACATACACGATAATTAAAGAACCACTAATGGTCAATTAGAAACCCTAATTGATGACGCTGAGAAACCCTAATTTTAATTAATGGTTTAATTTCGATGTTATTGTATAAGTGTTTTAATTTACCAAAGGATAGAAGTTAATTGGTAAATTATAAGAATTAAATCTAGTGATTAAATATTACATTTAATTTCCTTATACAAGATTGCCCATACACTCTTACACAAAGCCCAACCATCACCCATAACAAATCAGAAGCAAGAATCAAGAATTTTTGGCAAAAAGGGTATAAGAACACTAAACCTAGAAATCCTTTGATTCGATATTATTTGATGCAATTGATTGTTTAAAGTTGTGTAATAGGATGTTAATTGATGATATGGGTTGATAAATCAAAGACCCATAATATCAAAGTGCACGAATTTGAAGATTTAAGCAAGTTGGAAAACCGAATTGCATTATTTTTCACCAAATGTCGAGGGCCATAACTCTTTTGCTCGATCATGAGTTTTGTTCTTCAAAAGTTGTTATGTGTAGCCCGATATGTGGTCTTTAATCTGCAAAAAGAATCAAGTCCATATCATGTATAGATTAGAAGTTATATAGATGGTCAAACATGGTTGAATCGATCATGATAAACTATTTTTGGGCGATCTGTAATGGGGGCATTCTCGTCCACTTTTGTGCTTTAAAAGGTCTGGGCTTTTGATATGTTGTAGTGCATGAGTTAGGAAGCCATAGGTTTGGAATGACCTCATTCCGACCTCGGATGAGGGAATTACTTGATTGGAAGGAAATGTGTCAAATTTCTCAAAACTGAAAGTCAGCAGCAGGATGTGCTATTCGGGACACTGTTTTGATTAGTTAATGTTTCCAAAACCTTCTGGACTTTTGATATGTTATAGTACACCGAATAAGCTTTCCATAGACTCCAAAATCGGACTAAATCCGATATCGAGGAGAGAGTTATGATATTTCAAAGTAGTAGTGTCAAAACTTCACAACAAGTGCAAGGTAGTCTATTTGAACGGAATTTCTGGGCTGATGTGTTCAGAATTTGAAATGGTCAAAGAATAAAAGTTGTAGCCCAGAAGTTAGCTTTCATGGGCTCAAGAATCGCTCAAAATGTTTTAAAATGAAAGAGTTATGACTGTTTTAGCGAAAGAGGGTAAAGTTGAAACGAGATTGAAAACTCATATGAACGCCCACTTTTGACGCATTGCTTGGGCTACCTAATGAACCCGAATTGGGTAATTCGTATTTTTAAAAATAGTCTTACATACCATGTATAACATATCCAAAAATCAGATTAATCGGAGTTATGAGCAATGCGTTAGAAAATCGCAAAGTGAGCTATTGAAAATTAGTATAAACCAAGTCCCACATCGACTAAATTGAGAACTTCACCATTTTCTAAACCTATAAATAGAAGGCTTGGCCTTTGTTTCATTCACCAACAATAAGACCTCCAATTTTGAGAAAGGCTTTGTTGTGGGAGAACTTTTATAAAGATCTCCTTAGTTAAATTTTTAATGGAAGTGCGATTCAAATTGTGGAATTCGTATTTTCTGTATGTTTTTTATTTAATTTTGTAATGTTATTATTTTTAATTGTTAGTTAAAGTTTGAATTTTTGAAGTTTAGTTAGTGTTGTTAATAAACTAGTTAGTTTACTATGTTTATTTTGGCTTGGAATTGATTATGTAAATGAGTTATTTGTGATGACTTTTAATATTTTGTGATGAATTTCATTAATTAATAATTATTAATGATATTAAAGTTATTTAATGATTATATTAAATAATTTAGTTTAAAAATGATTTTAATATTATAAAAATTATTTTAAATGAAAATAAGGTATTTAAAAATATTTGAAGTTATAAAATATAACTTTTAATATTTAAATGATAATTTCATTAATAATTAAATATTAATGATATTAAGATAATATTAATGATATTTAGTTTATTTAATGATTAATATTAAATAAATAGTTTAAAAAATGGTTTTACTTATTTAAAAACCATTTAAAGAGGATATTAAGGATTTAAAAATATTTTAAGTTATAATTATTGACTTTTAATATTTGATAAATAAATACATTAATATTTAAATATTAATGGTAATTATTTGGGTAATATAAATGTTTTAAAATAGTTTGAGTTATTATAAATAACTTTTATATTTTGTGAATGGTTTCATTAATAGTTTAGTATTAATTAAACTATTAATGATAATGGAATTGTTTAATGTTTAAATCATTTAATTATGATTCCGATATTTGAAAGTTATAAATTTACCAAACTAGTGATTTGAGAACCGATTATGAAGTTCTAATTTGAAGAAGAACACCTATAGTAATGCTTATATCACTATAGGCCCTTTAGTGATGATTTGAATTATTTTAAAATTTTCAATTTCGAAATCATGAAAATGATTAAAAATAAGATGTCCGATATTTACGTATGTCGAGGTATAGAATAAGAGTCTTAGACTCAAGATTTACCCGATAAAGTCATTTCATGACACGCCCACAAATGTCGCACCTTTATAAAAGAAAGAAAAGACTACCGTAAGAGCATGGATGAGATATTTGAAAAATGTATAAAAATATTTCAAGTATGAATAGAACTAAAAGTATGATCACCGTGATTATGTGGATTAGACTATGTCAATCGTAATAGATAAAGATTACTATGTGTTAAGATATATTGTTCTAATCGAACTAATGATCCGATTATTGATAGGTTGTGATAAAAGATAAAACCTAAGTTGAGATTTGTAATCAAATAATCAGTGCAAGTATCTTACCTTTGCATTTCCTTTATGCAATGGACATGAGTAAGAAGTTTCAATTATTCATTCTATCCCCTGCATGCATTTATGTACTTTTGATTATCGGCATGTTAGCTCGTATATATATTCTGCTTCATTGATTTCTATAATGGTTATACAAGTGTCCCCACTGGATAATCATGGCATTTGTTCACATGTTGATACACCTTTGTCAATTACCCGTATATATATGTTGAATTACATATTATTGTTGAGCAAGATTAAAACCTTCGTGTTTGGAACCGTGCATGTATGAACATCCCTATATGGGAAGATTTTGCGCAAAGCGGATAGAGTGAGCAATGAATTTCGCTCAAGTTATGTAGTATTGATCAATACAGGTACAACTGGGTCGATCACCTCCGTGTCTGTAAGTTATGACGGCATTGAGGATAGAATTCCGCTAAACCTTTTCGAAAATGAAAAGAATGTTCATAGTATGTTTCTTAAACCCTATTCAAAGGTAGAGCCATGAGCCAAATTTAAAGAATTTGAAAGAGAGAGTTGTTATGTGAATTTTTATCAAGATGACATTACTTCACAACTTTCAATTCGCTTGTAGAAGTGTTATGTAAAGAGAATACTTATATTCTTTCAAATTATATATAATTGCTATTACTTGTTAAGCACTTAAATGCTCATCCTTGCTTAAATTAAATATTTTCAAGATATGATGAGCAACTCAAGGCTCAGTACGAACAAAGGAAAAGGAAAGTCGATCGAATAAGTGTGTATTATGAGTTAATGGTTATAGTTGTATTGGTATCTATTCAAGTATTGTAAGGAATGTATTTGAAGGTCACGTGCACTGGGAAGTAAACTTTGATGTATGTAAATTAAGTTCGAATGTATTATTATTTAGTATTATTCAGCTTAAAGAAATGGTATCGTGGAGAACCGAGTTCGGGTTTCAAGTACCTGGATTTGGGGTCGTCACAGCTTCTGCAGACTCTTGATTAGCTCATTAGACAACAAATCTGTTTGAAGCCTATCTATTATATTTCAAGATATAGATCAACATAACATCTTTGATCTCTTTATCTATACATTCATTTACAGAATGATGAACATTGAAAGCTTAGATCAACCTAACAATTTTAATCTATCACTAAGTCCTTGTACATATATTCCTTAAAGGACTTCACATATAATCATGAAAGTTTACTTTAAACATCAAATCAACATATGCATTCTTCCAACATATGTTTTTGATGTCTAACATGTATGTATATGAAAGTATGATGTGTAGTAGGTAAAGTGGCTTGCATGATTGTTAGCTTAACATGTGAAGTCTTGATTAAATGAAAGCGAATAGTGACCTATGTTATGTAATGATGAAGGGTTAAATTTAGTTATTCACATCATAACATGTGTGTTGTGCATGATTATTCATATATGTGCAAGACGGGGGTACACTGACCTTCTGCAGAATAAGCCATGTCTTGGTTTGCACAAGGAGAAGCGCGGCCGCGCCACTCCTTAGTAAAAACCAAGCGCGGTCGCGACAGTCTGCAGTGAGGTTTGAGTTCTATAAATAAATTAAGAACTGATGCATGTGTATATGATTACTTTAATCTGTAATACTTGTCCAGTATAGTATGCATGTGATAATAAGCATGTTATTCAAAGAATTATATGATGAATTAGTGTTTACCACTTTAAAGTCAATAGTGATTTCAACTAGGACATAGTGTGTTAGAAACTAATCGAATAATGTAATAACACATGTCTAGAAGCATGATAGGTGATGATTTGATTCTTGTAAGTGTGGACTCATATTAGTTTACACATACTAATTAGAAAGACCGACTTGTTAATGTTAAGTCGTTTAACACAAGTTAATTAAAGCTAGAAATAAATTGTAGCTGAGCAAACAGGCAAGTTTCCTTGAACTGCACTCTTTGGTTGTGCAAGTTCCTTAAATTCTTACTCTTTTACTTGAGCAAGTATCCAAACATTATTTTTATTGTGTTGCAAGTTCCCTAACCTTACTCAAAATATTATTGAACAAGTTCCTTGAATTTCACTCTTTGATTATGTAAGTTCTCTATTTTACACAACTTTGAATATTGTGCAAGTTGCTAAACTTCACTTGTTTGTGTGAAAGTTTCATATCCTTCTCATATCGTATTGGGCAGGTTATTGTTGAATTAAAAGTTATTCATTTAAGCTTGAACTTTATTTCCGAGCATGCTATTAAGTGGTTTAAATTACCTTACAATTATTCCACATTGATATTATTGATATTCGCACTTAGTGCACTTGAGTTCGTACAGTCTTGGACTTGTACATCATTTAAAATTCTATAATTCTTGAAACTGTGTTAGATAGAGTCTGAACCTTTGTTCGGTCAGACAAGTATATGAAGTTTTATAAAAGCTATCCAAACCAATTGATGGCAAGGATTCTTAGACTGAAAGAACACCCCTTCTATGATAGGGGAGTACCCCAGGTATCTAATATATGATACAAAGAACAGATTTGAATGTTATGCATATACATGGTGTACGCGAGGCTGATCCCCTCAAGTACTTATTCTATAGCCAGTAACCAAAGGGTCAATTAGCTATTGATTCCATTGGAGTATTATAATTCAATGTCTACTTGACTAGCAGTTATTCTAAAAGCAATTATTATCTTTGCTTCTAATATTCATATTGTTGAATCCTTCAGATATTTATATTGTTGAATTCTTTGTCAGATATTTTCCATTCATCGTGATATATCTTTATTGTTGTAGTTAAACTTGCTGAGCAAACTTGTTGCTCATCCTTACTATATCATGAATTATATTGCAGCTAAGCCCGAGACCTCAGGAAAGAACAAGGGTAAAGGAAAGATGTAGGATAGTGGCAAGGAGCAGACTTTACCTTATGCCTAGTTTAAATTTACTATTATGTAATATGAACCCTAATGATTATTTTTGTAACACCCCAGTCCCACATCGAATAGGGAAATAATTTGTCTGCATATAAGGAAATAAGTTACTACCAATAGTACCTTCAAGTCACGACCTTTTGGGAGCCTCGTGGTGGCTAAGATGACCCAAGAAGATACTATCGGGCCAAGAGTTTTGAGGCCTTATTTTAATGGATTTGATACGATTTGGACTCGGATTTGACCCGTTGTTTCAGATGGTATCGTGAGCCGACTCTCAAAAAGCTCTGGCCCAAGTTATCCGACGGGTCACGGAGGTGGGGACACGTAAGGTCGATGGTATTATCCCACAATGGAGAGATGGAGGTCCTGAGGTGGGGACACGGTTAAGCCTAGATTATCCCACAAAATGGCTGAGAGACAAAGATCTTTGACTCGTGTGTGATCGGATTCACGACGGGGACGCCGAAATTTAAGTGGGGAGTTTGTAACACCCCACCCCACATCGAAAGATGAGAAATAATTTGTCCCAGATATAAGGAAATAAGTTACTACCAATAGTACCTTCAAGTCATGACCTTTTGGGAGCCTGTATGGGCTAAGATGACCCAAGAAGATACTATATCACCAAAGAGGTTCGAGGCCTTATTTTAATGGATTTGATTCGATTCGGACTCGGAATTTGACCCGGGTTGTTTCAATTTTAGGGTATGTTTGTATGATATTATTAAGGTTATCGAATCTTGGGACTAGTAATACATTTTGAATGAACGACATACGTTTATTATTTTCCGCATTTTAGTTATCGTATGTTGTTTAGAGGTGGATGTTTGTATTTTATCGTGATAACCGAACCGAGGTTAGAAGACCCGAATTCGGGGGCGTCACAATACTAATTCTCATCTCCTTATAAAACTATACTAATTCTAATTTTTAAATAAGCTTGTATTATCTCTCTCTCTCTAATAATAATAATAATAATAATAATAATAATAATAATTAATATTATATAAGATGATCTTATTTTAATTGTTTTCTTATAAAACTATATTACTAATTTTCGTTTTTTTGTAAAACTACGATACATCTAATTGCAGTTTCTAATTTAGATTTATAAATAATAAAGGTGGACTTAATTTAATAAAAGTTAAATTAATAAAAAAAAGGAAGAAGAACCAAATTGTTATAGTATAGATATAGATATGGTGTAATATTATTAAATTGTGTAAGATAATAAGTTCACAAAACAATATGTTCACACAGGTAATATTTTTTGACATGATCGAATATAAAAATATAATAAAATTATATTAAATTGTATCACTATTGATTTCTTAATGGACCTTTTGTCTTCGTTGGAAAAAATAGAATATCAATAATTCTAGGCGAACCAGAATTAATAACAGGAAATGGGACGGTGGGTCCCATAACATTTAAAAAAAGCAACTCCTTCCCATTCCTAACTTAATTTAATATTTCACTCCTAAATCAACTCATAAAAGTGAATGGCATTTACTTAATTTAACATTTCACCCAATTATTTTCCGAAAACACATGGGAGGAAATTATAATTATTCAATATTTTCTTATGTTCCAAATTATAGAATTAAATTAATATAAATATTTTCAAATATTAAAAAAATAAGAAATAAACTTTATGTAAAAGAAAAAAAAATAAATAGAATAAAGATACAGTAAAACCTCTATTTAGAAATAGACTTGGGACCAAACTATTTGTATTCTAATTGAGAGGTTATTACTAAATAGATGTATTGGTACAAAATATTTTTTGAACACCCAAAAATATCCACTTTAACAAAAATATAGATTTTATAATAAAAAAAATAAAGAAAACATAAATTATTTAAATTTTTAAACTAGGAAAATGTAGTCTTTTATAGAAAAATATGATATTTTATAGAAAATATAGTCTTTTATAGAAAATATAATTTCTTATATATATATATATATATATATATATATGAAATTATTATTATATATAGATATAGTTTCTTAATACGAGACTTAAAAAATATATAAATATATTACAATTTAGAGGTTATTCTTATTTATAATTGGCCCAAATTGGGATTAAATTTTTTTATAATATTATAGAGGTTATTCTTATATAGAGTATTCTTAAATAGGGGTTTTATTGTATAAAGGTCACATGATCAATATCAATTTAAAATTTCATGGATAAATTTATTAAATCCAGCTTTAATTGCTATCTAAGAGCATAAAATTGTATATGTTTGTTTTCGCCCTATAATATTAAATCATGCACACTTCAGCTAAAGGTAAATGAAAAATTCACTCCCATGCATGTACCTTAATTCAAAACTTAGATAAATTTTCCAAAAGTACGACACTTTTGGGGAATTTATATGAGAAGACGTATAGTATTGTAAATATTATTCTAGACGGCTCTCTTTTGGAGAGGATAGAAGATGATGTTTATGCGAAAATGCAAAACAATATAATTATAGTATAGATATAGATGAGGTGTAATATTATTAAATTAGTAATTGTCCGTGTCTAAATACGCGATGTAACAAAAAATTAAATTAAAATTTGAAATATATTAAAATACTACATTACCTAAAAAAAATTTGCAACCTAAAATAACTTACAATCACAATTAACAATTATCATAATTCACCACACCACCACAATAATTAATTTTTCTTTAAAAATAGATATCCAAAAAAATCTAAACCTGTCTGCAAAACTTACAAATCATATAACAATTTTCATAATTCACCCCACCAGGCCACCACCACAATAACAATTATTATTGTTATTATTATAATTATAATAATTATTGTTATTATAATAGTAATAATAATAATAATAATGATAATAATAATTATTATTATTATTATTGTTGTTGTTGTTGTTGTTGTTGTTGTTATTGTTATTATTATTGTTGTTGTTATTATTATTGTTATTATTATTATTATTGTTATTATTGTTATTGTTGTTATTATTATTACTATTATCATAATTATTATTATAATTATTACTGTAGACACTTGAAATTTTCTCAGACACTGCCATCGACATTTCAAAGTGTAGATTCGCTTTTCGAGATAACCCCGAAGACAGCTTCATATCCAAATCCTGATATACTACCGAAAGTTCACCTCAACCTCTAACACACACCGGAGTATCAAATCCCAACCTCTGAGATAACCCCGAGGCATGCGCTCCAATACCGAAATTCCAATCGAGAAGGTTAATTCATCTCTTGAGATAACCCCAGATATTCACCTTAGTCCCAACACCGAGTAGTAGCTACCAACCTTGAGATAACCCCAAGGAATGCGCCCAGAGATAACCTCGTAAATACTTGTTTCAAATGCATGCATCACTTTCAACCTCAAGGCCACACCGAGGCACTCAGTACAAGACCTGGAGATAACACCGGGAAGATAAGAACACCTCAGAGATGACACTGAGGACCTTCAACACTTGCAGCAGTCCAATCTCAGAAATAACCCTGAGCAACGTCTGCTTTATCAGCCCAAACCGGAGATAAACTCCGGTGAGGGACAAAGTCGTCATCTTGCCACCTTGATGCCATATCGCGCCGTCTTAACATTTCATACATACATTTCTACACAATAATGTCCCACAAGAACCAAAGAGGTCCAATCCCGAGTGACTATTACGCAGGACAACGACGGTCCGAAATAAGTCTTACATACCTCAGTCGGATGCCCAGATTGCAATTCTGAAAGTTTGAGCGGACATTACAAAGGCATTCATACACGCATTTTGAGACTATGGGACCATGAAGCCTCCAGTGGCACCTCGGCAATGCAAGAAGTACATCTCATGGGTTAGTCGCAGTACACCACATACACCAAAACTAGGGGCAAACAACCAACCAGACTAACCTAGTGGATAAACCAAGAATACAGAAACAAAAACAAAAATTGGACCAGAGAATGCGATTGCATTATAAGGTCGGAATTGAACAGATCGAGCAAGTTCGAATTGACGTAACATGAAACCTATTAGTCCGAAAGCGCCATGAGAGCAAACAAAAGTCCACAGCATCACTTAATTAACACCAATGAGTAAAATCCTTGTGGCTTCAGACCCCATAGTAATAATAAAGAATGTGCTAAACTATTAGCGGGAGAGTAAACCGTGATGCTTAAGAAATTGCAGCCTTCCAAATAGAACTAGCCAATCCATGGGTATACCATGAAGTTGCAAAGGTTGTACCTTCTATGAACCAACCCCCTAAAGCTTAAATAGACACAAGGAAAGAGCAATAAACCGGACCAACCTACAAAAAATGAAACGGTCCCTCCATAACCAACATCCATAATATCAAATAAATCCTTTTCGCTTTCTCAGAATCGACCAAGGGCTATAGTCATATTAATCCTCCTATTCAACTACTTCACCATTTCCAACACCTCATAGCATTTTGGGGGTATCCACCGATTCGATCATTTTTGTATGATTTGATTTCTCGCACTCCCCTTTTAACTTTCAATGGGTTTCAAGATAAAAATCTTTTATTGGCCCATAAACTCACCTAGGTAAATCCACTTAACTCGATTTGCTTATTCCTTCTTTCTTTTATTCTTACTAAGCATCCGAACCATGAATTGTCTTCTTATGACTCATCAATTCGATAGATGAATTTTTGGAAAGAACTGCTCAAGGAAAAAAGTAATCCCTCTCTCTGTTACTCAGTTGATCCTCAGACCTACCCCCTTATTGCTACATCAACTAAATTTATCCTTAGATCTTGTTCGTGAAATTGAGAAAAAAACATCTTTATAAATTCTTCCAATTTCTTTGTATACTAAACTACTACAATATCCTTATTTTATTAATTTATCCCTTTATAAATAGAGGGCTTGGGGTGGCCATTTTGTAAGAGAAAAAGGCGAGGAAGCCCTGTCTAATTTGCTCTGTACACACCCTAAACTGAGTACTTTCTCATTTTAAACACTTGTGAGCTCACATATAGCTACTTTTTGTACCGACGGGAGCCGAGTGTTCATCCCTTTAAAGTTATAGAAGTCTTCTTTGACAGCCCACTGTAAGCCTTCTTACACACTTTAAAGCCTTTCTCTTCATCTTTGCACACACCATTCTTCACGTTAAGAGTCATGTTGCATGTGTTTGCCCGGATTTCGATCCGTGGTTTCATTTCCCGCTTTGTATATATATATATATATATATATATATATATATATATATATATATTTTATTTATATATAGACTAACATTATCGAGTTATGCCTCAATTGAGCCTAGGCTTATGTCTGGAGCGTTTATTTGCTTTCTTATATATATATATATTATTAGTTCCCAGTAGGCACAATATAGATCTAGAAGGGGGGTTGAATAGATCTTTTGAAAATCAAATACTTTTTCTCGTTTATTTTTAATTGCTCATTAAGTAGCATATGACAAACATAAGAATCTTTTCAAACACAACGGAGTAGGAAAAAGATCCCCTTCATTGATATATTTATAATCAATCATACATTGTTCGTAGAGTTAATTTAGTAGTAAGTAGTTAACACATACATAGCAGTTATAGCAGTTAATGTACATAAGATAAATGACATAAAGTAAAAGACACAGGGGGTTTTAAGTGGTTCAGAGACTCAAGCTCCTAATCCACTCTTCTCGCTTTCAACTAGCAGATTTCCACTAAGGAAGGCGCAAGACAGAATCACTAAGATTCCTTCAAGGCCAAGAGCCTTGGGACTTCATTCACTAAGAACTCTTCAAGGCCAAAGACCTTGGAACTTCTCTAGTTCCCTAGGAACTCTTCAAGCCAAAGCAGTTTGGAACTTCATTTAGTCCTCCTGACAAGGACCCCTCAGCCTGCTTCTTATTGTTGTAGTTGTTGTTGTTGTTGGTGTAGAGCTGCTAAAATGTCATTAAGCTCAGAACATCCTTTGTTCTTAGCAGCTTGGTGTGGTCCTCTTTGCTTTCTACTTCATGTCTGGACCATATCTTCTTTGGTGCAGCTGATCTTTATTCTTTTTTGCTCATCTTTGTTTGGTATCAGCTGTGCACCATCACCATTTGGATTGGCTAAGTTTCTGTGCTTTTGGTAGACTTCGTCTGGCACTTAGCAATCCCTGAACCCTTCTTGAATGTTTTGCAGATATGATTCTGCACTTGTTCAGTTTTAGCTTTTGGTTCATGGTGATTCGTAGAGTGGCTCTCTTGATCTTCTATGTACTCAGCCACTTTCCTGAATGCTATCTTCTTGGCCTTATCGGCTCTCAGCTTGGCTGCCATCTTTAGTGGCATTCTCATCTTTGTTAAGTGAAGCTTTGATCTGGTTGAGTTCTTCTTCAAAGATGCTTCACTTCCACCTTGGTAGTCTCACTGCCACTAAGACTTGTTCTGTTGATCTTTGGTGGAACTCATAGAGTCAACAATAGCATTCACCAACTCAATGATTTTTGCAACATAACAATTTTCAGCACCTCTTGATCTTTGAAGCTCTTTTTATTTATACTGCTTCCCAATCTTTCCATTGGAAAGTGGCCGTTGAAAGCTATTCAAATTGCTTCGCAGATCTCGAGTTATTTGGTGCAGACTGCAGATGTGACATGACATCTTTTTCCTCGACTTTCCTGACCGCAGCTTCACTGTTTCACCTACCCCGTCAGATATGTTACTTTGATGTCTCGGGCAGGTCATCGACTTTATTTCTCCCTTCTGATTTATTGATCAGAGGTTGTCCTTGCATCGATGCTCTCAATAAGCTTTTGTCTGAATGTCAACCTTCAGATTGAACCGTTGCCAATGCTTCAATCCTCAGTTGTTTGAACTCAATGATTCTGATGCACTTCTTCTCGGACCTGATCGTAGTGTCTTATTGACTGATGCTTATTCACATTTAGAGTCAACACTACGATCTTGATGAGCGTTCACTTGATCTCTAGTGATAAACAACTCTTCCTTCTTTCTTACAATGCTTCAACACTTCTGTTTGCCTCAACTATTCTCAGATACTGATGGCTTGACTCCTTGCTCTGGCCCCTTCTAAATAACAAGACACTTCAGATTTGTGGCATGTCCAAATTTTGCTTTCTCCTTGGATCTCCGCTCACTTATCATCAATGGATCTGACCCAATGCTTAATCACTTTAGCCTTGTTCTTCGAGAGGCGCATCAAAGATCTTTGTATATACTCCATTAGTTCCTTCTTCGCTTAGCAAACACTACGATCCCGGTTACTTCCAAGATCATTGTCATCTTTCTACTTAATAATTCATCGCACAAGTCGACTTTCCTTAATCGCCATCAAGTCTTCATATGATCATTTTGTGGAAGACTTTATCATGAATGGCTTCACAACTCAATCTGGATGCTGATTAAGTTGATGCTTAGATCTTCTAATAGCTTGCATGCCATTCGTTGAGTGCTCTCTGGCTTCCTTTAGGTGAGATGTATCCTTACAGTACCAACCAGAGGCTTCATTCCTTTGGATATTCTGGGAGTGCTCAATTATTGAGAATCATGTTTGCTCTACGATTCCTCTTTGGCTTTGTGAGCACATCTGTTGAGGTCTTAGTTCTGCGCTCTACGATTCAACTTCGGCTATGCAGACACTACGACTCCGAGATCAGATCTTGACACTACGATTTCTGTCGTTGTGCTTGTTGTCTTCATCTGATCTTGCTCGACTACGATTTCTGCCTTTGATACGATCAGTAGACTTTATGATTCTGAGTGTAGTCTACGATCCTTAACTTGGCCGTTAGTAGAGTCTATGACTCCGAGTGTAGTCTACGATTCTTGACTTGACTTTGGCAGATGCTCGGTAGGCTCGTAGGTAGGCTGTCTCTACGATTCTAAATATGACTTCCTCAGCAGTCTATGGGTCCGAGGAAGCTTTACTCGACACACTAAGATCCTTCCTTGTATCTCCTGGAAGTCTACGAACTCCGAGATCTACTATCTTGCAGACTGCAATTCTGCCTTGATAGCTCTCGAGTTATCCTTGACTCTCCTGGCAGACTATAATTTCTGGTACAGTGCTCGACGATCAGACAAGCCTATCTATTACATCATAAGATCAACTTAACATGTTTGATCTTTCTATGTTTATAGTCCTTATACATCATTTCTTTTCAAGGACTTTACAAAGCTGTTCTGCTTATGTAGGATCAACCTAACACATTTGATCAATTCATTCTAAGTCCTTGTACATATATTTCTATACTCTATCAGAGGACTTTACAACTTTTCTTAATGCAAGCATACTTGCATATTCATTCATATATATCATAATCAAATCATATGTAAATAGGAATATCATTCACATGCTTATTCCTTACAATCTCCCCCTATTTGATTATGACAAAAATAATAAATACATATGCATGTTATGAATGAATCTTATATACAGTGAGCAGCTGTATTTCTAAAAATAGATAATCATGAATGTCATTTAATGATGTGAAATTTAATACACTGACATTTTACATCCTGGATCCAGAACATACCTAACTAGTTAGAGATGTACCTCTTTGATTTCATGTGTGCTTCCAGGATATCTTTTGATTAGCTATTCATCTGTTTGATTTGAATGCTCCTTCTCCCCCTGGGATGTTGAGTTCATTTCTTTTGTCTGCTCCTCTTCTTCCTTTGGCTCCCCCACAACCTCAGGCTCATCATTCTTTGGCTTCCCCTTAGATGATGACTCAACTACTTCTTGTGTTGTCTTCTTCTTTGTATTCTCCTCTTCTTTCCTTCTGTTATTCTTGCCCTTTCTAGAGTGCCTCTTACTCTGCCTCTTTCTATACCTCTTTTTCTCCCCCTTTTTATCATTAATCATTTGGGAGAGCTGCTCCATGTTGGACATTAGTTTTTCCATCAGGTAGGAGGAGTTACTGACTTCAATCTTGAGTTCTTGTTGGCTTAATTCAAGTTGCATAGAGAAGGACTGATTCAAGTTATCAATCTTCTCAGAAGGGCTTGGAGTTGTTCTTCATTTGCCTTCTGTGTTCGTAGAGGTTCTTCTTTTTGATCATTTATGGCCTTCAGATAGATGTGATCTCTTTCTTTGATTTTTAGACAGCCATAATAGTTTGGATTCTGTCATAAACTTAGTTGTCTTCTGTTGAAGTCAGCATCTTTGACTTTTCATTGATTTGAGATATCTTCTCAATCAAGTCATTAGAATTTTTCAACAATTCCTGCTCCATGGAAATTTGATCATCTGGTTGGGCAACCTCTTGTTGATTATTAGATTGAACTCTACGATTCTCATCCTTGGATAGATTTTTGAAAGTATTGAGAATCTGAAAAATCGTTGAATACCAATCTCTGTGGGAGGATGAAGGAATGTTAGATAGCTGTGCTAGGGCAGATGGAGACATCTTATCCTGGACTTTGTCATTATTGGTGGTAGGGTGAACAGACTCTACGATCAGTGTCTTGGCCATATTCCTTTTTCCATCAGAGTCTACTCTACGATCATGAGGAATATAATGATTTTCAGCATGTCGGTACACTTTGTAGTGGGGCTTGTCATTTATCATCATGGTTGCAAACTTCTTTACCCTTGGAAAGTTTTGTGAAACCAGCTCTAGATTTGGAAACTGAGAATAGCACCAGCTGAAGTAGCTCTCATCAGTATTAGTATGTGCCTTCAACCATGGCATCCACGGGAAGAACCATCTCATCAGAAGGTCTTTAGAGTTATACAAGATTGTTAACAAGGCCTAATTCCATGTTTTTCCAGTTGTGAAGCACTTCATCTGGGGTCATTCTTACAACTCAAAGTTGTTCATTTCCATGATTTATCCATCTTGCTGCTGGTTTAGTTGGTGGTTCATCAAAGACTTCCACTGTGACGCCCCCAAAATAGGTATACATCACCCATTTTGAGTTGTCAATAACATGGTACAGAAACAACTATAACTTTATTAATACAACATATAAATTGTAAGTTTAAATACAAATATTTTCATCTAGACAATATCCATACCCAACTAAGTCCTCATTACAATTATTGGTACATTATTTTACAAAAAATGGTGAGGACTACTAAAACAACTTCTAGAACCATCATTCCACACCCCGACTAGTACTCGCTACATTCTCGCCTCCTGAGAAGAAAAATGGAACAAAAAGGAAAAGGGTGAGCTCAACTAGCCCAGTAAAGAATATTATGACTAAGATAATATAGAACAAATTATCGTTAGTCTTCAACAGGGAAAAATCTGATAGAATATAATAAACAACAAGTTTCAGATCAATATTCGCAGCGAAAATAATAATTCATAGATGAGTTACATAGAGAATGAAATTAAACTATGAATTTAAAAGTCCATCATCAATATTTTATCCCTGTAACATCAATCAATATTCATCTTGAATCAAATATTCATCTTTGCATTACAGGCCAAAGATATTCATCAGTTGGTCATGTTCATCTCAACACCTGTACATCTTTGCACTACGGGCCAAAGATATTCATAAGAAAATCAACCATCTTTGCACTATAGGCCAAAGATATTCAGTAATATCATCTTCTAGGACTGAGGATGATGAAAAATATTTTAAAGAAAAAGAATCCAGTGAAACAAAAGAACAAATATTAAGGATTCGTACTTTAAACAATCCGAGTTCAAAAATACTTCATAAATAACTATAGTGAAGTAAAATTCAAGAATGATCAAAACATGGATACAATCAAAGCTAGTATCTATAATAGATATTTTGGATAAAAAACTAAAATTTATTTTTTCTGTGAATAGTGCCGTATTCATGAATAGTGCCGTATACATGAATAGTGTCGTATACGTGAATAGTAACTCCGACACTAAAAGACAAGAACTTCACAAGAAAAATCTTACCAATAATCCGGCATAATGATATTAGAAGAAATAATATCATTTTAAAAAAAATATAACATCCCTTACCTTGAAAAGATTGTACTTCTATTTGAATAATCTGGGATATAGTCTCGAAGGGAACTTGACCGCTTAGCAACACTCAAAGTATCAAAATACTCACAAGTATACACTGATAATATAGAGAGAGAAAGAGAGAAAACTTCAGCTTAAGTGTGATTTTCAATTCTAACCTAAGCACCCTATTTATAGGAAAATGCTTAGAACACCAAAGCAGTAAAATTTAATAAAATATTAATATTATTTATTTTATTCCTATGCCCACATTTAGAGATCTGAATTCAAATATTTTCAACAACCAATGGGGCACATCAAACATATCAAAAACATTTTTCTTTTAAAACAAATTTAAAAGTTTTGAAAAATAATTATTTCTAACTTCGTAACTTCAATAATTCATAATAAATAGCCCTTTTATCAGAAAAATTCGAACCTCGTGTCCTTTACATAGGAAATTCCATTCTCTACAATGTTACAAAAGAAAGTTTTTCCAAATTCCAAATAGAAATTGACCGAAATCCACAAAATCAGACGATTTTACACTATTATAAACCAATTTCAAATAAGAAATGGGGTCCACCGACATGTTTAACATGTTTTAAAACATTAATTGTAACAAAAATACTCATCCTCCTCATATACTCATATATCCCACATTCATTGTAAAATATCACTATTATTATATTATTAAAATATAATAATATATTTAAATGAATTATTTATCGAAAAGATAAAATAACAATTTTTCAACAATTGTCACATTAAAAATTTTCTCCATCTATATCCACATAAAATAAATATTTTCCTTATCATATAAATTAATAATTAATTATTCATAAATAATATTACAGAATCACAATATCGACAACCTGTGCAGCTTCCTAGGAAAGAGGGGGGCTTTCCAATAAGGATTTCTCCTTCTCAAGCCAAGCAATTAGGTAACCAAACCTCTCCTTAGATGTAACTTTCTAGACATTGCCAATAATGTTATCTAATAATATTATTCAAATAATATGAATTATTGATTTGATAATGAAAATACTGTGTAGTGACAATTATTGAAACAACAATAATATAAAATATCAACGTAGCAATTATTGAATCAATAAAATAAAATATTAAACAAAGAATTCATCGTAATAATTATTGAGTAGTGCCTTCACGTAAGAATCAATAATCGGTGCAATACCGCTAAGCATCGTGTTTTAAACCACCGGGTATTCCAACAAATGATAACGATAACAACTACGCCATTATTTATAAACAACTTATACTTGTCGTTTTCTTCATCCAATCGCTTTCCATTATGGGGCCCACACAAGGCTGCGCCGTCGTACTAATATTCCCCAACAGTAAAAATATTCCACGACCAAACAAATATTCTCCAATAAAAATGAATATTTTATAACCACTTGCATATTTGAAATATTTGCGCTTTTTACCCATAACTAACCACATTAATCAAATCAACCCTTACTATTTCAAAATAATAAATAGAGAAAATTCAATTTCATTAATAATAAGTTGGGGTCTTATATCCACTACAATTCTTCTGCTAATTCTGGCTGGAGAGAGAATAGGATAGAATTCTGGTTCCTCTGATTCCTGATGTGCAGAATCGGAATCTTTCTCTATCTCTTCCCTTGTTGAGCCTGAATCTTGTTGATTCCCTTCATCAGATTTATCAGTGAATTCTTCTTGTTTGTCTTCATTTTCAGAGCCTTCTTCAGCAATATCTTTCTTGGAATCATCTTCTCCAATGCTAGTCTCATCTTCAACACTTTCTTCCTGTGACTCATATTCCTCATCACTTAATTCAATGACTTCAGTAGAGTTGCCAGTTTTTTTTAGAGGCAAATTGAGCAATGAATCTGTAGCTCTTCCTTCTCCTTAGAGGTTCAGCTATGGGAGAATCTGACTCTTCTTCTTCAGACTATGAGGCCTTTGAGTCATCAGGCAAGCTTTCTTGATGTTCATCATTGGCAGGGGCAGGTATTTCTTTTTTGATCTCATCATCTTTTGATCCATAATGAGAGCTTATTTGAACATTTGCATTTGGAGATTCAGATGGGTCATTTTGCAGCTTCTCTTCAACTTTAAAGGGAGTACTCTGAGAATTGGCCATAGGACTTAAATATTCTTCTTCATCAGCAGAGTTTACATCTTCTTTCATGGATCCAGCTCCACCTTCATTGCTGGATCTGATCTCTGGGGATTCAGTCTTGAGATCATCAGTTTCCTTTTTCTTCTTTTGACTCTACATCCTCTTCTTTGTCAGATGTGCTTCATTGGGGAACTGGAACTGATTTCTTCATCCCTTTTGCTTTCTTCTGGGGTTGTTCTTGGAGTAGTCTGTTACTCCTTCTTTTTGGGTTTTCAACATTTGATGTCCGGGTTTTTCTCCCCGCCCTTGTTTCTTCTTGTCGTGGGAGATATGTCTTGAAACCCTCTGCTCTCTTCACATTCTTAGGCTTCTTCTTCACGGCAGGGCAAAGAATCGATGCAGAGTCATCGACTAAGAGCTTTCCACCTCGCTTTTCTTTTTTTCTTCTACGTAGACTTTTCTCACTTCCAGGTTTGTGTTAGCCTCTGCTTTTCCTTTGGGTTTTTCTTCCAATTCACAAACAGCCAGTGGAGACATTACTTTGTGCACATTCGAGGTTCTCCTTCATTATCCTTGATCTTACTTCCTAGCTTCTTCTTCTTCGTCACTACTATGCTTAGCGCCTTCTATGAAATACTTTTTGTAAGTGGTTTATCTTTATATTTCTTCAACTCAGCTTTTTCTATCCATTTGGAGATTTGATCGAACAGGATAACTCCAAAGTTGATTTGCTTCTTTAGAACTATGGTAGACATAATTTTCAACTGCTGGTCGAGTACAGTTTCGTGTGCAGTGTCTTTGCATAATATACATTTTCCCACTATCTCAGCAAGGAACTCGAATTCCCTAGGAAATTCCTTCTTCTTTATATCCTTCAGACTAGGGTTTTTTTTGGTACCGCATTAGCCTCTTGCCTTCTTCAATGTCGACTTCATCTAGGTTTATCAGACCTTGATTGGGAAACCCTAGACATTGATTGATGTTTGATGCTCTTATCTTCAGACTAGATCCTTTCACCTTAGTAATCAGAAGCCCAGAGTTCGTTGAAGCATTTGAGTAGAACTGCTTCACTAGCTCTGTATAAACTGGAGTGTTGGCCTCCAGGAACTCAGAGAACCCAGCTTCCTTTACGAGTTCAAGTATGTCCTTGAACTTTGTCTCTGATTCTTCAAACTTTGTAAAGCCGAGTTGAATACCCGTTATAACTTTCCATTCTGCCATTTGAGGAGTTCAAGGTATATAGTATGTGGTTCGGAGAGATTTAGCTGAATGTGATTTGGGCTCTGGAAGTTTGATTGGTTTAGCTTCGAAGAGGATTCTAGGGTTTGAAAAAGGGAGGGAGAGAGGTTCAATGGGTTCTGGTAACTGTTTGTAGATTTTGAATTTGTCTTTATGGCAGTTTCTTCTTACACTACATACGCTATGATGTGTCAACTAGCTATTGGTTGCACGATGCCCAGTAACGAGATGTAACTCCCCATTAACTTTTCAGTTAGATGTCTCTTTTAGAAGAGTAGACGTTTGATTGACATGGATTGACTGTTGACTTCTTGGGTTCGTAGAGTAGCATGATAAGACAGCTATGGACTCTACGTTTTTCTTAGTTAACTCAACGATTGAGAGATGTTGCAGTGGATGGTTTTGGTAATTCCTCTCATTTTGAATTTTCATGATTCAGTCACAGATTTGCTTCATGAAGCCTTGGGTACTTTTCTTTAGTAAGACATCTGTAAGACCCCAACTTTTATGAATAAAAATGAATTTTCTATAAATATCATTTTTGAATATTATGGAATGAATTTGATATAATGTTATAGTTGTGGGTAATATTTATAAATTTTGCAAAGTACGTAAGTTGTTATATAATATTCGATTGGTCGTGGAATATTCGTGACGACGCAAGACAATCATCAGTGGACCCCAAAATGTAATTATCATTTAATTGAGAAAACGACAAAAATATTTTTATGAAAATAATGGTGGAAGTTTTACCGCTGATACCGTTGAACTACTCGGTAGTAAAAGTACAATGAATATGCGTGGTTGCATAGAAAGACACTCAGTATTGATTATTAATGCTTATGTGAGAAGTCACTCACTTTGATTCAATTATTGTTGATATTTTATATGTTATTAAATCAATAATTGAGATGATTTGGTTGTTAATATTATTATTTGCATTATTAACGATGTTTAGAAGTTCGCCAAGGAGAGGTTTGGTCACCTAATTGCGCTACCAATAGGAAAAATCCTTTTGAAAAGCCCCTCTTTCCTCGGGAACGACCGGTCGATTAATAGTGTGAATAATAATAATGATGATGACGTTTTGTTTTATTCAGTATTATTAACGTAATAAAATAGAAAAACTTTTATATAAAATGTAATACTTTTATAAGGTTATTCGCTTTATTGGGCTAATAGTAAAATCTTTTTATATAAAAATGTAATACTTTTTATAAAGTTATCTGCTTTATTAGACAATAATTAGAATATATTATATTTTATTATGCATAGTGCTTTCATAGTGTTTGCATAGTAAAATCTTTTTAAAAGTTATTCGTTTTATTAGATTATAAATAGAATATATTATATTTTATTTAAAATATTTTGCTTTAAATATGGACCGTCCGATTAAAGTAAATCAATCTGACCGCTCATGGATTGGTTACTATTCATTCCATTCTTCTATAAATAGAAGCTCATTCCTTCATCATTTCTTACTTAATTCATTGAAACTCTAGAGAGAGAGAAACTATAGAGAAAGAAGAAAAGTATTCTGCTACTTCACTACTCCGATATCAAGCTTCTTTTTACTGGTAAGGGGTATTATTTCTTTTGTATTCATGAAGAGAACTTCTATTATTCCATCTTTATTATTCGTTGAATAACTCGATACGCTGAGAGCTACCCTATACTTGGTGAAATTCTTCTGTATTCCATTCTTTATTATTCTGTTGGAATATCATGTCTGTGCTTTACACCGGACCTGGTTCCTTCTTTATTATTCTGTTAGAATATCCTGTTTGTGCTTTACGCCAGACCTGGTTCCGTCTTTATTATTCTGTTGGTGTGAATTTCACCTGACCTGGTTCCGTCATTTAGTATTCTGTTGTAATAACATGTCTATGCGAAGTACCGCATGCATGGTGATTTCTATTGTATTCCATTCTTTATTATTTTGTTGGAATATCGTGTCGGTGCGTATTACGCCTGACCTGGTTCCGTTATTTATTATTCGATGGAATAACCTGCTCATGCGGCATCGCATGCATGGTGATTTCATTTGTTATTCCATTCTTTATTATACTCAGTTGGTTAAAGTTTTGACTTCTACACTCCATGAAATTAGTGGAATATTCTTGATATTTGTGCTTCATCCAGTATCTTTTCATGGAAATATTCTCCTGAGCATTCTTGAATTTTACTTTACAAAGAAGTATCATGTTGACAATTTGGACGTTATTAGTTCCTGAATAAATTAATTATTGAACTTGTTTTATTGAATTCTTATATCATTGTCATCATCCTCATGTTTATATTATTTTTGAAAAGTCATCTCGCCTCAGAGTGCATAGATGGACTTGGTATGATTATGACCAGGATTATTCGTGTAATCATGACCGTAATGTTACAAATGATGTGGTAAAAGTCCTCATTGGCCCGAAATGCATTGATGGACGCTTGTTGGCATGATCATGACCATTGATGAATACACGAATATCCTCGGCCCGTAGTGCATGGATAATTTGTGGTTGTGATACTAATGAATATCCTTGGTCAGTAGTGCGTGGATAATGTGGATTATTTATTGTCGAGTCTCAAATGATAAAAGTGATGAAAACCTTTTTAAATCATAAAAGATAGTAGATTTTATTCTCTACTTGACTCTTTTAATGGATTGCATGTTCTGCTGCAGTTAAACTTGATGTCTATTGTATTTTATCAGTTTAACACTGTTGAGGACTAATGATAATTTATTCTGCATTATATTATTTATAATATTTCTTACTGAGCTAGTTGAGCTCACCCTTTCTTTCATTGTTCTCTTCAGGAAATGAGAACGTAGCCGGGACTAGTCGGGGAACGGAGTGATGGTCCGAGATGGTGTCTTAGTAGTCCTCACTATTCTATTAAATAGTGTGATAATAAATGTAATGAGGACTAAATTGAGTGTGGATATTTTCTAGATGATAATATTTGTATTAAAACTCACATCATGTATTTTGTCGTATTTTACACGACTGTTGTATAATTAAGTTGTATTTGAATTTAGTACCATGTATTTGGTGACTCAAGATGGGTGATGTATACTTATTTTGGGGGCATCATAGTTGGCATCAAAGCAAAGCTTAGGGATATGATCCCTGGCTGAGATGTGAGATAAGCACTAGGAGGGGAGAGACGGGGAATTCCTTCGCTAGTATAACCTACCTAAGTTTATTTGGCATTTAATTGGTCGGTCATGGTATAGGGATAATATGTGATATGTTAATTAACCCTTATTTTGTCGCAGTATTTGAAAATGACATCCGAGAATGTTGAGAATAACAATGGAGCACAGGAGACCGTTGAGTCTCCACAAATCAATAATCAGGATAATGTGCTTCAGGAAGGCGACAATCCTAATACAAACAACAACACTGACCAAATGATGAACGATGGAATGTTCTGAGGCTTCATGCAATTCATGCAACATCAGGTAAGAGTGGCTCCTGTCCAAAATGTAGGTGGAAGCACTGGCAACTCTCGGACGGTCACCGCCAAACAGTTCAAGCGTGGAGGGAATCAACATGCCAAAAATGGTAACCACTTCGGTGGTAATCATGGCCAAAACAATAAGAATGGACATTTCAAAAAAAGAAGATTCAACAATGATGGAAAGACGTCAGCATCAACACCTGTCGTTAAGGAAGGAGAACGACCACCTATCATATGCTTCAAATGTGGAGGGGAGGGACACATCAGTCCAAAAAGTGCGATGCCCTCCAAAGCATATTACAATTGTGGAAGAGAAGGACACCTGGCCCAATTTTGTCATGCACCGAAGACAAGTCCAGCTGGGATGGAGGCAGCAAAGGCCATCCTAGACAAGACAAAACTGGTTGTTCAAGGGAGAGCGTTTTTTGTGACCTCCCAGAAAGCAAGGAACCCGAACGAGGTCATCACGGGTAAGCTTATCATAAATTCTAGTGAAGTATATACCTTATTTGATACCGATTCTACCCATTCTTTTATTTCTCCTACTTGCGCTCAACGTTTAAATTTGACTCCGGAGAAATTAGACTTTGACTTATCTGTTGAAACTCGGTTGGGAGAAATCTTCATTACATCCACTGTTTATAAGTCTTGTTTGGTTCAAATCGGTACCCTCACATTACCTGTCGACCTTATTTCATTGAAAATACTTGCATTTGACGTAATTCTAGGGATTGATTGGTTAACTACTCATCATGCAAAAATTGATTATTTTCGTAAGGTTGTTAGCTTTCATATTCCTAATCAACCTATTATGCGAATTCAAGCAACCAAACCATTAAAATCAATCACTGTCATCTCAAGCCATAAAGTTATTCGTTTATTGAAAAATGGATGTCAAGCTTTCTTAGCTCATGTCACGGATCTAAACAAAAATACGTCAGTTTTGAATCATATTTCTATTGTTAATGAATTTCCTGACGTATTCCCTGAAGAACTTCCTGGCCTACCCCAAAGCGTGAAATTGAATTTTGTATCGATCTTGAACCTGGTACAAAACCTATTTTCAAAGCCCCATATCGAATGGCTCCTATTGAACTTCAGGAGTTAAAGACCCAACTGCAGGAATTGTTAGACATTGGCTTTATTCGTCCTAGTATTTCTCCTTGGGGTGCTCCTATCCTATTCGTGAAGAAGAAAGATGGGAGTATGCGACTTTGTATTGATTATCGGGAGTTGAATCATGTCACCATCAAAAATAGGTACCCATTGCCACGTATTGATGACCTGTTTGACCAGTTACAAGGTGCCAAAATCTTCTTAAATATTGATCTTCATTCCGGATATCACCAATTGAAGATTAGAACAGATGACATTCCAAAGACGGATTTTAGAACTCGGTACGCTCATTATGAATTCCTAGTCATGTCTTTTGGATTGACTAATGCTCCTGCTGCCTTCATGGATATGATGAACCGAGTATTCAAGGAATATTTGGATCACTTTGTGGTTGTCTTTATTGATGACATCCTTATATATTCCAAAAGCCGTGAAGATTATGAGCAACACTTGAGGCTGATACTCCAAAAGCTTTGTGAAAACAAGCTTTATGCCAAGTTGAAGAAATGCGAGTTCTGGCTTGAGGAAGTAGCATTCCTTGGGCACGTGGTATCAAGTCATGGAATATCTGTTGACCCGCCAAAGATCGAAGCTATTCAAAGCTGGGAAAAAACTAAATCAGTGACCGAAGTACGTAGCTTTCTTGGCTTAGCAGGTTATTATCAGAGATTCATAGAAGGGTTTTCTCGAATCGCTACTCCATTAACTCAGCTGACTCGGAAAGATACAAAATTTGGTTGGAGTGAGGAATGTGAGAAGAGTTTTCAAGAACTCAAGAGAAGACTCATTTCAAAGACTCGCTTACGGCAATACCATCCGGCCTCGGAGGATTTGTCATCTACACAGTGATGCTTCTAGCAAAGGGGTTAGGATGTGTTCTCATGCAACATGGGAAAGTCATAGTATATGCCTCTCGACAACTCAAAGAATATGAGAGGAATTATCCTACTCATGATCTAGAGTTGGCAGTTGTTGTCTTCACACTTAAAATTTGGAGGCATTACTTGTATGGGGAGAAAGTGAAGATTTTTACGGATCATAAAAGCCTCAAATATTTCTTCACTCAAAAAGAACTCAACATGGGACATCGACTTTGGCTTGAACTGTTGAAAGATTATAATCATACCATCCAATACCATCCTGGAAAAGCAAACGTGGTAGCTGACGCATTAAGTAGAAGATCATATGCGGGTACGAGTGTGATATTGTCAACGCAGAGGCCCATTTTGTATGACTTACAAAGAATGGAGATAGAGATAAAGACTCCAGGGACCCATGTGATGATGGCGAATATACGAGTAGAACCAACTTTAATCGATAAAGTTAAAGTTTCTCAAGCTACAGACCTGGAGCTGATACACATGAGGAAGAAAGTACAAGAAGGTGTTATGTCGGAAGCAAGAATCGATGAAGAAGGAATATTTTGAGTCAACTCCAGACTTTGTGTTCCTAACGATCCTGAGTTAAAGTATAAAATCATGATGGAGGCACACAACACACCATTTGCAATCCATCCTAGGAGTACCAAAATTTATCATGATCTTCGACATACATTTTGGTGGAGCAATATGAAGAGAGAGATAGCGCTGTTTATCTCAAGGTGTCTAACTTGTCAACGAGTCAAAGCGGAGCATCAAGTACCAAAAGGTCCATTGCAACCACTTGAAGTTCCAGAATGGAAGTGGGAGCACATTACTATGGATTTCAAGCATCGGTCTTCCCAAGGTTTCTCAAGGCATAGATGCAATTTGGGTCATTGTTGATAAATTGACCAAGTCTGCTCATTTCTTACCAATACGAGAAACTTATACACTTGAACGTCTTGCTCATATGTACATAAACGAGATTGTAAGACTGCATGGTATGCCAGTATCCATAGTTTCTGATCGAGACCCAAGATTCACTTCACGATTTTGGGTTAGTTTGCAAAAAGCTATGGGCACAGATTTATGATTTAGTTCGGCTTATCATCCTCAGACGGACGGACAATCAGAGAGGACTATTCAAACTCTTGAAGATTTATTAAGACTCTGTGTCCTTGAATTCAAGGGAAGTTGGGACAAGTTCTTACCATTGGTGGAGTTTTCCTACAACAATAGTTATCAAGCAAGTATTGGCATGGCTCCATTCGAGGCATTGTATGGAAGAAAGTGTCGTTCTCCAGTATGCTGGGATGAGGTGGGTGAAGCAATGTTGTTGGGATCGGAGTTGGTACGTATGACTACGAAAAAGATTCAAATGATCCGACAACGTATAAAAACCTCACAAGACCGACAAAAGAGTTATGCTAATCTTCATCGAAAGGACGTGGAATTCGATATTGGAGATCATGTGTTGTTACGTGTTGCTCCATGGAAAGGAGTTACGAGATTTGGAAAGAGAGGAAAGCTCAATCCTCGATTCATTGGCCCATTTTTAATCCTCGATTGAGTAGGGACTATAGCCTATAGACTTGCTTTACCGCCAAGTATGTCTCGTGTTCATAACATTTTTCATATATCCATGTTACGTAAATATGTGAAAGACCCAAACCATATTATTGAGTTAGAACCGGACGAAATAACGAAAGATTTAACGTATGAAGAGGTTCCTATTCAAATCTTGGATAAGAAGGAACATATTCTACGCTCCAAGGTCATACCTCAAGTCAAAGTGTTATGGAGGAACCACGAGGTTGAGGAAATGACCTGGGAGTTAGAATCTAAAATGAAATCAAGGTATCCTTACCTCTTCGACATACCAGGTACGTACCCTAATTTCGAGGGCGAAATTTCATAAGAAGGGGGGATTGTAAGACCCCAATTTTATGAATAAAAATGATTTTTCTATAAATATCATTTTTGAATATTATGGAATAAATTTGATATAATGTTATAGTTATAGGTTATATTTATAAATTTTGCAAAGTACGAAGCCTCTGCACTCTTCACATTCTTAGGCTTCTTCTTCGCCGGTGTGGCAGCAACTGATGCAGAGTCATCAGACTAAGAGCTTTCCACCTCGTTTGCTTTTTTCTTCTTTAAAGAGACTTTTCTGCTGCTTCCAGTTTGTGTTAGCCTCCTATTTTCCTTTGGGTTTTTCTTCCAATTCACAAACAGTTGTGGAGACATTACTTTGTGCACATTCAGAGGTTCTCCTTCATTATCCTTGATCTTACTTCCTAGCTTCTTCTTCATCACTATGCTTAGCAGTCTTCTATGAAATACTTTTGTAAGTGGTTTATCTTTATATTTCTTCAACTCAGCTTTTTCTATCCATTTGGAGATTTGATCGAACAGGATAACTCCAAAGTTGATTTGCTTCTTTAGAACTATGGCAGACATAATTTTCAACTGCTGGTCGAGTACAGTTTTGTGTGCAGTGTCTTTGCATAATATACATTTTCCCACTATCTCAGCAAGGAACTCGAATTCCCTAGCAAATTCCTTCTTCTTTATATCCTTCAGACTAGTGTTTTTTTGGTACCGCATTAGCCTCTTGCCTTCTTCAATGTCGACTTCATCCAGGTTTATCAGACCTTGATTGGGAAACCCTAGACATTGATTGATGTTTGATGCTCTTATCTTCAGACTAGATCCTTTCACCTTAGTAGTGAAGCCCGAGTTTCGTTGAAGCATTTGAGTAGAATCGCTTCACTAGCTCTCTAGATAAACTGGAGTGTTGGCCTCCAGGAACTCAGAGAACCCAGCTTCCTTTACGAGTTCAAGTATGTCCTTGAACTTTGTCTCTGATTCTTCAAACTTTGTAAAGCCGAGTTGAATACCCGTTATAACTTTCCATTCTGCCATTTGAGGAGTTCAAGGTATATGGTATGTGGTTCGGAGAGATTTAGCTGAATGTGATTTGGGCTCTGGAAGTTTGATTGGTTTGGCTTCGAAGAAGATTCTAGGGTTTGAAAAAGGGAGGGAGGGAGAGAGGTTCAATGGGTTCTGGTAACTGTTTGTAGATTTTAAATTTGTCTTTATGGCAGTTTCTTCTTACACTGCATACGCTATGATGTGTCAACTAGCTATTGGTTGCACGATGCCCAGTAACGAGCTGTAACTCCCCATTAACTTTTTAGTTAGATGTCTCTTTTAGAAGAGTAGACGTTTGATTGACATGGATTGACCGTTGACTTCTTGGGTTCGTAGAGTAGCATGATAAGACAGCTATGGACTCTACGTTTTTCTTAGTTAACTTAACGATCAACTTTTGAGAGATGTTGCAGTGGATGGTTTTGGAAATTCCTCTCATTTTGAATTTTCATGATTCAGTCACAAATTTGCTTCATGAAGCCTTTGGTACTTTTCATTAGCAAGACATCTGTAAGACCCCAACTTTTATGAATAAAAATGAATTTTCTATAAATATCATTTTTGAATATTATGGAATGAATTTGATATAATGTTATAGTTGTGGGTAATATTTATAAATTTTGCAAAGTACGTAAGTTGTTATATAATATTCGATTGGTCGGGGAATATTCATAGACGACACAATCATTGGTGGACCCCACAACAGAATTATTGTCGGATTGAGAAAATGACAAAAATATTTTTATGAAAATAACGGCGGAAGTTTTACCATTGATACTGTTGAACTACTCGGTAGTAAAAGTACAGTAATACGCGTAATTGCATAGTAGCACACGGTATTGATTATTAATGCTTAGGTGAGAAGTCACTCAGTTTGATTCAATTATTGTCGATATTTTATATGTTATTAAATCAATAATTGATATGACGAAGTTGTTCATATTATTATTTGCATTATTAACGATGTCTAGAAGTTCTGCCAAGGAGAGGTTTGGTCACCTAATTACGCGCCAATAGGGAGAAATCCTTATTGGAAAGTCCCCTCTTTCCTGGGAATGACCTGATCGATTAATAGTGTGAATAATAATAATAATGATAACGTTTTGTTTTATTCGTATTATTAACGTAATAAAACAGAAAAACTTTTATATAAAACAGAATACTTTTATAAAGTTATTCATTTTATTAGGCTAATAGTAAAATCTTTTTATATAAAACAGAATACTTTTATAAAGTTATCTATTTTATTAGACAATAATTAGAATATATTATATTTTATTATGCATAGTGTTTGCGTAGTGCTTTCATAGTGTTTGCATAGTAAAATCTTTTTAAAAGTTATTCGTTTTATTAGATTATAAATAGAATATATTATATTTTATTTAAAAGATTTTGCTTTAAATATGGACCGTCCGATTAAAGTAAATCAATCTGGACTGTTCATGGATTGGTTACTATTCATTCCATTCTTCTATAAATAGAAGCTCATTCCTTCATTATTTCTTACGAATTCACTGAAACTCTAGAGAGAAACTATAGAGAGAAAGAAGAAAAGTATTATGCTACTTCACTACTCCGATATCAAGTTTCTTTTACGGTAAGGGGTATTATTTCTTTTGTATTCATGAAGAGAACTTCTATTATTCCATCTTTATTATTCTCATTGGAATAACTCAGATATCGCTGTGAGCTACCCTATACTTGGTGAAATTCTTACATATTCCATTCTTTATTATTCCATTGGAATTTCCTATCTCGTGCTTTTCTGTAGGACCTGGTTCCTTCTTTATTATTATATTAGAATATCATGTCTGTTCTCTACGCCGGACCTGGTTCCGTCTTTATTATTTTGTTGGAACATCCTGTTGGTGTGAATTTTACCTGACCTGGTTCCGTCATTTAGTATTCATTTGGAATAACACATATGCATGCAAAAAACCGCATGCATGGTGATTTCTTGTATTCCATTCTTTATTATTACATTGGAATATCTTGTGCCGGTTGCATATTACGCTTTGACACAGTTCTCATTATTTATTATTACGATGGAATAACTCGTCTGTCTGAGTACCGCATGCATGGTGATTTCTTTTGTTTTTCCATTCTTTATTATACTCAGTTGGTTAAAGTTTTAACTTCTACACTCCATGAAATTAGTGGTATATTCTTGATATTTGCACTTCATCCAGTATCTTTTTATGGAAATATTCTTCTGAGCATTCTTGAATTTTACTTTACAAAGAAGTATCATGTTGACAATTTGGACGTTATTAGTTCCTGAATAAATTAATTCTTGAACTTGTTTTATTGAATTCTTATATCATTATCATCATCCTCATGTTTATATTATTTTTGAAAGTCATCTGTGGCCTGTAGTGCATAGATGGACTTGGTATAATTATGACCAGGGATTATTCGATTGTAATCATGACCGTAATGTTACAAATGATGTGGTAAAAGTCCTCATTGGCCGAAGTGCATTGATGGACGAGTTGTTGGCATGATCATGACCATTGATGAATACACAAATATCCTTGGCACAGTAGTGCATGGATAATTTATGGTCGTGACCTAATGAATATCCTTGGACGTAGTGCGAGGATGATGTGGATTATTTATTAAAATTGAGTCTCAATGATAAAAGTGATGAAAACCTTTTTAAATCATAAAAGATAGTAGATTTTATTCTCTACTTGACTCTTTTAATGGATTAAATGTTCCACCGCAGATTAAACTTGATGTCTATTGTATTTTATCGGGTTTAACATCATTGAGGACTAATGATAATTTATTCGCATTATCTTAGTCATAATATTTCTTCTTGGTGGGTTGAGCTCACCATTTCTTTCATTGTTCTCTTCAGGAAATGAGAACGTAGCCGGGACTAGTCGGGGAACGGAGTGATGGTCCGAGATGGTGTCTTAGTAGTCCTCACTATTCTATTAAATAGTGTGATAATAAATGTAATGAGGACTAAATTGAGTGTGGATATTGTCTAGATGACAATATTTGTATTAAAACTCACAAATGTATTTTGTCGTATTTTACACGACTGTTGTATAATCAAGTTGTATTTGAATTTAGTACCATATATTTGGCGACTCAAGATGGGTGATGTATACCTATTTTGGGGGCGTCACAACATCTTTCCAACCAGCATTCAAACTTATCTCCTCACAATTTGAATAGTTGGGCAATTGTCCTATTCTTCTAGCTCCTCATGAGTTTAAGTGTAGCCTCTTGTAAGACTGTGATCGTCGAGTCTTTTTCTACGATTGCTAAGGTTGCACTACGATCGTTGAGGTTACATCACGATCGTTGAGTTCTCTCAAACTCTACTCTGTGATCGTTGACTGTCTTGGTCCTTGAGATGAACTTGACTAAGCAATCCTTCTGGGTTAAGGTAGCTCAGGAAGGGCCAACCTCTTAGAGTGAGCTAAGGGTCAGGTTTGTCCCTGAGGCACTTTCCAGATGAATTACTTTAGGAGTAATTTGCATTGATATCTCATTTGACCTTTTTCTGGTGGGGAGGTCCTCTATCAACTTTAGACAATTTGTATTTGTTGTAATCGTGGTGTCCTCCCGCTATTATACTACGATCAGATGTTTGATTGTAGGCACTCCACGATTTTGGGTTGGGTGGCTGATAGGTTATCAGTAGTAAGTTTTGAGACATTCTTACTGACTATGGATCTTCATTTGGTTCATCAGCCACAAAGGTTTGGGACTCTGTAGCTGGTACATTACTTCATATAATATTTCAGTGTTGTTGTTCCTTAACAGTCACTGCTCCCTAATGGTTGATGTTGTCTTTTCAGTGAGGTGTGATTCTTTTCCTTCATGTATATTAGGAAGCATCCCTGCATATCTCCTTATGGCTGAAGTCATTAAATCTTTAGAGTTGATCATTCTTCGATCCTTTGACAGCAGTACGAACGTAGTCTTCCTTGTCAGCTTGTGCTCGTGAAATTTTGCTCCCGTAATAAGTTCCTCATGTTTGATGCTCGATGGTCCTCTGATGTGGGCTTCCTTGAGGACAAGTTTTTCATGCTTGAGCATCTAAGACCTTTTTCATCTTTAGTTGAGTGGCCTGCTTTCATATAAGGGTTAGCAGCCACTTGAGCTTCATTTAGATTAGCTCTGCAGGTCATTCAAGGACAAACTTTGACATGTAAGAGTTTTGGTCAGAATTATTTCTGAATAGTCCTAAGCCTTCTGCTGGTTGAATCTTCTTGACTGAAGTCTTTTACTTTAGCATTCCTTAGTGTGGTCAGATAGACCAAGTACCTGTAGGTTATACATTTCTAATTTTTGGTAGCCATGATTAAATGGGTCCTGCTAGGTTAGTTTTCTAAACCCCTGTTCCTCATATATTCGGATAATCATCATATTGATCACCATCAGTCGTATTTATGCATATAATTTATTTAGCTAATACATTTTGAGATGCATGGTGATGAGTGTGTGTGAAATCTGTCATTTTAACAAAACACTCTTTTTTTTGATAGTTTCATCATTTGTTAGGTTATGTTCGCAGGGTTTAAATGTTCACAGAGTGAGAATCAACTCTGCGATTTATTAGTATCTGGTTGATTTATGGAGGTGATCAGTTTCTATGAATCTCCAAGATTCTCTTGTAGAGTTAATCATACTCTGTGTGTTATTAAACACTTAGACAATAGGGTGTACATACACATTAACCCATCAGCAAAGATTACTTCACATTCATTCGACTTGTGATTCTCTTAAAACCCACTTCAGGTTTCTTTCAAGTTGTTATCTTCAACCTAAAACTTGGATGGAGAGAAAGTTTATAAACATTTGAGTTTCCACCATCAGTGTACTTTATCTCTTTACCTTTTTAGGTAGATTATGATTCCTTGAAGGAATACTGTTATAGTTCATAAGGGAGGTGCAAGTATGATGAACATATTTATATTAGTGAGGAATCGTACTTTTTTGCTGTCAGTTTCATAACAGTCATTTATCTTAGATATACTGAGTTTAGGCATTGATGTGCATAGTTTCTCAATTTCTCCTGACAACTAGTTGCTCCAGTTGACCTTCAATCAATCAGTCGTGGTCTTGAAGATGTAAGCTAAGAGAATATCAGCATCTTTAGTTCTTTGACATCCTTGAGTTCACAAGGTTTACATCCAGCTATAGGTTGGCCAGACACATGTTTGAGAAGTTCTTCTTTCTTCTCTGGATAAGCATTACTTAGCATGTATGGCCTTTTCATCTTTTCAGGCTGGTGAATGTTTGATTCTTTTCTGTTGATGTCTCTTGAGCTTTCTAGCCTGGTCTCCAGACTACAAGATTGACCAAGAGCAAGGATTGGTCTTGTTGATATGGCAATCAAGAAAATGGATCAATCTAAGTAGCTTCAGGTGTATATACACATTTACATGTACACAATATTTCCAACGTGTGATCTCATCTGCATATAACAAGTGACTTACTACTAAACTAAGTTTAGAACAATGTTTGTGCCTAGGATCAGACTCAAAGCGATTAGCTTTTGAATATAGCATAAGAACCTGCTCTGATACCAATTGTTAGTTCCCAGTAGGTACAATATAGATCTAGAAGGGGGGTTGAATAGATCTTTTGAATTTCAAATACTTTTTCTCATTTATTTTGTATTGCTCATTAAGTAGCATATGACAAACATAAGAATCTTTTCAAACACAGCGGAGTAGGTAAAAGATCCCCTTCATTGATATATTCATAATCAATCATACATTGTTCGTAGAGTTAATTTAGTAGTAAGTAGTTAACACATACATAGCAGTTATAGCAGTTAATGTACATAAGATAAATGACATAAAGTAAAAGACACAGGGGGTTTTTAAGTGGTTCAAAGACTCAAGCTCCTAATCCAGTCTTCTACTTTCAACTAGCAGGATTTCCACTAAGGAAGGGCAGCACCCTGAATCACTAAGATTCCTTCAAGGCCAATAGCCTTGGGACTTCAGTTCACTAAGAACTCTTCAAGGCCAACAGCCTTGGAACTTCTCTAGTTCCCTAGAAACTCTTCAAGCCCAACAAGCTTGGAACTTCATTTAGTCCCTCCGGACAAGGACCCCTTAAGCCCTGGCTTCTTGTTATTGTAGTTGTTGTTGGTGGTGGTGTAGAGCTACTAAGATGTCATTAATTTCAAAACATCCTTTGTTCTTAGCAGCTTGGTGTGGTCCTCTTTGCTTTCTGCTTCATGTCTGGACCACATCTTCTTTGGTGCAGCTGATCTTTATTCTTTTCTGTTCATCTTTGTCTGGTATCAGCTGTGCACCATCACCATTTGGATTGGCTAAGTTTCTGTGCTTTTGGTAAACTTCGTTTGGTGCTTAGCAATCCCTGAACCCTTCTTGAATGTTTTCCAAACATGATTCTGCACTTGTTCAGTTTTAGCTTTTGGTTTATGGTGATTCGTAGAGTGGCTCTCTTAATCTTCTTTGTACTCAGCCACTTTCCTGAATGCTATCTTCTTGGCCTTCTCGGCTCTCAGCTTGGCTGCCATCTTTAGTGGCATTCTCATCTTTGTTGAGTGAAGCTTTGATCTGGTTGAGTTCTTCTTCAAAGCTGCTTCACTTCCACCTTGGTAGTCTCACTATCACTAAGACTTGTTCTGTTGATCTTTGGTGGAACTCATAGAGTCAACAATAGCATTCACCAACTCAATGATTTTTGCAACATAACAATTTTCAGCACCTCTTGATCTTTGAAGCTCTTTTTATTTATACTTCTTCCCAATCTTCCCGTTGGAAAGTGGCCGTTGAAAGCTATTCAAATTGCTTTGCAGATCCCGAGTTATTTGGTGCAGACTGCAGATGTAACATGACATCT